>JBDPZO010000002.1:12797106-13397106 GCA_039877585.1 Heterodera filipjevi
CTCATACACGAAATTCGCCTTCAGATTCATTGTTTCTATTTATAAAGAGTAACGAGTATTTATAAAAAATCACGAATAACAGGAATAATACGAGTACGAGTAACGAGTAATTAATTTTTTAATTAAAAAAAAATTTTCTAATTTTTTAGTGAAAGTTTTTAAACGATGCTAAACCAGCAAGCCAAAACGGCCACGCTAATCTGACCCTGTTCGGAAAAATCGTAGGGTTTCTTTTAGGTTTTGTTTCCAAAAATTTTTCTTTTGAAGGTCTTCAGAAGCTCTGACTGCAATTGTTTTATCTGGCCAATTTTGAGATTTTGTTTCGAGAAAATCAAGCTAAAAAAGATGTCCGGTGTTGTCGATAGTGCGCCCGGAAAATTTTTTACTTCAATGAATTTACTAAAGAAAAATTGTTAAAAAAATATATAGCCAATTTATAAATTATAACTAAGGTTGTGAATTATATACAGATAAATCGCGAAATATGCGCATAAAATATGCACCAAAATGTCAAAATATGCACATAAAAAATGAAAAATATGCACATAATTTTTACAAATTCGGTTTAAATTTCTCAAAATTTGTTCGGATTTATTCAAATTTAGTAAAATTTATATAAATTTGCGAAAAATTTTCGCAAAAATTCTAAATTTAGACCCTTCTCTTTCTCAATTGGTTGCATATAATTTGTCCTCATTGGAAAAAAAGGAAGCAAAAAATAAAGGAATTTAATGAGAAATTGAAAAAATGTTTCAAAGAGCGGAAGAAAAGGAAAAAGAAGAAAAAGCCAAAATAAAAAAGATGGTAAGAAAAAATAGAAATATTTGATGAAAAACTGAAAAAAATTTCCAAGACAAACGATAAACGATGGAAAAGGAAATGGAAAAAAAGAAATGGGAAAATGCTCTAATGTGGGTGTTGAGAATGAAAAATACCGCACATAATGACAGATTTGACACACTTTTCGGTCGCCATTTTATGGCACGGCTCCCAATTTATTTGAATTGACTGATTTGGTTGAATAAAATGCGAATAAAAGCTTATGAAGCGTGTTCTAAAAAAAAATTTTATTTTTGACATTTTTTCTGAGCCAATTTTTCTAATTTTATAGACTTTAACAGTTTTCATATTCATTGATAAGAAAATTTTTATATCTTGAGGGGTTTTTTAAATTTCTTTTAAATTTATTTACTGATGCGAACCGCAATTCATTATTTTGGTTCTGTTACAAATTCATCTAATTGGGCGAAAGGCGTCGACCAATTGACAAAAACTCGGTGAATAAATTAACCGGTAATTTTTAATGCCAAGAAAGTTTAAAGGAGACATAAACAATAATGGGGTAAAATCATTGTTGTCGACAATAATGAAATATTTAAAGTACAATTTTTAAATTAACTGATGGAAATTTATTTATTTTTGAGAAAATTTTGAACGCCTGGCAAAAAGTTCGAATTCACAAGTCTTTGCCGTGTACGGACATTTCGCCACCGGACATTTCGCCACCGGACGTTTCGCCACCCGCATTTCGCCACCCAAGCCAATTCGGACGTTTCGCCATAAGCAGAAAAGGACGTTTCGCCACCTAAGCAAAAATAGGACGTCCGCCACCAGTTTTGCCCCTCTAAGAAAAGCAACTCATTTGCCTTCAAAAAACTCAAATGTGTTATCACTACTCCATTCAATGCTTAAACTTTAATTTTGGCATAGGTGACGAAACGTCGTTTTTGGCTTGGGTGGCGAAATGTCCGGGTGGCGAAACGTTGGTGGCGAAACTCCTATTTAGCTTAGGTGGCGAAACGGCGATTTTCGTTAGGTGGCGAAATGTCAGGGTGGCGAATGTCCTATAGCCGTCTTTGTCCATTATAAGTAGATAACGGCAAAAGATAACATAATTTTTTTTTTAAAAACCATATATATATTGAATTAAAAATTTTTTTTGAACAATCATTTAATTCTAAATTATGTTTAACTTTCTCCCCCTCAACTACTTCCCACAGTTTGGGGCTCAATTTTTTTCAAATCATTACAGTGATTGATGGACAACAATTTAAGGTGGCAGTTACGGTGAAGATTATGGTAATTTTTGAAGGAAAAAGTGCAATGTAAATACAAGCTCAAATAAGCAGGATATAGCCCAGTTGGAGGTGGAATTGGCAAAATGGGCCATTTGGAGGTGGAAGATGGCAAAATGCCCAAAGCCTAGGCCCAAATGGTCAATTGGCGACCGGGAAAACATGCGGTACCAGGAGTTCATCAGCACATGGCTCAGTTACCTGTGATCGGTCTCCAAGAGCCCATAACTGCCATTGAACAGATGATCAAAGACGGACTGCTTAATCCGATCGAGGATTACTCTAACCGGAAACACTGTCTTCAGCGGATATCGCTAAGACGATTAGGTCCGGATGTGTGCCACAGGTAAAGACAATATCGAGTCTGGCATTGGACAAATTCGAAGCATGATGCCAATAGCGGCTTAATAGGGGACTCATAATTGAATGCTTTTCTATGTAACCAGAATTTTCGAGAATTCCGGATCAGGATTAGGGAATCGCACCGGACCGGATTCAGGTATATTATGCTTTTTCCGTTCTCCTGTGGTCCGGATTATTTTCCAAGAACACCGGATCAGGACCAGGAATCTGGAAAACCCTGACAGGATCGGTTGTTCTGGGCTCTATTTTCTAATAATTTTGTGCCGCTCATAAATTGAGGCCTCGGGTGGGAATTGAACCCACTCACCTAACCCACCGTGGGCCAGTTGAACCATGAGCTACCAGCAGGGGGCATCCGATATTTTTATGCCATCTTACCAACCCCCGCTGTCGGCGTTTTAACCGCCCCATGGAGGATAAAAACAAAAAAGTGCCAATAAATATTGGAATAAAACGCCAATGCATTCAAAAATAAACAGAATATTTTTAAAGGGGTCACCCCGTTCGATATGCCCCGTTTCGATATATAGTGGAAAAGGCCCCGTTTCGATATGGGCCGTTTCGATATAAATGAAAAAAACAACCTATTATTAAAAAATATCTGTAAGAAAATCTAAACAATCCTTTATTTGTAATTAAGCAGCTATTTTTACAAAATAAATGGTGAAAAAAAAAATTCGATATATCGAAACGGGGCCTTCTCACTAAATATCGAAACGGGGTATAGCCGTTTTTTAATGTTGCTAATAGAGCCAGGAACAAGACCAGATCCCGACAGGGTTTTCCAGGGGGAAAATGGACCCGGATTGGAGTCCGGAAAAAACCCGGATTATTTATCCTGAAATCTTGTCTGGCCAATTCCGGAATCCGGGTCAGGACACGGCGAAATTTACAACGGTTAACCTATTTTTTTCGAATAGTTGTTACGGTGCCTCGACATTTGCGCCCCGGGACAAAGCATAAGTCTCAGAACAACTAAACTTAGATTTTTAGTGTTTTTCAATAGTTCTCGATCATCTATGGTATACCAAAAATAAAAAGAAGTGTTTATTTGAAAAAGTTATGATAAAAGATTACAAAAATCTCGATTTTGCAGATTTTCATGTTTTCCAGGCCATAATTTTTTGTAACTTTACTAATTTATTTTTATTTTTGGTAAACCTCTGTCGTTTGATTTATGCAAATTAAAAAACAAGATGAAAAAATGATTTCGAGCCAGAATTATTCGTAAATTGTTGACGGTGTACAAATGCTGTTCAATAAAAGATATGGAATATATTTAAATTTTTATTTTAACCCAAAATCTTATTTTTAACAGCGATATTTTATTGAAAACTCATTCCATTGTTAAAATTGTCATTCGACAAGATTTTGATTGTTAACGATTGAATTTTAATTTTGAAGCCATTTTTAAAACTTGTTATTTTTATTTTCATGTTTTACTTTTTTTTGAAAAAAATCGGAATCCGGGTCGGGATTCGGGCCAAATTTTGAAACGGACCCAGAGTCAGAAAAAACAACGAAGTCTTGTCCGATCCAGTTCCGAATCCAGATCAGGATAGGATCCGGAACGGTGAAAACTCAAACTGGGTCTGTAGCATTTAACAAAAATTTCTGTGTATCTGACTATAACAATTTGTCATCCTGGTTATGAATGGCATAAAGTGAAGTATCAATTGACCTGATTCGTGAGAGAAAAATTGAGGAAAATAGATTCTACATGGCTTTATGTGCTGCCCCTTCTTGTCAGTAAATGGGACAGCAATCCGTGTTCCAGGCGTTGGTGCTACCATTGGCATACCGTTCCGCTGACGGAGTGTGCAACAATTTGGACGGCCTGTGCTTGGCGCTGCTTTCCGTCCATATATGAGGTGCGGACATGCATGCCAATGCTTATTGGCTCTGTTTATTTGCTGTCGTGAGACAATTTCGACTTCTGTCAAATGACGAATTGCTAATCACACTGATAGAGGGGGAATTGGGAGGCAATGTCTGGGAACAGACCAGTTTTCCTGATCTTGATCATACATGAAAAGGGGGGGGGGGGTCGACCTCCCCCCCTTCGCCCGCAAAGGGTCCCAAAATAGAGATAGAGACCCCTTCGCATCGATGGGGGGCCGGTGTAAAAGGTGGGGGGGGGGGGTCGCCGGCGAAGGGGGGGGGAGGGTCGGGGGTAGTAGCGAAGGGAAAAGAAGGAAAAATTTAAAATTGAACAAATTTTCTTATAAAAATTAATTAAAAAACTTGGCGGCGCCTATCGGCATTATTCGAATGCTCTACTGTTTTTAGCTTTTATCAAAATACTGTTAAGCGATTTAATAACTGGCCAAAAAGATATGTTGAATTAGAAAAGTTATGCGGTTCTAAAGTTGGTGGCAATGAAACGGTTGGCAATGAACCGTCCCGTTCCGTCGATTACATGGCGGACCCTTTCGCAAAATGGCCGCTGACCCCGCCCCCACCCGCCCTCCAGACCCCTTGCAAAAATTTGGTTGACCCCCCCCTTCCATGTATGAACTTGATCTCTCGACCATGACAAAGCATTACGCACAAATGGCAGGTGCTAAGATACTGGGAAGGGATGTAGTGTTCCTGATCAGTATTCGAAAATATTGGAAAGTGAAAAAATTTAATCTTTGTCATTTGTATTAATTTAAATTTTCCACTTGGTCAGATATCTGCCAGCCGAATATTCGGACGGATTTTCAGAACCGGCTGGTAAGATATAAAGAATTGTAGTAAATTCCTAAAAGCATGGATCTTACAGGTTCAGAAAGACGTCCTATTGCTCGTGAGGCTTCTCGTCTTGTGTAGCCAAAGGCACTCCACTGATCCATGGTCAGATCAATTCCATGTTCATGCAAGGGGGCAGTTCATGGCACAAGACAGGCAAAATCGGTAGGGGAAATAACAAAAAAAACATGCAATTTAAAATTATGTGATAAATTACGAAAGAATGCCAAACAGATTTTTTTAACCAAAAAACAGGGCCTGTTCAAAAAATTGTGACTTTTTTCCGATCAGAAATCAGTCGGGCTAACGAACAATTGTACGATATTGGACAATTAATACCGGAATTGTCACTTCAATTGTCTGAAAATGCGGAATTAATTGACATGGTTAAACTTGGACAGAGCAAACCCAAACAAATGTAAAAGTTCATATCCAATCAAATCAAGCCCTTTCTAAACAGTTAAGTGATGTCTGATCGGTGTTATCCGTTACAGATCCTTCAACCCGTCGATGTGTGTTCAACATGTGTCCGGTGGCGGGCAAATGTATACCAGTGCCCATTACAGAACAGGACAACAACACTAGTGTGTTACCAAAGATATACATAGGTGTCAGAGTAGATCAAAATTTTAGCGAGAGTCCCGGTCGGAGATATTTTTTCAAAGAATTCAAGATTAAAAGTCCTGTTTCGGTCTCCTGTGGTCCGGTTGCCAAAGACTTGGCTCGGATCCTGAGCCGGATCGGGATTATTCAAAAAGAAAAATGAATTCACTAGAGTAGAGCGAGACGGTGAAATTTGCAAAAATTAATTTGGTGATATTTTAATTGGCTAGTGTCTAAATCTAAATTAAGGCTAATATTTTTTATTTCTAACTTCCCCTGCCAAAAAAATTTTTTATGATTTTTTTCCAAAAATTTGTCCCAATTTTCTGTTAATTAATTATAAGGTCACTTGGCAAAACAGAAATAACCTTTTCTTAGAGCAGATAATTTAAATCGGGTAAATTACTAAAAATTCTAGGAGGTTGGCAATTTTTTAGCAGGAATGTTCAAGGTGGACAGAAAGAGCACAAAATTCTCTAGAAAATTCCATTTGAATTAGCCTTTATTGAAAAGTTTGTCCTTTTCCTCCGTTATATTTATTTTTCTAAAAAAACCCACCCTAAGAATTTATCGAATAAAAAAAACATAAATCATGTCCGGGTTCCGGAATTAGTATATAGAGGTAAGGTCGTTATTAGCGACTTTTATTTTCAAATTAAGAGGCCAGTGGAATGACTGAGTAAAGGTAGCTTGAAAATAGGAAAAAAAAGTTATATCAATTGGAAAATTCACCCCCGTTGACCTGGTCCCACGTTCCCGTTATTTTACCATAGAGACCTGGAAACGGGAGCGGGACTCCCGGAAAATCCCGGGGACCGGACCCCGTCCCAGCTATAGAACCCACCCGTGATTGGGACACAAAAGCCGGGTTGGACGCACTTAGTCCGATACCTGAAAACGGGACTATCAGAAATTTTCCAGGCCAAAAATCGGCTTTTAATAATTGTGTAAGAATTTTTTTCCAAAAACCAATCAGAATGAAATATTTGCAAAGGTTTCGTCAGAGGGTTGTCTGAAGATGTCTGGTCGGCTACAATTTGGGCTTTGGTGACCAGCCGCAGCAGGGAAAATCGCGCGAACAGCTGAGAGAACACCGCCTTGTGGACGGATCAACAATTTAGGCTCAAATGCCAAGGAATGTGTCGTTTTAGCTAAGACATTGCTTTTTGATCAATTTGCTAGGATAATCAATTAGGGTTGATCAGTAGTAAAGTGGTTAGGGTTCTCCGATCACCCCCGGCTGATCAGCATCAGTGATCAGTCGCGCTTTAGGCTAAAGGTGCGTGACGGTCGTAGTGATTCTGAAGATGTCCCGCTTCAACAACATGATGATGTTGCCTGTTGATACCAGTCGTTGCGGTGCTGCTGTCAGCCGCGGAACTTGCCCTGCGGCAGCGTTTGTGTCTGGTGAGACCGCGTAACATTGTAATGGCAACAACTGATCACTGATCAGTCTAAATACATTAAGCCAGGGTTCGGATTCGTCCTTAAAATCAAAGGACTTCCTTTCAAATTGGCTTCGCCGCTTAGAAAATGAAAAGGGTCCTATTTCAAAGGTTTCCTTTTAAATCGGCATTTTGGCCAATAAATGTAAATTTCCATTTCATGCAAAAACTTTCAATATTGGCATTCTGTCATAATTTGCTTTGTTTCAAAAAAATATCCAAAATTGATCATTTTTTGGTCAAAATCTGTTAAAAAAGCATGCCAATTTTTAAAATTTTCCAGGCGGCGCCTATCGGCATCGCCGGTCCGCCCCTACCCTAAATTAATTTTGTGATTTTCAGTTCATTGGTCTTTCTTCTCTGTACAAATTTCGCACGGGAACACAACAAGTGCATTAAATTTTTTGTTGTTTTTTATGACATTTTATTTTGTAGAATTGCGCGCGTGCTCCAATCGCTGAACCGCGCATGGAGCGGTGACCGAATTTTTCAGGTGGGCAAAGTGCCAAAATTTATGCCAATTTGTACAATGGTATTAAACAGGGACTAAATTTGACAATGACAACTGTGGTGCCATAAGGGCCCGTAGAAAGAACGAGGTAATTTTAGCCGGTAAATTACTAGGTAACTTTACCGGGTAAATTACCCTCAGCTGCGGGTAAATTCGTAGTAAATGAATGGTACCGGGTTCTCGCTGGGCTTACCCGCAGCTGCGGGTAATACCCGCAGTGGGGTAAGGTGACCGGTTACTCGGTTCTTTTACTACCACTATTAAAGTTTTTTCAAAAATTTGCTTAATTGTAGTACCATTGGATAAAGTAGGTTTTATAGAACACATTATTAAAAGGAATTATTTCTATAAATTACTTCTGATTTTTAATGATTTTTTGAAAAAATAAGCTCGTTGTTACCCTGGTCCGACCCAGGGTAAGAATTTTACCCTCAGCTGAGGGTAGGTGACCCGTTACCCTGTTCTTTTACTGCGGGTTAAAAGTACCCGGAGCTGAGTGGAGGTTTACCGGGTAAAGTTACCCTCAACTCGGGGTTGCTCTTTTACTACGGGTAACGGGTAGGTTAACCCTTCCCGTTCTTTACTACGGGCCAAGGAGGGCTACAAAAATTTTGTTCGTGATTAGTGAGGGCGATTTAACTATTTTTTGTGTGAAAATTCTTGTTTTAAATTTACTTTCGTCATTGAAAAGCTATATTGACGTTTATCATATTAGACATTTGGGCATTTCAGCAAATTCTACTACTATTTTGGCATTTAAAAAATGTCTAACCAAGTAACTGTGTGTGACTAGAAATGATTACACTTTAGTTTTTGTCTAATCCAACTAGATCTGTTAGCTAGAGATCAGAAAAACATTATTTCAGTTGGTACTAGTCTAGGTTGGGTCCCGGTTTTTTGCAAAAATTTTTTTATTTTCTTGTCAGAATTCATTCGAGAATTTTTCCAGATAAATGAAACGCTTCATAATTTTATTCTTAGCGATTACTTATGATCACAAATTGCTAATTTGTACCCGTGACTATATATTAATATCAGAAGATTCAATAAAAAAAGCAACAGAATTAAATAATATTTTCTTACTCATAATCTTTGAGCAAATTGGGATAAAGATTTTATTATTTTGAATTTTTGAATGGCATGGCTCAAAGGTGCCGTTTTGCCGTCTGGAAAATTTTGAAAATTCTCGCGAATTTTTATCAGATTGGTTCAGAAAATTTAAAAAATTAAACATGGCAAAATGTTGCCCTAGGCGGGTCTCGATCCCACGGCCTTTGGTGCTGCAATTGCTTCCACCCAAATCTGTGCTATTATTCACCCAGCTGCATCATTTCAAAATTGTAGGAGAGTGTAAGATTGTCGATGCCCAAATCCAAGCGTCCTTTACAACGAGTTTGTGCCGTTGGTTTGGCCCTTCCGGTGCCGAACGTCTGAGGTCCCTACAACGGGTATGACCCAAACGTGGATCCCACCGTGGCCAACGAGTTACCACCGCTGCGTTCCGTTTTGGGCATGGAATGGTCATAGTGAGTTTTCCGAGAATACCGACCAATCAATGAATTATCATTGATTTGACTTTGAAACAAAGTGATCAATGATCAGACTAGTTTTATTTAAATGACCCGAGCCATTATAATTTGGTGATTATTTTGAATAATAAAATAATCATTTATCAATTTAGGAACAATATCTTCGACTCGCTGAGAATGGACAGTCAACCGGCGGTGTCATTACACTCAATGAAGGTGAGAATGGATGATGGTGAATTTTGGACCTGGGATTTTGAAAAATTTTCGGATTTTAACCTTGACATTCAGTATCGGACCAGGCAGAATGAGAATTTCTATTAGGGGGACCGGGTGGCAAGATTAAGAACCTTAGAAATTGGATTCTGACAGAAATAATTAATTGGAGATCCAAATATTTGTTTTGATTTGTTGGCCTTTTGATACCTTTATTTAATTATAAATTAAGGAACTTTCAAAGCGCAAAAATTATTGTCGGAGGGCGGCATTGATCCGGTGTTACGAGGCTTTTGGAACACACCAATTAAACGACCACAACAAATGACTGCTGCGGTGACGAAACATCTGTTTCAGCGTACGTGTAAAAAAATGACATATTAAATTAGACAAATGGGCACAAATGGGCAAAAGGTCGAAATGGACAAATGGGACAACACAATAATTGGGGCTTAAATTGAGCGTAGCGAATGATGAAATGGCGGCATAAAAGAAAGCGGCTTTTGAAATGCTTAAAAATAGAAATAAAGAAAAAACGATATTTGTGCAAATTCTAGAAAATGGGCATTTAAGAAAATTTGACAAAACACTGACCCAAAAATGATGCAAAAGATATTGGGGCAAAAAATGGGCAATTAGAAAATTCTCGTCACCGATTTTCAAAAATTCGGCATTCATGCCAAAACATTTTCTTGACGGATGAAAGTTAGTTTTGTGGGCCAAATTTCGATGGGTACCCAAAATTGGCCAAATAAATGTTCAGCACTGATCTCGGCACGCTGACATCATGGAAGGGGACCACGGCATTTCCACTTACAACAAAATGAGACGCGTTTGCGGACTGAATTCGGCCACAACATTGACGAACTTGCTGATCAAATCGGGACCCGTCCATTCGCGGAGCTTTGTCGACATTGTACACTTCGCCGGGTGAGAACCATCGGCGCGGAACCGATAAACCAGCGCCAGAGCCATTCAAAACGCCTTTACTTTTTGCCAACCCGCAAAATTTTTTTTTAATGAAAGCTAAGAAAGAGCACTATTAGTCATCAAAAATCAAAAGGATTTACCGAATCTATAAAAAAGTTATAAATAAAAATTCGGAAAAATAGTTTTTTGTTATTAAGGCTTGCTTTTTTTGTGTGATCACTTCGAGACAGATTGAAAATAGTTTCATGACATGTTGAGCTTTCGACTTATTCTAGTAAGTTGGATTCGAAATTTCGACATCTTTGCTCGAATTCTGTTTTGAGATTCGCAACTGGCCGGGAGAGTTTATTAAAAGCTGCCGAGAGCTTTTTGCGCTCCCTCCATTAGTAAATTTTGAAATTCTCCGATTTTCCTAATTCCTTATTTGTTCGGATGCTCTAAAATAATTTGTGTGCCAAATTCAGATGACATCGATTTTTACGTCGGTGGGTTGGTTGAAGAGCCTTTATTTGGTGCGCTGGTTGGCCCAACTTTTGCTTGCATAATTGGTGATCAGTTCAAACGAACCCGGGACGGGGACAGGTGGGGACAGGAAATATATGTTGGTAAATCAAATTGTGCCGTTTATCAGGTTTACTTCGAAAACCCGGGCATTTTCTCCAGTGCTCAGTTGGCCGAGCTGAAAAAGTCGAGGTGAATTGGAAAATTTAAAAAATATTTGGGTAATCACGATAATGATGCTTCATTATTAGTAGGCATTCACTTTTAGGCAGAAAAAATCGCGCAATAGGCACCAATAATTGAAAAACAAGCAGAAAACATTTGGATTTTTTTTGTAAATGCATTTGTCGGTAACGGTAAAAAATCGATAATTACCGATTTTTATCGATTTCTGCCCAATCGGTCGGTAGTAAAAACCGCCAAATTTACCGATTTTACCGTTATGATTTTTACCGACGAAAAAATCGGTAAATTTTAAAGAATAATTATTAATCAAAAATATTTTCCACAACATAAATGAGTTTTTAATAACAAAATAAATATTAACTGTATATTTAACTGCGGTCCTCGGGAGTGCGTTATGGGTCAAAAGACGGAGCGTTTTTTAATTTAATATTTTAAAAATTTCTCGATTTTTAAAGATATGTTTAAAGAATTTTAGAGAAAAAAATCAATGTAAAACAGTCAGGCAGTGTCGATAGGGGGGGGGAATTAAAAATTCAAAATGAAGAAAATTAGTGTAAACATGTCGTTTAAAATTATGCTCCTTTTTTTAGAAGGCAACAAGGAAAACATTGAAATATCAACAAAATATATTAAAGATCGAGAAAAAAAATTTAAAAAATGGAAGAAATACCCTTTTGAGAAAAAAATTACGAAACATTATGCCAAAATAGCAAATTTACGACAAAATCTTCTTTTCTCAAATTTCTCCTTATTTTTTTCTTCTGCCTAGTGCTTATTTTACGGGTTTTTACCGATTTTTACTTTTATGGCATCTTTATAAGAAAAAATTATCTAGTTTTTATAGTTCAAATTTATGCTTTTAAAATTTTACAAAATTTTCGAAAATGTTTTTATTCTTAGTTATTTATTTATTTGTTTCTAATTTTTTTGAAATTTTCTAAAAATTCGTAAATCTTTAAGAGAAATTTCTCGGGCGAGGGGATGGCGATTTAAAAAACGCCCATAGGGGCAACCCTGGGGGGGGGGGGGTGCTAGGACAAAGCACGAATGTGCAAGTTGGGGATTTCGGATGACGGGCCGGTTCAGACGGATATTTTAAAGTAAAAATAATGTTTTTCAAGTTTATTAAAAATGTTATAGTTATTTTTATTATATAAACTGCTGTAATTTTTATAATCATTGAAAAAATTTAAAAATTCAAAGCGAGTTACCGGTGAAATCTTTTAGGGAATCAATTTATTTGAAATTTTCAAATTGGACCCGAAAATCAACTATTTTGGTCAAATCTGTTACCAAAATACCCCCAAGTTTCAAAAAAAAATTATACAGTTATATTAATAAATATAAACATTTTTTTAAAATTGAAAAGAAACCAATTTATATAACATTATTTTTACTTAAAAATTCCGTACTGAACCGGCCCGTTATCGAAATCCCCAACTTGCCACTTTCGTGCTTCGCACATTTGCACTTTTCGTGCTTCGTCCCAGCACGCCTGGGGGTATGAGTAACAACGTTTTAATTTATTTCGACAACTCAGCGTGAGAATAGCCAGAATGAGCATGATTTAAACCACAAACTGCTTTTATTACTTCATTAATCCACAATTCTGTTGGCACATAGCTTGTCCCGTCTGCTTGTGACAACGGCGATCACATCGACAATTGCCACCGAAAGCGTTTTTGCTTCCGTCAGTGGTCGGCACAGTGCCAGTGCCAACTTAGCCCAAATGGACCTGCGTAAATGGAGCGAATAAAGTGACGTCACTGCTGATCAGCAGAAATTGGACAATAACAAACATTGCAAAAAAGGGACGAAGATGAATTTTGAAAATAAAACAAATAATGCCAAATTTATGGACCCTTTTTTACACGAATACTATACTGTATTTTTGAATATACTGTATATGGCGTAAACAATTAATCAGTATAACTCCCATGTCTATTTCTGTAAGTTAATTCAGGTTTGGTTCAGACTACATTCAATTTAACTTTCAAAAACATTAACGCTCTTCTAAAAATCCTCAAAAATCGGTCATTTTATGTCTATAACTGTTTAAACCACGAATAAGACGGTTTTTAAGTGATGAACAACCACAAAAAAAAAGGTTTAATTTTAATTTAGCGAAACAATTTTTATATAACATTTTTTTTGTCATAACTAATTGAATCGCTTGATGCAATTAAATAAAGTTTGGCAAAATTTGGAAGCCAAACGCCAATGCATTTCGAAGCAAGTCAAGTGCGTCTGGCCAACTGCGTCGCCACTGCGTCTCAGTTAAATAAATAATCGCCTAGTTTTCAAAAACCGAAACCAAGAGTTTTTCAGCAAAACCTAACCCACTAATTTTTTTTTTGAAAAACTAAAGTTGCTTTTCAAAAAACGAGGATCGGGTTTTCACAAAATTGAGACTGGGGCCAAACTTTATTTTAATTGCATGAAAGCGAATCAATTAGTTAATGAAAGAAAAAATGTTATAAAAAATTTTTTCGCTAAATTAAAAATATAACTTTTTTGGGGTTGTCTCTCACTTAAAAACCATTATTCGTGGTTTAAATAGTTACAAACATAAAATGACCGATTTAGCAAAGAGCAGTGAACGTTTTTGAAAGTAAAAGGAATTTTTCAAAATATTGAACCAAAATTCGTGCAAAATTTGGGTCAAAACGACAAATTTAAAGACCAAAAAATATGGCAAAACACCAAATATGGCACAACTCCTAAAATATGGCAATTGCCATATAAAAATGGTATTATAGTTTAAATTTTGAAAACAAAAATTCTTCGCCTTATTTTTGAACATTTTTAATGTATTTTTTCATCAAATGAAGTACATTCACATATAAAAAGCAAAAAGAGGAGAGGTGGGGGGGGGGGGGGGTTCATTATTTTCAAAAATGGAATTTTTTGGGAGGGTCAGTAATTTAGGGAGTTGTCTCTATTTTAGGAAAGAAGCTCACTATTTTTTCTTTGTTGTCATTTAAGTTAAATTCACTTCCAAATGTTTTTGCTATGTGTGTGGTAATTTTTAATTACTTATTTACGACAATACAAAAAAAGATCGAATGCCCTCCCCCTCTAGTAGGGGATCGAAAAATAGCAGCCCCTGGGGGCTATTAGAGAAAATACGGTATTATAAGTTCCACGAACCTAGGGGGACATTCCCATAATTTTCGCAAATGCTACCTTTAGCTTTTTTTTGAGGCTTCTTAAAAAGAATTTATTAAATAATTCTCATTTATATTTAAGCTTTTATATTTCCCGATTCTGAATGACCTAGTAATTTAAAGAAGGGATTTAGTATTATTATATTCTCCGTCGTTGTGTCCTTTTATCCTTAAAAGTGTTAATAAGAATATTGTTAACATAAAAATATATTTCGCTATAAATATTTGAGGTCTTCTCTTATAAATGTATGAAAATTTTACACCGATTTTTTTTGTATTATTCTGTTCTTAGGCACATATTAGAGAAAACTGTACCTTAGTTTTTGTTGTTTTGTTCGGAATGAAAGGAAACAAAAAATTTAATAGGGGCGGGTGAACATTTTTAGTTGTTTTTGAAAGATTAAATTTTGGCTAGAAATATTTTATTCTATCAGGCTTTTTAAAAAAAAGCTCATTATCAATTAATTATTTAATAGTCACTGATGAAAGAAGATAGTAAATTTTGTGCTAAACAAGAAATTTTTATCATATTCTGTCATTTAATTTTCGCAAATGCTACCTTTAGCTTTTTTTTGAGGCTTCTTAAAAAGAATTTATTAAATAATTCTCATTTATATTTAAGCTTTTATATTTCCCGAGATTCTGAATGACCTAGTAATTTAAAGAAGGGATTTAGTATTATTATATTCTCCGTCGTTGTGTCCTTTTAACCGTTGGGACATAAAACACAATTAAAAGGGACCCATTCCATTTTTTAGGGGAAGTTGATGATACAAAATGACCAGCGATGGACGACCGATCACCCTTCCCCCCCCCCCCCTTTTTACCCCTCCCCAATTCCTCTAATGTACACCCTTTGACCGAAAATCTTTTTCTTTTCTTTTCACACATTTTTATTTATTTACACATGGCACTTTGTCACTATATAATGATTTTATCTTCTATTTGGCCTGGTGTTTTGTTGTCCCCCCCCCAGCATCTTTCACCCCATTGCATCTCTGACCTTCTGCGCACACACACTTTACTTTCTTTCTTTCTTGTTATCTCTCTTCCTACGTTGTCTGATTTTTTTCTTTCATTCATTATTGTCATTGCTTTCACTCGTCCCCCTCTCTCCTTCCTGCTCCGCAGGATATTCACCCACTCTCTTTCCCCCGCGCCGTTCCAAGAATTCCCAAAACGCCGCCCCCCCCCCTTCCTCGTAAAACCCCGTACTAAATTTTTAAAAATTTTTCCCCCCCCCCCATCATACAATAGGATGCGCGAAAATTTCCCGCACGTAAACCCTAATTAATTACCCCCCAGAACCCATTAATTAGGCGGCGAGATCAAAAGGACCCCTCCCCTGGGACCCCCTCCCCCCCCCCCTATTCCCTAGGGACTAATTAATCACCTCCCCCCCTATTCCCTAGGGACTAATTAATCACCTCCCCCCCTATTCCCTAGGGACTAATTAATCACCTCCCCCCCTATTCCCTAGGGACTAATTAATCACCTGCTACGGTCCTGGCGGTGTAACTACTCCCCCCCCTCCCAGTCATCGTCATTTTGCCGAGAACTGTAGAGAGCATAGCCCCGTCCCCTATATCCCCCTCCCCTCACTTTTCATAAGCTAATCGCAGTTTCGGTCGCTTCGCTCGCCATTGCCTTTCCCATCATTTGCGCGACCCTAACAATTACCATTCCATTGCGTACCGTTCCCTCCCCATTGAAAAATTGGCTCCATTTAATCAACTGCTGGACTGAGAAAGGCCATAGTGTGTGCCCCGTAATTCAGTGATTTTTTTGAGAAAAACCCTCTAACTTTGGCACTCCAATGATGTCATTAAGCCGCTTTCTTCTCCGGTTGGATTTGAAAACTATGTCATGCCCTGTTCGTCATCCCTCCCCCTTTTCTGCGCCTCCCTTCATTTGCCCTGTTCAGTCCTTTTCTTTCTCACTTCCCCCCCCCCTTTTTATGCACTTACCTTCCTTTCCCTTCCCTCCTCTTCCCCCCGTATTTCCTCCTGTCCCTTCTCTTCCTCCGGTTCCTCCTCCCCCCTACGTGCTCTCCCTCCCCTCCCCATTCCCTCTTCCCTGTTTTCCCTTGCATCATTTTTTTCTGTTTCTGACTGCTTTCTTACGTCTCTGCCTCTTCCCCTTTTCAGAGATGTTCTCCTCCCACCCGCCCTCTCTGCTCTCCTCCCTCTTCTCCTCGTCGTCCCCTATTTTGCCCCCACCTAATTTCTCTGCAAATTCCGCTTTTATCTTCCCTCACTCCTCCTCTCCTTCTGTCTCTTCTCCCCTTGCGCTCTCCTTCCCTCCCTCCTCTTCCTCTCCTACTGTCTCTTCACCACTCGCCCTCTCTGCTGATGATCTTCGCGCACTTGCTCTCCAACTTCTTCTCGATCAACAGCGTAATTCTCTGCTTCACTCTATTCTCGCCCTCACTTCAACCGTACCCGCCGTCTCTGACACGCGCTACAGTAGTAATTCAGTTGGTTTCACTCATGAAACGGAGTCCCCCCTTCTGCTGAAAGAGGAGGAACACACAAAGAAGAAAGAAGGGGCAGCAACAGCAGATGGAGAAAAGGTTAGGGTTAAACGAATAAATGACCCACGGCAAATACTAATTAGGCAAACAGTTTTAGTGGAGAGAATCAGAGGACGAGAAAAGGGCGAAAGAAAAGCCGAGGGGGAAAAAGAGAACAAAAAAGGAGGGGGAAGAAGGGATGAAGGAAGAACGGAAGCGCACGCGGAAAGACGAAATGAAACTGAAGAATGAAGTGAAGCGGAAGATATTCCGACTGCACAAGTGCGAGACGGAGACGGACTCGCCGGTCAGCGGAATGTTCATAAAGGTGAGTGAAAAAGGGGAAAAAACGGGCACACATTTTAAAATTCTGAGTAAAATTTGCAAAAATAGGAAAAAAGGCACCAAAAGTGCAAAAAAGGCATAATAATTCTAAACGGTCGAAAAAGGCAAAAAAAAAACAAAACAAAAAAGGCTCCCGGATAATTCGACACAGTAGCCAATCCGACAGAAATGGACAAAACAGTGGTCAATCCGAAAATGGATAAAAATGAGAAAAAGATGATAAGATTTATAGCCAAAAGAGCCGAATAACGCGATAGAGGAAAACAAATAATAAGGAAATGACCCAGAAAGCTTAAGTGATGAGAATGAGTTTTTGTTGATAAGTGCTTGCCTGCCAAATGCCTAAGTAAGATGACCATTTTCATACCCTAATCGCTTACAGAATGCCAAATCCAAACTAAATGCACCAGAATAAATGCTCAGAAGTATTTAAAAAGAAATTCCAATATATTTTGGCAGGAAAATGTTTTTTGAATTTGGATTTACTGTCGGTTTGATTAAGCATCATTTTAAAAAAGGCGTTCTGTGACGAGGAGGAACTGCGTCAGGCGACGGCTGAGTTGGACGAGTCGGCACCATTTGTTCACGTGACGGAGGGAACACGGGAGGCGATCACTGCCATACCAAATGTGATCGGTGACAGTATTTGCGCACTCTGCAAGGTAAAGACAAAGGCAAGTGGGGTGGGGCGAGAGAAAGAGAGAAAAAAAGAGATTAGACAAAGAGAGAGAGAGAGGGAGAAGAAATAACGAAAGAAGAGAAATTATATATAAAAGGAGAGTACAAGAGAGAATAAAGAGAGAGAGAGAGAGACAGAGGAGAATGAGACAAAGAGTTAAACCAAGTTGTTTGTGAAGATACGTTTTGGCGATGTCTTCCGATTGGCGATGCACAAATGCCCACGAATTCGGCACGCGGAGTACCGATGCAACGAATGCGAGAAGGTAGGGAACGGCGAAGAAGCGAAAAGAGTGCCAAAAGGAGTACCGTATGATGGGCAGAAGAATGCCGAAAGGAATACCGTATGACAGACAGTCAGACAAAGCATAAGACATCCCCCCCCCTAGCGCCGACCTTCCGAAATGACCTTTTACCCCAAATTCAATTAGAAAAGATTGCTAAAGATGCCTCTTTCGGCACTTCTTCACATTTCCCTCTTCTCCCGGTGTTAATCCCATTCTGCCCCACGCATTATAACCACCCAAAGCCAACACAAACAATACCCTCCCTCCCTCCCGCGCCCCTACCATTTCTCAGCATGATTCACTTCCCCCTTCCCCCCCCCAAATGCCTTCTGCTGAGGCGGCACTTCCTTTCATCCATCTCTCATTGGTTGCCTTCCAGCTGGGTGTCAAGATGGGAAGTGAAGGGTAATCATCGCCGAATGTTCGAGAGGGGTTTCGGCATTTGGCGGAGCAAAAAAAAAGTGCCAATGGGGGAAGGATTGGTGCCAAATGCGATTTTGCCTATAAATGGCATTGGAGTAAAGCAAATGCGTCACTTTGAATTCCATCGGCCTCTCTCCCCTGGTCAGATTTTCGGCTGTCCTGCCAATCTCGCCTCCCATCGCCGATGGCATCAGCCAAATGCGAACAGAAGCAGCAGTAACAGCAGCAGAAGTACAACCAACGAAATGTTCATGGAGTTCAATGGACAACAGAAAAGGCGCAAAAGGAGGGAAAAAACGAAGGCAAAAGCGAAAGACCATTGGGAAAATGGAGACATTGAGGCGGACAGAGCGATCAATTTGAAGGAGAAGGACAGTGATCAGTGGGCACAAACAGAGAAAACAAGGGAAAGCGAAGTGCCAATGCTAAATTCACAATGCAATTATTTTTGATTAAATAACCTTTTTGATCCAGCTGAAACACTTTACCTAGGCCCGTAACAAGAAAAAAAAAAATTCGGAGGGGATTATCCGACAAAAATATTTGTTTTTTTGTGTTTTCACGCTCAAAATAAACTTTTTCTTCCGTAGTTTTTCAGCACCGCCTTGATTTGCCCAATATATAAAAGTATGCATTTTATATTACATTTGTGTATGTTTTATTTCACTCTGTTTTTTCTCAATTTTGCTGAGTGTTTTCTAGTCGGCCCGCACTGATGAGTATCAGTCCATTTGTCATGTTGCAATGGGTACCGTTCTCAAAATTGCGTTCACTTTTTTTTTAATTTATCAATACCTCTCACCTCTTCTTAAATGCAAAACTAATTTATTTTTAATTATTAAATAAAGAATAAATTGGTAAAAATTGAAAATCTAAATCCCATTGTCTCAATCCGAACAGCTTTTTCGTCCCAAACGGAAGACCGTCTGGCGGATGAGGGAGGTAACTTTGCCATCTCAACACTGTCACGGGAAAATGGCTAAAGCCAAATGAACGGACTGTGCGGAGAACAGGGGCCGTAGTAAAAGAAGATGGTTATGGTTAATTAACCACAACCATGATGGTAAACCCGTAGTAAATGAGCAACCACGGGTTCATGGTCATTTAACAAGGTTATTTGACCATAATGGTAGATGGTTCGTGAACACAGAGTAAAAGAAGAAGGTAGATGGTCACCTAACCATGTAACCATGGTAAAATGCAAACCCTGACCCGACCCATGGTTGCACGCTTAACCAGCAACTTTTAAAATTCTGCCAAAAATCATTAAAAATAGATAAAAATATAGAATAAATTTTTAAAATAAAGTAAAGTCAGTTCTTTCTTTCTAATGATATAAAAGACTTTTAAAAATACTGATTCTAACTATTTTAAAAATGATGAAAAAAAAATTTACTCAAAATTAAGATAAATTACGGTTCAGAAACTAAAAGAAATAAAAAGTAAATTTTTTATTGACCAGGTCAAATAACCATGGTTAAATGACCTGGTCAAATAACCTTCTTCTTTTACTACGGCCCCAGATGGGTAAATGGTGGAAATATTAGACGACCATTGAAAACGCGCAAATTTTCATCATTTATCAAATCCAAATTGAACCACCCTAAATAAAATATGAGGTACTAAGAACCGGGACTGAGTTGGCGTTGAGGCAAAAATAGTAATATGGGCATTGACACCCCTAGAGAAAACATCATAAAAATTTCCATATGGTGCCAGTGCGTTAGTTAAATGCGCCATTTTTACAGAATTTCGATTAAGTCTTGTCAAACTTTACTCAAAAACATTCAAATTAAGCAATCTTTGTATCATTCGATAGGCTCTATTGGCTCAAAAATGTCTTTAATTATTGGGTTGTCTGATAAGTTTTGTCGTTTTTATTTTTTGACTGTTTACCACCATTTTCAAAATAAATCTTACAAAATTTGATTCATTGGATAGATCTCTAAGTCTTCTCTATCGATTGACATCATTTTTATTCAATTCTGATTATTTTTGATGGAGTTATGGCCAAATTTGTTGGGTAGCTAAAAAACACATTTTTGGCCATAATTTCACTATCATTTAAGCTACACAGATGATTAATATGTCAAACGATAGAGCTTTCAAAACTCTATAATTTCACTGCAATGTTCGCAGAAATCTGTTTCTAAAGAAAAAACTTTTCTTAACAAAAACTGTTTTTGGCCAATTCCCCAGTGTATCTAAAGTCATAGTAAACATGAACCAAATCAAAATTTTTTTTAGTGATTTGGGCCTAAAAAGAAGATTAATGCTATGTTTTCGCTAGAAAGTTTTTGCTATCTGTGCTGGAAATGGGTGTTTTGGACATCGTTATGTAAATTAATTTTTAACCCATTTTACCGACCCTACAAAATTGGCCATATTTCCAAGAATATTAGACAAAACCATGATTTCATTAGATAGAGGAGTGTTTCAGCTTCAAAATGATACCAAAATTATATTTATTATCTTTTAAAAATTCTTTTTTAAAAAGGGTTATAGACGTAGAAAAAAAACGACAAAACTTAGCGGACAACCCAATATAAAGAAGTTATGTCAATTTGTTCAACTCTTTGGCCCATAACTTCTTTATAATCTAATGAAATTTTTTGAAATTTACCAAGCTAATAGTGCCTTTTAATAGTTGTCGAATGATGCTAAGATATTTCGGTACAGGGCCAACCCACGCGATGACATTACCAATTTTGCTTACGAGCGATTGGGCGCTCATTCACTGGTGGTTGAATAATAAAGCATATGGGTGGGACATGACCAAATGGTGCTAGGTCGATTCACAAAAAGTGCAAATTTTACTGAATTTTCGAATAAATTTAGTCACAACTTTTCTCAGAAGCAACCAATTTAAACAATCTTAGTATAGCACGATAGCATTGCTCTATTTGAAATGATAAATTTCAAGAAATTTCATCTACTTTTTCAAAAGTTACGGCCAAGAAAGTAGAAAAAATTGCCATAACTTTTGAAAAACTTAATAAAATCTTCTGAAATTCAGTATGCTTATAGAGTAATTGAAGGGCTATTGTACTATACTAATATTTTTTAAATTGGTTGCTTCTGAGAAAAGCTATGAGTTGGTATAGTCCAAAATTCAGTAAAATTTGCACTTTTTATGAATCGACCAACCACGGACCAAATTCATATTCCTTCTTCAATTTCGGCCTATAAAGCCACCAATCGCCAATCCATGCGATCGATGTGTTGCCAAATTTGGGCTGTGCTCGACTGCCAACTCATACTCTCCTGTGCTGTTTCTCTCTTACCACTCTCTTCAATTTGCATACTATCGTATTCTGTCTTACCGTCTTCCTTGTAATATTTCTCCCACATTTTCACCCTTTCATGCGGGCCGATTTGAATGGCAATAAAAGGGGTGCCAAAATTCAGCAAATGTCACTTTACATCCAAACAAAATTGTGGCGCCAATTCCAAGTTCATTTTACAATGTCTTCAACTAAATTCCCATTGCTACCTCAGCTTCCATTATAAACATTTTGACCAATGTTATAAATAATGAAAATTTTTGGCAAAAACCAAAAAAAAAAACCAAAAAAATATAAGGAAAAAAAAACAATTCTAACTTTGAAATAAAATGTATAGAAGTAAAATGGAAAAATTTTTTGAATAATTATAGTATTCTATTATAAGTTTTTAAGTACACCTTCCTTTTCGAGAAAAAAAACCTAAAAAATTTAAAAAGGATAACCAATCATCATAAAAAAATGCGCAGGGGAAGAGAACAGCAAAAGATCGATCATCTGACCGACCAAAGGAATTTGTACATATGTAAAAGAAGGTGATATTTATGAGCATGAGAGTTATTTACTATAGGAGAGCGAGTAAACAAAAACAATTGTCATAAAAATTCTATAGCATTTTTGCTTTGCTTTTTTTTTCAAAAGCGCCGTCACTTGTGCCACCAAAATTTTCTGATTTGTTATTATGGCCAATGAATAGTCAGTTGATTAGACTCATAAACTCTGATTGGACTCATAAAGTGAAATAGAACTACTAAATTTTGGTGGCAATAAAATTGCCAAAAAAAATTTGATAAGAAAATGGCCCTGCGCAAGGATGACACGCAAATTCGTGAAGCGTTCCAAATTTTTTACGTTTTTTTCATTTTAGTAACTTTAAAATATCAAATGATAATTGGCTATTCTCCCAAAACTCAAAAGCGGAAAAAAGTGTCCCTGAACCGCGCCAAAATGTTCTCCAACAGATTAAGCCGGCATCCAAATATTTTAAATACATATCATTTGTACAATGCGTTAAAAAATTGTCAACGCAGCCAAAATTAGCAAAATGTCGACTCACTTTGCATTGCCCATGTGCCTTTTTTAACTTTTAATAATTAATTTGCTTGACGTTGAAGCATTTGTATTTTATTTTGTTTTTATTTTTGTTTACAACCAATTGTAAATATTTAATCTTATTTATTTGTTATCATTTTTCGCGCCCTCCCTGGAGAAGGCGCTGTCCAAAAATTGGGTAAACCCATAAGCGTCCCCCTGCACGGAAACCTTTAGTAAAAGGCGAAAGATTTCATCGTCCGAATACAGAGGAACCAGGGATAAACGACAGGGTAAAAGCAGGGTATTTGGGGGAAATTATTAATATTTATTGAATAAGTTGGAAAAACGAGGAAGAGAGAAGAAAAAATAGTGTGTTTCTTCATTTGTATGATTTCTTTTCTGCCCGTTCTCTCTCCTTCCACACTTTTTCTTTTATTTCTCTTTCTCTCCCTTCTTTTGTTATTATATCCTTTTTCTCTCTATTCCAAGGAAACCTTCACTATTCAGTCTCTTCTCTGGTTTTCGCGCCAGCACTGTCCCGTCTCACAGGGACAGACACCAAGGAAAGAAATAGTCCAAAATGAGAAAAAGAGGAAAAGGAAATAGCATAGATTAGTCTTTATTTTTCTCTCCCTTTTCCATCCCATCATGAAATTATTTGTATATCTTAATTTAAGTTCTACTTTCCCTTCCGTCTTTAGCCTTGCGCTCGGTCAATACAGCGAGCAATGAGGCCTAGCCGAGCTGCTGTTATTGCTGATTGAAAACTTTTACCAATTACCCGCCTTGGCCTGCGAAAGCGGTGCCATGTGCAATTTTTGGGCGCCCTCCGGGGCTTAAAATTTGAATATTTCTGATGACCCTAACAGATAAGTTACAAAGAACATAATCATTTTGAACTAAGTGGGAAAAGCACAATTTGAAGCAAATTAGCCGAATGAACGATTTAACACCACAACAAAAACCATAACGGATAAATTGGAAAAGGCGAAATTCATTCGGCTCAAAAAAATAATTTGGTGCTACAGTTACAGTATGCCCACTTTGTTGACTTTTTAATGTTCAAATACGCTAATGATTTCCAATTCAAAAGAATTTTCATTTGAAGATGATCAAAATTAGTGTTAGGCGCTTTGACGTCTGACCGGATTGTATGGTCTCTTCAGAGGCACTGCAGTGAAGGCGCTCTCTCGTAGGGCAGAGACGCATATGGTCACTTAGTGGTCACTCGCTGCACTGGGATGTGATATCGTTCTCTGATGCAGCGAGTGACCACTGAGTGACCATATGCGTCTCTGCCCTACGAGAGAGTGCCTTCACTGCAGTGCCTCTGAAGAGACCATACAATCCGGTCAGACGTCAAAGCGCCTAACACTAATCAAAATACATTTTTCCTTTGGCACTCCTCCAAGGTCATCAATTCTTCCGCTGTGCTCGTCCATTGATTCGTTTTCACAAATATTTGCATCAATTGACTGCAAAAGGAAATAAAAATTGTAATTAAAAATAAATTTTAATAAAATAAAATATTAACAATTTTAGGGTTGATTTAATCCCAAAAATATTTTAATAGCCTTTTCAAAAAAATGACTAAAAGATTAACATCACTTTGTCGAGTCATTTAATAAATGGATTTAACGATTGAATTTTCTTAATTAAAATAATTGTATTAATTCGTTATTAAAATATATAATTAATTAATTTTCTAATAATGACGACCATTTGTTCATTCTTCCGGCGTTCCAACAATAAAATATGTCGGCCCTTTTGATCAAAATTGACAGCACTCAACTTTAGCAATTCATTGGTCTCAAAATTGTAATGAACCGAAGTGAAAAGAAGCGAATTGAAACCTTTTAAAATATTATTTTTAGTGTTTTTTTAATTTGAAAAATGATTTAAATAATATTAATTTAAAATAAATTTGAATTAGTGATCAAAAAGAAATAAATAATTTACCCACCATTTTTAAGCGAGGCTGAAGTAAACTCATAATTATTGGGCATAACAAATTTAATAGTAAATTGGCAAGAATCGGTAGAACGTGAAAAGACCTGCAAATTAAAATAAAAAAAGAATTAATAAAATAAGAGAAAACATAACAAAAAAAGTATTTTATATTAATAAAATTTGCTTGTCCTCCGATTATTTTCGGAAAAATAAACCTTAGAAATGAAAAACAAACAGAAAATTGGATTAACTGTAATTTAAAAAATTAAAAAAACAATATTTAATTCACTTAATTTTCCCCATTTACAATAAAAATCACCTGAATGACCATGCGAATGAATGCATTGGCCAATTTAATAGTGGGCAAATGGTCACAGAAAAGGCGCAACTGTTTTCTGACCGTTTTTTGTCCCCAAATTGACCATTTTTTGCAGGACAAAAGTGAAGCCAAAAGAGCAAATGGGGCAAATCCGCTTCAGACATTCCAAAATGGGCACCTTTTCAATAAAAGAAATATTGAAAAATGATTTAAAATAGAAAAAATAATAAATAAAATGAGGTAAATATGAAATAATGGAAAATAAAATATTGAAATGATTCGCATTTTTGAGACAGTTCAACTCACATTGAGCATGCTTTGCCGTGCCTTTTCCAACTTTGGGTCGGCACATGACACAAAAGCGGCCAACGGAAGTCCCCACACGGAATGGTGGTCGAGTCGAATGCTTTTAGCATTTGCCAAAATTGTGCCGAATTCAGGCCGTTCAAACAGTCGAATACGGCACGGGTCGGCCACAGCGGCATCCATTTGAACTGCACACAAACGGACGGCACTCAAATGGCACAACAAGTTGAACACGTTGTCCAAGCAGCTGCAGATGAACACGGTGATGGACTGTAGAAAAGTGAAGTGTATTGTATGCATGTATTTCAACGGGTAAATCACAGTACCCGAAAAGAAGAATTGGGGCAAGGGGAGGGGATTCAATGTATGGAACCAATTTTATGCAAATGCATATTTTTTTCCTGGATTCTACTCGGTCTAATTAGTAGGAAAAACAACTTCTTTTCGTCTTTTGCTTATAAAAGTGGGGACTTTTATTTGCATATTTTTGCATATTTTGGGATTTTTGTGCATATTTCATGCATATTCCGCCATTTTTGATAAATATTTTGAGTTTTAGTGCCTTTTTAGGCTTTTTTCAAAAAAGTATACCCCTAGGAATGGAGATTTCTCAAAAATTGCTACCTAAAATTTAAATTTTTTGTCTATAATTTAATTCTCAAAAAAATATTTTCTTACTTTTATATCTTTTCTATGGGATTTTGACTAAAAAATGGCTCAAAAAAGTGCAAAATTTTCTGGCGTAAATAATGGGGAATAATTTTTTTTAATAAATTTGCACCCCTAATTTTCAATATTTTTAGTGCAAATTTGGTGCTTATTTTACGATTTTTATGCATATTTAGTGCATATCACTGTTTTATTTGCATATATATTTATGTGCATATTTTGGCCACTTTTTGTGCATAAAATTGGCATCCCTAGTTATAAATGATGAATTTAAGCTTGGAAACACCTTTTTAGTACAAAAAAAATTGGTCTTAAAAAAATGGATGGTTTTGAAAATCAAAGTAATCAGAGGCTCAAAAAATTCGGCTACCGGAATTAAAGCCTACAAAAAGACGTACGGATTTCGGAATTGCGTCCCCAAAAAAATTATGGAGGAATTCATGACCGGGTACTGTTACACAATGCTGGTATGAATCAGAAATGAAGCAAATTTTTCGACAATGAGTCGTTGGAAATTACGGGCATGCCTCTCCTAGCAGAAATCGGTAAAATTCTTTTATGAATTTTTCTTGGGTATTTGTTGAATTATTGTCAACTTTCCGACTCAGTACCACTTAAAGGCAGACAGACTCCAATCATTTTATAGCATGAGAACTGACAGAAATTTGCACGTTTTTTGGTGGTGCACAGAATGGCATCGGTCGTTCCACAAAGTGCTGTTGGTGTTCCCCTTCATCACTGAAGCAGCCAATTCGATCACAGCACACAAACAGTGGCCCCAATTGTCGACGTTTTGTCCAAAGCCGACGATTGGCCAAAGCGGCGAATTGTCGCGAGACAAATGAAAGACGAGTGGCGACAAATGGGCGAAAGCATTGTGACAAAACATCCGCCCAACATTCGTCCGGCAACCAAATGCTGTGGATGGAAAAAAAAAGTAAAATTTTGGGATATCGGACCGTATGATTTTTAAAAACCCTAACATCCTCAGGTAAGGTGCAATAAACCTACAAAAAATGTAGTTTCCTACAATGCGGCAGAGAAACGAAATAAGAAATAGGTAAATGTAGGTAAATTGTAGGTCCAAAGGAATGTAGTTTCCTACATTCAAATTGTAGGTACCTACAAACTCTTCATTTTACCCGCTATTTCTTTTGTCTCACTCCTTTCATTTTTTCTGCCACTGTCTCCCTGCACTCTCTCTCTCATTTTGACTACTCTGTTCCTTGGCACTTAAGCCATACGCACATTTCCTATGTTAGGATACGCACGCGTCTGAAATCTCCAGCACAACCGCACGCATCCACTCGCCGACGCGTGCGGTTGTGCTGGAGATTTCAGACGCGTGCGTATGCATAAGCAGCAAGGAAAAGGGAAGGAGCGTATGGCTTAAGTGCCAAGGAACAGAGAAGTCAAAATGAGAGAGAGAGAGTGCAGCGAGAAAGTGGCAGAAAAATTGAAAGAAGTGAGACAAAAGAAATAGCGGGTAATTGCATTAACATTTTTTAAAGTTTATGAGCTTTTCTGGCATAGTGATTTTGTAGGTACCTACAAATTTGTAGGTACCTACAATTGGAATGTAGGAAACTACATTTTTTGAGTGTCAGACACAAATTGTAGGAAACTACATTTTTTGTAGGTTTATTGCACCTTATCCTCAGGTGGTTTTTAATCCATATACTGTACAGCATAACATTCAAATATTGGCGGATTTGAAAATACCGAAATTTGCGTGGAGGGGGGGGGGGTCCGGGTTTTATGGGAAACCTCTGACCCACCCTTAACCAATTTAGTTGTGGAAAACACAGCAAAGTTTTTTCACAAATAATCCGATTTTAAAGATTTCCTAATTAAATTCAAATAATAGAACAATCTGGAATTTGGCAGAAAAAATAGAAAAACCGAAAATTCGATAAAGAAAAACAACAAATAAACTTACAAAGCTTTTACATCAGACATAAGTGGGCAAAAGAAGAGGGTGTGTGTTGATAGTTGTTGTTTACGCAA
Source organism: Heterodera filipjevi (assembly GCA_039877585.1). Lineage (NCBI taxonomy): Eukaryota > Metazoa > Nematoda > Chromadorea > Rhabditida > Heteroderidae > Heterodera > Heterodera filipjevi. The sequence continues at coordinate 12,825,175 of JBDPZO010000002.1, forward strand.
CCAAATGAATAAAGGAAATAAAAAGGCTGGAAATTGTTTGGTTTGAAAGAAAAAAAAACCCTTAAAATTTGACGACAGATAAATAATTGCCAGAAAAAATAAAGAAATTAAAAAAAAAAAAATATGAATGGCATTTCAATATTACTATTTTAACCACTTTTTGGCCTAAAAAGGAAATTAAATATTTGGAATTTTCGACTTTTTGTTCGAATTTGGGTCTGAGGTTCGGATTTAGTCGAAATGAATATTATTCGTGATCAGCGACCCTGAAAACACTAGGAAAGTTGTTTACAGGACTTTTTAACCAAAAAAAAATTGAAAAGAGAGGTAAAAATGGATGTGGACAACTGCTGAGGGCAAGTAATTTTTATTTTTGAGAGTTTTCAAGTTCGAAGCATTGCTTTAAAATAAAAGATTTTTTGGGAAATTGTAATTTTAAATGGTTGATTTTTCATATAATTTAGAATTGTTAATTTCAAAAATTAGTTTTCATTGAAAATTTCTAATACTTTAACATTTTGGAGAATATTTTTGTATTTGTAGTAGAGTCCAATTTTAAGCAAGGGCTAAAATATTTTTCTTTTATTTATATAAGAATTAAAGTTTTTTTAAGTAAATTTTGGAAATTATTCTTCATTTTCAAAAACTTTTGAAGAAAGTCAATTTTCATTAGTATGGGGTTTTTTTTTTGAAAATTTTCGAATGGTTGATTCTTAGGGGTGCATTTTTCGTTTTTTATTGCATTTTTCTCATCTAATTTTTCAAAAATGCCGAAATTGGGACAAAAACTCAAAATATGGAAATGTATAGGAAATATGTGAAATAAAATTGCATCCTAGAAGCTTCAAACCAAGCTAGAAATGCTTTTTATATTATTATTAGCCCGAAAGAAGCTCGCAAAAAATATGAAAATCCATCCGCTCCTTATTTATTAATTAGTAAAAATTTTAAGTAACAATTTCCATAAATAATTAAAATGCGAAATAAAAAGAATTTTATGATGCAAAATGGAAATGCATATATGCAGTCAATGTGTAATTTGTGAGAAGGGAATTTGTTCTTTTTTTATGTGTTCCGTTTGATCTCTTTGTGCCTCTTCCCATCACTAATTAAACTTTTTTTTATTATTATTATTATTATTATTACAAAATAAATTTAAAGAAAAAAAATTAAGATTTATATTTTTTGCTCATAACTCGTTAAAAGTTAATGAAATTCTATAGAATTTTTGTAAAACTAATAGACCAATTAGCAGCTATTGAATGATATCAAAATTATTAATTTTGTACATTTGTCGCAAATCGAAAAAATGGCAATTTTACGAAATGAAAATCATTAACGAAAGTTGTCATAAATTTGTTGAAAAAAATATATTTAGAATGAAATCAAATGAGAAAAAGGTCTTTACTTTGGCAAACAAATTTATGCAAAATGATAGACAGAAGCAGGATTTGTGTGTTTGTTCCATTTTTGGACTCTTTTATTCCCATTGATTTTTGGGGGTACTCGACGCTTTGGCCAATTAGTCCATTTGTTAAACAAAGAAAAGAGTGCCGTTGGGGGGTGTTGCGACTTTTGCGGCCAAGAAATTTGCCGCCCAGACATTTTCGGTTATGCCCAAAAATGGTTTCAAATTTATGTTGAATTAATCACAAATTCCTTAAAAAGCTTTAATACAAAAATGATGCTTTCTCCATTATTAATCGTTTTAGAGCATTTGGGATTAAGGCAATTCAATTTGAAACCGATTATAGACATAGGCGCAAATGTCTTGGCCACAAATGTCGTATAACCCCTTTGGGGATGGGGGGGGGGGGGGTAAATATTACTAAAATAAAAATTGAAATTATTAAAAAATAATTATAAAATAATTATTATTTGTGTGGCTGAATTTAATGGCTTTATTTTTTATTAAAAATATTATCAAAAAAAAAAAAATTTTCTTTTCTTCAATTCCTTTATAAAGTACATATGTCAGTAAATAATTTTATAAATTAAATTCAATAAATTATTAAATTTTCAAATTACAAATTTAATTGTTCTGATGGTCAGAAGATTTACGTGATCAAGGACATCACAATTGACTTGCTCACAAATGGTGGAGAAGAAACCAAGGTCATTCATTCAGCATCAAATTCGAAATTAAATTTTTCATATCCAAAAATCGATTTAAACCGAAAAAAAAATTGATTGACAAGGAATCGAAAAAATTACATAATGCGTTTGAGTTTTCCCGGACCCGGACAACCCAGGCCTGACAATTCAGCCCCAGAGTAGACCGAACCACCAAACCAATATGAATGAAGTATATTGAACCAATAACTCGGGAAGCTCCCAGAAATTGGGAGCCCTAAATTACCGAATCAAAACTAGCCAAGGGGGGTCGTCAATTATAGTGTAGTAATAGAAAGACAGTCAAAAAAGAAAATGAAATAATGCAGAGGAAGAGAAACAGAGAGAGAGAGGAAGGGACGGGTAGTGGTCGGATGCGACATAACGCCTAAATCGAGAAATAACACAGTGAAAAAAATGGAGCAGTGTAAATTGAGAGGGGGCGAGGAAGATGAGAGTGGTCGGAGCGCCACCAACAGACACTTGCTGCCACTGCTGTCTCTTCCCGCGGGCATTCTATCTGTATATTTCTTAGCAGTCTCTTATTCAACCTCTTCTATTTTTCTCTTGTTTCTTTCCCAACTCTTCCTCTCCTTTTTCTACATTCATTTTATTTTTTGTTTAATATCTCTGCTCTCTGATGTCCAATTTTGGTTCCGTAAAGTACTCCCATATGTTTTCGATGCTTCCGGATCCGTTTTTACTCTCCGTTTTGCTGTACGGGCATCGCTTCTCGGCCTTTTGGCTAAGATCAAAGTGTAGTATCTGTTCTTTACGGCTTAATCTCCGTAACGACCCCTACCGGGGTCAAAGGGATTAACCAATTTTTGGAAAATGGTCGCAGCAGGGGCTTGCTCCCTCTCGACCACGCGTCGGCCCAGTATTGCACTTACCTCCGGGAACGGCGCATCTCCCCTACGGGGGAGATCAAAAGAAAAAGCATAAGCTTGAAAAAATTTAACACATCTGCTAAAGTTCTTCCGATAAAGCTATTGACATCTGTTCGTCTCCTTCCCTTTGGCAGTTCAGGAATGAAGCATAAAGCTGGTTTCTTTGTTGTTTAATTTCGTTTTCTTCAAGTGTCTGAAGTGGGCCGGCTTGTCCGACAACACTATCGACATTGTCCGCCTGCTGTACAACGACAACATCACGGCAATTCGGCACACTGATGGCCTCACCGACGACATCCACATCCGCTCCGGCGTCAAACAGGGTTGCCCGCTCAGTCCGATCATCTTCAACCTCGCGATCGAGCCAATTCTGTGCGCACTGGAAGTGGAGGACTTCGGCTACTCCTTCTCGGGGCACGATGGGCGAACAACGGCCGTTTTGGCCTACGCTGACGATCTCGTGCTTGCAGCCGAGAACGCTGAACAGCTCCAGCAAATGCTCGATATCGTCGGACGCGTCGCTGATTGGGCCAAGCTTTTCTTCAACCCAAAGAAGTCTGCTTCGCTGGACATCGACGGCAAGCAGAAAAGGGCACAGAAGACAACATTCACCATTCAAGGCCAACAACTACCAACACTCACAGTCGAACAGCACTACGAACACCTGGGCGTGCCAACTGGCTACCAACGAACGCAGTCAGCCGAACAGATCGTCGAGCGCATGTCTGACCACGTCAACTCAATCGACCGGTCACTGCTAGCGCCATGGCAGAAGTTCCAAACGCGCCAAAAAGCACTGCTCAATCGCCTGGCTTGAGTTGACCAATGCATTTGGCTCAATACCACACCAAACGATTTTCACAGCCCTTAACTGGGCTGGCCTCTCTGATCAATCGATTAATTCAATACGCCAATTATACGCCACGAACACCACTCAGATCCGACACTCCAATGGCCTTACTCCGGATGTTCCAATCCGTGCTGGAGTTAAGCAAGGATGCCCTCTTAGTCCAATCATTTTCAACCTTGGACTCGAGCCAATCCTTCGCGCCATTGGCCAACTTGGGACCGGGTACAAATTTCAGGAAACCCGAATTGATGTCCTCGCCTATGCCGATGACTTAATCCTCATAGCCGAATCTGCCGACGAATTACAAATAATGTTGAACATCACCTCAACTGTTGCAACCTGGGCCGGCCTTTCATTCAATGCCCGAAAGTGCGCAACATTAGACATCGATGGACGAAGGAAAGCGGCTTTAAACACTGAATTTACCGTTCAAAATGCACGCCCTCCCATCTTGACAATCGACCAATTTTACGACCATCTTGGAGTTCCTACAGCTTTTGGCACTGCTCAATCCGCACCCAAGATTTTGGAACGAATGAATGAACATGTTCTGAAAATTGATGAGTCACTTCTTACACCATGGCAAAAATTTGACGCGGTGAACTCCTTTGTCCTTCCATGCATCGGCTTCCATCTGAAAAATGGTGTTGTGCCAAAGAATCCACTGAACGCCCTGGACAAGAAAATTCGAAATTGCGGGAAAAAATGGCTAAATCTGCCCCAAAGAGCGAGTGTGGGGCCCCTGTACCTCAGCCATGCCATGGGCGGAATGGGACTTACCCCTCTCAATCTTCTGGCCGATATCAGCCAAATTGTTCACGCTTACCGCCTGATCACCTCGCGGGATCTCTTTTCACTGTCAATGGATCTGATCAAAACCGTCGTCAGTAAAAGAATCAGGCAAGAGCCTAACAACCGCCAAATTGCCGACTATTTAAACGGGTCAATGAAAGGGTCTTCCGCCAATATGAATCGACCGATATAACATCAGCATGGACTCGTCTCAGGCAGGCAACTGCTCGACTGAGTACCAAGTTGAATATCGGATGGAAATGCACAGAAAGTCGATTGGTGCTTCAGCTCAATAACAACCCGCTGAATCCCAAAACCGCGGAATACTGTTTGAGAGCTGCCATTCGTGACTTCTTCCGCTGTCGACTGCTAGCGAAACCCGACCAAGGAAAAGTATTCTCGATCACCAGCGCTACCACCGCCTCAAATCACTTCATGAGGGCAGGGAATTTCACTCGTTTCGCCGATTGGCGATTCATACATCGCGCCCGATTGGACTGCGTTCCGCTCAACGCAACTCGCCGCTTCGGCCACGGGGACAAACATTGCCGCCGCTGTCACGATGGGCAGTTGGAAACTCTTCCGCATGTCCTCTGCCATTGTTGGCCCCAACTTGGGAAAGGCATCACACGACGGCACAATGCCATTCTCGACCGCCTTGTAAAGGCCTTCAAACCGCCTCAATCAACGGTGGTTCGAGTCAAAGAAACAGTGCCAGGTTTTGGCGAAGCCATCCGGCCCGACCTTCTCGCCATCGATGAGGAAAAGAAAACGGCGCTGATCATCGACGTGGCAATGCCATTTGAAAATCGGTACCAGGCATTTGAACGTTGCCGACTGGGCAAAAGGCAAAAATATGAAGCCCTGGCGGAGCATTATCGCCAGAAAGGCTTTGATGTTCTGCTGGAGGCGTTCCTCGTCGGACCGCTTGGCGGTTGGGACCCGCATAACGAATTTGTGCTGAATAAATTGAAAATCGGCCAACATTATCGCCAACTGATGCGGCGCTTAATGGTCTCGGACGCCATCCGATGGAGTCGGGACATTTACGTCGAGCATCTGACGGGCGTGGTACAATACCGAAATGACGAGGTCGAAGCAGCCCACGGGTAGCAGCACCACATTGACCGGGGCACCAGAGCGATTTGACATTGGCCCACCCAACCCGGATGTTCCCATGGACTTTTCGGCCTAATCTGAATGATGGATGGATGGATGTGTGCCGAGGGACCGTCCGACGCACTTTTGATTGTATTTTTGATCACTTTGACCCATCATTTTAATGTTTGTGACCCAGTTCACTTCATTTTTAATTCTCTTTTTGCATTTCATTTATCATATATGTCTTTTAAGCATTTGCTAAATAAACTTAAATCTGTTCTTTACGGCTTAATCTCCGTAACGACCCCTACCGGGGTCAAAGAGATTAACCAATTTTTGGAAAATGGTCGCAGCAGGGGGCTTGCTCCCTCTCGACCACGCGTCGGCCCGGTATTGCACTTACCTCCGGGAACGGCGCATCTCCCCTATGGGGGAGATCAAAAGGAAAAGCATAAGCTTGAACAAATTTAACAGATCTGCTAAAATTCTTCCGATAAAGCTATTGGCATCTATTCGTCTCCTTCCCCTTGGCAGTTCAGGAATGAAGCATAAAGCCGGTTTCTTTGTTGTTTAATTTCGTTTTTTTTTTGTTTAATTCGATATAACTTGAAAAGAATTAACGGAAAATTAAAAGAAATATCTTTTTATGTTGAAGAATCATTTTCTTCAAATATATTTAAAAGTTATTTTAAATCTGATGGTTTTGTCAAGAAAAATTTATTGGCATAAAAATTTATAATTTTACTTATTTTTCTTAATTTGTTGAGGTAAGCAAAAATTGTGCTTAATTAGTTGCTGAAACGATGAAATGATAGCAAATAAACAACAGATGGAAAATCTAAAAAACCTTTTTCGTTTTGTGCATTTTTTGGAAATGGACTTCATTTTGTGTGGGTTCATTTAATAAAGGCGAATTGGGTTCTATTTTACTTTATGAGTCTAATCAAATGTTTATGAGTCCATTCCATTTTTTAAGTCCAATAACAATCATTTAAAGACATCAACTTTTCTTGAGAAATTAGATGTCAATACTCAATTGTTTTCCCCTTTCTTTTGCTTGGGTTCAAATCCCCATCATAGTAAGAAATTTAATTTTTCTTTGTTTCCAAATATTACTTAGTATAATGAAAATAATGTGACCCAAATGTCAAAATTTATAAAATGAAAACTTTTTGGACAATTTTTTTCAAAAAAAAAACATTTGAATTTTCCAAAATTTTCGCGGCGGCGTCTATCGACAACGCTGATTTCTTCAAAATAACTCAAAAATTCTCTTAAAAAATTTAACACAAAAAATTAGGTTGAAAATAATTGGTTTAAACCCGGTCCCCCGGTTGTCGGTTAGTCCGGTTTTGCTAACCCCGGGGCCGATACCCGGTTAACCGAAAACCGAAATCGGTTTTTTGCTTTATTTCCAGTCCTAACTTTAGTACACTTAATGTAAAACATTTTTAACAAATTTCTTAATATTTTGTTCATTTTTGGAGGTTTTTTGGTAGTTTTTTTTTTTATTTCCTAAACTAGCAGGGCTGGCTGATGATAACAAATGCCAGTTTTATATACATAATTTTAATTTTTGGGGAAAAATCTCTATTTTTTCGTCAAGTCTAGCAACAAATCGTATTAAAAATTTTAGGGCAAAATCTAATAACAAAATGGCCCTTACTTAAATTCTCAATATTTTCCCCGGCGGCGCCATCGGCACCGCCGCCGACAAGCTTTTTGAATAAGTTAACCTTTTCTTGAATATGACAAAATCTTGAACGGTACAGTGAATTAACAAATTTTCTGCCTTATGTACTTTGAAATAGAGCTCGGAAGATCCCTGTTTTGTAGGTTTTTCGGTTTATTTGAGGAAATTTGTCAACAAATCGGTCATAACTTTTCAAAATTTTTTCCGGTGGCGCCTACCGCACCGCCGGACCCCACTGAAGTTCTAATTTCGGAAAATTTTCGATAGGAACCCTGGCCTAAACTCATGTTTTACAGTCACAGTTACTTTTCGAATTTTATTAAATAAGTAGGGATGCGATTTTTAGTTAAATACCTAAAATTTTTGCGCACTTGTAACGTTGAGATAAGCATAAAAAACGAGTTTTTAGCTTGGTTTGGAGCTTTTACACCCACTTTTATAATACCTATTTTTACCTATTTCGGGATTTTTCTACCTATTACCTAGTTACCTAATTTGATACCTATTTCGGCATTTTTGGTGACTTTTTCAGGATTTTCAGTAATTTCATAAGGAAAATGCCATAAAAAATGAAAAATAGACCCCCCTAAGATGGGCTTTTAAAATTTTAAAAAAGTATACCCCTAAAAACCGGAACTTTTTCTTAAAAAAATAACCTCAAAAGCGAATTTTTTTTTTTGGCAAATATGGAACTTTTTTTAAATCTTTCCCCCTTCCATTTGAATGAGTTTTACGCCGAAAATCTCGAAAAATTTCTGATTTTTAACACCAATAAAGAACAATGAACCATTTTTGTGTTTAAAAATCGTAAATAAAAAAAATTTTATTTACCTATTTTGGTACTTATTTCGGAATTTTTGTACCTATTTAACGGTCGGGGTCATTTTGGCGTGGCCATTTTGGCGTGGCCACTTTGGCGTGGCCGTTGGCGTGGCCATTTTGGCGTCGTTGGTCATAACTTTGTCCAAAAGAAAGCTAATTGAATATTATTACTACCATTCGATAGCTCTTGGTAAGCTTTATAAGCCTGCATAATTTCAAAAAATTTGGTCCACCCAATAAAAAGTTATGTTCAAAAACGTTCAAAAATTCGAGAAAATTTCCGAAATTTGAAATTTTTTAACTTTTTTAAACATAACTTTTTATTGGGTGGGCCAAATTTTTTTAAAAATATGTATGCTTATAGAGAACACTTGGGGCTATCGAATGATACTAAAAATATTTAATTTGGTTCCCTTTGAGAAAAGATATCCTACGACGCCAAAATGGCCCACGCCAAAACGGCCACGCCAAAGTGGCCACGCCAAAGTGGCCACGCCAAAATGGCCACCCCAAAATGACCCGTTTCGCTATTTAATACCTATTTAAGTACCTATTCTAGGATTTTTCTTACCTAAAAATCGCATCCCTATAAATAAGATATTTGGAACGAAAAGCCAAAGTTTAAACATAGACTAAGACTGAGTTATTGCGGTGCATATCATTTGAGTGCCAACGTTTGAGTGCCGACGCTTGAGTGCCAACGGATGAGTGCCGGTCATTTGAGTGCCCGACGTTTGAGTGCCGACATTTGAGTGCCGACGGATGAGTGCCCATAGAAAACCGATCATTTGAGTGCCCAAATTTAAAAATTCAAGAAAAAAAACGAGAAAAATGCAAAAATCACATATTTCGTTATTTTATTATTCCGATAATTCATACATCAATCATTATTTTGATAAAAAAAAACATCAATTATTTACTCTGTATTTTACGGAACGGGACGGTAAAGGGACGGTTCATTGCCAGCCGTTTCATTGCCACCAACTTTAGAACCTCATAACTTTTTTCTACCTTGATCAAATTCTACAATTTTGGTGTCATTCGAAAGACAAACAAAAGCTCTATTAGTTCTTTATAATTAAAAAAAAAAATTCTGTTCTATAAAAAAGTTACAACCCAAAAGTGATAAAAAATCCTGACTTTTTCTGACTTTTTTGCAAATGTCAACTTAAATCTTTTTGGCCATTTATTAATCGCTTAACAATGTCTAAATGAAAGCTTCACAATACTTAAAAGATTCGAATGGTATCAAAATTGTAGAATTTGATCAAGTTAGAAAAGTTATGAGGTTCTAAAGTTGATGGAAATGAAACGGCTGGCAATTAACCGTCCCCTACCTGTATTTATTAGATAAATTTATTAATTAATAATTTTTTGGTAGGTAATCGAGCAGCCTCAAAGAAACAGAAATAGCAGACAGTTGATCGCCAAATTTTGATTCTTGTTCAGCGTTATCTCACACAAGTTCGGCAAAATGCGGTGGTGCCAATTCAAAATGATCACCAGTAATTTGCAACCCCTCGCCCCAATCATAATATGGTTATTGAATTTCTCCGTGGAATGTCTCACCATTATGAAATGAACTAGGGTTGAGCGGGACCGGGGCTTTTGGCAAAAACCGGGACCGGGACTTTTCAGGTTGAAAAAACCGGGGCTTTTTGGCTGGGAAAACCGGGAAAAAACCGGGGCGGGACCGGGACCCGGTCAAAACCGGGGCCCTGGTACTCATTTGTACGCTCGGTATTTTGAAAAAGCCCCGGTCCCGCTCAACCCTAAAATGAACCCTTGATTATTTAATGTTATTGCTTTGTCATTATTTTTTTAAATAAACAATTTAAACCAGAAATAAGAGTAATTTTTTTTTTACGTTCTTAAAATTTTTTACTGAATTTTTTAAAATTTTTACTTGTAATTTTTCGGCACTGAAATGATCGCTTTTCTATGGGCACTCAAACGTCGGCACTCAAATGACCGCGCACTCAAATGACCGCGCACTCAACCGTCGGCACTCATCCATCGGCACTCAAACGTCGGCACTCAAATGACCCGGCCCGGAGTTATTGAGTTAGCGTGTTTTAAAAATGTTCGACACGCAGCCATCGACAATCGGAATATTCAACACTCGGAGCTGAAGCGTAGGAACCGAATTTTTGAAAATTTTGAGATATTTTTTATGAATTTTTAGTCATAAAAATTTCTTAAAGAGCCTAGCTGAAAACGTTTTTAATTAACATTTTGTATAAATATTAAAAAATTTAATGCATTTATTATTTAAATTTGACGTTTTTGCCCAAGAAAAGATACGGCACGAAGATTTACTTTTTTGAATTTATCCTTTTTTCTAAAATTTTAAGAAAAGCCAAAATAATACGTGTTTTTTATCAGTTGCTAAAACCCGGGATTTTGTAACAATTGTTACCAATAATTAATAATAAACAACGTAAAAAATTTGGAACGCATCACGAATTTTCGTGTTATCCTTGCGCAGGGGCCATGCTAATCTTCTCTGTATTGTTCCAATTTTAGTTTATGTCCATTTGGAATGAACGGATGGAATGTTAAGAAGTTTCTTTATGTGTGAAAACAAAAATATATATTTGGATTAGGGTAGCTCGGTAGGGTCGGGGTTGTTTCGGCCCCCACGTTTCGGCCCCCACGATTCGGCCCCGGGCACGTTTCGGCCCCGGGGTCGTTTCAGCCCCAAGCCAAAAAAAGCAAAAACAAAATAAAGTTGTCAAAAAAAATTGTTTTTTTTTTCAAATAGAGGCCCCCTAAGCCTAGGCCTACGCAAGCCGAAGCTTAGGTTGGTGTTTTTTTCGAGGTATCCTTCAGGTTTGGTGTAATAGACAATTGATTTACCAGTACTTTAAAGAACCCTATGCGTAGTCATTTTTTTGAAATTTTCAAAATTAGGTTAAAGTTATAAAAATACATAAAAATTTTTTTTTGATTTTCGAAAATTTTTTAAAATTTTTTTGAAAATCAAACTCTATTTTTTAAGTTTGAGGTAGTTTTTCAAAAAATAGGGTCAAGTTTAAAAAAGGTTTCAAAATACTAAGGAAAAAAATCACTCTGATTTTTTGAAAACTTAACCCTAAATTTTTGAATCCCTAGTTTTTCAAAAAAAAAACTAGGTTGAAAAAAAATTTGTGTACTATTTTTCTATTTTTAGCTTGGGGCCGAAACGACCCCGGGGCCGAAAAACGGGGGCCGAAACGACCCAGGGGCCGAAACGTGGGGGCCGAAACGAAAGAAATCAATCTTGCTGACTTAGAATTCAGGGAGTTAGAGGCTAAAAATTAAAAGCTGTCATTCTTGGGGTAGGTATTTTTCACAGCTGATAATATGACCATAAATTGAGATAAAGAGACACACAAATATGCATTGAATAGAGAAAAGTCAGTACTATAAGAATAAAAGATGAGCTTTTTTTTTTTATCTCTGTCGGTTCAATGTTGAAGGGCTGGTTAGAAAAATGGTCTCTGAAAATGGCATTTTTCAACAGCCACCATATTACAAAATTTTTGTACGGCGATAGAAAAGCATTGAATGAAACATACTTGATGAAATAAAACATGCTGAATCCAAACCTAGCCTTGGAAACAAAAACCTGACCTTTCCAGAGTCTATACTGCTTGAACTTCCTCCAGGGAGCTGAAGCAGTACAAGCTCAGGTAGCAAAGATAGGTCAAATCTAATGCCAGATTCGGATTCTACGGACCTAATTTGGTCATGCTATCTCATTTTTTTTTCCTAAAACGTCGATCGTATTTGTCGACATTTGGAGAGCTTGGGCACCAATAAACGACAATCCCTTTCTGACCGTAGCCATCAAAGAAAAGCTACCCATGGAAATTAAGGCCCAATTGGACAAGAAAATCGAGGAAGGGAAGCCCTGGTCCTCCAAACAATAGCGGAAAAGATTTGCAAAGGTCGTCCGGCTTAAGGAAGCCGTACATGCTCCCAAGAACGTCCCGCCTAATCCACCCACCCACAATTCCCGAACTCCCCGACTCGCCCACCCGAACCAATTCGGCGCTCCTTTCCCGTGGTGGTGGAAGCCCCAAAAAGGAACGTTAAGCCAGATTGTTCATTGTGCATGACAAATGGACATAAACCCCTTCCATTGTGCGGGTTATCGCACAGTGGAGCTGAGGAGGGCGCGACTGGCCGAACAAGGCCGTTGCTCACTTTGTGCCCGAGAAGGGCACCATCAAAATAACTGCTTAAAACCAGCTAATTGGCTTCCGATGTCGGGGAAGACACCAAATATTAGTCTATCATGGCCCGGAAAAAACACCGAACTCAGACCCCCATTCTTACCAATGCATATTTGGTCCCAGTTTGCCCCGGTCCCGCCGAGACCCAAACTTCGGGACCGGGACTTTTCTTTTTTTTGAAAACTGGGAACGGGCCCAAAAAACGGGGAATCCCCGCCCCGGTCCCATACAACCCTAATTTTTATGAGAGCACATTTTAAGCGGGACCACCCAGTTCGGTGCAGCACAGTTCAGCGCGACTAGCAATAACTTTTTTAATTTTCATTAAAATTAAACAAATTAGGTATTATTCGAAAGCACTTGACTAGACACACCGCACCGAGTCAATTTTGGGCCACAGTTACAAAAACTGCAAGAATTTTTGGTTCACTGGTCTATTAGATGGTCAATAAAATGGAGAGCGAAGGTTCAATCCCCACGCATGTTATGAATCTTTTTTTTGACTATTTTCTTATAAATTAATTAAAAAATGCCAAAAATTATTTAAAACTTCATGAATAAATCTTATAGAAATAAAAAAGAAACTATATCCCCGAATTTCATTCAACCGGTGACATCAACAAAATTTTCTTGGTCCAAGTCCACATCTGATTCTCCCGAAATATTGTCATCCACGTTCTGTTCATCCCACCTCTAAATTTGGTCTTTACAATGTTTTACTATGATAAACGTACCGCCTGCTTCATCTCATCAAACCTTCCGGTGTCTAATAGCCAATATTGACGAAGTGGTGCTCCAGTTGCTGGCGAATTTGTTCGTCATCCGGCATACACTTCCACAATTGCTCAAGTCTGCGCCAAACTGAGTGAAGTGCTTCATCACCTGAAAATATACCAAAATTTTTGGTTGTTCTTTTAGAAACTCTCTTAGCTCGTCAATTTGATGTTCAAGCTTATCATATCGCAGTGGATGGCAAATGCGGCGCTTTATCACGAGCACCTTAAATTTTTAATGATTTTTTCATTTTGAGTTTTTTGCCTTTTTCAACGGCGGAAGACAATCGAATACCAAGCCAATTAGGCGGAGAGTCCGCTTAATTTTTTCATATGCTTTTTGAGTACCAACAAGGCCAAGGATAAGGAGGGCATCCTTCGGGTCCATTGACTGACTGCGAATTTCATGTTGGTTTTTTTTGGGCGTAAAATGCTGGAAGCGATGTCGGACTTCTCGGTGGACACTTTCCAGTGAGCATCTGCTTGCAGATCTCGACGTATCTCTATCGATGACTTCCGCAATTTTGTCTGCCAATTTCCTCCGCGATGTTCGCTGTAAGAGATCAATGTTCTTTTTGGGCCTGCCAGTTGGAGTCGCTGCAGGAAAAAAACATACTGATAAAAAAGAATTAACCGCACTCTTGCTTGGTCCCGGGGGCGTGTTTTGCACTAATCGCCGCCGAAGACCAGCGATCAGCGCCTCCCGGTTGCGCACTTGCTCCCTCAAGAGCTTGATCACGTCGTCCTGCTCCTTCAGCTGCTTTTCGAGCTGTTCGATTCGTTCAAATCGTTCGTCAATTGTTGTTGTTGGCAGGAACGGCTCATGGGAGTCCATTGACCCTGCTGATGTTGATGGCATTGGCTCGTCGTTGTCCTCAACATCCATTGGTGCCGCAGATGTCGACGGAATTGGCTCATCGAAGTCAAAGTGTTCCACAGTCGGCACGCCCAACTCCAGCTGCGAGACTGGCACGGATGATGCCGCAATTGGGTCGACGATGTCATCGGCCAATGCTGCTGGTGTCGTTGGCTCTTCTCCAGCTCCTTGGGTTTCTTTTTGCTCACTATTCGGTTGGCCTGAAATTTTATAGAAAATTAATTGAATTTGTGAATAAATTGCTTGAAAATTCACTTTTCTTCGCCCATCGAGCTTGAATTGCATGCTGGGCCTTATTCCGCTTCTCATCTCGTCTCTTATCACGCTTTTCCACTGCTTTTTTCGCTTCTAGCTTTTTAATAAAATTCCTTTTGCCCATAAAATCTAAAAAATTTTAATTTTTGAGTAATTTTTTTCAAAATATTTTCCACCAGATAGAAATCGAAAGTTGTTAGATACATTCGATGCAGAATTTTATTTTCTATCGATGGTAAAAGTTTAAAGAGGATCTGTAGTATCGAACAAAAGTTCTTAGTATCCGAAGTAAACATGTTTTTCTGCAAAATAAAATGAACAGACAGTGCGCCAAACTAAGAGGGAGTTAGAGAAAAAGGGGAAATTTGTCTAGCGTCTCGCACTCTCTACTTATTGACACACATCTCGTTTTTTGACTCGGTGTGTAGATCGATCATGTGCTCAATTTCGAAAAAATTAAAAATCCTATATAATAAAGTTTGGTGTTTGTATGTGTCATCTGGGTTTGAATGTGGCATTTTGTTTTGCGTTAAAAAAGCATTTGAAAAAAGGAAATGTTTGATTTGATATTTCATTTGCATTTTTTGATTTGAAAAGAAATTGTTTTATTTGCTTTGATTTTGTATTTCTTTTTTAAAGAATAGAATTTGATATTATTTTGTAATTGTCTATGCACAAAAAGAATTTAGAAATGCATGCTTTTTAGTTGACCTTTTATTATTGGAGTTTTGTCTAATAGAATTTATTTTCTCAGTTTTCTATTTTTATGAGTGTTCAAAAATTTGTTCCTTTTTCGGGTCCAGTTAAGAAAATGTCAAGAAAAAAAGACAAAGAAAAGAGAAGAAAGAATATAAGAAAAAGCATAAGAATCTTAACTGCGATGTTAGGAATCCACATTAATGTGTCTCATTATTTTGAAGCACACTAATGTGCCCTATGTTTTGTTGGTGATACTTGATTATTTATTATTGCGTTGTTATGAATCCACATTAATGTGTCTCAGTACCTTTAAGCCACACTAAAGTTCCCATGTTTTGGAAAGACGAGGAAAAAGAATGGATTAACTTTGCCAAAGGTTAACCAAAAAGGTTAGGCCAAAAGCGAAAAAGCTTCAGAAATGCAAAAAGATAGGGTGTGAGGCCGCGAAGCGGCCGAGCCCGTACCTTCTAAGAAAATGTCAAGAAAAAAGACAAAGAAAAGAGAAGAAAGCATATAAGAAAAAGCATAAGAATCATTACTGTGATGCTATGAATCCACATTAATGTGTCTTAGTACCTTTAAGCCACACTAAAGTTTCCCATGTTTTGAAAAGACGAGGAAAAAGAATGGATTAACTTTGCCAAAGGATAATGAATAGATGTAGACGTACCAATAGCCAAAAAGCTTCAGAAAATGTAAAAAGATAGGGTGCGAGGCCGCGAAGCGGCCGAGCCCGTACCTTCTAAGAAAATGTCAAGAAAAAAGACAAAGAAAAGAGAAGAAAGCATATAAGAAAAAGCATAAGAATCATTACTGTGATGCTATGAATCCACATTAATGTGTCTTAGTACCTTTAAGCCACACTAAAGTTTCCCATGTTTTGAAAAGACGAGGAAAAAGAATGGATTAACTTTGCCAAAGGTTAACCAAAAAGGTTAGGCCAAAAGCGAAAAAGCTTCAGAAATGCAAAAAGATAGGGTGTGAGGCCGCGAAGCGGCCGAGCCCTATTAGTATTATCATTATTACTGTTCACAACACATTCGTACTACCTAGCGGGGGATGCGCCGAAGGCGCTAACCCCGCTAGTATTCAAAAAAAAATTATGGCCAAAAAACCTCAAAAAATTGAATTTTTCTGCATAGTTCGGCGCGACAGGTCATAATTTTTATATATGGATCGGTCGGGGTCATTTTGGCGTGGCCATTTTGGCGTGGCCACTTTGGCGTGGCCGTTTTGGCGTGGCCATTTTGGCGTCGTTGGTCATAACTTTGTCCAAAAGAAAGCTAATTGAATATTATTACTACCATTCGATAGCTCTTGGTAAGCTTTATAAGCCTGCATAATTTCAAAAAATTTGGTCCACCCAATAAAAAGTTATGGTCAAAAACGTTCAAAAATTCGAGAAAATTTTCGAAATTTGAAGTTTTTTAACTTTTTTAAACATAACTTTTTATTGGGTGGGCCAAATTTTTTTAAAAATATGCAGACTTATAGAGAACACTTGGGGCTATCGAATGATACTAAAAATATTTAATTTGGTTCCCTTTGAGAAAAGATATCCTACGACGCCAAAATGGCCCACGCCAAAACGGCCACGCCAAAGTGGCCACGCCAAAATGGCCACGCCAAAATGACCCGTTTCGATATGGATGGATTTTTTAGATATTTGGAAAGTGAATGCAGCATATATATCAGGGATGCAGCCGATTTCCGATTTCCGGTTTTCCGATTTCCGATGTTTTTGGGACCGGAATTCCGATTTTCCGATTTCCGAGAAAAATTTGGGGCATCGGAATTCCGATTTCCGATATTTTTGGGGAAAAATCGGAAAAAAATCGGAATTAATTTTCTCAAAAATAAATAAAAATTTTCGAAAAATGAGAAGTTTTTGGTCAAAAAAAAATTTATAAAAAAAAATTAGTAATTTTGTAGAAAAAAAATTTCCGATTTCCGATTTTCCGATTTCCGATGATTTTTGGACCGGAATTCCGATTTTCCGATTTCCGAAAAAAATTTTGGCCGTCGGAATTCCGATTTCCGAAAAATTTTCGGGCGTCGGAATTCCGGTTTTCCGATTTTTCAAATCTGAGATCGGCTGCATCCCTGATATATATCTCAAAGTTGGCCGGGCCGAACTGTGGTGCGCCGAACTGGGACCGACCCCATTTTAAGCGCATATCAGACGTTTTTTAGTGTAAAACTTTCGCCCTAGTCCGGAAAAATAGACATTCTATTTTTATAGTTGGATAAAAGTATTAATTTTAGCAGTTTAGTAAATAATTTTTTAGCAATGTTCCCTCCAATTTTAACAAATAGAGAAATGAATTCTTCTACAAATTCAACACCACTTCACGAAACCGAACAACAACAACAACACCGTCCATTGAGTCCCACAAGTAAAGGATTTTTTTCCCAGTCCCTTTACTATTTTTTGTTAAAACTGTTTGACAGATCAAAATATGACTGCAAATGTGGCTGACTCCATCTCTGGCCAAGAAGCGCCAACAAAGGTCCAATTCAAATGGTCTTACACATGTCCTTCCGACATCCATCGCGACCAATCGCCCGCCACTCGTTCCGACTGTTCCGATTGGGTTGACGACGATTGGTCTTCCATTGAAGACGGAGACAACCCGCGTACATCGCGTGAAGCACAAGTATTGTGTAAATTTGGACCATTAATGATGGACCCAAAAAATCCCTATGGAATTTTACCAGCTAATTATGGGACGGATGTAAGCCCCCCGTCTCCCTGTGTAAAATAATTAAAATGTTATGAGTTCGTGTTTTCGGACTCACTGATAACAAATGTTAACCTGTTCAGGAGCCTGGGTTTGAACAAAATCTCGAAACAAATAGTAATTACGAATTTTTGTTTGACTCGGAATTTCGTTGAGGTGGTATTTTTTTTTATGGTGGGTGATGTCTTTTTATGCCATTTAAAATTAATTTTTTTTTTTTTGTCAGGAAGCGGAAATAGAGGATAAATATCGAAGTGCATTGAACTTTTTGCAAGAGGGAAACATTGAGAGGGCCGCCTCCATTTTTTCATCGCTTCTCGTCCATCCCATCATGTCCAAATATTGCTTCTCCGATTGGTCCGAATTTGACTGGGATAAGGCAATGGCATCGGCGGACACACAAAAAATTGTGCCAAATATGGCCAAACTATTTTTCAACATCAATTTGGCAATGACTGGTCTGGCCAAAGACCCTTTGCAGTTTTACATGCAGGTTTGTTTATTGAATGTACTTTTGATATATTTTCTTTAATTTGCGTCATTAAATTCTTTTAATACTAATTCAATTTGGGTTAGCTTTTTCATGCCATTCAAATTTGGACTTTTAAAGAAAAAAAAAGGAAGTTATGGAGTCACTCGAGGTTCGAGTCCGCGCTGAGCAGGACAAAACTTTGTCGCCAATAACGTCATACGACCGAAATGTCACGGGGGCATAACGTAGCCGGAAACAATTACCAAAAAGCCAAATAATTTTAATATGGATTTTTCTGAAAACCCCTAAGGTTTTTGGCAATTTTTTTCTGCGACATTTTCTGCTACTTTTGAACTTCCCTCGAATTCAAAAACATTCTTATCTTCCAAAATAACCATGTTTAAAGAAATTTTGGAAAATTTAGTGGGTTTGTAATTGTTTTCTGATAAATTAAAATTGTAGGCCGTTTACTTTTTTTTTTTAAATTTCCCATTATCATTTTTTCGTCAGGCTCTCAGCATAAGGCCGGACTTCAAGGATCTGTGGTTCAACTGTGGACAATGTGCCATTATTCAGAGAGATTGGCGTTCGGCCGGCTTTTGCATGACACAGTGTGAAGGCGAATTTCGTGCGTTGGAAGCACTTTTGCTCATCCACTATTTCAACGGCGATTATCTTAGTAATTTTTTTTTAATTCATTACCTAACACTTATCCAAAGGGTATGTTTATTTCACCATTTTTTGATATTAAAAAAAATAATAAAAAGGATTTTGTTTTTCAAAATCTAATTTTTTGGCTCTACTGCAGTTACGCGTCCAATCAAAATAAACCGCTTGAAAAGGTGAACCCATCCCCTAGTTTTTTTTTGAAAATCTAACCCTTTAGTTTTTTAATATAAAATTTTTAAAAATAACGGGTGAAAAAAAAAACTAGGTTGGGTTTTTTTTTAAAAAACTAGGTGCATTTTTCCAAAAAAAAACTTGCGGGTTAATCTATCATCGGACGCGTAAACTGCAATAGAGCCAAAAAAAAAATTTTGGTGGTTTTCTCATTTCACCGCGGGGGGGGGGCGTCGAATTGACCTAAATAAATAATGTTTTTTTCCCTATTTTGACTGAAAATATTGCTAATTAAAAAATAACAAGCAACTATTTTCGTTATTTTCTTTCCCAAGTTCTTTCGTATTTCCAGAATGTACGAATGTGTTGCAACGAGTGTTCGATGCCTATCCTGAACACCCAACGGGGCATGTAATTCGGCAACTGATTTCCGAAATCAGTCCATTTTGGGCCGAATACCACACAAAGTTTTTCCCGGCAAACATTGTTGCATTTCGCGTGGAAAAGTCACGGAGGAACGAGGTTTTCAATTTCATTCGATTGCTCTTTTACCAAGACCAAATAAGTACTACACAGAAAAAAAAAATTCGAGGGGCCAATTTTTGTCCAAAAATTTAAAAACTTTTCCGAGACTTTTCTTTATAATTTCCTTGAAACGCCACTCACCTACCCCAATTTAAGCTGTTTTTTACACAAAAATTTCATATCTCAAAAAGCAATCGAAATAATGGCTACCCCAAGCATGAAAAGTTTTAGAAACATGTTTTTAAGGTACACAGAACTTTTGAATCTTTTCAACATGAAAGTGTTCAATTGGATTGTAAAGAATTCCGAATTTGCCCCGCAGTTTCGCCAGTGACCAAATGGGCTCCGCTGGTGATAAAACTTAAGGCGAAAACAAAGTAAGTGGACAATAAATTTGGTGGCAACAACGTACCCACCAAGCAGGGGGGGGGGGGTCGGGGTTTTCGGCGGGCCCCACGTTGAGAAGGCATAACTTTTTTCTAAGTCTGCAAATTTAAATACAATTGGTATCACCAGAAAGCTCTATATGTTCTGCATTAATCTTGCCAAAAAATCCGACCATGTATAAAAAAAAGTTATGACCTGTTGCGCCAAATTATCCAGAAAAATGCTATTTTTTGAGGTTTTTTTGCCATAACTTTTTTGCTATTTTCAAAATTTTTTGAAATTTAGCATGTTGATAGATCTCGTCAAGCGATTTCGAAAAAATACCTAATTTATTCAATTTGGACGAAAATGAAAAAAGTTTTTATTCATTTTTTTTTTATTAATTAAGGGAATATGAAATTTCCGGTACTAAACCATTAGAATCAGTTGCATCCTTTGTCCATACACATCGTATACTCCCCTCTCTAAGCAAATCTTTTATACATTGCTTAACCTGTTTTAAGGATGGACGAACTCGCCAAATTGCTCTGCAACATTTTTGATCGGATAAATGAACACTCTTCGGTTTTTTGTTTTGTTAATCTTCCTTACCATCTTAGTTTTTCTAATTGAAGTTTGTTGAACAACGTGTCACTTTCCAACTCGAGTCGATGGACAACCAATGTGTGCTGACAAAGAATAAACGGGGCAACGAAAATGGTCAAATAGGAAGGACAGAAAAGGATGGGCAAACCTTTTCAGAGATGGACGAACAAATGGTAAATTTTTTGCTTATCTGTCGTAACGTATAAAAAGTCGGAAACAAAATTTTTTAGAGCGAAATGCAAAAAATCCCCCCCCCCCAAAAAATTTTTGCTTATGGATTTAAGTAGCTGGGCGGCATTTTTTTTTTTTATTGTTCACCTGAATTCATTACATTGAGTAAAATTCTCAGAAAACTTACAAAATTTTCACTTATAATCATTAAAGTTGACTGATTTTCGATTCACTTTAAAAAGGAAGAAGAGGAGGAGGAGGAATTGTTGGGTGCCGACTTTCATCAACCATTGGTGTCTGATGAGGCCAATGCGATGTCTTTGTTCGAGCAAATTGCCACCACAGAAACTTCAGACATTCAAAGCGAAAGAGAGGCGGAGAATGGTGAACAGCAAAACAACATCACTACCAATCAGCAGGAGGTCAAACGGATTCATGAATTTTTAAACTGGGGAAAATCCCACCCCTTCCGAATTTAGGAAATTGGAATTAAATGGTGCCAGGCAGACAAGCGATACGGAGAAGGGGGGCGGGGGGGAGGGCAAGTAGTAATAAGGCTTACTCCCTCCATTTTCAAAGGATATTCACACGTATTTTAAAAGAAAAAACCAAAATCTAAAATTGCCCAATTTAAATTTATTGCTCAAAAATAAAAAATGGGTTTTGAATTCAATATTAGTCAAGGTGTTCCTAACTTTTTTATTTTATTTTTTGAAAAATGGAAGGGACCTACGAGTCCTAAATTCAGTTTAGATTTAACTTTTAAAAA
Source organism: Heterodera filipjevi (assembly GCA_039877585.1). Lineage (NCBI taxonomy): Eukaryota > Metazoa > Nematoda > Chromadorea > Rhabditida > Heteroderidae > Heterodera > Heterodera filipjevi. The sequence goes on from JBDPZO010000002.1 coordinate 12,846,749, forward strand.
TCTAGAAAGATTTGATAATATGTAAATAGATGTTACGAATTGAAAGTTTATGAAAAAATGACCATTTTTACAAACATTCGAATTCTTTTTTTTAAAGCACTACAAAATGCTGTTTGGTATGCTTTATTAAGCCTTAATTGTTTTTGGGGTGGTTAAATTAAATTTGAACATGGTTTTGGACATAGGCGCAAATGTCTGGACACGGATTATACCGGGAGGCCCAAGGGGTAGGAGAGCGAAATGGGAAGGGGAACAAGCATTACTATTACCGGGAGTGAGTAAATGCGCACATTTTAAAACTCAGTAACGAAGCCATTCTGTATCAGGGATGGGCCGAGTTCGAATTAATAAATCGTGTTCGAGATTCCGTTCCGAAAAACGTAATTCCTGTAGAAAACTCATCGGAATTGGCACCATCCTGCTTTATATTGGATCAATGGCATAATTTCATGTGTAATTTTCAGGCTTCAATTTGCGACCACCAACAGGGAATGTTCCAGGAAAACAACAATGAGCCAGTGGTGGTGCCCGAAACGCAAGATGAGATCAGTTTACGCCGTTCTACACGTTTGTTCGATGATTTGGATTATTTTGGGAACCCGAACAAGCAGAGACAAACTCCAGCAAATGATCGGCATAAGATGGATGTCAGTTTTTCACTCTTTCGAAAAACATGTGGAGAAATTTTGTATATTTCAAAAATGATTTTTAAGAAAATTCCATAAAAAATTTAAAAAAAAAAACTCAAAAAACCCCGAAAAGAGTGAGCAAACTGAAAACTTTGCTGAATAAGGTTTTTTTTTCTACAAATTTTGTATAACGAAAAGACATTTGTTTTTGATAAAATATTTTACAAAAATAAAAACCGATAGGCGTACTCTGTAAAAATTAGTATTTTGCGCAAAAAAAAAAACACAAAACCTTTTCTCTCCTAAGGTACTGACTTTGATGGGATTTGATGAAACGGATTTGGTGGAACATCAAACGGCGGTGTCCAATCAGAGGCTATCCATGCAATTTGTGCCCGATGCCATCGCCGTACCGCAACAATTGTCAAGTGTTGATGAACTCATCGCAAAATTGGTCAATGCGTCATCAGATGATGAGAGGACAATGTTCCCGAACATTCTCCACGGCTTTCTCATTTGGGTCGCATTTGAACAACATCCCTTTGCTGTTCTTTCTTTGGAGGAGGCTGAAGCTTTTCGGTGTGTTTTGGCAATTCGGGTCATATTATTTTGCCCACTTCTAATCCGGTACTCCAAATGGTCGCTTTGCTTCATCAAAGATTTTTCAACTTCTAGTGAACGATTTTTAATGAACGAGGTATCTTGGATAGAGTAGGATGTTTTCTATCGAATGGCACTATATTTATGCTATTTTGATCAATTTTGGAAAAGTTATGGTCAAGTAGATTAAGTAAGCCAAACCCTATATATTTACGTATAACACTTGAGCCAAAAAGAGATCCAAGATTGAGCAAAATATGAATCGATAGAGAATCAAAAACTCTATTAGGCGGGTATTTAATCTCGGAAGTTTGCCGATTGAACATAATTTTTTTAAACAAAAACTTTTTGGTTTGAGCATGAATTAATGAGTAATGTGTATGTTTTTAACAAAACATTTTGGTATTCTTAGCGGAAATATGATTTTGGGATATTGGTTTGTAATTCCATTTTTGAAATACCTTAATCTACTTGACCATAACTTTTCCAAAATTGGTCAAAATAGCATAAATATAGTGCCATTCGATAGAAAACATCCTACTCTATCCAATGATACCTTTATTCATTAAAAATTGTTCACTAGAACTTGAAAATCTTTGATGAAACAAAGCGATCATTTTTAATGCAACGACCTAGTAATTCGCAACCTTTATTGAGAAAATGCATATTTATTTACAACTTTCTTAAAAAATTTTAATTTTTTAATAATCCTCCCCCACGACTTACTGGTAAGTAAATGTATTTATTATTAACAAATTTTCTAGCGAAATTTACGCCCGATGGTGCAATCTCTTCTGTTTGTCGTCCAATTGTGCCTTCACTGACACCGAATCGGACTTGGCCATTCACCAATTGGCTGCTGAACTTGGCTCACACCGCGCATTGTCCATTCTGCAAGCATTTTACGGGCGTCGTCTGCTGCTTGAACAACAGCAAAAACAACAACAACAACGGTGGAGGAGTAGGAGGAGGACATCATCATCGCAAAGCAGCACAAACATTTGTTACATTGATGACGACGTTCATCCATCTGTTACTGCTGCTAACGAAGAAGAAGAGGAGGAGGACGAAAAGGACGCCGAAAGGCGTCAATTGTTTGACGCATTTTGTCAACAAACATTGGCGGGCGACGTTCATCTACAGCAACATTTTGATGCTCCTAAAAAAATGACAAGGATTTGTGACGTTGACAAAGGAACAGGCGACGACGACGAAATGTTCCGTTGGGTGTTTGACCGAATCCAATCTGAGCAACAGAAACAGTTCGCTGGCAAAGACGATGGTAGCAGTAGCCGACGAGCCACAGGTAAGGCGTACAGAATGGGGTACCAAGGAACGAAAACAGGACGAGTGGGGGGGGGGGGGGGGTGGTTCATGCATTTGAAATATCGCCGATCGAAACATTGCCCCGAATCAGTTTTTGGCCGTAACTTTTCTTAACCCACTAATTTCTACAAATTTGTTGTCATTCGAAAGCTCTAAGTGTTTTAAAATCTTGTTAAGCAGTTAAAACCCAAAAATTACAAATTATTTTATGCAAAATTAGAAATTCATAAAAAAATTTTTAGTTTTAAATTGCGTTAAAAAGAAAGGTTTATGAATTAGAGATTGTAGATATTTTTTGTCTACTTTCATTTTTTAGTTGCTCGGGACTATGGCTGTAGCAAAAAAGGTGATAATAACTGCGAACATCCAGCAAATGGCTGCTTGAATTCCTCGGCAATTCGTAAACAGTTGGAAGTGCGCTATAAATGGTAGTACGTTTGGCCTCATAATTTTCATATGGTGCTACTATAGAATTTGTATTATAAAAAAATTTCAAAAACCAAAAAACTCAAAATTTCTGATTTGGTATTTTTTCTTATTCATTAGTATAGTGTGTATATATATATATATATATATATATATATATATATATATATATATATATATATATATATCCCGTATCATTTGATTTTCTCACAGTGTAATTGATAATTGATTAGGCTAATTGCCAATTTGTTGCCGGACGAACTTTGCCTTCCAAATTCGGACGCGTTCCATTTCATCCACACATTTTCACAACTGAATTCTGCAGTTGGCACTAATGGAGCCGGAATGGACACTTTTGAGCCACGCCGAGTTTGACATCAGTTGTTTGACCGTGCGAAACATTAAGGAAGTGTTGCGCAAAAGGGTGCGACAGTTTCAATTGCAACACATCGACTATCTTATCGAGGCCAAGCGATACGAAGAGGTCGGTGACTTTGAACTTTGAAGTGCATTGAAAAAAATGGATTTATTGAAAGAAACTTTCAAAATTGTGTGATTTTTTAAAGAATTTTTGTCGCTAAACTTCAATTAAAAACTGAATAATATGGAGATTAAATTTTAAATAGAACAGGAAATATTAAAATTCAGCTTTCACTAAAAAATAAAGATTTAGAAATATAAACGGGAAAGGGCAACAATTGCTTCAGTTGTAATTTCAAAAAAATTACAGCTAAAGAATGTGCTGCTCCACCAATACGATTGGACATCGGACTCGGACGATGCGCATATAAAGCAGAAATTTTTGATGATCCAATGCATTCGTGAGACGGACAACTCACTGTTGGACATTGGTGAATGGCTTTCCAAGTGAGTTTTTAAAATTTGGAAAGATGTCAAGGCAATGCGAACGAAAATCCTGACGAAAAAATATTATCAAAGAATTTTTTTCAAAAAATCCGGGTTAAGAGTAATTAACGTTCGCAAGATCGTCTTTGTTGCCAATTAATCTATAATTTCGCAACCAAATAAGGATTCTCAACGAAATTGGGCACAATGAAATCTCTGATGGCTTCGCAAAACGTACCTTGCGCCGTTGTCTCCATTTGCTTGATGAGCTTTTTCCGGCGGAACAACAACAATTTGATGGCCCAGATGCAGAAATGACTCAGCAATTTTTTTCCACCATTGGCTGTTATTTGGGCAAACTTTTGCAACAAAATGCGCCGCATGAACAGCTCAAACAATGCACCGATTTGTGGCGATGGTGTTTCACAATTGCAAAGGCACGTGAGCGTGAATTGATGAGTGTTGCTGAGCTGAAGAAATTCTACGACAATTGTTCCAACAGTGGTTATTATGCCACCTTTTTGGACCGTCGACTGCCCACCAAAACGACGCTTCTTTTGGCCAAGGGCCATGATGTGTTGGGCAAGGCGAAAAAATGTGCCCGAAATGAGGTAATTATGAATGAAACGGTTTCCAATTTATCCCTAATTCATCGCTCCAGGGGCTGTTCCTTCGTCTGCTGATTGAAGAATTTTTGAGCGTGAGCAGACACTCATCCGTCCGTTGTGCGTTGGCCTCAGAGGCGTACAAAGACATACAGGAAAATATTGTATCCGAAATAATGCAGTGTTTACGATGTTGTTTAAGGTATACGGTCATTCATCGTTAGGTTATGGTGTTCAAACTCAAATTCGAATGGTACCTCCTCTCTTCTTTTTTTTGGGCAAAAAAAAATCTGGAAGGGAAGCAAATTCGAAAAATAAATTTTCCATCAAAAAAAGATTACTCACTTGAAAACAATCAACATATAGATACGGAATTTAATTCACCTCTATTGACTCCATAAATTTTAGCAAACTTTGATTTTTTGAATATGATTTTTGATCAGGAAAAGGGGGATGATGAGGTAACTGTTACCTGTATTATCGTAATTAAAAACAAAACAAAATTATTTTTTGTCAATCATTTTTACAGTGACAAATTTGGACAGTCTTCTCGCTTCCGTTCCAATCGCGTTGTTGACCATGGCTCGCGACTACAATGGCCGGTGGACTGGGAATTTGCCGCCAAAGTACTTGAACTGATCCTCCCGCAAAAACTGCCCGACATTTGTTCTGATCGGCGTGTGCCAAGCGATTTGGCCGATTTGCTTACCAAGGCGTTTGACCATTTGCTGGTGGTTGATCCGGCACAGCTCCATTGTCTTGATGCGTTGTTACAAGCGCCGTTCCGTTTGGAATTGGAGGAAAAATTTGACTCTGACGGCCTTTGTTGTGGCTACGAAGAGCGACTACAAATGAGTGAAGAGGACCGAATTCGGCTTGAACAATTGGGCATGGTGCCGAAGTGTGGAACTCCAAATGAACGGGAACAACAAGGCGAAGGACCATCACCACCACCACCATTTTCTTCCGAGTTTTCGGCCAAATGCATTTATTTGCTTGCACACTACAATTATCGGACGAGCAGTGGCGCGGAGGGGGAATGGTTGAAGAAATGTTTGGCGGTCGGTGGCCCGTATTTGCCCGGCCATATTCTCGCCTCAGCATGGTACGCGTTGGGCCGGTCGCTCACTTACGACTTCGCAATTGTACGTAATCGCTTCCGTGTTTATTTGCCATATTGTTTGTTTACCTTAATTGGTAAACTATTAATTATTTTTTTTTGGTTCTATTGCTTTTTATGATTCCAATCACATAATTTGTCAGTTTCTTACATCAAATTTCGAATTTTTGTCATTTAACAGAAGTTAGTGATTCATTAATCTTTGATTGGGCTCATAAAATACAAAATTGAACACACAAATGCTATTAAACCATATTTTTTAATGAAGAAAAGTGACGAAGAATTACTTGACCGGGTGGAGGCCTACGTGTTCCCGTTCAAAATGGCACTGTTTTTGCATTGGGAATTTGCCGAATCTCACTTGGACGTCGGCACAATCATTTACCAACTGAGGACCCGATTTGCGCGGTTCAAAGCACAGGTTGCCTATTTATTAAGAGTGTCGTTTTGAAACCGACCCAAGAAATTTGTGTCGCTTTAACCGGAACAACCGGTTTGGTTTCCAAAAAAATTCTTAAAACTCCAACCCCATTGTTATTTTTGTTTTGTTTTTTTCTTGGCATTTGATACTAATGTTAGAAAAAAACTGAAAATGTAACAATTATTTTGCCATCATTTCAGAGAGATGTCAGCAAAGAATTGCGGCGCAACGCACAGAAAAAAATAGAGGGAATGCTGCTGAAATGCAAAGTCCACTTTTGTTTGGCCCTTCGCTTCAACGATTCGCCAAAGGATGTTGCGTGGCTCTCCAATTATTTTCAAGCAAAAATTGGTGAAAAGCTCGGGGAACCGCCCGAAAAGGTTGGCATTTATGAAGACAATTACTATAAGAAAATAAAAAAATTTTTTACATTGGAAATTATGGATTTAGGAAAATTAAGATCATTTTCTTAGGTTTTGGACCTGTACTACCATTGTGCGCTCGCGCTGGAGGAAGAAGGCATTCAATATTTGACCAAAATTAACCGAGTTAAACAGGTCCTCATTTTGTGGATTTTTGAATTTTTTTTTTCTTCAAAAAACTAGATCAAAAAGTGACTATTTTTTCTGTTAATAAATCGTACCAGTAAATACCGTTGTGTTTTCAGACATATTTCGAACCGTTGGAGATCCATTACAAAGTGCATGCGTATGCCCTGCGTTATCTGAGGGCGCTCAACTCACCGTCATTTCCTCCACGCACATCGGCACAATGTGAAGCCGATTTGGCCAGCATGCAAGCCTATTTGAGACTGTTCCGTTACCATGGCGTGCAGCGTCGTTCCCCCGAGGATGGGCATTGGTCCGTCACGGAGTTTTATGAACCGCAACAGTTCATCAACACACAGCAACAGAACGAGTCGGTCCGTAACCGGAAGTTGAATTTTGACGATGACGCCGGCACTGGGTGTGGAATGATGGTGACCGGTGGTAAATCAGCACCAACTTCAATGCCTATGGAATTAGCAACGATAGACGATGGTGATGAGCAGCAGCAGGTTGGAGATGTGGTGAGTGAAGTTGAATTTGTATTTTTGATTCGTATGGTATATAAGTCGAACTGCCAAAACAAATTTATTTGACAGTTTTAAAGGAGCAGGTCACCCCCTCCTTTCGGGGATTTAAATCCTCAATTTAAATTTTTTGATGTAAAAATATGCAGACTTTTTTTTTTGAAAAAAACGAAATAATTGGAATTGCTGTAAAAACTTTTTTTTTAGAAAAAAAAGAAAAAACCCAAAGAATTAGAAATTATTATTTTTTTTTTGCATTTCGACGGGAGAGAAAGTGCCGGGGTTTTCCCATTTTTGAGTCAAAAATAATAATTAAAAAAAAATTTTGTTTTAAACCAAAATAAAACCATTAAGACTACATTCAATTCTTCCATTTTTGCAGGTCCTTTCTTTGCTTTGTTCGTCCGAATTGCAGCTTGAAATTGTGCACATGTGTCGGAAAGCATTCGACATAATTTTGTCCCGATTTCCCCACTACAAAGCGTATTACCGAATTGCACGCGCATTTTATGAAGAAAGAAATTTTGCGCGTTCAACCGACATTCTTTTTGACAAACTTTTCTTGACCGGACGAAAACAAAGATGCAACAATTTTTTGGAGGTGGGTTGTCGTAATACTAACAAACGGAGGGTCCCCAGTCGGGTGCCCGTGAAATTTCGGAAACAACTTGGCGGGAACGCACATATAAATTCTTAAATAAATTCGAGAAAACATGTTTCCACGCGGGCACCGATCATTCTGACAGCTATTTTGACCAATTCCGATTCATGGACTTGAACAAAATTTTAAGAAAAATTTCTTGTCATTTATCCATTAAGCATAATTGGGGGTTTTGAGTGGGTATTGCCTTGTTTTTTATTATTCAATATAAGACGGCTCAAAAAATGGAAAAACCCAACTTAAGCTGCTTGGGGAATAAAAAAAACCTGATCTGATAAGATATTGACTTTTTATCTTTTTGCAGAATATTGTCGAAATAAAACGCACTGACTTTGAGCGGAATGGCTCCTTTCCATATCATTTGTCCAAAATTGTCAATTTGGCTGCGGTGTCAAGTTACAAAAGTGGCAACATTGTACGCTTGAAAGATTTGGTTGTTGCACTGACCGCTTACAAATCGTCCTCGGCATCGCGGTATGGTGTCAATGTGTTGATGCGGGTTAGGGCATTCGGTTTTTTGTCGGAATCCCGGCCCAAAAATGATACTGAAAATCCGGGATTTTTTAATCCCCTCCTGGCTCATTATCGAACCAGATTCTGGTCCAGGGTTTTTGCTTTTGCGGATTCTATTGCTGACCAACAAACATGTTGGCTTCCTTTTTTTGGATCAATTTTATTTAGAGAGATTTTGGGCGAGCCAATGATCCGTGAATTGTTGGGTGTCGTGCTGAGAGGCTTCAAACGTTTAGTGGAAAAACAGCAAAAACAATACGGAGCAAATGACATTCAGCACTTGGGAAAACTCATCGAGCAGATGGAAGCAGTTATTGGCAAACTGAAAAGGTGGGGGCCAGGCGAAAAATAACCAAATTATTACAACAAAAAAAGTAAGTCAATTTGCAATACGCTAAATTCTAAAAAATAATGTGATGTGCTAAATAGTTGTTGTTCTAATTTGAAAATAGAGTATAAAATATGGGTTTATGTAGGGATGGACGATGTCAAAAGGAACGCAGCGAGTTGGAGACAATACTGATCGCATGTATTCAGCGAAGAGACAAAATGGTAAGGAAAAAGCTTGGAAATGAAACCTTTTTGGATGGAGAGTGTTTGTTAACTCTTTGTTTGTTTGTAATATACACTCGAACGTAAAGAAATTTATTTGAAAATCGTTGCATTTATAATTTTGAAAAAATGGAAAAAAAAATGCTTATTGATGTCACTTAGATTTTTTAATTGAAAGGATTTACATATGTGAAAATTAATATTAGAAGTAAATTAGAAATATAGTATTTTCAAGAATAATAGGTCGATATGCTCTACCATAGTGTTTAAAAAAAACTTAATTGGTCCCTGTACAATTCTGTTTAAATATTTTGCAGAGCCAACAGTCGACACACCCTGACACTGAGATTCAAATGCTAAATTCTGCTGCGGTGGGTCCTAAATCCACTCAAAGCCATCATCAGCAAACGCAGCACGACCACCACCATCTTCAACAACAACAACAGCAACGCCATCATTTTATCCAACAACAACTTCCGATTGGACTCAAATCGCCGACGATGTCTCCTCAGAGTGCGCTTCTTCAACCATTGCCTCGTCAATTCATGGCCTCATCCTCCTCCTCTTCCATTGCTGCAGCAAAACCTGTTCCATCACCTTCAGCAGCAACAGTTTCCACAACAACAACAGTTGTTCAACACCATCATCATCATCAACAAGTACAAAACTGTGCCCCTCCTCCGCCTCCTCAACAACACCAGTCGACGTCGTCCTCGTCGCAACAACCGCAGCACCACCAACCGCTGAAACAGTTGGACTCCGAGGGGGTTAAGAAGCTCCAAAAAATTTTGCCGTCCCTTGACCTGGATGGACATGGGCTTGGAGTGATTGGAAAATTGCGCGTCATACAGGCATTGTTTGTGAGTATGGGCTACGAATTTCCAAAGGAAAAGGCGGCTGAAATCAATCGAAAAATGAATGAGATTCAACGGGCTGCAGGAGACCAACAACAGCAAAAACAACAGGGTGAACAAGGTGGAAGACAATGATGGATTGAATTCAATTTTTGAAAAACCATGGCATGTTGAAACAAAAAATAGTTGTTTTTTAGAGAAAAATTTAATTAAAAAATGATATTGGAGGTTTTTTGAAGGCCAGCTTACACTGTGGATTTTACAAAAAAACCCAGTGAATTTTCAAATATTTTTAATATCTGTTTTTCCGCTTTTATACGGCAATTCAGGCACTTCTCGGTCAACACTGCTGTTGCTGCAACAACATCAACAGCAACAAAATGTGCCTTCCACGAGTGGAACTTCCGCCACTGCCAAAGGTACGCCACTTCTAACAACAAAACATGCACCCGCTGCTGTTGAACAACGGCGGCGTATGACCGGGCTGCCACCAAACGCAAAGCCAAAGTGCAACAAAGCCAAACAACCGAACGCATGGACAACGACGGGACAGCCAAAGACAAGTCAGCAGCAACAGGAACAAAGTGTCCTCCAACACTATTCAGTGAACACCGCGAGACCGTTCAACACCACCACCTCCACTACCATCGTTCCAACCATTGTTGAAGCGCAACGGAGGACACAACAACAACAACCACAGCAGTATACTGTACCTATTGCGGTCGGTGGACGAAGCGCGCCATTTGGTGGAGTGACAAAGAGACAACAACAACCCCAGCAGCAGCAGTACACCAACATGCAAATGCAACATCGGCAAGAGACCAATGGCGGTGGTGGTACAGCAGCACAATGCGGACCAACAACGAAGACAACACCGATGACGACTAGTACAATAGTTGGTGAAGCACCGCCACCCCCAAAAATTCGGCGAAAAGAAAACGAAGGTGGAAAAGAAGCACCGCAAATTGATGGGTAATAAAGGAGCATAATTTGTGAATGGGGATATATCAGCATTCTGGTGTTGGAGACTTTAATTGCTAATAAATTATGATAATATAATATATATATTTAATTTGTAGTTATTACGGTCTTAACTTTTCTAAGGGGGAGTTTGTACTGTAATTTTCCCGTGATGACATTTCGCGTATAAATGAGGGAGTTAAAAATGTTATCAAATTGAAGATTCAGTTCAACCGGAAGTCAAATTGGGGTGGTCAACCAATCAAAAATGGCATCATCTCCTCAACAAACTGTACAACAAAAACAGAACCAACGGGTCGTCGGTGGTAGATATATGCTAACAAGCGAGGACACTTCTCCGAAGCAATTGTCCACTGCAAACACGCAACCATCTGCGATTGCCCGACTTGACCCATTTGCCGGCTTACCACGGTCAACTCTGTCGTCAATGCTCGCCACATTAACTTCACAGCTGAACCTTCAACGGCAACCGTCGTCCTCTCTCACAACCAACAGTCAGCAGCAGCATCAAATGTGCCAACAGCGTCAGCAGCAACGACCACCGTCATTGATGACCGCGACGACGACGTCGCCTTCAGTGTCACACTCAAATATCGTCACTTCCTTCCTACAGCAAACACAAATGCCACAGCAGCAACAGGGGGGAACCCAGTGCCAAACTCAACAACAACAGCCGCAGAATAGGTACCAGCCAACGTCGTCGTTACAACGGAACAGTGAGCAGCATCAACAGCCGGAAATGTTGCTCAATCAATTGGCCAGTTTGCAGCAGTGGGAACAGCTGCGACAGCGTTTTGGCCTCAATTTGAACAATGGTGGCGGAGGAAGCCAAAGAAATTAAGAAAAAAGGGCGACAGACAAAAATTTAAACATGGATAATCAAAAGTTTAAATTATGCATCATTTTTCTCATTAAATTTTTGCTTTATAAAAAATAAAATCCTCTTGCTCCAGAGGAGACATTATCAGATGATTGCGTCCCGAGCCAACTGTGTTCCGGTGCTTATAAAAAAGGATTATTTCAATCCTTAAAAAACCCAAGGGACGGCGTCGGCGAACCTTCCCACAGCTCATTCTCCCGCCACCCAACATAAAATTAAAACGCGACAACAAACATATTAATTTAAAAAAATATCAATAAAAATTAAACAAAATGATGCTAAATAAATATCAAACTGAGCAAAAACATATTCTCTCACTTTTATTTTTTCCTTCCCAATTAATTTATTGTCTGTCCATGTCCACCCGCAGACTCATTTTTCTCCATTTTCCATCCTGCTCCACTGCTCTCATTAAAGCGACACTTTTCGATTTGGCTGACAAAAAAGCCTCATTTGGGGGGGGGGGGGACCTCATTAAGAAAATTTCATTCCAATAGCAAAAAAAACCAGTAAAAGGGGCCGGGCCGGTGGTGCCGACAAGCGCCGCCGTTTGAAAATTTAGTAGATTTGTTAAGGGAATTTAGCCTAAAAATTATTCTATTTTGAGGTTTTTGGCTTTTCTGCTCCGTTTTTTTTCTAACCCAAAAATCCTCAATTTTCCAAAAGGCCACAAAAATTTGCAAATCCTGATTTTCAAAAAAAAAAAATCCTTTTTGACCCCTTCACACACTGAGTCAAAAAACGAGATAGAGTGCGAGACGCCAAACAAATTTCCCCTTTTTCTCTAACATTCTCCCATTTTGGTGCACTGTCTATTCACTTTTTTTGGAGAAAAACATATTTACTTCGGATACGGCTGGCTACCTTTTGTTCGATACGCAACTTCATCATCAAACTTTCACTACCGATAGAAAATAAAATTCTGTATTGAATGTATCTAAAATATTTATGTTTCTATCATTTGTTTAAAAGTTGTAGTCAAAAATTTACAAATAAATTTCTTTTTCTCTTTTTATGACGCACTATTTTCTTATCTCTAACTTTCAAAAAAATCAAAAAAGGTTTAAATGCTTATCATAATCACAAAATTGACTCAGTGGTACTAAGCAGGAGTTGCTCTTCAAAATGAGCACAAAGGTATTTGGATTAGATTATTTTAAGCTAAGTTACAAGTAGAGATCGGACCGGTCTGTTTTTTTTTTCGGTTTTTTTCGATTTTCGGTTTCGATTTTGACCGAAAAAAACCGACCGAGAAAATTTCAGCTTTTTTCGGTTTCGGTTTTTTCGACCTACAGAAATATTCCAAAAACCGAAGAAACCGACCGACCTTTATGAAAAAACTGAAAAAAAAACCGAAGAAGGAATTTGTATTTTTTTAACAATTTTTTAATATTTTCCAATTTTTTCCCGGCGGCGCCTGTCGGCACCGCCACCGCCGGAAATTCAATCCTTTTGGAATTTTTTCAAATAATGCCAAAAAATTTGGTGAAAATCTGTTGAGTAATTCATTCAATTTTTTAAAAATTTCCCCTGTGGTGCCTATCGGCACCACCAAACCCCCATGCGCGTAAGCTTTCTTAAAATTTTTCTAAAAAAATACTCAATTTTTTATTTTTTTTTGTGCAAGATTTGTTACGAAAACACACTCAAATTTGAAAATTTTCACCGGCGGCGCCTATCGGCAGCTAACCCTTCTTTTTTCGGAATTGAAAATTTAATTTCTCATTACAAAGCCGAATTGCTCAGAATAATAGTTGGCGCAGAAACATGGAGTTAATGCTTGGTTAAATTGAATAAAATGCAATTTTAACTGTTAAACAGCGTTTTCAAACAATTTCTTATTTTGACTTTGTGTCCTTTTTTGAAAATTTTCAAAAAGATTGAATATCCGGCTGTGCCTACAGGCGCCGCCGGGAATTTTAAAAATAAATGAAATATTGATTGACCATTTACTTTTAATAAAAAGGGTTTATTTCGAATTTAGAAAAAAAAAGTACAAAAGTTCTTAAAAACCGAAAAATCGAAAAAAACCGAGATTTTTTTTCTGTTTTATCGTTTTCGGGTTTTTTCGGTTTTTTAACCGAAACCGACCGACCGAGAATTTTTTAGCTTTTTCGGATTTTTTCGGTTTCGGTTTTTTTCGGTTTTTAACCGAAACCGACCGACCGACCCTTTTGTCCGGTCTCTAGTTACAGGGCTTCAAAATATTTTTTTTCTCTCGTTTTGGCATACTATTTCCTTGTCTCTAACTTAAGCGGGGCGGACGAGAGCGGCTGCGTTGGTTGGGTGGGAAAGGAGAGAGAAGGGAAATGTGAGAGAGTTAAAAGAAGTTAGAGGAAAAATAAATAGTGAAGCAATTCTTCCTTTACCTCATCTTTAAATTAGCATCAAACCTATATTAAAATATTTCTTTCGTTGGTTGAACTCGACCTTCCTTCTTATGTCTTTTACCATCTAAAAGACCACTGAGACAAAAATCCTTGCAGTTTTTGAACTAGGAGCCCATTTCTGGGATGGTGTGTTTAGGAAAAAATCATTGGACAAATTCGAAACGGGTCAGTTCCGTCTGGCCAGTTCCGTCTTAGTGCTTGTTGTGACTGGGCTGTAGACCATCAGGCGCGAGCAACCCGGAGCGAGCGAGCGGCGCCCCACCTACTGGCCGCCGTAGTCGAGTGTGCGGTGTTTTGGCCAAAATTATCCCCTTGATCGTCCCCTCCCTCCCACTCTTTCTCACGCCCACATTTGAAGGTCCCTAAAGTGATGCCCCATCCCTATTTCTCTTCTTTATATGAACCCAACGCTCATTTTATATCTCGATGAGAATCAGCATTCTCGGCTCCTACCCTTCTTATCTTCACTTACTTGACCTTTCACCATATTATTTGAGCAAACAATTATGTTTTTGTGCAGTTAACACATCGAAAGTGACCATTTGTACCCAATTTTGGCGATTTTCACTAAATTTTGATTGGGTTGGATAATGCTTGGTAACTCCGAAACTCCGTTTTTTGTCGTAAATTGTTTGAAATTTTACTTCCGCCGATGCTATTATTTCGATTTTCCCATTACCACTTCGACCTTTGTCCCCTTTTTCTTCTGTTAATTATTTCGACCTTTTTTCGGTATTTTTCTCTTTTTTTTGCCCAACAATGCGTTCGCAATTGTTCCACTGTCTTTCGCCATTCGATGAGTGCCATTCTCGGATTCCCCACTCGTCCCTCCTTTTCGCCGCTTCCTTTGCATTTGATGGCACTAAGTCCATTGGACATGCTGATTCGGAACAGTCCGAACAATGTTGTTGTTCAGCGCAAAACCGAATGGATTTGCAAGTGCCGAAAAAAAAAATAAAAGAAATGCCAAAAAACAAATTTTATTTTTATTTTTGTCAGTTCCATCGACAAATTCAACAAGTGCACCTGAGAAGTGGGGGCAAAGTTTTGAAGAAAAATAATTGTTGAAAATTAAAAAATTCTTCAGTTGTTAGGAGAACGGTCATCTGTCTAACGCTTTTGGCCCATCCAAAAAGTAAAACCGAGAAAGAAATGGAGAGAGAGATGAAGAGAGCGAGATAGAGAGAGAGAGAGAGAGACGAAGAGAGAAGGTAGAGAGAGATCGAAGAAGAGAGAGAGAGAGTGAGACGAAGAGAGAAATGTAGAGAGAGATTAATCAGCGCAAACGGTTGGCGGTCGTTGGCCAACGGTGCCACGCGCCAAATGCGACGACGGACAGTGGCGAAAGACCAAAAATGCTCGGCCATTTTTGCAGACAAATAAACTCATACACAAAATGCTATCAAAGGAGTGCACAAAAACCATTTTGTGCAGATTTTACGCCAGCTCTCTGCGGAAATTCGACAGTCATTCATGCGCATCCATCAAATCTCGCGGGGCCATCTGCGAATTCCGGCACAATGCCATCATTCCGTTGACATTTTGGCGGCACCGACAGATGAAAACAAAAATGGTGTACTGGAAAACAGCGGAGAAAGACAACCATTTAGGAAGGGAACAATCGGAGAATTTCTTATTTCATTTGTATCGCATATTTAATAATAAAACGCCATATTAAATGGAATTTTTGAATAAAATTTTGTTTCGCTCTAAGGTGTTATTTTTCGCGCCATCCCTGGAGACGGCGCTGTCCAAAAATTGGGGTAAACCCATAAGCGTCCCCCTGCACGGAAACCTTTAGTAAAAGGCGAAAGATTTCATCGTCCGAATACAGAGGGACCAGGACAAACAAAGAAGCAAAAGGAGGGATAATTATGAAAAAGAGCAACATAATATAGAATAAGCTGGAAACGATGAGGAAGAGAGAAAAAAGAATAGTGTGTTTCTTCATTTGTATGATTTCTTTTCGGCGATGGGAAACAGCGAAGAAAGACACCATTTTGTAGAGCTGCTCGAGAGTCTCGGTCTCGAGTCGAGAAATTTCTCGGGTTTTTTGGGGTCTCTATCTCGGTTTCCGAGACTTTTTTTACACCCCTAAAGATTGTGTTTTGGATCAGAACGATTTATTTGGTCAGCGAACTCATAAAATTTTAGGGCAAAATCTGCTAACAAATTGGCCACAGATTTTCTAAAATTTCTCGGATCCTCAGTCGATATATTCTCTCAAAATTATTTCAAAATCTTTAGGAACTCTTACAATGGGTAACCACCGTTAAATAAAAAATCCAAGTGTTCGAACCTAAATTATTTTTCAGAAAATTCCTAAAAACTAGGGTTGAGCGGTACCGGTATCGGTACCATTTTTCAAAAAATGAAGTACCTGTACCGGTTTTTCCAGTACCGGCGGTACCGTGATTTTGTTGAATAAAAATGCTTTTTAAATCTTTGGTTTGTGTTTTGAAAAAATTTCTTAATTTTGACCAGCTATTTTCTTATTTCAGAAATTTTTCAATGGCACGGCACCTCTGCCTTAAAATCTTTTTTTTTTTTGACCAGTTATATTTTTATTTCCGGAGAATTTTGATATGAGCTTTTTTTAATACGTGGCCAACGGTAACATTTATTGATTCTTTAAATTACATTATAAAATTTGTTTTTAAGAAAAATCACTTTTTTGGCAATTTTATTGCCACCTAAATTTGGTGCCCAAAATTTCCTTCGGAATTACGATGCCCAAAATTTTTTTCGGAAATCGGAATTCAGGTCCAAAAGACATCGGAAATCGGCTGCATCACTGATATATATGTAAAATTTTTTAAGTGTACTTTGAATCGACAAAATGCAACAATTTTTTTTGTTTTTCAACTAATAAATGAATGCGTAATTTTTTGTGCAAAAAAATTGCTTTTTAGTAAAAAAAAAATAAACTTTTTTAATCAAAATCTCGTTTCTCGGTCTCGAGTCGAAAATTTTCTCGGTTTTTTTGGGGTCTCGTTTCTCGGTTCTCAAGTCTCGGAAATTTAGGGTCTCGAGCAGCTCTACCATTTTGGGAAGGAATCAATCGGAGGATTTTTCTCATGGCATTTTGCATCTATTTAATCAATAAAATGGAATATTAAATGGAAATTTTGGATAAAAATTTGTTTCGCTTCAAGTTGTTATTTTTCGCGCCATCCCTGGAGACGGCGCTGTCCAAAAATTGGGGTAAACCCATAAGCGTCCCCCTGCACGGAAACCTTTAGTAAAAGGCGAAAGATTTCATCGTCCGAATACAGAGGAACCAGGGATAAACAAAAGGGTAAAAGCAGGATATTTGGGGGAAATTATTTGAAAATAATAAATAAGTTGTAAAAGAAAAGGGAAAGAGAAGAAATAATAGTGTGTTTCTTCATTTGTCTGATTTCTTTTTTCGTCCGTTCTCTCTCTTTGCTCACTTCTCTTTTATTTCTCTCTCTCGCTCATTTCTTTTTACATCCTTTTTCTCTCTATTCCACTGAATACCTTCATTACTCAGTCTCTTCTCTGGTTTTCGCGCCAGCACTCTTCCTCTCACAGGACAGACACAAAGAAAAGAAATAGTGCAAAAGGAGAAAAAGAGTAAAAGGAAATAGCATTAATTATTTTTCCTTTTTCTCTCTATTCCAAGGAAAACCTTCACTATTCAGTCTCTTCGCTGGTTTGCGCGCCAGCACTGTCCCGTCTCACAGGGGCAGACACCAAGGAAAAAAATAGTGCGAAAGAAGAAAAAGAGGAAAAGGAAATAGCATAGATTAGTCTTGATTTTTTCTCTCCCTTTTCAACCCCATCATATAATTATTTTGTATACTTTTATTTCAATTAAACTTTTCCCTCCGTTTTTAGCCTTGCGCTCGGTCAATACAGCGAGCAATGAGGCCTAGCCGAGCTGCTGTTATTGCTGATTGAAAACTTTTACCAATTACCCGCCTTGGCCTGCGAAAGCGGTGCCATGTGCAATTTTTGGACGCCCTCCTGGGCTTAAAATTTGTATATTTCTGATGACCCTAACAGATGAGTTACAAAGAACATAATCATTTTGAACTAAGTGGGAAAAGCACAATTTGAAGCAAATTGGCCGAATGAACGATTTAACACCACAACAAAAACCATAACGGATAAATTGGAAAAGGCGAAATTCATTCGGCTCAAAAAAATAATTGGTGCTACAGTTACAGTATGCCCACTTTTTTGACTTTTTAATGCTTGAATACGCTAATGATTTCCGATTCAAAAGAAAATGAATTCGGAACTTTTGGGTTCAACTTCGACAGAAATCTCATTCAAGAAGGGTTCAGCCGGTCAACTCGGCTCGATGCCATAAAAAAGAACCTGCTTCTAAGTTGTCGTAATTTCGACTAATTTGAAATTTAATTTTTTTTTCAATTTAAATCACGAAATATAAATAATAACAAGAATAGGTATTTTAGCATTGCGAAAAATAGCAAATGCAAATTTGGCAAATATTTTTCATTTGAAAATGATCAAAACACATTCCTCCTTTGGCACTCCTCCAAGGTCATCAATTCTTCCGCTGTGCTCGTCCATTGATTCTTCTTCACAAATATTTGCATCAATTGACTGCAAAAGGAAATAAAAATTGTAATTAAAAATAAATTTTAATAAAATAAAATATTAACAATTTTAGGGTGATAATTAATCCCAAAAATATTTTAATAGCCTTTTCAAAAAAATGACTAAAAGATTAACATCACTTTGTCGAGTCATTTAATAAATGGATTTAACGATTGAATTTTCTTAATTAAAATAATTGTATTAATTCGTTAATAATATATTTAATTAATTGATTTTCTAATAATGACGACCATTTGTTCATTCTTCCGGCGTTCCAACAATAAAATATGTCGGCCCTTTTGATCAAAATTGACAGCACTCAACTTGAGCAATTCATTGGTCTCAAAATTGTAATGAACCGAAGTGAACAAAAGCGAATTGAAACCTTTTAAAATGTTCTTTTGATTCGAAAAAAATCATTTAAATATTTAAAATAAATTTGAATTAGTGATCAAAAAGAAATAAATAATTTACCCACCATTTTTAAGCGAGGCTGAAGTAAACTCATAATTATTGGGCATAACAAATTTAATAGTAAATTGGCAAGAATCGGTGGAACGTGAAAAGACCTGCAAATTAAAATATAAAAACAATTAATAAAATAAGAGAAAACATAACAAAAAAGTATTTTATATTAATAAAATTTGCTTGTCCTCCGATTATTTTCGGAAAAATAAACCTTAGAAATGAAAAACAAACAGAAAATTGGATTAATTATTGTAACTTAACAAATTAAAAAATATATATTAATTCATTTAATTTTCCCCATTTACAATAAAATTCACCTGAATGACCATGCGAATGAATGCATTGGCCAATTTAATAGTGGGCAAATGGTCACAGAAAAGGCGCAACTGTTTTTTGACCGTTTTTTTGTCCCCAAATTGACCATTTTTTGCAGGACAAAAGTGAAGCCAAAAGAGCAAATGGGGCAAATCCGCTTCACTGATCAAAGGACATTCCAAAATGGGCACCTTTTCAATAAAAGAAATATTGAAAAATGATTTAAAATAGAAAAAATAATAAATAAAATGAGGTAAATATGAAATAATGGAAAATAAAATATTGAAATTATTCGCATTTTGGAGACAGTTCAACTCACATTGAGCATGCTTTGCCGTGCCTTTTCCAACTTTGGGTCGGCACATGACACAAAAGCGGCCAACGGAAGTCCCCACACGGAATGGTGGCCGAGTCGAATGCTTTTGGCATTTGCCAAAATTGTGCCGAATTCAGGCCGTTCAAACAGTCGAAAACGGCACGGATCGGCCACGGCGGCGTCCATTTGAACAACACACGAACGGACGGCACTCAAATGGCACAACAAGTTGAACACGTTGTCCAAGCAGCTGCAGATGAACACGGTGATGGACTGTAGGAAAGGGTACTGTATGAATGTATTTCAGCGAGGAAATCACAGTAACCGAAAAGGAGAATTGGGGGGGGGGGGGAAGGGGAGGGCGAATGAGTCACTTTAGTCAGTCGGAGAACCTTTTCATTACAACGACGATCAATATCATTTTTTATTAATCAGGGATGAAGCCAATTTTTGATACTGAGTTATTGGCAATTTCGAAAATGACGCTAGCTGAAATTCTCGATTTTTTTTTATGAATTTTTCTTGGCTATTTGTTGGGTTATTGTCAAGTTTCCGACTGAGTACCACTTAATGAAAACTGACAGAAATTTGCACGTTTTTTGGTGGCGCACAGAATGGCATCGGTCGTTCCACAAAGTGCTGTTGGTGTTCCCCTTCATCACTGAAGCAGCCAATTCGATCACAGCACACAAAAAGTGGCGCCAAATGTTGACGTTTTGTCCAAAGCCGACGATTGGCCAAAGCGGCGAATTGTCGCGAGACAAATGAAAGACGAGTGGCGACAAATAGGGCGAAAGCATTGTGACAAAACATCCGCCCAACATTCGTCCGGCAACCAAATGCTGTGGATGGAAAAACAAAGGTAAAATAAAGGGGGGGGGGGGGGTTTCCGGGTCTTATGGAAAAAACTTTGACCCACCCTTAACCAATTTAGTTGTGGAAAACACAGCAAAGTTTTTTCACAAATAATCCGATTTTAAAGATTTACTAATTAAATTCAAATAATAGAACAATCTGGAATTTGGCAGAAAAAATATAAAAACCGAATAAACTTACAGAGATTCAACATCAGACATAAGTGGACAAAAGAAGAGGACTGTTGTTGTTTTAATACGCAACAATAAATTCTGAAAAGAAAATAGCTGGAAAATTGTTGTTTTGGGAGAGGAAAACCTTAAAATTTGATGACAGATAAATTAAAAAAAACCCAAAATTAAAAAAAAAGAAACAAATATGAATGTAACAAAAAAGCCAAAAAAAACTATTGGAAAGACATTTATTTTATGGTCTTATCCTTGTTGGGCTGCTAGAAAAAGTGAAGAAAAACTTAAATAGAATTTTTAAATTTTCAAAATTTTTAGTGGTTAGGGAACAACCAACAAGCAGTAGAAGAAGATGCCCTTTGATGTATAAATGAATACGAATTTGGGTGGTTAATTTCGCCGGGGGGGGGAGGGCAGGGGAATTTCTTTTGACGCCGACGAAAGGGACGGAGAAACAAACACAACGAAATGATAATCAGAAAATAGGGCAAGTGAGTGCATGTGCTGCACTTTTATAGAACATTTGTTGTTTGGGGGAATATTGAAATTTTTGTGGGAGTGACGGCCATTTCAGTCTGACAAAAATTTTTTGCCCTTTGTAAAAATTTTTGTTTTTTTTTTTTTGAAAAAAATCATAGGTCAATTTTTTTTTTTTTTTTGCTTGGGCTCCAAACTTTTACTTTTAAGAGGCCGAAATGTGGGCGCCGAAACCTTCTTGGCATATTCGTATGTGACAAACTAATTTTGTGACAAGAAAAAACAGTTAATTCACAAAAAAAAACATTAAAAGAAATAAATGTAAGTCCAATATTTGTTAACGGATGAGTTAGGCCAGCAGCAGAGAGAGAGGAGAGAGAAGATGGAACAAATCGATGGTGAAGAAAATGCGGTGAGAAGGGAGGGACAATTGGTCAAATGCGGGAAATTCTGAGTTGAAAAATATTGTTAAATACTTAGAAAAATAAAAATAAAATTATGGTTGATTGTCGCCATGGCAATTAAAAGAAATTTGGTACTAACACAGTTTGTATCCCCTTTTTTTGCAAAATTTTTTCTAAATTGTTTTTTTTGGTTTAAAAAGTCCCTTTCCTAGGGTTTTCAGAGTCGCTGATCACGAAAATGATATTTATTCAATCAATTTCGAACCCCAGACCCGAATTCGAACAAAAAGTAGAAATTCCATCATTTTAGATTTTGATTTTTGAACTTAAAATGACTTAATACATAGAACTCAGCCAAAAAAACATAATGGCATCTCAATCAGGGTGGCCATCTCACTACATCAAAAAGGCGGCGACAGCCACCAAAAAAAGGTAAAAAGGCGGCACCAACCCTCAAAAAGACGGCAAAAAAGGCGGCACCAACCCTCAAAAAGACGGCAAAAAAGGCGGCACAAACCCTCAAAAAGACGGCAAAAAAGGCGGCATTTTGCAATTTTGGGTTATTTTATTAACAGATTTTCTCTCAAAAATACTAAATTAATTTTGAGAGAATATAAAGTTTTTAGTGAGCAAAATTAAAAAATATTTATCGAATTCCTTATAAAATTCTGAAAAAATTCAAAAAGACGGCAAACCCCAAAAAGACGGCAAATGCCGCCCAAATGCGGTATTATGGCCACCCTGATCTCAATATCACTATCGTATTTTCTCTAATAGAAGCACCGGTGCTTCTATTTTTCAATCACTCTAAAGGGAGTGCTTCAATTAGAGAGGTGCTTCAACTAGAGGGGGTGCTTTTATTTTTCAATTACTCTTAAGGGGGTGCTTCTATTAGAAGGGGTGCCTTCATTAGAGAAAATACGGTATTTTAAAAACTTTTTGGCCTAAAAAAGGAAATTTAAATTTTTGGAGTTTTCAACTTTTGGTTCGAATTCGGGTCTGGGGTTCGGATTTAGTCGAAATGAATATCATATTCGTGATCAGCGACCCTGAAAACCCTAGGAAAGATGTTTACAAGACTTTTTAAACCAAAAAAAAAATTTAAAAAAATTTGTCCATTTTTGGGGCCAAATTTTCATATAAAGTATTTTTCTTTTCATCCATTTTTGGCTATAAAATGAAAGAGATTACCCAAAAGGGTCGCCAGGGATTAACCGAAGAATCGATGAGAAAAGATGGAGCATTTCGGAGTATATTTTTGTATTTGTGGTAGAGTCCAGGGGCGTGACCGGACAATCGGACAGTGGACAATCGGGACAGTGGACAATGGGACAGTGGACAATCGGACAGTGAGGACAATCGGACAGAAGTGGACAATCGGACAGTGGACATTCGGACAAAAAATAAAATTAAAAAAAGGAAAATGACCGATTAAGAATGTCTTACCGAATGCCGAAACAACACATTTAAGAATTGTTTTTCTAAACTCGATAAGCATCCAACCACTTATTCTAAATTAATCAGTCATTTTTCTTATCATTTTCCTTTATTTTCTGTCCGATTGTCCACTGTCCCATTGTCCACTGTCCGATTGTCCGGGAGCCGTCCAGGGGTGGGGCGCGGACGAAAAAATCCCGCGGATCGCGAATCGCGGTTCAAATTTGCCGCGGTCGCGATACGCGAGTCGCGGAAAAAAAAGCCGCAATACGCGGTATCGCGGTCGCGGATCGCGCATTTTTAAGGAAGGGACGGGTAGTGGTCGGAGTGCGACATAACGCCTAAATCGAGAAATACACAGGGAAAAAAATGGAGCAGTGTAAATTGAGAGGGGGCGAGGAAGATGAGAGTGGTCGGAGTGCGACCAACAGACACTTGCTGCCACTGCTGTCTCTTCACACGGGCATTCTCTCTGTATATTTCTTAGCAGTCTCTTATTCTACCTCTTCTATTTTTCTCTTGTTTCTTTCCCAACTTTTCATCTCCTTTTTCTACATTCATTTTATTTTTTGTTTAATATCTCTGCTCTCTGATGTCCAATTTTGGTTCCGTAAAGTGCTCCCCATATGTTTTCGATGCTCCCGGATCCGTTTTTGCGCTCCGTTTTGCTGTATGGGCATCGCTTCTCGGCCTTTTGGCTAAGATCAAAGTGTAGCCACGTTGCCTCGATTTGTTCTGCTACTTTCCGAGCGTGCTGATTTGTTGTTTTGTTATTTTGCCGATACGTCAGACACTTACGGCACTGACTGAGCAAATTCGACCGAAAAACTGCTGCAAAGTTGAAAGGGAAAACCAAATCCCATCGAAAGGGAAAAGCAATCCCATCGTCCGTCCGTCAAAGTTAAAAGGGAAAATCAAATCCCATCGTCCGTCCTTCAAAAAACCAATCACTCATTTTGTGTGCGGTTCCGCTGTGTGCGGTTTCACTTCCGTCGAAAAACCATACACTCGTGTTGTGTGAGGTTCCGCTGAGTGCGGTTTCTCTTCTAACAAATTTTCAACCGTCCGGCATCACAAAAGGAAGGGTGACTATAACCCCGAACTGAAATTCGACCATCCTTCACATCGGCAATTAACCAATTTTTGGAAAATGGTCGCAGCAGGGGGCTTGCTCCCTCTCGACCACGCGTCGGCCCGGTATTGCACTTACCTCCGGGAACGGCGCATCTCCCCTATGGGGGAGATCAAAAGGAAAAGCATAAGCTTGAAAAAACTTAACAGATCTACTAAAGTTCTTCCGATAAAGCTATTGGCATCTGTTCGTCTCCTTCCCCTTGGCAGTTCAGGAATGAAGCATAAAGCCGGTTTCTTTGTTGTTTAATTTCGTTTTATGTTGGAGAATCATTTTCTTCAAATAAAATTTATTGGCATAAAAATTTATAATTTTACTTATTTTTCTTAATTTGTTGAGGTAAGCAAAAATTATGCTTAATTAGTTGCTGAAACGATGAAATGATTGCAAATAAACAACAGATGGAAAATCTAAAAAACCGTTTTTCGTTTTGTGCATTTTTTGGAAATGAACTTCATTTTGTGTGGGTTCATTTAATAAAGGCGAATTGGGTTCTATTTTACTTTATGAGTCCAATCAGAGTTTATGAATGAGTCCATTCCATTTTTTAAGTCCAATAACAATCATTTTATTTTTCCACTTTTCTCCATTTTAATTTTTTGGTTAAATAACTCAATTGTGTCATTTTACAAAAAGAAATAGTACTTCTATAGTTTATGTTACTAAAATTTTCAAGTTTTTTAATTTTTTTTTTTTTTTTGCTTTTAAAAGTCCTGTAAACAAATTTCCTAAGGTTTTCAGGGTCGCTGATCACGAATATGATATTCATTTTGACTAAATACGAACCCAGACCCGAATTCGAACAAAAAGTTGAAAATTCCAAAAATATTTAAATTTACTTTTTTAGGCCAAAACATCTTTAAAATAGTAGTGCTGAGTTCTATGTATTAAGTCATTTTAAGTTGAAAAATCGAAGTCAAAATTTATGGAATTTTCCACTTTTGTTCGAGTTTTGGTCAAAGTGACCCAAATGTCAAAATTACAGTTTTCGATTTTTGAGGAAAATCTGTCGACAAATCGGTCATAACTTTTCAAAGTTTTTTTCCGGTGGCGCCTACCGCACCGCCGTACCCCACTGAAGTTCTAATTTGGAAAATTTTCGATAGAAACCCTGGCCTAAACTCATGTTTTTACAGTCACAGTTACTTTTGAATTTTATTAAATAAGATATTTGGGAATATTTTGCAAAAATATAAAAATAAAAATGATAATCAAAAAAAAAAGAAAATAAAAACAAAGTACACCTAAGATGCGTGTTTTATTAGTTACTAAAAAGCGCGATTTTGTAACAAATTGTAACAAGTAATTAATAATATATGTCCATTTGGAAAGAACGTGTGGTCTGTTAAAAAGTTTCTTTATTTGTGAAAAAATATAGTTGGAGGGGTAAAGAGAAGTTTCCTTTCTTATTTCTTTTTTTCTTTTCCCCATACACTCTCTCTTTTTGTCTTGCATTTTTGCGTCTCTTTTTTCTTTCTTCATGCTTAATATTTTCTCTGCTGTGAAGGAAAAAGAAAAGAACGCAGAAAAGAAGAAGGAAGCTTTCTTTCCACTACCAGACGGACAGACGTGCATAAGAGAGAAATAGTGCATATCTTAAGGGAAAAGAAATGAAAGAAATATGAGAATGTACACAATTCTCTCTTAAATCTTTCCCTCTTTTTAACCCATCTTTCTTTTCCTCGTTCTCTTCCTTCTCTGTTCACTGTTTCCTGCTTCATAAACTTACCTGGCTGGGGAGTTCCTGCGATCACGAAGGCAGGACTCCTGTGGCGAGGCTCCACCATTGCACTTTCGGTTGGGGCTGACCTGCAGGGCGGTCCCGAACTGGGATAGGCCCACAGCTAAATTTTTGAGTGTGGGGGACGGCGTTCGCGCCTCCCCTTTAAAATCAGTTGTTGTTTGGTTCGAGTTTTTACCAGTGTTGTTCGGGACCAAGAATTTTTCGGGACTCGGGATCGGGACCGGGACCGGGACTAGACACCGGGACTCGGGACCATTTCGGGACCGGGACCGGGACTTCATAAGCCAGTTTTTGGGGGGTGTGTTTTTGAAAAATTATGAAGAAAAAAATTTTGTTATGTGAATAATAATTTATGTTCTCATTCTTCGTCATCAAAATTATGATGCAAAAAAAATTGCATTTTAGCATGTTCCTTTGAAAGCAATGATCTTTTAGGCGAATAGATTTCTCCCAACGTCGAATACTTTCATCACTAACATTACGATTTCAACTGTTTCTTCGTCCTCAGAATTGTTGCTTGAATTTTCGTTTTGAGTACTTAAAATTCCAGATCCTTCCATTTAATCTGATTACTAAACATTTAAGAATAATTAACCAAGTACACTCCAAAAATTATCATTTGCAGTAAAAAAATCGTTAATTTATTGAAATGGATTGTATTTTTCACAAGGGTGAGGCGGCGGTGCCGATAGGCGCCGCCGGGGAAATTTTGAAAATTGGAGTGTATTTTGGTAAGAGATTTTGCACCAAAAAGCCCGATTTTTGAGATTTTCGAATAAATTTTGAGAAAAGCTACGCGAATGGAGGTCAGGTGGAGTCGATAGGTGCCACCGGAAGAAAATTTTTGAAAATTAGATGTGATTTATTAACAGATTTTGGTCAAAAATGAGTGTAATTTTGACTTTTTTTACCCGTATGGTAAATTTCCCATTTCCAAATACAGTCTTGGAAATAAGTACGCTTCAAATTTTCAAAGCATGATGGCCCAAATCCAAGTACGTACTTTGAATCCAAGTACATATGGCAACCCTGATTTAGCATAATTAGAATAATATCATCAAACATAAAATTTGAAGAATTCTTGTCGATAATTTTTATTTCAAAAGACAATCCAGTACTGAAAATTTTCTTCATTTCCTTAACACTTTCTGTCCATAAGTCAATCTTTAGTGGTGTAAAAAAGTCCCGAAAACCGGGACTAAAACACCGGGACTCGGGACCGGGACCGGGACCAAAAAAAACCGGGAAAATCCCGGTTTTCGGGACCGGGACCGGGAATCCCGAACAACACTGGTTTTTACGCTTTAATTATAAAATTTTTCCACGGCGGCGCCTATCGGCACCGCCGTCTTCCGCCCCTTCAAACTTTAAAAATTTAAAAAACTATTATCGTGGAGAGTGGAAAATGGAATAATAAAACCGAGAGCAGATACATATACTCGCGCCAAAAACGGAGATGGAAATAATTTGGCTGCAATTGGCACCAATTTCTTGAAAGACAAATTCCGTGCCAACAGGGGATGGAGCCGGTTTCGATTTCCGTTTATTTGTACCGGAATTGCGAAACAATATTTTGTTAGAAAAATGGGAAAGAAATTTACAAAATAAGAATAAAAAATGGACCTGTTTGGGCAATTCGTTTAAAAACCGTCAAAAAATCACAATTCTCCGGGCGGTGCCCGTTCGGGTTTCCGATGGTTTTTGGATCGGGGACCAAAAATGGGACTTCGGAAAAAAAATTGGGCGTCGGTATACAAATTTTTTAATTTAAGATCACAATTAGCGCCATTCTTGGTGCCAACCAAAGTCTGCCTGTCGTTACTTAGACAATGAAAAATTTTCGAAAAAGGCCAGAAGTGATCGGGCGGAGTTTTCATATGTTATTCGGACCAAAGAAAAAGGGCAAATTATCCTAAAAAAATTTATAAACACAATAGGAGTATACCAGGGCTGGGACGCGACCGCGATCCGCGGCCTTTTTTTTCCGCGATTCGCGATTGGCGACCGCGGCAAATTTGAACCGCGATTCGCGATCCGCGACCGCGGGATTTGAAATCCGCGATTCGCGGGATTTTTGACCAAATTTGATCCATTTTCCTTAGTAAAATTCATTGATTTTTTTTCAAAATTGAACTCCAAAAGTGAATTTTTAAGGAAAATCTGTAAACAAATTTTATCAAAAATTTTCAAATTTTTCCCGGCGGCGCCTATCGGCACCACCGCCTCACCCTCTCACTATTGTTATGGTCAATTAAAAACAGGGTTAAGCCCTGACCCTTCTGGGAGGAAATTCCCCGTAAGAATTTGTCGGGGAAGGCTGGAAAAATTTTAAAAATTTCGTGGAGCAACACCTTCGTCGGGGAGGAAATTTTCATAAAAAGTCGAAAAAATAAAAGAAAAAATTTTAAAAATACCTAATTATTTTGGCCACTAAATCTTCTTTTTTGAATAGTGAGATTTTATAAGTCCAAAAAAAACTCTGTATGAACTCTTTTTTATATACCTAGTTTAATCTCAAAAATTTTGAATTTATGTTTTTCTAAAAATCCACGACCGCGATTCGCGACGTTTCTTTTCCGCGATTCGCGTATCGCGACCGCGGCAAATTTCATCCGCGATTCGCGACCGCGGAATTTGAAATCCGCGTCCCAGCCCTGGAGTATACTGACTCTTTACACTATGCAAGCTTCCAAAAAATTCCAAAAATTGAAGAAAAAATATGTATGAGTGTGAAATATTTTTCGTACTGAAACGGCACATCCTCCAAAACCCCCCACACTTCATACTTTTTTCGCTTCGCCCACACTTATACTTTTTTCGCTTCGTCATAGCACCGTTTGAGTTTTTACTTTTCTGGGGATTTCGGGTGTTTGATCACGATTCTGATATCCATTCAGCCCATTCCGAAGCCCAGGCTCGAATTCGACATATTCGAAAATTCAGTTTCCAAAATTACTTCACAAATTAATAACCTAAAAACTCCTTGATAAATATTTTAAGCTATGATCAAAATAAGTGCTTGTTAAGGTAAAAATTCTCAAACGACAAATTTGAGGGGCGATGTTGGGCACCCCATAAATATTTGTGGTCTAAAATTTAGGGAGGAGCAGAGCCAAATTTTTTGCTGGAGCAACCAGTAACCACCGTCATTTAACCACCACGTTTCTTTAATTTTCCATCTCTAAAGGGTATAAAACTAAAAAAAAAACTAAATAAGTTTTCAATTATTTAATTAATTACTATTTTTATATTATCGATACGTTCTTTTATTACTTTTGAATTCTTGTTTGGTTTCGACAGTCCTATTTTTTTTATTAGTCTGCGAAATTTCAGAAATTTATTTTAATTTCAAGAAAGTTATGGACAAAAGAACTCAAAAACCCTGACTTTTCAAACACTTTTTGGCATAACCACTTTAATTCAATAGAATTTTTTGAAAGTTTACGGGTTAATAGAAAACACTTAGGACTTAAAAAATTTGGTAGTTTTAGACCAAAGAAATAATAATTTCTAAAAGCAAAACCCCAGTTTTATTCTTAGCGTTACACATTATTTCTTAAAACCAAATAAAATGCCTAAAAAAATTTCAGTTTTTCTTATTATAATTTTCTTCCAAAGAAATTTGCGGACAATCAAGCGAGGCGAAACGTCCGAAGATGGAAAATGAAATGTATTTCAGAATCATTTTTTATAATTTTGTAATTTTTTGGCATTTTTCAGCCCAATCTGTGTCGACGGTTGGCTGGCGGTGTTCGATTTGATTGCGCCTCGTCAACTTGGCCTCGAAATTGCACTGCTCAGCCACCGATTTGACTATTACGTCGATGAACACATGAAAACGCGCAAATGGACACTTGGAGATATGAAAATTGAGTGCAAAATTGGAGAGAATGGCGCCAAGGAAATACAAATTGTCAATGAAAAAGAACAATCGTTGCCAATTGCGCAAGTGCCGGTGCCGAAGAAAGTTGTCGGATTCAGACACATTTGGATAAGGTAATGTTGAAGAAAAAATGAAGCTTCTGTTTGCTTTCTGAACTCGAAAGAATAAAAAATTAATTGATCTTTCAGATATTTCGGTTTCAGTTTCGGTGTTTCATTTCAGAATTTGTCAAAAATTGTTGTCAGATTCTGACAAACATCATCGAAAATCTCTTGAATCTTTTTCAAATTGGGGGAAGGGGCGGCAGCCTAACTTTTCCCGAAATTAATTCACTAAACAATTGTGACAGCAAACAAAGGACTGGCTTCATAAGTTTGAACATTTCCTTCCCATTTTTCAGATACATCGATCGAAATGTCGTCGATTTTCTCCGCCTTTTTCGCCGTACATTCGCCTCATGTGGAACTTCTTTGAACATTATGTCAGTCAAAGTCAATGATGGCGCTTTGGGATTAATTATGCACAACCTTTGGCCACTGATCAAGGACAATATTTGCGAGATGGACTTAGGCGCCGCTAAAAACTTCTTCTTTATGCGACAATATGTGCCGTCCCTTCTCAGCGACTGTCCATCTCTTCGAATACTTTCTGCTGTAAAAGTTGTTTTCCCTGTCTTTCCGTCTGATGACAGTGCCAATGCGTCGGAAGGACAATTGGTGGCCAAATGGTTGTTGTCGCCTCCTCCGCTGGTGGACGGTGCTCCAAGGATAGTCCGATGCAAATTGTATTCACTTGCCCATTGGTCGTCAAAGATTGGTCCCTTGAAAATGGTAAATCTTGCAATGCATTTGATTTTCGAAATGGATATTTGTTGACAATGAATTAGTCCATATCAGGGATGGGAGCCGACGCCCATAATTTTTTTTCGGAATTCCGACCCCAAAAATGGTCGGAGACCGTTAATTTTTAAAAAATTTCTTGACAATAAAATTTGAAAAATTTTGATAATCAATCTCAATTTGTAAATTACCCTGCGTAGAAGTAGGTACGATGTTTTAAGTGAAAATGATTACAAAAAAAGGCCAATTTTGGGCCCTTTTTGTTTTGCCCAAAATTTCGGAAATCGGAATTCCGTCCCGTCCCTGGTCCATATGAATAAAATTGGCATTCCATTTTTGTTTGAATCAGCAAGGTTCGGAATTGGTCCAAATGTTGTGCATTTGTTGTTTATTTGGTTGCTTTTCTTCAGGCTTTTTCCAATGCTTCTTCCCGTGCCAATTTTATCATTCTTATTACGTTTTTGCCTGGTCAAACTATTACTGTTGCGCCATTTGAACTGATCAACAATTCGACTGGGGAACAGCTGACACTGGAACGGCGGACACCGTACTGTCATGGCAAACCGCTGCTTTTGTTGGTGCGTTGTCCAATTGCGCGAGATGAGCAGAAATGGGCCAATTGGGAGGAGGAGGAGATGATGCCATTAACCAATCCGTTTAACCAAATTTCCGTCCATTTGTCTTCTCATTGATCAATTGATTCTTGTAAATGTTGTCGCATCTGTGCTGATTTCGTTGTGATCCATAAATACACGTTTGAGCTGATACCTATGCTAAGCCGATTTGGCATTTTTACAAAACCTATTTGAACAGTCCCTAAAAGTGGGGGCACTACATTTCCCACCCCCACGCACTATTTCATTCAAATTTTCATAGAAAATACTGGCGAGCGGTTCCTTCTGTTTGATTCGGGACGGCCTATTTATTCCTCATTGAATTTTAATGATCGCGCTTCAATTTCAAATTGGGTTAATTATTTCGAAAAATTTATTCGTAGACGGAACCATTAGACAATTTCTCATGGCATTGGGTATATGGTTGCCAAGTTTGTTGAACATCCTTCTCTTAAGGAAATGTTATTGGAGACCATTCGTCATATATTGGGGATCACTGGTCCAGTTTATGCGTCCAATTGATTTTTATGCGTCCAATCCATTGATTTAGCTGGGCACTAGGGGTGTTCGGTACCAGAAACTTCCCGGTACTCGGGAGCTGGAAAACTTGCCATGAAATGCACGATTTGTTTTGAAATTTTTATCACTAAAAGTCACGGCACTAATAATTTTTTTAGAAAATAATATGGAATCAATACTTTCCTTCCACAGCCTTTAAATTCTTGACCAAAACCCAATCATTAGGGGTGTAAAAAATACCGAGTAGTCGGTACCAAAAACCCGGTACTCGGTTCCGGTACCGATACCAAAGAAACCGGTACTTTTACCGACTCGGTACTACCGAACAGCCCTACTGGGCACCGCAAATGTCTTCGCCACAAATGTCGGTCAATCAAAATTAACATGGAGAAAGAAAAATAATAATGGCATATAAAGATACAAGGTTCAAGTACAAATTTTAGATATAAGGACAAATGCATCTTGAAACCGAAAAAAACCCGACGATACGACCAACTTTTTTTACGAAAAAGGTCGATCGAACCTCTTGTCCGCTCTCTATTTGAAACAAGACACAGATGAAAAGAAAAAATGGAGAAGGAAAACAAATGGGGGCAACAGAAGATAGAGAAGGTTGTATAAAGACTATGATGGCAATTTTTTTAAGCCCCGAAGGGCGTCCAAAAATTGCACATGGCACCGCTTTCGCAGGCCAAGGCGGGTAATTGGTAAAAGTTTTCAATCAGCAATAACAGCAGCTCGGCTAGGCCTCATTGCTCGCTGTATTGACCGAGCGCAAGGCTAAAAACGGAGTGAAAAGTTTAATTGAAATAAAAGTATACAAAATAATTATATGATGGGGTTGAAAAAGAGAGGGAAACACACTCATGCTATTTTCTTTTTCCTCTTTTTCTTCTTTTGCACTATTTCTTTCCTTGGTGTCTGTCCCTGTGAGACGGGACAGTGCTGGCGCGCAAACCAGCGAAGAGACTGAATAGTGAAGGTTTTCCTTGGAATAGAGAGAAAAAGGAAAAATAATTAATGCTATTTCCTTTACTCTTTTTCTCCTTTTGCACTATTTCTTTTCTTTGTGTCTGTCGTGTGAGAGGAAGAGTGCTGGCGCGAAAACCAGAGAAGAGACTGAGTAATGAAGGTATTCAGTGGAATAGAGAGAAAAAGGATGTAAAAAGAAATGAGCGAGAGAGAGAAATAAAAGAGAAAGTGAGCAAGGAGAGAGAACGGGCAGAAAAGAAATCATACAAATGAAAAAACACACTATTTTTTCTTCTCTTTCCCTCTTCTTTTACAACTTATTTATTATTATCAAATAATTCCCCCAAATATCCTGCTTTTACCCTGTTGTTTATCCCTGGTCCCTCTGTATTCGGACGATGAAATCTTTCGCCTTTTACTAAAGGTTTCCGTGCAGGGGGACGTTTATGGGTTTACCCAAATTTTTGGACAGCGCCTTTTCCAGGGAGGGCGCGAAAATTGCATTTTTTTAACAATAGAGGTAGACAAACGAAAAAAGACTAAACAAATTAATTAATTATAAGAACAGGGTCCACAAAAGAGAAAAAAATCGTTTAATTGTGGACACTAAAATTATTTATTTGTCCACAAGTTACGGACAACACAAAAAGTGGAAATAAATCGCCAAAAATAAAATAATATGAGGTCAATATAGTATAAATATACCAAATCACTAGGGAAAGTAGTTGCAAGCTCTACAAAACGCCAATATGACCATAAAATATGCCTAAAAACGGGAAAAAAGTCTAAATATCGGGCCGGGTCATTTGAGTGCCAACGTTTGAGTGCCGACATTTGAGTGCCGACGTTTGAGTGCCCGTAGAAAACCGATCATTTGAGTGCCGAAAAATTACAAGTAAAAATTTTAAAAATTCAGTAAAAAATTTTAAGAACGTAAAATAAAAGAATTACTCTTATTTCTGGTTTAAATCAATAACATTAAATAATCAAGGGTTCATTTCATATGGTGAGACATTCCACGGAGAAATTCAATAATCGTATTGTGATTGGGGCGGTGGGTTGCAAAGTACTGGTGATCATTTTGAATTGGCATCACCGCATTTTGCCGAACTTGTGCGAGATAACGCTGAACAAGAATCAGAATTCGGCGATCAACTGTCTGGTATTTCTGTTTCTTTGAGGCTGCTCGATTACCTACCAAAAAATTATTAATTAATAAATTTATCTAATAAATACGGGTAGGGGACGGTTCATTGCCAGCCGTTTCATTGCCATCAACTTTAGAACCTCATAACTTTTTTCTACCTTGATCAAATTCTATAATTTTAATACCATTCGAATGCTCTAAGGGTTTGTGAAGCTTTCATTTTGACATTGTTAAGCGATATAATAAATGGCCAAAAAGATTTAAGTTGAAATTGCAAAAAAGTCAGAAAAAGTCAGGATTTTACCACTTTTGGGTTGTACCTTTTTTATAGAACAGTATTTTTTTTGAATTATAAAGAACTAATAGAGCTTTTGTTGGTCTTTCGAATGATACCAAAATTGTATAATTTGATCAAGTTAGAAAAAAGTTATGAGGTTCTAAATTTGGTGGCAATGAAACGGCTGGCAATGAACCGTCCCGTTCCGTAAAAATACTGAGTAAATAATTGATGTTTTTTTTATCAAAATAATGATTGAAGTTTGAATTATCGGAATAATAAAATTACGAATGATTTTTGCATTTTTCGGTTTTTTCTTGAATTTTTAAATTTGGGCACTCAAATGATCAATTTCTATGGGCACCATCCGTCGGCACTCAAACGTCGGCATTCATACGTCGGGCACTCAAATGACCGGCACTCATCCGTCGGCACTCAAATGTCGGTACTCTAACGTCGGCACTCCAATGATATGCACCGATTGTTATTAGGTAAATTAAAACAATTTCTTAATTTTTTACCGCTAAAACAACAATTTTAAGGGGAAGAAGTTGTTTTGCCATTCTCTACTCCCTTTATCCGAATTGTTTTGAGAAAACATAAGCCAAAATGGGTCCGGTGGTGCTGCGATGGCGCCGCCTGGGAAATTTTAAAAAATCCTGGGTGTGATTTTAAATGAAATTTATAAAAAAAATTGTCACTTAATGAATTGTAAACAGGTTTAGGGATCCTTTTTTTCATTATTTTTGAGTTTAACCGTATCTGCAGGTTCCTCTACGGAGAGGCTTTCTTGCTCAAACCCCCATTCTTGTCTGTGCATATTTGGTCCCGGTTAGTCCCGGTCCCGCCGGGATTGGGGAGACCGGGACCGGGGCTTGACATTTTTTAAAAACGGGACCGGGACCTGAAAAACCGGGATTTCCCGGACCGGTCCCGGTCCTGTACTACCCTAATTTCTCAATTTTATGCTTTGGAAAATAATTTTTGAATAAAAATTATGCTTTGAAAATTTACCGATTTTTACCGTTACCGTTCAGCAGATTTTAAGAAAAACAATATAATTATTTTCAGGCCCTAAGCTTCAAGAAAAACTGAAACTTACGCAAAATTTTTAGATTTTCAAAATTTTTTAAAATTTAAAAGGTTTCTTGAAGCTTAGGGCCTGAAAATTAAAATCTCTCCCTGAAAAATAGTTTGAAATTATAAAAAAAATTTTAATTTCCGACTAAAACGGCCCGACTCAAACGGCCCGACTCAAACGGCCCTACTCAAGTGGCCCGACTCAAACGGCCTGACTCAAATGGCCCGACTCAAACGACCCCTCCGACTCAAACGCCCCGACTCAAACGGCCCGACTCAAACGGCCCGACTCAAACGGCCCTACTCAAATGGCCCGACTCAAACGGCCCCGACTCAAACGGCCCCTCCGACTCAAACGCCCCGACTCAAACGGCCCCGACTCAAATGGCCCGACTCAAACGGCCCGACTCAAACGGCCCCGACTCAAATGGCCCGACTCAAATGGCCCGACTCAAACGGCCCGACTCAAACGGCCCGACTCAAACGGCCCCGACTCAAACTGGCCCGACTCAAATGGCCCGACTCAAACGGCCCGACTCAAACGGCCCGACTCAAACGGCCCCGACTCAAATGGCCCGACTCAAACGGCCCCGACTCAAACGGCCCGACTCAAACGGCCCCTCCGACTCAAACGCCCCGACTCAAACGGCCCCGACTCAAACGGCCCGACTCAAATGGCCCGACTCAAATGGCCCGACTCAAACGGCCCGACTCAAACGGCCCGACTCAAACGGCCCCGACTCAAATGGCCCGACTCAAATGGCCCGACTCAAACGGCCCGACTCAAACGGCCCGACTCAAACGGCCCCGACTCAAATGGCCCGACTCAAACGGCCCCGACTCAAATGGCCCGACTCAAATGGCCCGACTCAAACGGCCCGACTCAAACGGCCCGACTCAAACGGCCCCGACTCAAATGGCCCGACTCAAACGGCCCCGACTCAAATGGCCCGACTCAAACGACCCCTCCGACTCAAACGCCCCGACTCAAACGGCCCGACTCAAACGGCCCGACTCAAACGGCCCCGACTCAAATGGCCCGACTCAAACGGCCCCGACTCAAATGGCCCGACTCAAACGACCCCTCCGACTCAAACGCCCCGACTCAAACGGCCCGACTCAAACTGCCCCGACTCAAATGACCCGTTCCGTAGATATTATGCCTTTTTTATGTTCTGCCAAATGCCAAGTATGAATGCATAGACAATTTATATAAACATTATAATATTTAAATATTATATAAATATAATTTGTATGATGTTGGGCTTCTAGAAGATGATGGATGATATAAGATGAATAAAAAAAATCATTATCCTGTCGTGAAAAAATTTCACCTGCCGATCAATTGAATTAAAAAAAGAAGGGTATTGTCAAATTTATATATAAAAAAATATTAACTGGCCTTAAACTATTTGCCTATTGGAATATAGCTTATACTAAGAGAAAACGACGATTGGCCTATTTTATTAAAATTATTCGGAATTGTTCAATATGTGATAATATTTTTAATTCCAAAAAAAACTTAGTTAAAAAAGCGCAATAATTCATTTTGGTGTTTCCCTTTTTATATGGCGAATTCTAAAATCAAATTAAAAATTCGAATATTCGTGATCAGGGCGTAAAATAGACCTAGAAAAAAACTTAAAAATAATTATTCGGGGGGGGGGGGTGGCAAAAAGGGTAAAAATCAAAAGTATCTCAAACCCATCAAAATTTGTTCTTTTTTTTGCGCAAGATTGGTTACCGAAAAATACTCAACTTTTCAAAAATTCCCCAGCAGCGCCTATCGGCACTAAAACTCGAACTGAAAAAAGGGAATTTTTGTAACTGAACTGTAAATTTCTTCACAAAAAATTGAGTTATGCAAAAAAAACATTTCGGCGGCGGAGTTTGGGATGCACCGCCTTATGCCTTCGTCTCTACCCTTCTTTCTCACATTTTTTTTTGTATATGTTTATTCAAATATTAATGAAGCACATTCGGCAAAAAAAAACATCGCGTGTCGCCATAGGCCTCAAATTTAACAAAGTCCATGTCCTCCCGCTTAATTGCCACACATTTGGCCCTCGTTGTTGTCTTTGGACGAGTCGGTGGTGCCCCCGCGTTTCAATGGTCGCCACGCCATTTCTGAAACTCCAATGCCGCCCCCTGCAGCGTCGCCCGTCGTCAATGTTGATCGGCACTGTGCTCCTGCGGTGTCCGGTCTCGTTGTTGGTCCCATTTATTTCGACCGCCTTTAAGACAAAAAAATTGATAATTTTCGAAGAAAAAAAGCGTGGGGCCAAAGGCACACAATTGGGTTGGCCAAATTTCTGAAGTAACATTTTTTATGAATTTTTTGAAGTCAAAAAATTCCCAATTCTTTCGAAATTTTCTTTAAAAACTTTTTGGGATTTTTATAAAAAAATCATTTTTTTTTTGAAAATTTTTTCCCTTCGTTATTTCACAAAAATAAGTAGTACCTTTTTCAAAAAAAGCATTTCGGAAATTCAAAAATGATCCAAACGGTCAAACTTTTGCGGCCAAGACATTTGCGGCCCTGACATTTGCGGCCCAGACATTTGCGGCCCAGCAGAAATCAGACATTTGCGGCCCGTATTTTTGCGGCCCATTATTAATACCCAATTATTTTTTGTCAAATTTTGCACCCTTTCGATTTCTTCTGTATCATAACTGTCAAACATTTGATGAGAAAAACTGATATTTTTCTTTTGGAATAATTTCAAAATAATGAATTTTGACTCCTAATTCAGGGATGGACCCGGAACTTGTAAATGTAGCAAATTAGGTTTAAATGCAAAAAATAAACCAAATAAAGAAAGGAAAAAATTTTAGAGTTTTTTACATTACAAAAAAAAAATACTAGATTCGTCTTTAAGCATGTTTGGTATATCGGGTAGTGTTACAGTTTTGTACAATTGAATACTGTTCCCCGCCGTAAGGCCATTTGCCTATGGTAATCCCCAAATATAGTAATGGTTGATAATGTGTTTATTCAATGGGTCGGGGGGGGATACAATTGATAGGCCCTCAACCCGATTCGGTCTCGGGGACAGAGACTGCCGGGTGAGAGCCCCAGAGTAAGACTGACGACGAGAAGCTCCCCTTGGGAGATATTTAAAGGGGTGCTGATGATAAAAGAACCGCCCACAAAGAAGAGTAAATGAAGAGCAAAGGATAAAGAGTAAATAATGAAAAATAGAATATAATCGGTATTCATCGGGGACCCTCAGAATGACCGTCCGCGGTCAAATACAATTCAAAGAAATGGTATGCTACATTTTCTTATTATTTTTTTTGTTAATTATTATTTTTTGTAATAAAATGTTAAAAATGTAGCATTAATTCTAGTTCAGTCAATTTGATCAGCCAAAATTCATGAGTAGCCTGCCATCTTTGAAAATTCTGATGAAGTTAATTGTCCCGCATTCATCCACGATGACGTAGGAGGAACAGGGTTCATCCATGACGATGTAGAAGGCCCAGAATTCATCCATGACGATGGCGGTGACTGGTTGCACATTCATCCATTGTCCACGTCCGCCGTTTCTCCCTCGACCACGTCATTCAGCACGTCCGCGCCAAGCGCCACGTCCTCCACGGCTCTTCCATCGAAAAGCATGCTCCTTCCACGGATCATTTAACGATGGCCCCACATCACCTTGGGGTTCTTTCTCTTCATTTCTTTTTTCCAGCTTTTCGATTAATTTCAAGACTTCTTTTGAGGCATTCTGTGCTTCATCTGATATTTCCAATGCCTTTTCACGTATTTGAAGCAGCCATTTGAGCATATTTCTCGCTTCTTTTGAGTTATTTTCCTGCTCTCGAACCTTTTGCATTCTTTCTCCCCACTTTTCTACTGAAGGGTGGTCCAATTCGTTCTTTGCTTGTCTCTCATTAGTTTTCATTTCTTTTAATTCTCTTTTGGCCTCCGTATTCAAACACGAATCCCAAAAGCCAAAACGCTCAAACTGTGCCCTTGGCTTGTATAGGACTGCCTGATCATCTTCAAAATCGGTGGGGTCCAGCGAAATAACATCCTCCATATTTTGACCTTTTTCTTTTTCTTCTTCCATCATTTCCAAATTCTTTTTATTCGGATTTTCCAATTCATCCTCTAACTTTCTTTTATTCGTCCCCTCTTTTACCACCATTATTTCATCCGTTTTTTCTTCCCTTTTTTTGTTACCACTTTCCTTCTCCAAATTCTCCGAGCCCTTGACATTTTCTGCTTCGCCGCCTTCCTCAAAAACATTCGGCGCCACCTGGTCCTCACTTTCTTGTTCGGCTTTCTGGCCATTGGCTAATGTCTTTCTAATCGCCTCTAGCTGTTTCAACAATCGCTTCTCCATTGATTGAAGCGATTTCTCCTCTTCGTCTGTCAGCTCCTCCGTTATCGGCTTTTCCTTTGGCATTTCCATTCCTGCTAAAGACTCATCGACTGTTTTCAGAAAAGAGTGGCTTTTATATTTTAATTTTTCATTTGTTTCATTCAATCTCCCCCGTTGGTTATATGTGTCGGACATTTCTGAAATTTCATAATCTGTTTTTTCAGCATTTACCGGGAAAGTGTTTAAATTGGCCTTATTTTCGACTGTATTCATAATAACATTTATACTCATTTGGGTAGTTTCCCCCATAACTTCATCATTTTTAAAAAGATTGGCCCCTCCTTTATGTGAAATTAAAATTTCGGGTGTCCTAAGCATTTCAATTCCCATTTCATCATTAAGTTCAAGCATTTCCCAATATGTTTCAACTTCGCCATGGATCCTTAATGTCCATCTTTCGCCCATCATAAACTGTATATCCATCCCCAAAACAACATTTTCAAATTCATTAGTAATATACATTTCAAAGTGTTCATCAAAAATCCATGCCAATATATATCTTTCACCGTTCTCAGATAAAAATATTTCCCATTCATTTTGAACCAAATTTTCAGGGACATAAGAATGGTTTGATATTCTTACGGGGTTTATCCAACCAGTATGGGCTATTTTTATTGACCCATCAAAATTAATTTCCAGAGTTGTGGGAATAATTTCGAATTCCGGTTCCACATTTAAATTAAAATTAAAAATTTCCGGTCCCTGCTCGAGCTCTTTATAGTCATTTTCTCTTACAAAAGCAATCAATTCCTTATCGTTTTCTTCATCAGTACTTTCAAAGCCATATTTGTGTATATGTTTGTTATCTTTCTCATTATTTTCTTCAGCATCTTCCTGTCTTTCCATATTATGTTCCGATCCTTCACTCTCTTCTGCTTCTTCCTGTTCCAAATTTGGATCGTTAGCATATCTATCCCAATTTAATGGTTTGTCAGATGGTCGTAATGGTAAAATTGCAGAACCCGTAAACTTTTTGACTTTTTCTTGGTGAACCTTCTTCAATTTTCCTTTACCGTTTAGGGGTTGCAAAATGACATTTTTCTTATCTTTTTCAATTCCTACACACCTAAAAGGACCCAACCAACGTTGATCAAATTTGTGTTTTAGAACTTCTTTTTTTAATAAGACCAACTCTCCGATTTCAAATTCTCTTTCTTCTGCCTTTCTATTTTTGTCATTTTCAGTCTTATTTCGCTCATTTGCTTTTCTAATTTCTTCGGACACACTTTGCCAAGCTTTTGCCGCTTTTTCCGAATGAATTCGCGTGTATACTGAAATATCGGAATTGCATTCTTTTGATGTTGGTAAATTAAGTAAACGATCCGTCGGTAACTGGGGATCACGCAAATACAAGATAAAAAATGGTGATTGCTTTGTACTTGTATGGATAGTAGTATTGTAAGCAAAAATCGCATGACCAAGTATTTCGTCCCAATTATTACCGTTTTCATTTATAATTTGAGATAGAATATTCGATAAAATTCTCATCGAGCCCTCAGCCAAACCATTCGATTGTTGGTGATAGGGGGCGGATGTTAGGTGTTCGAAACCATAAATTTTCGCCATATTATTAAAAATTTCGGAAGTAAATTGCCTTCCTTGGTCCGTTATTACTAATTTTGGTGTCGAATGTTGGTGAATAACTATCTCAATAAATGCTTCCGAGACTGTATTAGCTTTTTGGTCGGGAATTGCTTTGGCCATTATCCATTTTGAAAAACTGTCAATGACTAAGAAAACATATAAATTCCCATTTTCTGTCTTTTTAAGTGGCCCCATTAAGTCACAGTGTACCCTTTCAAATGGACTTTGCGCAATCTCAATTGGGACACTGGGAGCGCATTTTGACTGCCCTGGCTGTATTTTCCGTTTTTGGCATCCTTCGCAAGCGTCAATTAGTAATTTAATGTCCTCTTTCATTCCAACCCAGTGAAATCTTTCCTTTACCTCAGGCCAGCTCTTTTCAAAGCCAAAATGTCCAGAGTCATGTATTAAATGGCAAACTTTTTTTCTCAGTTCATATGGTATTACTAACTTCGGTTTTTCAGAATTTTCTTTTCCTTTAGTGTAAAAAAAGGCTCCATTCAAAAGACAATAATCCGAAATTACCCTTTTCCATTTAAGCACATCGTTTGGAAATTTTCCTGTTTTCAAAATATAATAAACTTTGGCTAGCTCTTTCACTTTCCTTTGAGCTTCAATTACTTCTTGTAGGGAAATTTGGTTTCCGTATCCCAAATTTTTGTTTAATTGATATCCATCCGATTTTCCCTTTTCGGTTATTAAAATTTTTGAAATATTTTGGTTTACATTCTTTTTTTTGCAATCATTCTCATCCTCAATTCCGGGTATGTTATAGCGGGATAAAAAGTCGGCTACCTTATTTTTCTTACCAGGACAGTAAATTATGTCCAAATCGTAACCTTGTAAAGTAACTTGATATTTTTCTAATCGGCCTTTTAGCTCTTTGGCCTTCATTATTCCGGTTAAAGCACTGCAATCCGTGATTATCTTGGTAATTCCAGACCCAAAAAAGGAACAAAAATATCAAAAAAATTTGCAGGATTTAGACACTGCAGCTCTCAAGCTGCAGCAACGGCACTCTTAGGCTCAAAAAGAAATGAGAAATGCCGGAAGAAAAGGAAGGAATAAAAAGAAAAAAGGAACAAAAATATCAAAAAAATTTACAGGATTTAGACACTGCAGCTCTCAAGCTGCAGCAACGGCACTCTTAGGCTCAAAAAGAAATGAGAAATGCCGGAAGAAAAGGAAGGAATAAAAAGAAAAAAAGGAACAAAAATATCAAAAAAATTTACAGGATTTAGACACTGCAGCTCTCAAGCTGCAGCAACGGCACTCTTAGGCTCAAAAAGAAATGAGAAATGCCGGAAAAAAGGAAGAAATAAAAAGAAAAAAGGAACAAAAATATCAAAAAAATTTGCATGATTTAGTCACTGCAGCTCTCAAGCTGCACTAACGGCACTCTTAGGCTCAAAAAGAAATGAGAAATGCCGGAAGAAAAGGAAGGAATAAAAAGAAAAAAGGAACAAAAATATCAAAAAAATTTACAGGATTTAGACACTGCAGCTCTCAAGCTGCAGCAACGGCACTCTTAGGCTCAAAAAGAAATGAGAAATGCCGGAAGAAAAGGAAGGAATAAAAAGAAAAAAGGAACAAAAATATCAAAAAAATTTACAGGATTTAGACACTGCAGCTCTCAAGCTGCAGCAACGGCACTCTTAGGCTCAAAAAGAAATGAGAAATGCCGGAAGAAAAGGAAGGAATAAAAAGAAAAAAGGAACAAAAATATCAAAAAAATTTACAGGATTTAGACACTGCAGCTCTCAAGCTGCAGCAGCGGCACTCTTAGGCTCAAAAAGAAATGAGAAATGCCGGAAGAAAAGGAAGGAATAAAAAGAAAAAAGGAACAAAAATATCAAAAAAATTTGCAGGATTTAGACACTGCAGCTCTCAAGCTGCAGCAACGGCACTCTTAGGCTCAAAAAGAATTTAGACACTGCAGCTCTCAAGCTGCAGCAACGGCACTCTTAGGCTCAAAAAGAAATGAGAAATGCCGGAAGAAAAGGAAGGAATAAAAAGAAAAAAGGAACAAAAATATCAAAAAAATTTGCAGGATTTAGACACTGCAGCTCTCAAGCTGCAGCAACGGCACTCTTAGGCTCAAAAAGAAATGAGAAATGCCGGAAGAAAAGGAAGGAATAAAAAGAAAAAAGGACCAAAAATATCAAAAAAATTTACAGGATTTAGACACTGCAGCTCTCAAGCTGCAGCAACGGCACTCTTAGGCTCAAAAAGAAATGAGAAATGCCGGAAGAAAAGGAAGGAATAAAAAGAAAAAAGGAACAAAAATATCAAAAAAATTTGCATGATTTAGTCACTGCAGCTCTCAAGCTGCAGCAACGGCACTCTTAGGCTCAAAAAGAAATGAGAAATGCCGGAAGAAAAGGAAGGAATAAAAAGAAAAAAGGAACAAAAATATCAAAAAAATTTGCAGGATTTAGACACTGCAGCTCTCAAGCTGCAGCAACGGCACTCTTAGGCTCAAAAAGAAATGAGAAATGCCGGAAGAAAAGGAAGGAATAAAAAGAAAAAAGGAACAAAAATATCAAAAAAATTTACAGGATTTAGACACTGCAGCTCTCAAGCTGCAGCAACGGCACTCTTAGGCTCAAAAAGAAATGAGAAATGCCGGAAGAAAAGGAAGGAATAAAAAGAAAAAAGGAACAAAAATATCAAAAAAATTTACAGGATTTAGACACTGCAGCTCTCAAGCTGCAGCAACGGCACTCTTAGGCTCAAAAAGAAATGAGAAATGCCGGAAGAAAAGGAAGGAATAAAAAGAAAAAAGGAACAAAAATATCAAAAAAATTTGCAGGATTTAGACACTGCAGCTCTCA
Organism: Heterodera filipjevi; assembly: GCA_039877585.1. NCBI lineage: Eukaryota > Metazoa > Nematoda > Chromadorea > Rhabditida > Heteroderidae > Heterodera > Heterodera filipjevi. The sequence goes on from JBDPZO010000002.1 coordinate 12,890,691, forward strand.
AGCTGCAGCAACGGCACTCTTAGGCTCAAAAAGAAATGAGAAATGCCGGAAGAAAAGGAAGGAATAAAAAGAAAAAAGGAACAAAAATATCAAAAAAATTTGCAGGATTTAGACACTGCAGCTCTCAAGCTGCAGCAACGGCACTCTTAGGCTCAAAAAGAAATGAGAAATGCCGGAAGAAAAGGAAGGAATAAAAAGAAAAAAGGAACAAAAATATCAAAAAAATTTGCAGGATTTAGACACTGCAGCTCTCAAGCTGCAGCAACGGCACTCTTAGGCTCAAAAAGAAATGAGAAATGCCGGAAGAAAAGGAAGGAATAAAAAGAAAAAAGGAACAAAAATATCAAAAAAATTTACAGGATTTAGACACTGCAGCTCTCAAGCTGCAGCAACGGCACTCTTAGGCTCAAAAAGAAATGAGAAATGCCGGAAGAAAAGGAAGGAATAAAAAGAAAAAAGGAACAAAAATATCAAAAAAATTTACAGGATTTAGACACTGCAGCTCTCAAGCTGCAGCAACGGCACTCTTAGGCTCAAAAAGAAATGAGAAATGCCGGAAGAAAAGGAAGGAATAAAAAGAAAAAAGGAACAAAAATATCAAAAAAATTTACAGGATTTAGACACTGCAGCTCTCAAGCTGCAGCAACGGCACTCTTAGGCTCAAAAAGAAATGAGAAATGCCGGAAGAAAAGGAAGGAATAAAAAGAAAAAAGGAACAAAAATATCAAAAAAATTTGCAGGATTTAGACACTGCAGCTCTCAAGCTGCAGCAACGGCACTCTTAGGCTCAAAAAGAAATGAGAAATGCCGGAAGAAAAGGAAGGAATAAAAAGAAAAAAGGAACAAAAATATCAAAAAAATTTACAGGATTTAGACACTGCAGCTCTCAAGCTGCAGCAACGGCACTCTTAGGCTCAAAAAGAAATGAGAAATGCCGGAAGAAAAGGAAGGAATAAAAAGAAAAAAGGAACAAAAATATCAAAAAAATTTGCAGGATTTAGACACTGCAGCTCTCAAGCTGCAGCAACGGCACTCTTAGGCTCAAAAAGAAATGAGAAATGCCGGAAGAAAAGGAAGGAATAAAAAGAAAAAAGGAACAAAAATATCAAAAAAATTTGCAGGATTTAGACACTGCAGCTCTCAAGCTGCAGCAACGGCACTCTTAGGCTCAAAAAGAAATGAGAAATGCCGGAAGAAAAGGAAGGAATAAAAAGAAAAAAGGAACAAAAATATCAAAAAAATTTACAGGATTTAGACACTGCAGCTCTCAAGCTGCAGCAACGGCACTCTTAGGCTCAAAAAGAAATGAGAAATGCCGGAAGAAAAGGAAGGAATAAAAAGAAAAAAGGAACAAAAATATCAAAAAAATTTACAGGATTTAGACACTGCAGCTCTCAAGCTGCAGCAACGGCACTCTTAGGCTCAAAAAGAAATGAGAAATGCCGGAAGAAAAGGAAGGAATAAAAAGAAAAAAGGAACAAAATATCAAAAAAATTTGCAGGATTTAGACACTGCAGCTCTCAAGCTGCAGCAACGGCACTCTTAGGCTCAAAAGAAATGAGAAATGCCGGAAGAAAAGGAAGGAATAAAAAGAAAAAAGGAACAAAAATATCAAAAAAATTTGCAGGATTTAGACACTGCAGCTCTCAAGCTGCAGCAACGGCACTCTTAGGCTCAAAAAGAAATGAGAAATGCCGGAAGAAAAGGAAGGAATAAAAAGAAAAAAGGAACAAAAATATCAAAAAAATTTACAGGATTTAGACACTGCAGCTCTCAAGCTGCAGCAACGGCACTCTTAGGCTCAAAAAGAAATGAGAAATGCCGGAAGAAAAGGAAGGAATAAAAAGAAAAAAGGAACAAAAATATCAAAAAAATTTGCAGGATTTAGTCACTGCAGCTCTCAAGCTGCAGCAACGGCACTCTTAGGCTCAAAAGAAATGAGAAATGCCGGAAGAAAAGGAAGGAATAAAAAGAAAAAAGGAACAAAAATATCAAAAAAATTTACAGGATTTAGACACTGCAGCTCTCAAGCTGCAGCAACGGCACTCTTAGGCTCAAAAAGAAATGAGAAATGCCGGAAGAAAAGGAAGGAATAAAAAGAAAAAAGGAACAAAAATATCAAAAAATTGCAGGATTTAGTCACTGCAGCTCTCAAGCTGCAGCAACGGCACTCTTAGGCTCAAAGGAAATGAGAAATGCCGGAAGAAAATGAAGGAATAAAAAGAAAAAAGGAAAAAAAAATATCAAAAAAATTTGCAGGATTTAGTCACTGCAGCTCTCAAGCTGCAGTAACGGCACTCTTAGGCTCAAAAAGAAATGAGAAATGCCGGCCAAAAAGGAAGAAATAAAAAGAAAAAAGGAACAAAAATATCAAAAAAATTTGCAGGATTTAGACACTGCAGCTCTCAAGCTGCAGCAACGGCACTCTTAGGCTCAAAAAGAAATGAGAAATGCCGGAAGAAAAGGAAGGAATAAAAAGAAAAAAGGAACAAAAATATCAAAAAAATTTGCAGGATTTAGACACTGCAGCTCTCAAGCTGCAGCAACGGCACTCTTAGGCTCAAAAAGAAATGTGAAATGCCGGAAGAAAAGGAAGGAATAAAAAGAAAAAAGGAACAAAAATATCAAAAAAATTTACAGGATTTAGACACTGCAGCTCTCAAGCTGCAGCAACGGCACTCTTAGGCTCAAAAGAAATGAGAAATGCCGGAAGAAAAGGAAGGAATAAAAAGAAAAAAGGAACAAAAATATCAAAAAAATTTACAGGATTTAGACACTGCAGCTCTCAAGCTGCAGCAACGGCACTCTTAGGCTCAAAAAGAAATGAGAAATGCCGGAAGAAAAGGAAGGAATAAAAAGAAAAAAGGAACAAAAATATCAAAAAAATTTACAGGATTTAGACACTGCAGCTCTCAAGCTGCAGCAACGGCACTCTTAGGCTCAAAAAGAAATGAGAAATGCCGGAAGAAAAGGAAGGAATAAAAAGAAAAAAGGAACAAAAATATCAAAAAAATTTGCAGGATTTAGACACTGCAGCTCTCAAGCTGCAGCAACGGCACTCTTAGGCTCAAAAAGAAATGAGAAATGCCGGAAGAAAAGGAAGGAATAAAAAGAAAAAAGAAACAAAAATATCAAAAAAATTTGCAGGATTTAGACACTGCAGCTCTCAAGCTGCAGCAACGGCACTCTTAGGCTCAAAAAGAAATGAGAAATGCCGGAAGAAAAGGAAGGAATAAAAAGAAAAAAGGAACAAAAATATCAAAAAAATTTGCAGGATTTAGACACTGCAGCTCTCAAGCTGCAGTAACGGCACTCTTAGGCTCAAAAAGAAATGAGAAATGCCGGAAGAAAAGGAAGGAATAAAAAGAAAAAAGGAACAAAAATATCAAAAAATTTACAGGATTTAGACACTGCAGCTCTCAAGCTGCAGCAACGGCACTCTTAGGCTCAAAAAGAAATGAGAAATGCCGGCAGAAAAGGAAGGAATAAAAAGAAAAAAGGAACAAAAATATCAAAAAAATTTGCAGGATTTAGACACTGCAGCTCTCAAGCTGCAGCAACGGCACTCTTAGGCTCAAAAGAAATGAGAAATGCCGGAAGAAAAGGAAGGAATAAAAAGAAAAAAGGAACAAAAATATCAAAAAAATTTGCAGGATTTAGACACTGCAGCTCTCAAGCTGCAGCAACGGCACTCTTAGGCTCAAAAGAAATGAGAAATGCCGGAAGAAAAGGAAGGAATAAAAAGAAAAAAGGAACAAAAATATCAAAAAAATTTACAGGATTTAGACACTGCAGCTCTCAAGCTGCAGCAACGGCACTCTTAGGCTCAAAAAGAAATGAGAAATGCCGGAAGAAAAGGAAGGAATAAAAAGAAAAAAGGAACAAAAATATCAAAAAAATTACAGGATTTAGACACTGCAGCTCTCAAGCTGCAGCAACGGCACTCTTAGGCTCAAAAAGAAATGAGAAATGCCGGAAGAAAAGGAAGGAATAAAAAGAAAAAAGGAACAAAAATATCAAAAAAATTTACAGGATTTAGACACTGCAGCTCTCAAGCTGCAGCAACGGCACTCTTAGGCTCAAAAGAAATGAGAAATGCCGGAAGAAAAGGAAGGAATAAAAAGAAAAAAGGAACAAAAATATCAAAAAAATTTACAGGATTTAGACACTGCAGCTCTCAAGCTGCAGCAACGGCACTCTTAGGCTCAAAAAGAAATGAGAAATGCCGGAAGAAAAGGAAGGAATAAAAAGAAAAAAGGAACAAAAATATCAAAAAAATTTACAGGATTTAGACACTGCAGCTCTCAAGCTGCAGCAACGGCACTCTTAGGCTCAAAAGAAATGAGAAATGCCGGAAGAAAAGGAAGGAATAAAAAGAAAAAAGGAACAAAAATATCAAAAAAATTTGCAGGATTTAGACACTGCAGCTCTCAAGCTGCAGCAACGGCACTCTTAGGCTCAAAAAGAAATGAGAAATGCCGGAAGAAAAGGAAGGAATAAAAAGAAAAAAGGAACAAAAATATCAAAAAAATTTGCAGGATTTAGACACTGCAGCTCTCAAGCTGCAGCAACGGCACTCTTAGGCTCAAAAAGAAATGAGAAATGCCGGAAGAAAAGGAAGGAATAAAAAGAAAAAAGGAACAAAAATATCAAAAAAATTTGCAGGATTTAGACACTGCAGCTCTCAAGCTGCAGTAACGGCACTCTTAGGCTCAAAAAGAAATGTGAAATGCCGGAAGAAAAGGAAGGAATAAAAAGAAAAAAGGAACAAAAATATCAAAAAAATTTACAGGATTTAGACACTGCAGCTCTCAAGCTGCAGCAACGGCACTCTTAGGCTCAAAAGAAATGAGAAATGCCGGAAGAAAAGGAAGGAATAAAAAGAAAAAAGGAACAAAAATATCAAAAAAATTTACAGGATTTAGACACTGCAGCTCTCAAGCTGCAGCAACGGCACTCTTAGGCTCAAAAAGAAATGAGAAATGCCGGAAGAAAAGGAAGGAATAAAAAGAAAAAAGGAACAAAAATATCAAAAAATTTGCAGGATTTAGACACTGCAGCTCTCAAGCTGCAGTAACGGCACTCTTAGGCTCAAAAAGAAATGAGAAATGCCGGCCAAAAAGGAAGAAATAAAAAGAAAAAAGGAACAAAAATATCAAAAAAATTTGCAGGATTTAGACACTGCAGCTCTCAAGCTGCAGCAACGGCACTCTTAGACTCAAAAGGAAATGAGAAATGCCGGAAGAAAAGGAAGGAATAAAAAGAAAAAAGGAACAAAAATATCAAAAAAATTTACAGGATTTAGACACTGCAGCTCTCAAGCTGCAGCAACGGCACTCTTAGGCTCAAAAAGAAATGAGAAATGCCGGAAGAAAAGGAAGGAATAAAAAGAAAAAAGGAACAAAAATATCAAAAAAATTTACAGGATTTAGACACTGCAGCTCTCAAGCTGCAGCAACGGCACTCTTAGACTCAAAAGGAAATGAGAAATGCCGGAAGAAAAGGAAGGAATAAAAAGAAAAAAGGAACAAAAATATCAAAAAAATTTACAGGATTTAGACACTGCAGCTCTCAAGCTGCAGCAACGGCACTCTTAGGCTCAAAAGAAATGAGAAATGCCGGAAGAAAAGGAAGGAATAAAAAGAAAAAAGGAACAAAAATATCAAAAAAATTTACAGGATTTAGACACTGCAGCTCTCAAGCTGCAGTAACGGCACTCTTAGGCTCAAAAAGAAATGTGAAATGCCGGAAGAAAAGGAAGGAATAAAAAGAAAAAAGGAACAAAAATATCAAAAAAATTTGCAGGATTTAGACACTGCAGCTCTCAAGCTGCAGCAACGGCACTCTTAGGCTCAAAAGAAATGAGAAATGCCGGAAGAAAAGGAAGGAATAAAAAGAAAAAAGGAACAAAAATATCAAAAAAATTTGCAGGATTTAGACACTGCAGCTCTCAAGCTGCAGCAACGGCACTCTTAGGCTCAAAAAGAAATGAGAAATGCCGGAAGAAAAGGAAGGAATAAAAAGAAAAAAGGAACATAAATATCAAAAAAATTTGCAGGATTTAGACACTGCAGCTCTCAAGCTGCAGCAACGGCACTCTTAGGCTCAAAAAGAAATGAGAAATGCCGGAAGAAAAGGAAGGAATAAAAAGAAAAAAGGAACAAAAATATCAAAAAAATTTACAGGATTTAGACACTGCAGCTCTCAAGCTGCAGCAACGGCACTCCAACTACTTTAAAGAAATATTTTTAAAGATTATTTTTAATTTTCAAAATATTTACCAAAACTTCTCATGAAACTCAAATTTTTCGTTTTTATGGGGGTGCTTTTTTGAAAATTTTACAAAATACGATTCTTTGTGGTGCTTTTTCTTTTTTTCTTGGTTTTTCTTAAGGGAATTCCCGAAAAAACCGAAATATGCCTAAAAAGGCAATAAATATGCCCCAAAAACCTTCCTAATCAAAAATTTTTCGATGCAATAATGCTTATTTAAAGCCACTTTCTTCATAGCATATGAGCAGAAAAAGTATGCAAATCTTACAACCACTTTCCCTACAAATCACTTATTATGTAAAGACAATTGTTGTAATCATTCAATTTATAGTTTATCAAAGCGGTTCTGCCTGCCATGATTTTTCAACGCAAATAAAATGTAAAAATCAGAATCCCGTACCTCTATTTCTCCATCTTCTAATTGCTTTCGAGCTTTTCGAATGTATTTTTGTACTTTTATGTGTGATTATGCCGAAACTTTATATTATTAAATCAAGATTTTAGGCAAAATACTGCAAATCTTTTCTTTTTTTTTTTGGTGGCTTAGGTCACTGTTTTTAATGTAAACTACTGCCAAATTTACAAGAACAATTATGAAACATATAGCAAGGGCTCGTTTTATACGATGTAGAGGGTCCATGAAAAAAAAAATATACTGTCAATTTTGACGAATTTTTATCGGAAATTTGAAAATTGTTGAACGCCTTGTGGCGGTATACCTTGATACAAAATTTTCCGAATTTAGCTTTCGCAAGAGGGGTCTAAAATTAACTTTGTTTGTACACAATGCATTAGTTTATTTTTTAGCTAAAATTTATTGGTTAACATTGAGCCTAAAATACAATATGAAAAAATCGGGTAATTTTTTTTCGTATCCTGTATATCCAACGTAATAAATATACTACACTAAATATAAACTGGTATATTCACCTGTATTAAGTATAGCATTAAGAGTAAAATTTTAATTTATATGTGTATTCGGTTGAGCCTTTACTAAGCATCAATTTTATTACATAAAATCATTTTCCATAATTCTAGAAGGTGGATAAGGAATACATATTGGCCTTCTTTAGCCCATTAATTTTTGGTAATTTTGGACCAATTCTGGCATTACAATGCAAGCGTGCTGCTGCCATTTCGTAAAAACCGCTACCCATGCGCGTTTCGTAAATCCGCCATTTTCACTGAATTTTCGACTAAATCAAGTCATAACTTTGCTCAAAAACAACCAAATTAAATAAACTTGATGTCCCCCGATAGATCTTGAATATCTTTATTAACTTGCTAAATTTCAAAAAAATTCGTTCACTTTTTCAAGAGTTATGGATATTTTTTCTACTTTTTTTGCCATTTAACAAGTTTACAGAGCAAATAAGAGCTATCGGATGATATCAAGATTATTTAATTTGATTGTCTCTGAGCAAAGTTATGACTTGATTTAGTTGGAAATTCAGTGAAAATGGCAGTTTTTACGAAATGCATTAGCACCCAATGGAAGTAGCAATGCTTTGGCCTCTCTTATTAATTGTAAAAATCAGCTGATCGGGATCGCGCCAGTTTCTGCCATTTATTTTCTCCAATTTTTTGCTGCTTTTCGGAGACGATAATTTTACGGTCTAATGATGTAATTTGTCCACTGTATTCCTTTAAAAGAAAGAAACAAGGCGTTTTCTTTTCAACGAATTTAAGCCCATTTTGATACAATTTTGTTGATTATTTGTTTTATAAAACATAAATACAGTACCTCTTTCCGATTTGCAGTTATAATTCGCATTGGCGATTTGTATCCCGGTTCATTGGTCTTATGGATGAATTGGATTGTATCTGAAATGACATTTTAATGCCAGTCGAAACCTCTGAGTTTTTTTTTTCACAAAACTTAAACAATTCTTAAAAGTTCCAAAAGTTTTCTTTGAAACTACAAATATTTTCCGAGCTTTTAAAGGATTTCCGATCAAGATAGAAGTTCAATCAATTTAGACAAAAATGTGGTTGGGGGCGATCGTGCAGAAATCTGGAAAAATCCCACCGGTAAATTTTAGAATTTGAAAGTCCGTTTCGGATCCGGGAAATTCAATTGGCCTAACCCTAATTATAAGTCAAAAAATCGGATTTTAAAAAATTTGAGTTTTGGCTTTTGGTTCGGATTCGGGTCCGGGGTACGGAATTGGAAAAATGTATCTCATATTCGGTGATCAGCGAAACCCGTAAATCCCCCTAAGACATGTTTTTATGACTATTTTTTTTGTTGAAAAATGGGCGAGGGACCACAGCCTTTGTATGACCGAAAAAAACTAAAAAAATCATGATTAGATGAAATCATATGACAAATCTGAGGTCATATTCGTAATCAGCACCCTGGAAAACCACCATATACCAATTTTTAGCTCAAAATAAAGAAGTTAAATTAGAAACCCCCATTCTGCACGATTGCCTGGTTGGGCATAAGATTTTCCATACCTCCGGGGGTTTTCACACCTATTGATGATGCTCAAATGTCCCTAGTCCAGATTTCTTGGACTTTTTTCTTAATCCACATGGAACTGCTACTTTTGCGCCGACAAATTTGCGCCAGTATCATTTGCGCCGACACATTTGTTGGGCCTTGAGCAAGCCATTTTACTAATAATAGCTTTGGAATGTATAAAAAACCATGCTTACTGGTTTTTTAAAAACTGCCGTTATCGGCGCAAATGTTACTGGCGCAAATGTTCGGGTACCATCCTCATGCGTTTTTTTACCATGAATGTCGATGTCAGAATGTGTGCTCGACATGGAATTTGAGTGAAGCTTTAGTTGGGTTTTTTGTTCATTTTTGTGTGCAAAGATTGATGAACTTTGTGTGCTTCGTACTGAATCGTCGAGTTCCAATTTACGCATCGCTTTGGCGGGCTTTATTCTACTCCAACAATTGCCAGCAAAAGTGCCATTGTTTGTCAAAAATAATATTGCCAATATGGTGATTATCATGGTGATAGTGTTGCGCAATAACATTATGTTTTATACAAAAAAAATTGTTAATTTTTTTTGATATTATTTAAAAAAAAATTAAATCAAAAATTTGAATATTTGTAAGGAAATAAGAAATTTGCTTTAGAATTTTAACTCTTCACTATATTCAATTAAATCGGTTGAAATTTGAAGCATTTTTCTTGGTGGCACATAAAATATTGAGGAATTTTTGCAAGCAAAACCCTAAAAACACTTCTATATTTTATAAAAAATACCTATTATATGTTTTGTAAAGGTAAAAATAAAATCAACTAAATAAAAGTTTTTAAATAATAATAATAAATTAATTTTTTATATTTTTTCTCGATCATGTGTTAAAAAATATTGATTAGATTTAGAAAAAATGTTTTTCAAAAAAATTACCAACACATTTTAATCGCATTTATTTTTATAATCCGGCGGAAGGCATAAAGCAGGCGCCAACAAAACATGGCAAATTAATATATATTTTTTTATTATTGATATATTCAATAAAAAATAGCAATCTGTCCATTCAAATGGCATCTCGTTTATGTATTGCTTGTTTGTGACCACTACTCGATAACATTGTCACCTCAGTTTTCGGAATGCCCTGGCGTCAGCTGAATGGTTCTTCTTCTGGTTCTAGCTAAATTATTAAAATCCCATATTTTCAGGATCACTATTCCAAAAAATTCATAAAAATTACCCAGTACTAACAAAAAGAGAATCGGGTCCGGGCGAAATGGGAAACAGTTGATAAAGACTAGGCTGTTCGGTGTCGAATGCCCACAAATATAATTTAGGGATTGTCAACACTTTATTTGACAATATAAAATATAAAACAGAGGGAAGGAGAAAAGTCCGAAATAAAATAGAATGGGAATCAAATCAAACAACAATCAAAAATATCTCAAATCTAATCTGAGAATGAATAATAAAAACGGAGGGAATGAATGTGGGACTGAATTGGGAAAATGACAAACACATTCGTGCCAATATCAAAATATATCAAAAAGGGGTCAGATATCCATTTGTCGTATCACTACCCCCCCCCCCCGCCCCTAATTGTTTGCCCAAAAGCAATTTAGGCGACTCTCATTTTTCCAATCCTTGGCACCAAATGGTCTTAACATCGGTGGAACATCGAAACATCGAAATTTACTTGTCTTTATTTTCTGGGCTGCAAGTTGAACTAAAGTTATTTTCTCAAATTTTCTGGTCTACAGCCTGATGCTAAAGAACAGAATTTCAAAAACTCGGGAACGGAAACAAGGTCCGATGAGAAATGAGGAACGGGGGAACCGGCCAAAAACTTATTTTCGACTAAATTTGGTCATAACTTTTCTCAAAAGCAACCAAATTAGATAATCTTGGCATTGTAAGATATCTCTTAATTGTTTCTATTAGCCAATTAAATTTAGAAAAATTTTATTTTCGTTTAAAAAAATTGTGGTCAAAAAATGGAAAAATTGCAACTTGATGAAATTTTTTAATTTAGCAAACTAGTAGAACAATCCAAGGATTATCTTACAATACCAAGTTTGTTTAATTTGGTGGGTTCTGAGAAAAGTTATGCGTAAATTTAGTCAAAAATTCAGTAAAATTGGCAGTTTTAAGAAACGCGCCAGCACCGAATAACTATGGCAATTGGTGAATAAAAATAAAAAAAAAGCGCTTATCATTTTTTGGGGAAAATTTGTTGATAAATCAGCCATAAATTGAAATTTTTCACCGGCCGGTGGAGCCTACCAAAACCACCGGACCCCATAGTTTTTCTCAAAATTTATCTCAAAAATCCTCAAAAATTGGTCTTTTTTTATGCAAAATGAGGCTCTTTGGCATTGTGTCTTTGGGTTAACCGAAATTTGCGCCCCAATGCCCAGAGGAAATCTCAGAATCAACTAAACTTAAGATTTTTAGTATCATTCGAATGCCCTTAATGTGTTCAATTAGTATACCAAAAATAAAAAATAAATTAGTAAAGTCACACAAAAATTCTGACCTGAAAAACACGAAAATCGAGATTTTTGTATTCTTTTTATCATAATTTTTTCAAATAAACCCATTTTTTGACTTTTGGTATACCAATAGAGTACATCGAGAAATATTGAAAGATACTAAAAAATCTAAGTTTAGTTTGGTCCACTTAATAAAAAGTCACTCAAAAAATCCAAATTTCGAAAATTTTCACAAAATTTTTGAACTTTTTTGAACCTAATTTTTTATTAAGTCGACCAAATTTTGAAATTTAACAGGCTCATAGAGCTTAGCTAGAGCTGTCGAAAGATGCTAAAAATATCTAGTTTGGTTGTCTCTGAGAAAAGTTAAATCCATTATATCCTGTAACCGTTGGGCTCTTCTTCCCCCCCCCCCTCACCCCACCCCTTCCAATCAATAGAGCATCCCACCGGCATTAGGAAGACTCCGGGGGCCGTAGTAAAAGAAGATGGTTATGGTTAACTAACCACAACCATGATGGTAAACCCGTAGTAAATGAGCAACCACGGGTTCATGGTCATTTAACAAGGTTATTTGACCATAATGGTAGATGGTTCGTGAACACAGAGTAAAAGAAGAAGGTAGATGGTCACCTAACCATGTAACCATGGTAAAATGCAAACCCTGACCCGACCCATGGTTGCACGCTTAACCAGCAACTTTTAAAATTCTGCCAAAAATCATTAAAAATAGATAAAAATATAGAATAAATTTTTAAAATAAAGTAAAGTCAGCTCTTTCTAATGATATAAAAGACTTTTAAAAATACTGATTCTAACTATTTTAAAAATGATGAAAAAAAAATTTACTCAAAATTAAGATAAATTACGGTTCAGAAACTAAAAGAAATAAAAAGTAAATTTTTTAATTTGAGAAAAATTGAGAAATAAGACAGAAAAATATAAAAAATAAATAGTTGGTGGTTAAATGACGATGGTTGCTGGTTGCTCCAGCAGAAAATTTACCATCTTCTTTTGCTACCGTTTTTCTCATGGTTGATGGTCATTTGACCAGGTCAAATAACCATGGTTAAATGACCTGGTCAAATAACCTTCTTCTTTTACTACGGCCCAGGAGCACGCTAAAAAACCCACGCTAAAACGGCCGCGCTAAACCGACCCCTACCGATAATTGGGGGAATGTGCCGAAAATGAGCAAACAGAATGACAAAAATATTGAACCATAAGCGCAGAATTTTGGAAACGACCAATTGTAAGGGGTTCCCCATTTGGGCAGTGAACAAATGGGCAGTGAAAATCTCAAAAATAATTAATACAAGATAAAAATGAAGCCTAAAATTTCCAGAGTTAGTTTTCTGAAGGCCTAACCCCCTAGTTTACTGAAAACCCAACCCAAAATATTTTTTATGAAAATCTAACCTAATTTTTTTGAAAACCCAACCCTCTAGTTGTTTAAGTTTTCTTTTTTTTCAAGAAAAACTGATGGCAAAACTAGGGTTAGGTTTTCAGAGAAAAATACTAGTTAGATTATCAGAAAAAATTTTTGGGTTGAGTTTTCAGTAAACTAAACTAACTCTGGAAATTGTAGGCTTCATTTTTATCTTTTATTAATTATTTTTGAGATTTTCTCTGCCCATTTGATCACTGACGAATGATCGGCTACCTTGTAAGGTGGTTCATCGAGCTGGTCCGTGACAGTTCAATGTGGTGAAAGAGGCCTATAAAAATAAGTCAATTAAGTTGGTGCAAATTTAAAGAGGAAGGAACCTGGAAATCTTCGAAAAAAAATTTCAGTGTTTCTATTCTTTTTCTCAAGCACAAAAATTCCGATGCTAATTTTAAGACAACGAAAAGGCAAGTTTCAGGCTGCGCAAATAAAATTTTCTAAGGTATATCAACCTCCTCCAAGTTTTTTTTTAGCCAAAAGAATTTACAGTAAAGAAACGGAAAAATATAGAAAGAATATGAGAAGGGTCAAAAACAGGAAAGATACAGTAATATGAATGAGAAAGAAAGCACAAATAGGAAAGCTACAGTAATACGAGAAAGGCTTTGACTGTCGTTGTGGGAAACAATAAATTTCGATCACATTTAAATATAAAGATCTGTTTTTGAAAATGAATGGATGTCATTTGCAAAAGGCTCACAACATTTGGGGATTCGGGTTCGAGAGTATGAAGGCTATGGATGTAATGTCGGTGATAGGATGGATTGTAAGGTTCGGGGCCAAGGTTCCATCAACTATCAATATCCCCAATCAATGGAAAATAATGTCCAAAAAATGGTGAATCGAAAAGGGTGCCAAATTTGTCGCCAAGTACGGCATTTTTCATTTTCCATTCCTTCTTCATTCGGGCATTTGATACATTTTCTTTCATTTCCTTTTTCAACTTTTTTAGTTCCGCTTTTTCTTCCAATGCCTTTCCTTCCGCACTTTTGGCCATTTCTTTCATTTTCTCATCAAATTTGTCCTTATTTTTTCCTTCACTTTTTTCTCCTTTTTCCTTCTCCCATTCTTTAAGAATTTGTTTAAAGGCTTCCCATTTGGAACTATATAAAATAAATTCTGAGTTTTTATATTTTACGCTGTCATTTAATTCCGAATGAAAATAGTATTTTGAAATTAGGTTAAGACATTTGACGACATCAATAAGAGTCCCAAATTGTTCAATTTTTCGGATAAAAAGCAGAGAATTTTTGGCCTTCTCATCACGTTCATCTAAAAACATGTAATTGTAAAGACATACCCTTTCAAATTGAAAAGATCCCATAAATTTTACTATCCTTTTAATTTTCCGAAGAACAAACCAAACCTTCAGCATGCACACTGAACAAAAAATCGTAAAAAAGGTCCAAATAATTGCGGTAGGTTTGGCAGCATTTTTGCTCATACTTTTGAAATTCCTTTGCAATTTTGGCACAGTCCCATTTTATTCTCATCAAATACACAACGCCAAGATAAGCTTCATATTTTTGCTTCAAATGCTCCGTTTTCTGGTAAAAAGTGGCACTTTTTATCAAACTGTTGCAAATATTCAGCATTTTGTGTTCATTTTCTTTGCATAAGTTTTCAAAATTGGATGGTTCTTTCATAAATGCAAGAAAAGCTTCATCTTCAGCCTAAACTTTATTTAAATGAAATTAAATTTCTCGAAATTTTCAAAACCCCTTGAAAAATTTAGGAAAAACTTATTTTATTTTTTATCATTGCTTTTCTTAATTCGGGAAATTTTGAATCGTTAAATAGGAAATATTCATTCACCTTTGCAAATGGGTCATCATAAAACGGTGAGTTTCTCAATTGCTCAAGTCCCGCTCGTAAATATTTTTTGTTTCTATTCTTTTTCACTTTTTTTCGTCCCTTTTGAAGCATTCTTTTCAAATAATTTTCAAAGTGTTCGTGAGTTGATTTGTTTAAAATATGCATATTTTCTCCATAATTCCACAATTTTTTCTCATTTAGCAAATTCAAATTCAAACTGTTATCGTTGTCGTCTTTAAATAGATTTTTGTAAACCATCGCTTTGTTGTCCAGACCAAAAAATATCATTGAATGTCTGTTTAGAATATGCACTACTTCAATTGCTGAATAATTAAACAATGGCCTAACTATGGGCATTTGTTGGGACAACTTCGGCACTCTATCTTAAAAATTGAAAAACATTTACTTTTGAGAAAAAAATTTGAAATAAACTTAAATAAAGTTTTTCGTAATTTTCCTTACTTTTTGCATAGACATGGGACAAAAATGCATAGAAAATGTTCAAATACTTGTGGAATTTTTTACATTCGAATCGCATTCTTTCATCATCTTCACTTTGCTTTCTAATTTTATCACAATTCCAATTTTGTTTCATTAAATACAAAATGCCAAAATAAGTTTCATATTTTTGTGACAAATTTTTTATAAAGGTCGAACTAGAGAAATGTGTGGGAGGACCAGTAGGCACCATTGTATTATCTTTCTGCACTTCCTTTAGAAATTGTACAAAATTGGACTGTCCCCGCAGAAATGCGATAAATGGGTCGGAAGAACGCTAAACATTTATTTACAAATACAACAAAGTATACTGTAGGTAGGAACCATACCATTTCTTCATCCCATTCCTGTTTCAAGAACATTTTATCATATCCGTTTAGGATTTTGATGTTAAATTTCGTAGATGCCAACTGGTCTTTTCTTTTGAGCATTTCCTTCAAAATTTGGTCAAAATTGGGTCGAATTAAATTTAAATGACTTTCTCCTATTTCATTTTCCTTCTTTAATCCTTTGCCCATTCGAACGACAGTTTGTTGGAATGTTTCTTTCCCCAAATTTCCTTCATAATTCAATTCGTTCTCATTGAATAATTTTGGTTCATAATATCTCACCAAAAGTTGCTCCAATTTGTACCCTTTGCTTTTGCCAAATTCCGAATTGAAATAAAACTTTGCAATTATGTTCAACCTTTCCACCGTCTCATTCAGTGTGCAAAATGCGAAGACTTCGTCAAAATAAAACATTGGCTTAACTGCGGCGAATCCGGCGTATTCCAGGAACAAATACTCATACAAAATGCCCAAATATTTGCGGTATTTATGGCATTCTGTTTGCTCCTTCTCTTGAAATTCCATTCCAATTTCAGCGCAGTGCCAATCCTCTCGCAACAAATAAATAATGCCAAGATAAAGTTCAGATCTGTTCGTCAAATACATTATTTGGTTTTCCATCTCTTCATCATTGGCTACTTGTACATTGTGAAATTTCTTAAAATTGAAAGAACCTTTCACAAATTCGATCAAAAAATCTTCAGCGTCATTATCACTCTGTAAAAAAAAATTTTAAAATTCAAGAGATAAGAAACCATTTCTTACCCATTTCTTTCCATTTGAAATGGGAAATTCAGTGAGAATAATGAATAGAAGAAATACTTCAAAAATAAAATAAAAAAACATTTTTTGAAATATAAAAAATAATCTTTAAATAGGAAATAAGCAATTGTTTAGCAAATCATAAATTTGAATGTAAGGGTTTAATAAAAATTTAAATAAATAGAAAAATAATGAAGAATTATTGTAATTTTCATCTAGCGGGTGCGTGCGCGGTTTTGCGCTTCGATACTTGGTCACGGACACGGACGCGGGTTGTCCGGATACGGACGGACGGTCACGGATAACAATTTTTGTGAAATCGGACGGACACGGATATGAAGGCCATATCCGCGGATTATTCTAAAAGCAAGAAAATCAGTAAAAAACTTTTTTTGTTTGAATTCAAAGGGGCGGGAGTCGGTGGACACCGGGGAAAATTTCGAAAATATGAATGTATTTTTGTAACAGATTTTGCACCAAAATGACAATTATGCGACTTTTTGAAAAAAAAATTTCAAACTCATTTTAAACAAAAACCCATTAAAAACTGATGGAAAATTTTAAAAAATTTACTCCGGAGGCCTTGGCACCACCGGACCCCTTTTCGCTTACATTTCTAAAATTTATGTAGCTTGGGTTTTTGGTGCAAAATCTGCTAGCAAATCAGACCAAAGTTTTCAAAAGTTTCTCTAATACGGATTACGGGTTACGGAAATTACGGCCTTTTTGGAGTTACGGATTACGGATTACGGGTTACGGATTTTTGGGATTTTTCCGTAATTTTGATCCGTAATTTGACTTTTGTATTATTTTTCGAGACGATTTCTTGTAAGAGTATTTTTTATAAAAAACAAAATTTCTATAAACACCAATTTTACAATTTTCTATTTTTAATCCTCGACACATCTTTTTTTCTTTAAACTTAAATCCTGGTAATTGGTGGTATTATTTTGACCGTCAAGGAAAATCAATAGCTATGCGTTCTGTTTTCCGATGGTTTCTGGTAGGGTTAGGCAAATTTGATTTCCCGGATCCGGAACCGGATTTTCAAACTGCAAATTTTTTTCGTCTAGTTTCTGGGTTAGATATCGGGCTTTCAAAAAAAATGATGGGCGTCGAAATTTCCGATTTTTAAAATTGAGATCAAAGGCGCTATTCCTGGTGCCAACCAAAGTCTGTTTGTCATCACTTAACCAATGAAAATTTTTCAAAAAATGCCAGAAGTGATTGGTTGGAATTTCAAATGCAATTCGGACCAAAGAAATTGGCAAAGTATTCAGAAAAAAATCTATAAATGCTATCGGCAATCGGCAGTATTCATACGTTGACTCTTTGCAGTATACACTTTTGGTCAGCTTGCAAAAAATGCAAAAAAATAAGAAAAAATGCCCATGTGAAATAATTTGCAGTACTGAAATGACCCCTTCCCCCGAAACCCCCACACTCATACTTTTTCGCTTCGTTCAAATTATACAAAAACTTTATCATAAGTAGTTTTTTGAACTTTTGATGCCTTTTTTCACGCCTTTTTGAAAATTTTACTCAGAATTATAAAAATTTCTCCAGAAAAATGAAAAATAACTCCTAAGGATCGGCTTTAAAATTATAAAGAGTACACCCTTAAAACCTGGAAATTTTTTCTAAAAAAATCACCACCTAAAGTTTAAAATTTCTTTGCCAAATACCCTCAAATTTAAAAATTTCGATATAACTGAATGAGTTTTACACCGAAAAATCTTGAAAAATCCGGACGTAACTGAAACAGCGAAAAATTGTCATTTTTCATGCCTGAAAATATTTAATAAAAAGTTTATTAATGCTGCCTTATTTGGAAATTTTTTGTGCCTTTTTTACGCGCCTTTTTGATTTTGCCAGAATTAAAATGGAACCACTTTCTAGTGGACGGGGAGATGGGTGCCTGGCGGTGACGTTATGGGCCGCCGGGAAAATTTTGAAAATTTATTAGGTTTTGTTAACAGATTTTGACCAAAAAAATTTCAAACTTCAATAAACAATTGTAACTTTCTGGTGCAAAAAGCCAAATTAAAAGTACATTCTTAAAAATACGATACGCTTGAAATTTTCAAACATGAAAGCCTAAAAAATACTTTATTTTGAAACCAAGTACCAATCCCTACCCAGCTATTAACAGTGGGTGAAAATACGGGAGAGATTCTCTAACTTATTTTACTAAAATTTCTTGATTTTTTTTTGGAATGTCATTAAAATTTCCACAGGATATTAAAAAAATATGAGGAAGAGTTCGGCGGTGCTGATGGGCACTGCCAGTGAATTTTTTTTTTTTTTTGGAAATTTGACGCTGATTTTTTAACATAAATTCTGGAAAATTTTGAG
Source organism: Heterodera filipjevi (assembly GCA_039877585.1). NCBI lineage: Eukaryota > Metazoa > Nematoda > Chromadorea > Rhabditida > Heteroderidae > Heterodera > Heterodera filipjevi. Next base: position 12,909,101 of record JBDPZO010000002.1, read on the forward strand.
AGAAAATCTAAACTAATAAGAGTCCGGAGGGAATTTTTGATAATTTTCAAAAAAAAATTTTAGGGGAGTATTTTTCCGTTTTATTGCATTTTTCTTATGAATTTTTTGGAAAATGTCAAAATATGGACATAAAATATGGGCAAAATGCCAAAATATGGACAAATATGGAAATATGGACATAAATGGCGAAATATGGAAAAAATGAATATATTTCAAGCCCATAGCATTTCAGGAAAAAAATATGGATTTCCATATAATTTACCTCCCTACTTATAAGCGTATATTGATGCCACTTTTTTGTTTAAATGTGAAGTGAATTGTCGAGTTTGTCTTCGCTTTTATATTGCCATTCAAATCGCCCGCCTGAAGGGGTGCCGTTGTTAGAGAAATACAACATGGTAGACGCTCGACAAAAATGAATAGCATAACTTATTGAAGAGAGTAAGACGAAAGAAGCTGCAGTATAAAGGTTGAGTTGACAATTGCGCGTATTCCAATTTTGACAGCAGTATTCCATCGGTTGGCAATGGGCCAAAAATAAAGGCCATTTCAGCTTAATGCACTTTTTTAGCTGGATATGTTATTGGCATATGACATCCCTTTGTTTGAAAAGGGGCCAATGCTTTTGGCAATAATTTAATGCACTTTTTTAGCTGGATATGTTATTGGCATATGACATCCCTTTGTTTGAAAAGGGGCCAATGCATTTGGCAATAATTAATGCACTTTTTTAACTGGATATGTTATTGGCATATGACATCCCTTTGTTTGAAAAGGGGCCAATGCATTTGGCAATAATTTAATCCACTTTTTTTTAGGCTGGATATGTATGTATATTGGCATAATGGCATCCATCTTTGAAAAAATATTTTGATTAACCAAACCAAAATAACAACCCTTAAATCAAATTGGTTGGTATTATTTGGTGTCTTTATAAAGAGTCATAAATGAGGTGGAATAGGAACTTACTCAAGAAACAAAAGCCAAAAAATATTAGACTGAATTGGCACAACAATTCTAAGTTTCAGAGAAGTGACTGACATTTGGTGAGTTGGGCATTTTTTTTTACATTGCCATTAGAAGTACTCTTCTGAAGGGGCGGCGTGCCATTATTAGAGAAATATCACATGAGACATTCAAACAGAATGAGATAGCATATCCCATAGAAGAGAATGGTCGAGAGAAGCAGCATAAAGGATGAGTTGGCAATTGCGCGTATTCCAAATTTGGCATTATATGATTATATCCAACAGGTTGGTAGTGGACCAAAAGTAAGAGTCAAACATATAACCGAAAATATAAAGCAGCAGAGAAAGAGATAGGCAGTATATGTTTTATCTCATATAAAAAACAACATATGCTTTCATGTTCATCCACTAACGCTAACAAATAAGCTCCCAATTAACATGCCATGAAAGCCGTGGGTTGTCGACGGACAAAAAGTGCAAAATTTGCTGTATTTTCGACTAAACCAAGTCATAACTTTTCTCAGACGCAACAGTATTCTTGGTATCGTCCGGTAGCTTTTGAATATCTTTATTAGCTTGCTAAATTTCAAAAATTATTAAGTTTTTCAAAAGTTATGGTCCAAAAAGTTGCCATAACTTTTGAAAAACTTCATAAAATTTAGTGTGGCCAGTTTAGCGTGAGTAGCATGTAGTACAAAAATATGCAACAGAATTACAATCAATTTAGTTCAAAACTGTCGTACAAAAACCAAAATCAATTCACGGTAGAGATCATTTTTCGGAATACCCATGCAAGCGTTAGGGTTAGTATTTGATTAGATTTACCCTAATTTTATATTCCTATTTGTAATTTGCATCTCAATTTATCAATAACACAAAAAAAAGATAGTGTAACATATAATACCGTACTTATTTGAATAGATCCCCCCTCTCGAGTAGAGCCCCCCTCTTGATTATAGCCCCCCTCTCGATTATAGCCCTCCTTTTTAGGGGGGTTGAACAATAGAGCCCCCGGGGGATCTATTCGAATAAGTACGGTAATAATGAAATAAAAACGGGCTAAAGTCATATTTCATAATTTGAATGGCTACGGTGTTATTGTTCTTGTTAACTAAAATACGGTATATAACTTTTGAAATATTGAATTTATTTCTCTTGCCTCGGTGATAGGGAAAAAGTCACCTTTTCTATATGATTTTGACTAAAAAACGCAAAAAATGCACAATTTTCTGGTCTAAAATTATTGGGATTAAATTTTTTTTACTTAATATGCACCCATAATTTTTTTTCAGCCCAATCTGTGGCGACGGTTGGCTGGCGGTGTTCGATTTGATTTCGCCCCGTCAACTTGGCCTCGAAATTGCACTGCTCAGCCACCGATTTGACTATTTCAGGGATCTTAGGAATGAAAACTTTGCCATAGTGGCAATTATCCTTAAAGCAATTGTTGCGACCACTCACTTTCTCTTCTGTAAAATGCAATGCATCACAAAATTCACATCTTATGTTCATTGGACTAATTCTGTGTTCATGAGCATTCACATAAGATCCTGCTGCATAGACATTAACCACGCCTTGTCTATTTATTATGTGTCTAATTCTGTCTTGCTCTAAACGCAACTGACGTTCAAATGCTTTTTCTTTTGTTCTTTGGCTACTCATTTTACTTTGGTTCTGTTCTAATCGCAATTGTCGCTCTAATGCATTTTCTTCAGATCTTTTACCAATCTTTCTATTTCTATCCTGTTCTAAACGCATATTTCTTTGACTCTGGAACTCATTTTCTCTTCTCATCCTCTCATTTTCTCTTTTTTTTCTCAAGTACTCAATTCTCCTTCTTTCTTGAAATTCATTATCAGACATGCGGGAAGGACCCGGTATCTGAATACCTAAATTCTGAGATTCCTGACTGGCATCATAAAAATCATTCCCTTTTCTTGGTCTCTTTGCATAGCTATGCTCATCCAGAACATCTAAATTACTAAATACATTATTATCCAAATTCATTTAACAGAGTAGTGACAGCGATTTTAAAAGCTGAAACAATTATAGTTGGTAAAAATAAACATCAAAAAACACTTGCTGTTTAAACAAAATCAAAAAACAAACGAAATAATATAATTGACAAAACATACATTAACTATACTTTTGGTCATGGCTTTTTACATGCCATACACATATGTAAAAAATAACAAATAAAAAAGGCCAACAAAATTGTTTTACATTTCCGTCACTTTTTTGCTGGGCGGCCAAAATGTCATGGTGCCGAAAAAACATTGACATTGAAAAGTTTTAGCAAGAAAAATCTTGAAAACGTTTTTTTTTTAATTTTGCGAATGAAATGGAAAACTGGTAAATTTAGCTTATGTTATTGACCGGTTTTCCCAGATAATTTATAACTCTTTAAGGGGGGGGGGGGTATCAACTATTTAGGCAACTATTTGAGACTTAACGCACCTAAAAAATCCCAGCCCTATAAAAGTATTTTGCCAAATTGGCGCCACACGATTCGGCACCCAAGCCAAAAATAGAAAAATCGTACCCAATTTTTTTTGGAAAACCTAACCCCCTCAAATTTTTTGAAAAAGTTAGCCCCCCTCCTAGTTAAAAAAAATTTAAAACAAAGGCCAGGTTTTCAAAAAAAAATTGAGGGGTTAAGTTTACAAAAAATTAGGGGGGGGGTAGGTTTAAAAAAATTACGGGGTTGGTTTTCCTATTTTTGGCTTGGCGCCGAATTATGTGGCGCCAAATTGTAATGGCGTCGAATCGTGAGCGCCGAATTGACTGCGTCCGGTGTGTATTAAAAAAAGTATGAAATGATGACGGAAAATTATTTACCCGATAATGTTATTTTGCACTTTTTAGCCACAATTTAGTACCTATTAGCATTTTTAGCATCTAAAAATTCTGTCCCTAATGATTAATGATTTATCATTCTACGATTCAATATTTGTTAAATTTTCAAATTTTTTTTTATATTTCTTGAAGATTTTAAAAGTGCCATGCCAATCTCAAAGATTCTCGAAACTTCTAAGTGTTTATACCTAAATAGTATTTATTCAAACGATTCTCAACACAAATGTAGCAGCAATACAAATAAGTCAGTAATCATTTTACGAAAACGTAATTCGGTTCCATTCCTTAACAAATTGCCATTCAATTGCCTCCTTCTCCCACTCGGCCCATTTCTGCTCATCCCGCGCAATTGCACAACGGACCATCAGAAAATACTCATGGTTAAGCTGTTTCAGTGTCATTTGTTCCTCAGTCGAATGGTTGATCAGTTCAAATGTCAAAAGGGTAACACCATATCCACAAAGTCTAAGCGAAATGAAAACGATGAAATTGACAGGAGACGAAGCATTGGCAAATTCCTGAAAAAGGGAGAGCAGAAACGAATATAATATCAACCAAACGAAATTAATATGCAAAGTTACCGCTTTAAATGAGTCCATTTTTGACTGCGCAAATTTTTTGCATCGGAGCATCTTCGGAAAGCCATCCGCGCGAGGGGTGAACAACCATTGGGAGACCGCTTGGCCAACCAACACAGCGGGACTGTTATCGGTCGAATATTCGGAAAAGTCAACGGCATAAATAAAACGAAGCGATGGACAATTGTCACGGAGAATAGACGAAGTCAAATTATGTCGAGTACTGAGCAAATTGTCGGAGTCAAATTCTAAGGCGCAAATGTTGCTGCTGATCAGTGGCCAAATGGAATACTCAGTAAAATCTGTCTCTTTTCTATGAATGGCCAAATGTATGTACGAAGAGGCGAAAAGATGGCGGAAATGGTGGAGAAATTCGATCACATTTTGGTCGCCGTATCTTAAAAGAAACAAAATTACAAATTAAATTTTTAATAGTTAGCCTTTTTTGTTCAATATTACCTTATCCAAATGAGCCTGAATCTGATGACTTTCTTCGGCACCGGCACTTGCGCAATTGGCAGCGATTTCCATTTGTCATTGACAATTTGCATTTCCTCCGTGTCGTTCTCTCCTTTTTTGCCTTCAATTCGTATATATCCCAATGTCCATTTTCGAGTTTTAAAATGTTCATCGACGTAATAGTCAAATCGGTGGCTGAGCAGTGCAATTTCGAGGCCAAGTTGACGAGGCGCAATCAAATCGAACACCGCCAGCCAACCGTCGCCACAGATTGGGCTGAAAAAATGCCAAAAATTCCCAAATCATATAAAAAATGGTTTGAAAATTACATTTCATTTTCCATCTTCGGTTGTTTCGCCTCGTTGGGATTGTCTGACATTTCTTTTTGGTGGTAAAAATATGACACTTTTTGGGATCAAATTAGCCTTTATTCTTTAATCTAATAAATGTATAAAAAAGTAAAGAAGGTATTTCAATAAATGAAGTTCATGGCGCTACTTGCAAAGCGTTCCTTTTTGAAAATTTTTTCACTTTTTTTTTGAAAATTTTTTTTTATATTTACACTTAATGATAAATATTAAGCATTATTTTACCAAATGGTACGTATTGCATGCTATTTAATAATTGATTATGACAATCTGCCGGTTCGGCCACCTTCTTTGGACGAAATCAATTTACGTTGGATTTACAAGCAGAATTCTGAGGAAATACTACAATTTCTGGCTTATCATGGACTTATCAAAAACCAAATGGAGTGCAAGAAGTGTTTTAACAAAATGTCATTCATTAAAAAAAAGCAAAAAATGGATGGTTTTTTGGTAAAGCACAAGTTTTAGATTTTTTTATTCGACTTAATGCTAGGGCTAAAGGGAAAACAATTATTAATGCTTTCTGTGATCTTCTTCGCCATAATTATACTTTTATTCGACATAATCATGCTGTTAATGTTTAAGATTTATCATTAAATGTAAATATAAAAAAAAAAATTTTCAAAAAAAAAGTGAAAAAATTTTCAAAAAGGAACGCTTTGCAAGTAGCGCCAAGTTCATTATTTAGCATTTGTGGTTTCTTTTTTCTTTTTGGATTTTCTTTCCCAAAAAATTGTTTCGGTTTTTAGGAGGAAAATTAGGTAAAATAAATGATTGAAAGGTGAAAAAAAGAAATGCTGTTCGAAATTTTAAATGTATTAATCAGCAAAAGTAAGAAAATGACGACTTATATACTGACCAGGGAGGGATTAAGCCAAAATCCGATTTCCGAAAAAAGTTTTGGGCATTGGAATTCCGATTTTAGGAAATCAGAGATCGGCTGCATCCCCGATACCAATGTGGAAGAGGAAAGAAGGGACTTAAAATACTTATGCCATTTTGGATGCAATTTCTGAGCTCCGGGCCCAAATTCGAACAAAATTTTAAAAACAAAATTAAATATTAAGAGAAGGCCCAACTCAATGCCACAAAATTATAATTTTATTTAATTATTGTTCGATTACGCTTTTCAGAAAATGGCTAGGGGTCCGAATGTCGAAACACCATAATGTCGAAAACCAAAGTAAATATGTTATGTATTCCACAGAATTGGTGCGATTTATGAAATTAAGGCATAAAAATGAATAACTTTGTGTGAGACAAGGAGTTGAGGAAACTTTAAAGTGCAAATTAATTCTTCCAAAGTACTAAAGACCGGAACAGGACCAGCAGATTATGTCAGCAGGTTTTTCTGGAATCCTTATCCTGATCCGAAAATTACCGGATCAGCAGGAGTCGAAATTGTTTTTAATGCAGAAATCGTGTCCGCTTGCAATTCTTGAACCCTGGCATTAATGAGGAATTTCTAAAAATTTTTGTCTCTACAAAATACTAGGGCCCGGAAGGGAACGGGGCCCTGGCGGGGATTTCCTGGGGCCCCGTCCCCGTTCCTGAGTTTTTATGGAAAATTACCGCGAAAGGGGGCCCCGGCAAAACATGGATTTTGCCCCGGTATCCTCGTTCCCTGGTCATCGTCGGTCCCCGTTTCCGGTCAATTGGACCGGGGACAAACAGGGTTAAATTTTTCCATTGATGGGTCCTTATTTTAAAATCTTCCAGAAAACGTCATTCTTTGTGCCTATTTTGTTATCAAAACACATTCAAATTTTGAAAATATTCACCGGCACCGCTGGCTATAAATTTATCTTTTCCAAAAAATTCTTCAAAATTTACTATTTTATAGTTAAGATCTCTTAAGAAATCTCACTTCAAAAATTTCTCAGGCGGCGCCTATCGGCACCGCCGGACCCCTACCGTAAGAATTTTCGAAAATTGAAAAGTATGATGAAAACTATTTATTAAGATATCGAATTGTTTGAACTTGATTTAGGGGTCTCATATAAGCCGAGATGCAGAAAATGCTTACAGGAAAAAAGAAAAAAATTCTTGAAAATATTAATTCTGGCGAGAAAACACCAAATTATTTGGGTAAATTTTGAAAAATCTCCGTTCCCGGCCGGGGCCCCGGACAAAATTTTGGACCGGGAACGGGGGCCCCGGAAAAACGGGGATTTTTGCGCCAGTTTCTCCGTTCCCGATTTTTCAAAATTCCGAGCTCTGCAAAATACATAAGACAATACTGGTTTTCAAGCGGTAAAGATCAACTCCGTCTTGGGGCCAATCAATCTGAGAGCGAAAACGCAAAAAAAAAGAAAAATCAGTTACAAACGAAGTGCCTAAACTGCGGACCAGCCTTAGAAATGTTTTTTTTTCAAATTTTTAAAGTTATACCATTTTTGAAAACTGAAGCCTAGTTTTTTTTTTAGAAAATCTAGACCTACTTTTATTCAAAATCTAAGCCTAATTTTTTTGGAAACATCACCCAATTAAGTATATTAAGGATAAGAAATTTGAAATGAATGGTTTTCGAATAAATTAATTTAAACGGTCAATTGGTCAGGACGAATCGGTACGGGCCATTTGAGTCATTTGAGTCGGATGTAATCAGACTTTTCATTTTTTTGCACCAAATATGCCAAATATGCAACCCAATATCATTATTATGGCCTGGATTTATATACACGAAAAAAAGCCAAATATGCACGAAAAATGCTAAAATATGCATTAAATTATAAAATATGCACCAAAATGGCAAAATATGCACTAAATTTTGAGAAAATTTTTAGAAAAATATTTTGAAAATAATTGTTTTTTTTTTCAAAATTTTGCCATGATTTTCTCAAAAAATTCAAATTTTTCATTTTTGGGGATACTTTTTTTAATTTTGCGAAAGTTGCTTCTTGGGGTGTAAATTCTGTTAGCAAAAAATGCGAATTATTCATGAAAATATGCACCAAAAATGCCAAATGCAACCCAAATGCACAAAATCCCAAAATATGCATGAAAGAAGTCATTTTTGTGCTTATTAGTCCACTGAATATTAGCAAAAAAAAAAAAAAGAATGCGTTTGCATATAAAACCGCTCCCTATAAATTTAACCAAAAAATAATAAATTCAAAAATCAAAATGTATTTCAGGCTGCCATTTAATTTTCGGGAAGTTAGGGTTTTGTACGGGATCCCCAGTTCCCGACTCAGAAAATTTCCCGGGTTTTTTCCTGTCCCCGTCTCGTTCCCAGTTCCGGGGGGTTTATTTCCCGAATTTCTGGAATTAATCGTTTTAGAAATTAGAGATGCTCGAGACCCAAGATTTCTCGAGACTCGAGAACCGAGACCGAGACTTGACACCGAGACTCGAGACCGAGACCGAGACTTAACACCGAGACTCGGGACCGAGACCCCTAAAAACCCGAGAAATTTCTCGACTCGAGAACCGAGACCAAGAAATTTCTTTAAAAATAGGGCGAATTTTTTTTTAAACCAAAAAAAAACTTTTTTACTTCTAAGCTTTTATTTGTATATTTTTCGGCTTATTTTTTCATTTAAAAATAAAAAGGACAGGGTCGGCAATGCTGATAGGCGTCGTCATTGGGGTCAGAAAAAAACCGGGCACCATCAAATCGGCGCTCACGGTTCGTCGCTGGCGATTCGGCGCCGCACGATTCGGCGCTAAGCCAAAAAAATAGGAAAATTTCACCCCCTAGTTTTTTTGAAAACCCAACCCCCTACTTTTTTCTTTGGAAAAGAATACCGCTATCTCGAATTTTTCAAAAACCTGAAAAATTCAAAGTTTCTTAGCTTAAAAGGTACAAATAAAGCGGTACAGGTCAACAGGACAAATTTCGCCGGCCAAAATTACGCCGGGAAATCCCAAAAAAATCTGTTTGGTAATTTTTTGAAAGAAAAATTGAAAATTTTTGAATTTGAGTCGGATATAATCAAATTTTTCATTAATAAGATCCGAGCCCTGCGGTATATCCTTCATTTTGAAGGAGGCTCATTGCATATACACAAAATGCCAAGTCAGCGTCGATGGGTTTCTTTGATGTCAGATTCAGGGTTCGAACTTGAGTCGAACTTAGCGACTATCTTATTATTTAATTCATTAGCATGATAGTAAAATCATTTCCTTTGCCTTTTTATTTTTAATTTATTTTTTAGCTTTATAATAATTTTATTAATTTTTGGGTTTTTTTGACCCCGATATATGTACATACGTTATGGGCAGCCCGACTCAAATGGCCCGCAGGGTTGCAATTTTACCACTATTTAGTGGCATTTGCCACTATTTTGAGGGTGGTCCTGCCACTATTCTGCCACTATTTTTATTCCACTATTTTATGGTTAAAATTAATTTCATTTTTATAAAAAAAAGGACAAATTTTTAAGATTTATTTCCTGGCGGCGCCTGTCGGCACCAGAGATGCACGAAATGTTTCGTTTCGTTTAGAGTTTCGTGAATTTCTTGCTTTTTTTGGCGTTTCGTGTTTCGTTTCGTTTCGTAAAATTTGTTGGGTTTCGTTTCGTGTTTCTTTCGTTTCGTAAAATTTGTTCTAAAGATGGGATTTGAATGAATAATTGAAAAGAAATTTTATTGTTTCACGCTGTCTTTTAGGTGAAAAAATTAACTATTTCGTATTTTTATAATAATTACTTCAGTTTGCGCTTTAACGAACGATTTTTTTCGACGGCCACTTTCACTTTGGATGATAGAAGAAAACGCCTTTCAGTTGAAAACCTTGAAAAGCAGCTCTTTTTGCATCATAACTTATTAATTTTCAATTTTGATCTTGATTAATTAGTGTGTGTTAAATTTTATTTAAAGAAAAACGCTTTTCCAAAATCTCGTTGTTTCGTTTCGTTTCGTGTTTCGTTTCGTTTCGTGAATTTGGCCTGTTTCGTTTCGTGTTTCGTTTCGTCAAAAAATTTTTGACCTGTTTCGTTTCGTTTCGTGTTTCGTTGCTTAAAATTTTTTTTTTTTCGTTTCGTTTCGTAAATTTTTTTTCCTTATTTCGTGCATATCTGGTCGGCACCACCGGCCCACATAAGCATAAATTCGAGTTAATTTTAAAATCGCAGCAAAAAAAAATAGGGCAAAATGCAACTCAGATTTTGATTGTTCCGGTGCTTATGAATTGTTCCTTTCCTACTCGGATTTGCTTCAATAAGTAAAAGAGTGAAAAATAAAATATTTGCTAAAAATTTTATGCTTTTTTTAAACAAGTTTGTTGATCCCTGTCGAACCTAAAGCTAAAGCCAAATTTGTCCAACCCACTTTGCTTACAGCCATCAAGAATAATACTTGAATCACAGTCATTTATTTGCTCACCATAAACCCCCCGAATTCTATGTCCGCGGGATTGATTTTTTGCCTGAAAAATGGCAACTCATTACAGTCAATAATGGCGAAACTTAGTTACAAAAATTTTGGTAAACCCATAAGCGTCCCCCTGCACGGAAACCTTTAGTAAAAGGCGAAATTGTCCGAATACAGAGGAACCAGGGATAAATGCTAAGGTAAAAGCAGGATATTTGGGGGAAATTTTTAGTATTTATTGAATAATAAAATTTTCAAAAAAGCACCCCATAAAAACGAAAAATTTGAATTTCATGATAAGGTTTTGGTAAATATTTTGAAAATTAGAAAAAATCTTTAAAAATATTTCTTTCATTTTTTTTATTTTTTTATATAAATTTACAAAAATTAAATTATTTTTTGCCTTTGCTAAAATGGTCAGTTTATCATAAATTGTAATTTTTTTCATTAATTATCATTTTTGGTGCCTTCTTTGCCTTTTTTAGTCATATTTGGGCAGTTTTTAGTGTATATTTTAAGTCATATTTTGGCATTTTTCGGGGTTTTAAGGCATATTTTATTGTTTTTTAGGGCATATTTTATGGTCATATTGGCGTTTTGTAGCTTACAACTACTTTCCCTAGTGATTTGGTATATTTATACTATATTGACCTCATATTATTTTATTTTTGGCGATTTATTTCCACTTTTTGTGTTGTCCGTAACTTGTGGACAAATAAATAATTTTAGTGTCCACAATTAAACGATTTTTTTCTCTTTTGTGGACACTGTTCTTATAATTAATTAATTTGTTTCGTCTTTTTTCGTTTGTCTACCTCTATTGTTAAAAAAATGCAATATGTTTGGATTTCATGATAAGTTTCAAGAAATTGTTAATATGCCTGAAAGAAGAAACGATTTTTCGCGCCTCCCCTGGAGAAGGCGCTGTCCAAAAATTGGGGTAAACCCATAAGCGTCCCCCTGCACGGAAACCTTTAGTAAAAGGCGAAAGATTTCATCGTCCGAATACAGAGGAACCAGGGATAAATGAACGGGTTAAAGCAGGGTATTTGGGGGAAATTATTAATATTTATTGAATAAGTTGGAAAAACGAGGAAGAGAGAAGAAAGAATAGTGTGTTTCTTCATTTGTATGATTTCTTTTCTGCCTATTCTCTCCCTTTGTTCACTTTCTCTTCTATTCCTCTCTCTCTCCCTTCTTTTGTTATATAATTTTTAAAGGAAAGAAATAGTGCGAAAGAAGAAAAAGAGGAACAAGAAATAGCAAAGATTAGCTCTTTATTTTTCTCTCCCTTTTCCATCCCATCATATAATTATTTGTATACTTTAATTTCAGTTAAACTTTTCCTTCCGTCTTTAGCCTTGCGCTCGGTCAATACAGCGAGCAATGAGGCCTAGCCGAGCTGCTGTTATTGCTGATTGAAAACTTTTACCAATTACCCGCCTTGGCCTGCGAAAGCGGTGCCATGTGCAATTTTTGGACGTCCTCCGGGGCTTAAAATTTGCGTTACGTCCCTAACAAATGAGTTACAAAGAACATAATCATTTTTAACTGATAAATTCAATGGCGAGTGCCCGCGATTTTTTGTTCATATTATTTTTCCCTTTTGTTTCCCCAATTAATTATCAGTTAAATCATTGTGCTAACCCAATAAATGAGTCTTCTTTCTGTTGTAATTGTTGGCAGTGTTTGTGGAAGTGGGAAAAGCACAATCGGGGAACGGGGAATGCGGGGAACGCAATGTCGGGGACGGGGACGGGGGGAATCGGGGAATAAAACATTTTCAATAATTCAAAATTTTTTGAAATTATGCACCAAATACCAATTCGTCTGACTTTTTTTGCTGATCAGATTGCTCAAAAAATTTGGTAATATTTTGTTGTGCTCCTGAAAATATTTTATCGACGGGCCGAAAAGTGCTGCCAGGAAAAATTTTCAAATTTTCAGTGTATTTTAGTAACAAGTCTTGACAAAAAATGACCATTTTTGAGGTTTTTAAATTAAATTTGGAGTGTCCGGCGGTGCCGTTTTCTAATTTTACCTCAAAGGAAAGTGGTAATATTAATTTTTAAAAATTAAAAGATGTACATTATATAAAGAACGGCAAAATAAGTTTTGTCAAATATGTTTTCACCATTGAGCGATTTGGCAAAATGTTATGAAAATTCAAAACTCAAACAAATTTGTTCTTTTTTCTTTCAGAAAATGCCATTCTTTGGGGTGTATATTTTCCCCGTTCCCGACTCGGGGAATAGGGTCGGGGTACGGGGAATGCGGGGAAGACTAGGTCGGGGACGGGGAATTCCCCGAAAAAAAGGACCAATAATTGCGGGGTCGGGGGACGAAGTTGCAACCCTAATCTTGACTAAAAAAAGCCCCAAAAGTACACAATTTTCTGGTCTAAAATTTGCCGACAAATTTTTAAAAAATCGTTTAAAACATGTTTCCATAGGTTTTTGGGGTCGCTAATTACGAATATGGCATTAGTTTTTGTCAATTCCGAACCCCAGCCCCAAATTCGAACCAGAAGTCGAAATTTTTTTTTAATAGAAAATTTACATATTTTTATCGCCAAAACCCGATTTTAAAATACAGAAAACTGTCAGAACACGTAATTATAACAATGAACCCCTTTTCGAACATTGGGGTCGACAAAAACGAACTTAGAAAAACTAAAATTTCGGCTTTTTCTCGAAAGCTGTTGATGGCGCCGAGAAATATAGGTTCGGCTGGTTTTACCTTCAATTGAATTTTGCGGAATTTCGGGGGCCGAAAACCAGGAAGGTGTACGGGTGCCTATGAGTATACACCGAATTGAAAAGTAATGCGCATTACCACCACTCTTCAACCAAAAAAATGAACATCTTTCGAGTTTCTAAAAGTTCCAACCATCCGCTTATTTCTGTGCCTTACGCTTCCACCAACTGGCTGGCCACGTGTGTTGTCCGATACGCTTTTCGAAAATTCAGCGCCTTTTTGTCCTTGCTTAAAAGAAAAAATATACTTGAAAGTCGTGCGTATGTCAGTTTTCTTTTATCATTAAGATGCTATAAAAACACCTTAGTTCGGTAATTCAAAAGTCGGTTGCTATTTCCCTATTTTTGATGCAGACCTTTAACCCGAAATTTCGCACCTGATTTTGAGTCATCCGTGAACGCGTCTTTCGAAAGGCGCGAACCCAACAACCTGAACACACAAGCAATTTTCAACGACGGGTCGGCAAAACGACGGGTCGCAAAATGACGTGTCGGCAAAATGACGTGTCGGCAAAACGACGTGTCGGCAAAATGACGTGTCGGCAAAACGACGTGTCGGCAAAATGACATCGCGCCAATAATACACCCTAATAATCAACTAGTGAACACTTTCAAGTCCCGGTCCTGAAAATTGGGTCCCGGCGGGACCGGGACTAACCGGGACCAAAAATGCACTGGTAAGAATGGGGGTCTGAGTAATAAATTGTTGAGAATAATTGGAGAAAAGGAAAATTTAGGAGGAAAAATTCCATATAAAAATATATTTGTTTTTATTAGGGTTGGGACCCCGACCCCGACATTTCAGGCCATTTTTCACCCCGACGCTTCCAACCCCGACAAACCCCCGACCCTCAACCCTGAGTCGGGGTCAGGGTTTTTATACACCCCTAAGAATGGCACTTTTAATGAAAAACAATGAAAAAATTTATATAGACTTTGGAATTCGTAGAAGATACTTTTGCATTTTTGGGTAATTTTGATTTTTGCCTCAAAAATCCTAACCCGGTCCCGTACTAGGGTCCACTACTATTCAGTGTCGCTGATTCAGTGTGAGTTCAATTCAGTGTCGCCGATTCAGTGTGAACGATTCAGTGTGCCCCAAAAACAGGACAATTCAGTGTCAAGCAATTTTTAACTTGGCGCTCACGATTCGGCGCCAAGAGATGTAAACCTATCGTCGTTTTTATGAAAACCTACCCCCTACTTTTTGAAAAAAAGAAGTAAAATTAAAAAAAAACGGCTGTTTTCAAAAAAAAAAAAAAAAAATTCTCTTGGCGCTGAGTCGAGAGCGCCGAGTTGATAAAAAATCTTTCTCAAAAAATGGCATAAATGAGCAGGATAAAGTTAATTTACATTTTACGAATTAACTTTATCCATGTATTTTGGTGATTTAAGTGATAGAAGACGAAATGTAAATGAACATGAAAATTCTTCATAAATAGGGATGCCAGTTTTATGCAAATGCATATTTTTTTTCCTGGATTCTACTCGGTCTAATTAGTAGGAAAAACAACTTCTTTTCGTCTTTTGCTTATAAAAGTGGGGACTTTTATTTGCATATTTTTGCATATTTTGGGATTTTTGTGCATATTTCATGCATATTCCGCCATTTTTTGATAAATATTTTGAGTTTTAGTGCCTTTTTAGGCTTTTTTCAAAAAAGTATACCCCTAGGAATGGAGATTTCTCAAAAAATTGCTACCTAAAATTTAAATTTTTTGTCTATAATTTAATTCTCAAAAAAATATTTTCTAACTTTTATATCTTTTCTATGGGATTTTGACTAAAAAATGGCTCAAAAAAGTGCAAAATTTTCTGGCGTAAAATAATGAGGAATAATTTTTTTTAATAAATTTGCACCCCTAATTTTCAATATTTTTAGTGCAAATTTGGTGCGTATTTTACGATTTTTATGCATATTTAGTGCATATTTCACTGTTTTATTTGCATATTTATGTGCATATTTTGGCCACTTTTTGTGCATAAAATTGGCATCCCTATTCATAAAATTTGATCGTTTTGAAGAAATTTTTTGCTTCAAAAAAGTCCCGGTTTAGACCCGGCCCCGGTTTTCGGCAAACGCACCGACCCGTACTACCCTACATACCAATAAGGGAGCAACAGAGGAAAATTTTTTCTTTTTTACTAAAATCGGTAATTTTCCGACAATGAATTGGACCCACACTGAATCGGCAACACTGAATCGGCGACACTGGATCGGCAACATTGATTAGGTTTTTAAAGAAATTTAGGGTTAATTTAAAAAATTCGAGCATGATTTTTAATTTTTTTGGCTTGGGGCCGAAACGAGCCCGACTCCCCCGTACTACCCTAGTTAAAACCGTGTCCAGACATTTGCGCGTGAGACATTTGCGCCTCGGACATTTGCGCCCCGGACATTTGCGCCTATGTCCAAAATAGGGTTGGAGGGGTTCGGGTATTTCAGCTAAAACCGGGTCAGGGTATCGCCGGGTACACAAATGCCGGGTTCGGGTCCGGGTACAAGTTTTTCAACCGGGTTCGGGTATCGGTACAACCGGGTATCAAAAAAAGTAAAATTTTAGGGGAAAATTTGAAATTTAAAAAATTTACACCCAAAAACTTCATTATTAAAATGCAATTTCATTCTCACTTACATATATCAATGGCTCCCATTTCTCTTTATTCCAGGGGTGTCAGATGAAATTTTTCAAAAAAGAACATGCAGACCAAAAAAAGATTTTGGGGGTTAAAAAAAGGAATATTTTTTAAAAGAAAAATTTTGAGAAAACTTACGCGAAGGGGGTCCGGTGGTGCCGATAGGCGCCGCCGGGAGAAATTTATGGCCCATTTGTTAACAGATTTTCTCCAAAAATTGTCAATTTTAGTCTTTTTTTTTAAATATTTCAACAGGATTGGGTGTCCGGCGGGGGTCGGGGGCGTTTGGGCCCCAAGCCCATTTTATGAGTTCAATCGAAAATTATTGTAGAAATACAAATAAAACTTTTTTCTCCCAAGTTTAAACCTCAAAAATTATGTTTGTTTGCTCGTCCTACGATTAATAAACGATGTGTGTTTTAGTTAAAACGAGTTACGGCCTTTGTATATCATACATATGAAATGATTAGGCATGAATTTTTATTATGTACACCTATAAATTTTTGATAGGACTCATAAACACCGATTGGACTCATAAAATGCAGTAGAGCCCAAAACCCTAATTGAACCTTACCCTCTAGTTTTTTTTGAAAACCTAACCCCCTAGTTTTAGTTAAAAAAATTTCAGCCAAATGGCGAATCCAATTGATACAAAAAAAAACAAAAAATAAAGTTACTTGATTTTTTATTGTAAAAAATAAATTAATTAACTTCAATCAACGGACCCGATCGATTGAGTGCCGACGATTGAGTGCGACCACGATTGAGTGCCGACGATTGAGTGCCAGTTTTGTTTTATTGGAAACCTACCCCTAGTTTTTTTTTGAAACCGTCGCCAGAGTTGAGCGGTACCGGTGCCAAATAAAAATAGAACGGATGGTTGCGGAATGCGGACCGCCGTTTGCGGACTAATGGGAAAGTGACAACTGTGGACCAGCCTTAGGATTTTTTGAATTTTTCAAGCATGAAAACCTAACCCCTAGTTTTTTTTTAAAACCGAACCCTCTATTTTTTGGGTTGAAATAGAAAATTCTTAAGGTTTTGAAAAAACTAGGCTTAAGTTTTTCCAAACTTGACCCCCTCCCTCACCCACCCAGAATCCTGCTGCTTATATCAGAATCCGACGCAAGGATTTTGGAACTTAAACGGTGTCATATAAAAAGGGGTTCAGATTCGTGATCAGCGACCAAAATAAGCCAAGAAAAAGTTTTTGAAAAAATTTACGGCAAAAAATTTTCAGAAAAACTAGGAGTTGGTTTCCAATAAAACAAAACTGGCACTCAATCGTCGGCACTCAATCGTGGGCACTCAATCGTGGTCGCACTCAATCGTCGGCACTCAATCGTGGGCACTCAATCGTCGGCGCTCAATCGTGGGCACTCAATCGAGCCGGACCCTCAATCAACGGAAAAAGGTAAATCGCCTCCCCACGTTTTGTCGACTGCACGTTTTGTCGACTCGGCCAAATTCTAACTTTCAAAAAGCGATTTCCACTTTTTTCTGTTCGTCAGACCCAATTAGACATTTATTTCGAACAGCGAACACAAAATTATTCGAAAGAATTTCTTTTTTGGCCAAGTCAACAAAACATGCAGTCGACAAAACGTGCATTTTTGGCTGAGTCGACAAAACGTCGAATCGACAAAACGTAGGTGCGCCAGGTAAATATGGCGAAATGTTTATTCGAATTAAATTATAGTTTTCCGTTTTCTCCCAAATTCCTCAACTATTTGGTGCTAAGACCCACATTCTTACCAGTGCTTGTTGTACCCGTTGTACCAGGACACCTATCGGGTAGGGTTCCGGGTATTTGATTTTTGAAAAACCGGGTCCGGGTTCGGGTTCGGGTATTGAAAAAGCCGGGTAATCGGGTACAACCCCGGTCGGGTAGCCGAACCCGTCCAACCCTAGTCCAAAACACTGTTCAAATTTTATTTTAATCAACCCTTAAGGCTTGATTAAGCATACAAAAGAGCCTTTTGTAGTTCTTTTAAAAAAAGAATTCGAATGTTTGTATAAATGGGCATTATTTCAAAAACTTCGAAGAATGAAATTTTTGGCCCTAATCAATTCATAATATCCATTTATATGATCAAACTTTTTTGGATTCATAAAAGTTAAATCTAGACTGAATTTAGGACATAGGCGCAAATGTCTCGGGCGCAAATGTCCGAGGCGCAAATGTTGGGTAACCGTTAAAACTAGAGATCTGATCGATACGATATTTTTCGATATTCTTCGATATTTTTTTTCGATATTCATCGATATATATCGACCGAACTAGTGAAAAAACCGAAAAAATATCCAACAACAAAACTGGTCGGTATATTTAGCAATTTAGTTACAAAAAGGTAATAGTTTAAGAAAAAATCGACAAATTTTTCCTATTTTAGGCTTTTTCTGATCCAAATTTGAATCGGAGGGCCGTTTCGTACCAAAGGTCACGTAGACATTCAAATTTTTTTTTGAAAGACCAACCTACTTTGGTAAAACCTAATCCCCTGTTTTTTCAAATTCAACTCAAACTTTTTTTGAAAACCAACCCCCTTAATTTTTTTTTGAAAAAAGTAATAGAAATTTTTAAAAACTAATGTTAGTTTTTCAAAAAAAAAACTAGGGTGTACGGTTTTGTGGTGCTTTAAAATGAAATTATCCTCGTTGTAATGAAAAGGCTCTCCGATTAAAATGACCCTTTTCGAAAATATTATTGTACGAGCTGCTTTAGACCGGAACTAAAATGTGCCCAAACTCCTTCTTGTTAACTGTTCATAACTTCTTCAGGTTGTTAATTTCTTTATTTTACCGCATTTTTTTCGAAAAATTGCAACAAAACAATAGAAAAAATTGGCCCTAGCCCAAGTACATATGCACTTTAAATTTTACTTTAATAAACTGCGACTAATGCAACAAAAAAGAAATTTATAACAGCGCATCCCTTCTTTTTATTCTTAATGTTTACCTAGTGTTCGGAACGGTCTGTTTTTTTTCGATTTTTGATTTTTTAACCAAACCGACCTAGCGAAATTTTTTTTTAGTTTTTTCGGTTTTTTAGTCCCTCCCTTTTGTCCGTTCTATAGTGTTTACACATTTTTTCTGCCTAAAACCAAAAGAATTGAAAAACATTTGTTATGCTTAGGCATGTCAAAAGGGCGCCGGACATTTCGACAGTGAAGGACTTTTCGACAGAAAATTTTATAATTTAATGTTAGGACTTTTCGACAGCAAGAATTAGTTTTAAAAAATGATAATGCTGTAGGTCGAGCAAAAAGGGCGAACAAATAATTTGTTCCGTATTATTGATAAGAAAAACTCTTCATGGGTCATAGAAATGCTGAAAATCAATAATGCCTTTTAAAATCTGCTAAATTAGTAGCGCGATTTGTAATCCAGTGGCTTATAAAATATTATTTTTTAAACAATTCATCAATTCACCAAAATAAAGTTAAAATATAATTTAATTTAGACAATTAAAAAATTTTAATAAAAATATTCAATTTATTTGAGGACTGTCGAAAAGTCCTTCGTTGTCGAAAAATCCTTCACTGTCGAAAAGTCCTTCTGTCGAAAAGTCTTAGCGCCTGTCAAAAGCCATTTTTTCCTGAACTTGCAACGTTCATGAGAAAAAAGCAAAAATACGGAAAATATACCCCTAAGAATCAACTTTTGAAAAATTTCAAGAAATTGCGCCCTTTCTGTTTTTTAACATAAAATATTTTTTTTTTGTACAGTTTTTCTTATCAAAGCCCAGAAAATAGTTATAATTTGCCTTGCAAAGAAATGTCGCACAATCCCAACGAGGCGAAACAACCGAAGATGGAAAATGAAATGTAATTTTTCAAAATTATATAATTTTTGCATTTTTTCAGTCCCATCTGTGGCGACGGTTGGCTGGCGGTGTTCGATTTGATTGCGCCCCGTCAACTTGGCCTCGAAATTGCACTGCTCAGCCACCGATTTGACCAATACGTCGATGAACACTTCAGAACATGCAAATGGACATTAAAAAGCCACCGCCGAAGAAAGTCGTCGGCTTTGAATACATTTTGATAACGTAAGGTTTTGTTTGGTTTCGAATCAGAATTGGTACCAAAATAATTATTATTTCGGGGAACATGATGCTGCTCATTTCTCTTCCAGAAAATAATTTACTCTAAACGATGTATAACTATAAACAAATAACAGTTTATTGGTTAAGAATATTTCCTTCCATTTTTCAGTTACATCGATCAGAATGTCATCAATTTTTTCCGACTTTTTCGCCATACTTTCGCCTCAAGTGGCTCATCTTTGGAAATAATTTCAGCGAATTGTTTCCACATGGACATTTTTATCAAAAACATTTGGCAAATCATCAAGGACAATATTTGCCTGTTGGCTTTAACCGCCAAAATTGATCTCCGCTACATGCGACAATTTGTGCCGTCCATTCTCATCGACTGTCCATCACTTCGATTACTCTCTTCTTCTTACGATCTTTTCCCTTTGGTTCCGGCTGATGACAGAGCAAATGCAAAGGACGGACAATTGGTGGCCAAATGGTTATTTTCGCCTCATCTACTACTCGACGGTGCTCCCAAGGTGCTCCATTGCAGATTGTATTCTCTGGAGCAATTGGAACAATGGCCGTCAAAAGTCGAGGGAATCAAAGCGGTGAACATTAATTGAACATTGATTACTTTAAATGCTCATTAATTATTTTAAATTGAACATTGATTACTTTAATTGAATATTGATTACTTTAAATGCTCATTAATTATTTTAAATTGAACATTGATTACTTTAAATGCTCATTAATTATTTTAAATTGTTTTTTATTTGTTTTTCTTTCTCTTTTTAGGCATTTGTCACTGCTTCTTCCTCTGCCAGTTTCATCATTGTCATTTGGGGTCTGTTCGTGTTTGATGTTTATGTGCCTTTGTTAGAACTTACCAACGAATTGACTGGTGAACGACTTACACTGAAAAAGGCTAATGACAATGACATCTGAATGACATCTGTTTGCTGATTCGGTGTCCAATTTCGCGGGATGAACAAAAGTGGGCCAAATGGGAGGAAGAAGCGAAACAGTGGCGAGTTGACTACGAACAGTGGAACCGAATTGTGATTAGAAAGGAAGTCACAAGGCATTTATCCCATTAATTTTTCCATTATTTCGTTTCCCTCTTTTTTAGTGAGTATTGGTCGTCAACAGAAGAGGATTAAACTTAAATGAATATGAATGGATTGATTCAGTTAATCTTTTGACTTTTTTTTTGTTTTATTTCTAAAGACATTAAAATTTGATATTCTTTTGTTTTGTAGCCTTTGTCAAACAAATGTTTTTTTGCGCAATTTCCGCCGGGGTTGTTCGAATAGCATTTGATCCACGAAAACAGTTTTACACGACTTTTTTTAATTGGAATTTTTTTTTTTTGACAAAAAGGGGGAAGGGTTACACGACGAATTATGTCCAAAAACTTTTACGAGACCGGCAAACGGATTAAGCTTGTGACCCTTTCTTGGTTTCAACCCTGACTAAAATGGGGGTAGCTTATTGGTCTTCGAATTATTCGATTACTTTTCGAATGATTAAAAATTCGGTTTTTGCTCGTGTACGGGTGGTTCGAAACCGGTCGAACGAATGTCATTCCTTAATTGCAGGTAATATGCTGTAGAATATTCAATTATTGTAGGAATATTTCTTTCAAAAATTCCCTGCACTACGATTCGTCCGGTTCTTTTTGATCTATTCATTTTCGCACCACCGTTTCGCGCAAACGCTTTTAAGACGGCATAACTTTTTTTTGCCAACTAACTTAAACGAACTGGTTTGACGAATTACTCTTGGAATGGCCTATTAAAATTTGAAAAAGGGTGTTTTTGAGCTAGCGAGGTTGGTCTTTTTGCAATTGTTTTCTTGAACTACAAATATAAGTTTTGAAAAATTTGAATCGCGTTTTGTTCGGGTCATCATAGGTTCAAACCGGTTGAAACGAATGGCCCTTCTTTATGACCAATGACCCTGAAAGCGCAGAAAATATTTTGAAGATGTATTATTCAATAATCCGATTCAGTTAGTAGCAATATCTCGTTGATAAAATCGGTGCACTTTAATTCGTACGGATGACGATCCATCTGCCCATCAAAAATTTGACAGAATATAAAACTGTTAATTTTTGAACATTTGGCGCAACCAAAAAAAATAACAAACAAAAAATGCCAACACAAAATTGTTTTTTGTTTTCTGTCACTTTTTTGCTGGGTGGCCAAAATGTCATGGTGCCGGAAAAACATTGACATTGAAAAAGTTTGACTGGAGAAGAATGTGCATTTGACATGGTCCCGACAATGGCTTCTATCAAAAGACATACACCACAAATGTTTACACACTAATTTTTGCTGACAATGGAAAAAGATTTACCCCGAAAAATCCTGAAAATCATTTTTGATTTGAAAT
Source organism: Heterodera filipjevi (assembly GCA_039877585.1). NCBI lineage: Eukaryota > Metazoa > Nematoda > Chromadorea > Rhabditida > Heteroderidae > Heterodera > Heterodera filipjevi. The sequence continues at coordinate 12,931,475 of JBDPZO010000002.1, forward strand.
TGTGCGAGAGAAATGTAAAACATATTCGCAATTACCTAAAAAATCCCAGCCCTATAAAAGTATTTTGTTGTTTTCACGAAAATTAAATAAAACCCCCTTGGGAGAGGAGGATTTGTGTATGTTCTTTCTACAGCGAACTATTTTTCTATCGTATACTGTATGCATGTGAAATGTCGGGTATTAGACAACGGCATAGTTCATCTCCGGACCAGCCACATTGCTAAGCGATTTAGTAACTGGAGAAAAAGTTTCAATTTGAAATTAGAATCGGAATTCTTGTGTGAGGTTGGTTCGTTCGATTCATTACTTTTTATAGAAAAATGACATTTTTATTGAAATGGCGCCACTTAAAAATGAAATAATTTTGGCCACAAATTGGAAAAAGGAATTTAGTATATGGGCATGCGCATCAACCAAACATTTATTTAATCACTCGCCAAAATATGTCCAAAAATAGCGAAATGTGCATTTTTAACGACTCGCCCCCCCCCCCACTCAAAAAATGCATTGTATTCCCTAAAAGGCTTCACCAAATCAAAAAATTTAACCTAGAAATGATAGTAATAAACCTTTTTATTCATAAGATGTGCGGCGCAGAAAAAATATTGAAAAGCATACAATTTTTCGTCCTATTCAATTATTAAAAATATTACTTTTTCGTTAGACAAAATGCATTAATAAAATTAATTCAGAATTTGTTTACGGTAGTTTAATATCGAGAAGCATTAATGCCATATCAAAGCTTCTCCTCCAAATTCGTCTCTTCGTTGGGTGAACAAGCGCTATTGTCCGCTTCCGAATACATTGTCGCGTCTAAAAAATAATTAAATAAAATATAAAAAATTCAAACAAATCCTTAATTAAAATCTCGAAAGGAAGCCGAAAAAAGGAAAAAAAATTTGAGGGAGGCCTGGAATATACAAAAAAAAATGGACCTCATCTCTTTGCCGAGGCTTGATTCAAAGGCATTACAATTAGAGACCGGCCCGGTCCATCATCGGTTGGCCGGCAGGGTTGCCGCGGGTCGAGAAAAAACTCGGGTCGGGTTTCGGGTTTCGGGTCGGCAAAATTTTGAAAAAAAAAAAACCCCCAAAAAAATAATCTTTTGTGCCTAATTTAATTATCAAAATCTCCCTAATTTCAAAAATTTCCCGGCGGCGCCTATCGGCACAGCCGGACCCCTACCCTAAGAACTTTCGTAAATTTTGAAAGTATGATAAAAACTATTCATTAACAATCGAAGTTTTTTGAACTTGATTTCGGGATCACATAAGTCGAGATAGACTTACCGGAAAAAAGAAAATTCGCGAAAAAAATAGTTTTGGCGAAAAATATAAACTATTTGGGTAAATTTGAAAAAGTCCGTCCCCGGCCGGGCCCCGGCCAAAATTTTGGGCCGGGGACGGGGGCCCCGGCAAAACGGGAATTTTTGCCCCGAGGCCCAGTTCCCCGGTCATCATCGATGCCCGTCCCCGGCCTCGTTTTTTTCAAAATTCCTGTCTCTAATTACAATTAAGTCTAAATCTCACGGAAATACACTCTTTGTTAAAATGCTCCTCTTTTGGGTTTTCGAAAATTTAATACCCGAGTCCAAATATAAATTAATTTAAAAAGAAATTAACATGGGGCCTAGGAATTTAAAATTTAAAGAAGGCCTAGAATATACCGAGAAAAGCAGGTCTATATCCAATACAAAGACTGAGGCAAATGCTTTAAAAAATTAGGTCTAAAATCTCACGGAAACTTAAAAATTCTTTTTTTTTAAGTTTCGGAAATTTAATAACAGAGGTTTCCGGATTTCTCACCTTCCTTCTCCGTTCCTTCAGCTTCCGTTTTCCACTGGCATAAAGGTGATTCCCATTCGTCAGCGTCTTCAAATTAATAAATTAATTCAATTAATATAAATTAATTTAAAAAGAATAAATGGAGCCTAGAAATTTAAATTTTTTAGACAAGGCCTGGAAATTACTGAAAAATCGGGTCTAATTCAATATCGAGGTTTGATGCAAAAGCTTTGAAAAATAGGTCTAAAAATCACGGAAATACACATTTTCTTAGTTGAAAATTTCTTTTTTGGTTTTCGGAAATTTAATACCCGAGGCTTCCAAATTTCTCACCTTCCTTCTCCGTTCCTTCAGCTTCCGTTTTCCACTGGCATAAAGGTGATTCCCATTCTTCAGCATCTTCAAATTAAATAAAGTATTTAATATATAAATTAATTTAAAAAATAAAAAAAGTAACAAAATGGTCAAGTAATTTTAAAATTTTAAAGGCGTGGAATATACCGAAAAATTGGGTCTAAATCCAATACCGAGGCTTAATTCAAATACTTTAAACAATTTGGTCTGAAATCTAATAGAAATTTAAATTTTTGGTTAAAAAATTCTTTGTTTTTGGGTTTTGCCAAATTTCTCACCTTCCTTCTCCGTTCCTTCAGCTTCCGTTTTCCACTGGCATAAAGGTGATTCCCATTCTTCAGCATCTTAAAATTAAATAAATTATTTAATATATAAATTAATTTAAAAAGAAATTAACATGGGGCCTAGGAATTTAAAATTTTGAAGAAAGGCATGGAAATTCCTGGAAAATTCGGGACTAATCTAATACAAATTGTAAAAAACAAAAATTCGTCTTAGTTTTCAGAAAATAAGGGTGTTAGGTTTTTCAGAAAAATTAGTGGGTGGTTAGTTTTCCAGAAAAACTAAGGAATGGTTAGGTTTTTAAAAAACGGCATTAATCTGCGGGGGGCGGGAACGATTCGGGAGGGGGAGGAACGGGGAAAGGCGGGGGGGGGGGGGGGGGGGGAACGAAGTGTTCAAGATCTAAATGTTTTAAAAATTAAGTCTAAAAATCCCGGCATAATCATTTTTTTTGGCTTAGAAAATTAAAAATTTAATACCCAAAGGCTCCAAATTTTCACCTTCTTTGTCGGTTCCTTCATCTTTCGTTTTCCACGAGCATAAAGGCGAGTCCCTTATTCCAGTGTCTAAAATTTAGGGAAATTAACATTTAATATAAATTAATTTTTTAAAAAAAAGTAACATGGGGCCTAGGAATTTAAATTTTTAAGGAAAGCCTGAGAATTCCTAAAAAAAAATGGGTCTAATCCAATACCGAGGCCTGATGCAATGCTTAAAAATTAGTGGTCTAAAAATTCACCTTTTTTGGTTTTAAACCTATCATTTTTGGCTTAAAAATTTCGGAAATTTAATGCCCAAGGCCTCCGTCTCACCTTCTTTCTCCATTTCCTCAGCTTCCGGTGGCCACCCGCTGAAAGGCATTTTCCACAAAACTGAAAAATTAATAAATTATTCAATTAATCTTTTTTAATATATAAAAAAGTTGAATCAAATAAGGCTTAAAATTAAAATTTTTAAAGGAATCCGGCTTGGAAAAATACCGAAAAATCGGGTCTAATCACTTTACCAATGTGAAGTCATTAAAATTCACATATTTTTTTTTTAAAAACGAATTTTCTTTAGCTATTTAATACCCGAGGCCTTCGAATTCCTCACCTTCATTTTCCGGTGGCCACCCAGCGAAAGGCATTTTCCACAACACTGACGAGCAGAAAATTAGTAAATTTTTGAAATATATTGATAATTAAATACATAATTTTAATTGCATTAAATTTAGAAAAATAAAATCAAAATTTCAAGGAAAGCTTAGCACATTCAAAAAAATCACACTTTACTAAGACTTTATTCAAAGGCTTCAAAAAATTAGGACTAAAAATCTCGAAATTCTTTTGGCTTAAAAAATAAATATTTGTTGGCTTTTCATAAATTTATAAATTTAATGCCCGAGGCCTCCGTCTCACGTTCATTTTCCGTTTCCTCAGCTTCCGGTGGCCACCCGCTGAAAGGCATTTTCCACAAAACTGAAAAATTAGTAAATTATTCAATTAATCTTTTTTAATATATAAAAAAGTTGAACCAAATAAGGCTTAAAATTAAAATTTTTAAAGGAATCCGGCTTGGAAAAATACCGAAAAATCGGGTCTAATCACTTTACCAATGTGAAGTCATTAAAATTCACATTTTTTGGTTAAAAAACGAATTTTTAAGCTATTTAATACCCTAGGCCTCCAAATTTCTCACCTTCATTTTCCGTTTCTTCAGATTCTGCTGTTGGCCACCCGCCGAAAGGCATTTTCCACAACACTGAAGCATATTTTATTCCAAAAAAAAAACTTATTTTATGGCCGAAAAAATTGGCAGAGCCAATTTCTGATTAAAAACAAATTGACAATGAACTTACATGTTTCGGAATCTTCGAACGCTCCACTCATTTGGGTGTAATTTCCCTCGTCCGTCTCACTATGGTTCTCTGATTTGTTCACTTAAGAATTAAAATAATTAATATTTTAAAAAACTAATTAGCATTAATTATTTTAAATAATTTAAAAAAAAATCAAATAAATTTACTCTCTTCATTTTTCTCCAGAAATTGATCCCAATCGCCCTCAGTCAAATCCGTTGTGCGTAAATATATGTTCATTTTTTCATCATTACGAGCAATTTGTTGCGGAAGCATTGGCACAATTTATTTGGGGGGGGGGGGGTAATGCAAAGAAGGATTAGAATTTTTTGCTGGAAAAATTATATTAAAAATACTAATTTATAATTTTATTTTTTTCATTAAAAAATGCTTCAAAATATTTGCGAAATTTAATGAGAGAGAGAGAGAGAGGGAGGCAAAAAATGAGAGAAAAATGAAAAAAATGGCAAAAAGTGGCAAGACACTAAAAAAGGATCAGAAATGGGGAGTCTAAATTGCAAAAAGTGGCTGGTTCAATTTTTTTATGAATCCAAAATTTCTTTTTTGAGGCCAAAAAAGAGAAATGCCAAAATTTTGCAAAAAATTTTGAGCAAAATGGTGAAAATACAAATAAAATTCAAAGTGTATAAAAAGAAGTATAAATAATGCAAAATAAATTTTTAAATAATGGCTAGGCACAGAGGCCTCGCTGGACTTTTGATGGCATCAATGGCGTAAAATGGACAAAAATGGTGCAAAATGTGCCCATTTAAATAGGCTCCGCTCCGACGGAGAGGGAGGAGGGAGAGGCATAAATTTCAGCAGATGGCCCCGCCTTTGATGTGCCCCTCCGTCCCCATTAGCACTTTCTTTCTTTGTCCTTTGAATTTGTGCGCTGTCGTCCCTTTGGGCGATTTGTGTGTCCTTTTGCCTTTTGCTCATTTGTCAAATTGCCCTTTGTGTGTTGTTGTTGCCCTTCGTATTCGTTGTGCCGATACTTTCGTGATATTGTCACTTTTTTGTTGGCCATCCTTCGCCCGCCGATGGCGCTTTATATTTTGGTCTTTGTCGGATTTTGGCCCACCCTCGCAGGCGGTGGATTCATTTTGGCCACGTTTTTGTTCGCCGGTCTTTCCCCCGCGGCGTCTTGTGTTGTTGTCTTTGTCTCGGATTGTGTTATCTTTTGCATCTTTCCGCCCCTTCCCGTGGCGCTTTGTCATTTTGCTAAACTTTTTTTTTTGTTCGCTTTTATCCCTTTGGCATTTGCATATCTTTTTTTTTGTCGCTTTTTCATTTGTATATTTTTGGAGGACAACTTTTGTTATCCCCTCGAAGGATTAATTCTTTTCTTTTTTATTTGTTTGGCCAACGATTTTTCTTTTCGTTTTTGGCGTTGTCGAGCCCTTTTCTTTTTACTTATATTAATAAATTATACACAAGATTTGACCATGACCATATGAAAATTTTAGGAATTTGATGAAAAATCCAAAATTTTTCAAAATTAACACTTCCTTTAGTAGTCTTTTGACGGCTGCCGACCCAATGGTCAAATAGAAGAAAAGATTCCCGAAAGTTTAATGGCACATCTCCATCTGCTGAACTCGCCAGTCTAAGTTCGCTTAATATTTGGCCTTAGCTTTAACCCTCATTAAACCCCAAGTTTAAAGCTGGCGCCTGTTCAAAAGACTTTGAAACTGCCAATTCGACATTCGGACTAATTAAGTATTAAACGACTTTGGCATCCATTCGACCTAAGAGTCGTAAGGTTCCATAAAAAATTGCTGAGCTTTTAACATATCATCATCATATGTATAGTTCTTTTTTGTCAGAAGTAAAATGCATTTCTTTTTCTTTTTGTTAGTAATTCATAATTGTTTTTTAATTAATTACCCCACTTTGTGACTTTTCGACTACGCTTTCAAGGCACCGTTAGTCATCTTAATTAAGCTTGTTCATCTCGGTTTAAAAACTTTTGCCATCCCTGCCTTAGGACCGTTTGTCAACACCGTCGAATCATTAAAAATCGGCTACCGGTCCAAGTGTCGAATAGAACAAAATTGAATGAATGGCACAGAAAAAGATTCGACTCAGCCAAAACGACCAAGTCTCGGCTCAATCCTAAGCATAAAATCTTAACTCAATTAAGTCGAGTCGATTAGGCATCAAAGAAAATTTGAAAAATTTCATTTATCTTTTGTAGAATCGAACATATGTCGAACAAGTATTTTTGGATTAGTAGGTTTTTGTCAACGCGCCGAACCTATGACTAATATTTTTTTGTGGAATCAAACTAAGATATATTCTAAGTTAAGGTCTGTTTTAAAAATCATTGGGCACTCAGTCATTCGACACTCTTAGCGGAAGCATTGAAATCGAAGGCAAAAGGACGAAAAAATTTCTTCGCAAAGTTGAACTTCAAATAAAAAAACAAAAGATTCATTTGTGGCGCCAATTTATAACAATCTCACAAAAAACTTAAATGTAATTTGAATGCAACCCCTGAAAACGAAACCAACTTTTCCGCGGTTAGCACCACGACGCGTCCGAACCTGGAACCCAGATTTTTCTTATTATATAAAATGTAGCTGATATTTATCTATTTAAATAAAACCAAATTGTTACACATACATATACATCAAGGATAGCGACGATTCCGATTTCCGATGCTTTTGAGACCGGAATTCCGATTCCCGATTTCCAAAAAATTTTAGTCATCGGAATTCCGGTTTTCCGATTTCCAAATTTTCAAATCAGAGATCGTCGCCATCCATGCGAACACATATTGCAATTTTGATGAAAATAATAATAATAAAAAAATTAATTATTGGCTTGTGAAATGTCAAATTATTAACTCAATTTTTGGAAAGGGAGGGGGCCTCATAAATGCCAATACGTGGCACATTATATATTTAACTTAAAAAATATTCTTCACCATTTCTTATGTTGTTTCCATTACAATTTTTTTTTTTATATACATTCAGCAATTTTAATGTTGATGCATGCTAAGCTGAGGAATGGGGAGAAAAAATTAAATTGTTAAAAAATAAAAATATTTTTTAATAAATTTTCATCTTAATTACCATCAGATTTTGTTAGTGGTGGGATCAGTGGGTTAGATTTAGAAAGGGACTGAATATCCGACTTTACCAAAAGGCGGCTTCAGAAGACAAATTAAACAAAGGCTCTTACATTTATTAAAGAATTTATGGCCTAAGAAATAAATCCATGTTTTTTTTATTATTTTTAAAATTAAAATTATTTAAAAGACTTTTCAAATGATTTCGTTTTTTACTTTATCATCAGTCGTTTTAATGTTTTTAATCGGCATGGGTGATCAGCATGAAATGAAAGGTGGATAATTTTTATTAATATAAATTTATAAAAATATCCTTTTTCCCATACTGATCCGCTATATTTTACCGATTTTCCGAACATGATTTGTCATAACTTTGCCTAAAATTAACCAAATTAAACAATCTTAGTTTCATACAGTAATTCTTGATTGATTGGCTCTATTAATCTTCCAAAAACAAAAAATTTGATTAAGTTTTAAGAAAAATATGGTCAAAAAGATTAGTTTTTTTCACTTTGACGGCTACGACTTTCTTAAAACTTAGTCAAATTTGTTGAAATTTCTAAGTTTAATAGAGCTAACCAATATCTATCGGATGATACCAAAATTATTTAATTTAGTTGCGTTTGAACAAAGTTATAACGGATTATGTTCGGAAAAAATTGTAAAAAATGGCGGATTTAACAGACGATTTAGCACCGATATCGGCTGACATTCGTGTGCAACAAGCAATTTTCAGATTCGTTCAAACAAATAGAGACATTAGTGGACTTTGCATCAAAAGCACTTAAGAATGATTTGCCAATTGTATTGCGATTAGACCGTTTCAAACATTTGGTTGGCCAAATGTGCAAAAAACAAACCAAAATTGGCGAAAATGATTTTGGAATACCAAAAAATTTGTGTGAACTATTGGAAAAGGGCAATAATTTGAAAGAATTAATGGGACAAATGACCCCATTTGAAATGCCAATTGTTGAAGAGAAACGCATTTTTGAACAAATTGACAACAATCCAAAAATGAACAAAAAAAACAAAAAAATGGTGACGGAAATTGCGAACAATTTGAATTTGTTGACCAATCAGTTGTGCCAATTTTTAGGAAGTAAGTCATTCTAATTTTGAGAACAGATACATAAACCATATTTTGCATCGTTTCATAATTTCGTCATTTTAACAGATTTTCCGACCAAATTCGTCAAAACTTTGCTAAACCAAATTATACAATCTTGGTCATCTTTCGTAAAAGTTTATCAAATTTATTGGTATTTGAATGGCTAATTGGCTACGTACGATAACTAAGATTGTTTAATTGGGTTGCTTTTGAGATAAGTTATGGCAATTTTTTCTTTTTTTTTGCAAAATCTAAAAATGGCGGAATGCCTGTTTTTAGATTTGGCAGTTTGATTAGAATGTAAAATTTAAAAAATATTATATTTTTTTTTACATAATTTTCTACACCATTTAAAATAGGCAATATTAAAATGGTCACAATAAAAAGCGGACAACGACGACGAAAGCGCATGGACATTGAACACGGTAGCGTACATATACCGTAATTTCACGGATACCTGAAAATGCTAATTTGTCAGTAGTAATTTTACCCACCAGATTTTTTCGAATTTTTAAAAACTAGCGAGAAAAAAATTTCAATTTTTTTTTTTATTTTTGTTCTTTAAGTTTTTTGAAAATTGAAACAGATTTGGGTTAGGTCTTCAACAAAACGAGGGTCAGTTTTTCAAAAAAACCAGTGTTAGGCTTTTTCTTTTTTTTTGGCTTGGGGCCGAAACACGGGTCCAAAATGATGGGGCCTATTTTTTGTTATCGGTTAACCAATATTTTGCAAAAAAAATTCTGCAATGTTGGTATTTGTCCGATAGCCCATGCTTTGGCAGCTTAGATTTTAAAAAAGTCAAGGCATTTTTCCACCTTTTGGCAACATATCTTTTCAATTTTTATTTCGGTTTTTAAGGTGGACGTAACAGTTTTTATTCTGCTGGTTGTGCAAACAAAATAAGTGAATGGCGGCAATGGTGGAAAGAATTGCCAAGAAAACAGAAGTGTGATTACGTCGCTTTTGCTTGTCTTGCTAAAATCGTTGTAGCCATTTGCATTTTTGTTGTAATTCGTGCAGTTAAGCATGGCGTATAGGCTCCATCCCATGGCAACCATGTCCATCTGAATTAGCACATGGTATCCGTGGTCATTTTCAGCAAAATACCGTATCCGTGGTCATTTTCAGTAAAATACCGTATCCCGTCATTTTCAGAAAATACCGTATCCTATCATTTTCAGCAAAATACCGTATCCCGTCATTTTCAGCAAAATACCGTATCCGTGGTCATTTTCAGTAAAATACCGTATCCCGTCATTTTCAGAAAAATACCGTATCCTATCATTTTCAGCAAAATACCGTATCCCGTCATTTTCAGCAAAATACCGTATCCCGTCATTTTCAGCAAAATACCGTATCCAGTCATTTTCAGAAAAATACCGTATCCCGTCATTTTCAGTAAAATACCGTATCCCGTCATTTTCTGCACAATACCGTTACCCGTACCTGACGCCGGTCTAAACTTCGAACCCACACCCGGATGTCAAACGTCAAAAAGTTGAATGGTCGAATAATAGTAGGGAAAAATTAGCAAATCAAATGACACAAGGACCCGAATTGCATTTTGTTTTAGATAATTGGTACCAAGGTTGCTTGTCTTAAGTCAGTTTAAGCCTTGGCCCAAGTTTATGTCAAAACTGAAGCCGAAGAGTAAGTCTGTTTTGAAAGGGGTTCGTCGACATTCGGCCATTCGACCTTCTGACTATTTATTTTTTTTTCGAAATTTATTTATTTTTTTATTTTTTTTTTTTGGTAAAGTTTGGTTTTCGTAAAAAAATTTTCTTAGTTCATTTTATTTTTCCCAATTATTTATTTATTTTTTATATTTTTGTGTGTCTCATAAAAATTGTTTTCTTATTCTTTTGGGTGTTTTCTTTTAAATTTTCTAAAAAGGCAATTGTCATTCGGCAAAATCGTTCCAAATGGTTATGTTATTTTCTTTTGTTAAATTCTTATTTTGGCGATTTTAAATCAGATTTTGTGAGAATACAAATACTCTTCGGTTTTGGTACCCTTTTTCAAAAAATTTTTTTTTGAACGCCGCCGTTTAATAATATTTTTTTATAAAAAAAAAATTTATTCAAAGTAACGCTAATTTGTAAGAGTAAATTTTGAAGCGTTCCATTATTCTAAAGCGATAAAGCATTAAAAAAAAATAAAAAAAAGGGGATACAAAGCCGACGATACCATTGAATTCATAAGGCAGACCCATGCAATTATAATTTTCGATATTTTTGGAAACTCATCACAATGAAATGATAACCCCAAGTGGAAGTTTCTCAAAAACAGGAAATACCGTATATTTTCTAAATCACAATTAGAAAAAGTAATACAGTATCTCAACAAGGTTAAATTGTACATGAAAAAGAAAAACAGAAATTCATAGATTGAATTAATTTTACAAGTTAAATGTTGGATGAGAAACACAACACTAAATTAAAAATTCTTTTCCTTCGTCCATTTCGATGAAAGAGTAAGGGAATTTGAGAGGGAATGAGGGGGAAAAGAGAAAACGCTCGAAAACGAACAGTGTCATTCCCTTCTTTCATCATTAAAATTTATTAAAAGTTTCGTGAAAGGAATGTTTAAAGGAAAACATTTTGGGTCCGTGATGACTTATTCCGTGTTTCATCGGAAATTAATTTGACTGAGTACCTACATCCCTTGGCTGTCTGGTGAGTCTCATTTTGACGAATGGCTTCCTTTTCGGGCCACTACTATTCGTCCGGACGACAATTCGTCCGGCAACGATTCGTCAGGACTACGATTCGTCGGGCCAGCCAAAAACGACGATTCGTCCGCCCAGCAAAAAAAAAATACCATTTGTCCGGTAGACGATTGGTCCGCCCAGATAAAAAGTGCCAAAAAACATAAAATAGCTAAAATTATAACTAATAAGAAAATAATTTTGTTTTTGGCACTTTTTTGGATGGGCGGACGAATCGTTGCTGGACGAATCGTCGTCCGGACGAATCGTAGTTTTCTTGCTGGGCGGACGAATGCGTCCGGACAAATAGTCATGGCGCCTTCCTTTTTCCTTATTCTATCTTTTTAGAGGTATCGATCTGACGGTTTTTCCATTGAAGCATTGTCCTTTCTCTGACGAATTGTCCTTTCTCTGATGGATTTAGCCATTGACGGATTGTTCTTCCTCTGGTGGTTTTCCACTGACGCATTGTCCGGACACCCCCTCACTTAAAAACAAAACTCGCAGATAAAGTTTTCTGAGTTAAGAAATTGTTGAGAAAAATTGGAAATTTTGGAGGAAAAATATGTTATAGAATAGTCTTTTTTTTTGATCTGCCCCAATGATAATTCGGTGTGGTGGCACAACTACTGTTACTCCTTGTCTTTATTTGGGTTCAAATCCCACTCATCACAGGGACTTTAACATTTTTTAAATAGTTTTTTCCTCACAACTTGTTATAATTAGGGCAACCGTTTTGTGGCATATGCCTTTTTTTAAGCATAAATAACGCATTTTCCACTTAATTTGAAGCTTCTACGTTGTTTTTTATAATGCCTTTGTTTGCCTTTTTCGGGATTTTCGTGCCTTAAATGCCTTTTTGGCATTTTCGTGTTTTCATGCCTTTTTTTGGCGTTTTTGGGTACTTATTTTCAAAATTTTTAATTTTACCCGAAATTGTGTTTTTTTATCCATAATTTTACTTTAGAAAAAAATTTTTTTCTCGTTTTTTGAAATTATTTCGATCGTCTTTTGTGATAAGGAAAAAAAGTTTTTCTAGGTGATTTTGACCAAAAATTGCATTAAAAAAATTTTGACTTTAAAACGGTACGAAAAAATGTGTGAAAAAATATTTTAGATGCCTATTTTAAATTCATTTTCCTTTTTTGGTTACTATCTGACTATGTATATAAGAAGTAGAGATCGGACAGAAGGGTTGGTCGATATATATCGATGAATACCGAAAAAATATCGAAAACGATATATATCAAAAAAAAAAGCTATAAATCCAAAATATTGAAAAAATTTAGAAAACCCGAAAAACCGAGAGAAAAAGCCAATCTGGACGAACCTAGATCGATTTAGGTTACCAAATTATGCAAAATTTGGAGATGATTATCGAAATAAACCATTTTATTAAAGTAAACTTTAAAGTGAATAGGAATTTGGGCTAGGGCCAGTTTTTTTCTAAAATAAATAAATTAACAACCTGAAGAAGTTATGAACAGTTAACAAGGAGTTTGGGCACATTTTAGTTCCGGTCTAAAGCAGCTCGTACAATAATATTTTCGAAAAGTGTCATTTTAGTCCAAGGTAGCCAGATGTGATGATTTTGTAATCATTTTGATGATTTTGAGGGGTCAATGATTTTTTTTTGAAATGATGATTTGTAATCAGTTGATTACTTTTTTGAAAATTTTCATCTGACAACCCTGTTTTAGTCGGAGAGCCTTTTCATTACAACGACGATAAATTTCATTTTAGACCACCGCAACACCGTATCCCCTAGTTTTTTTTTTTTTTGTTTGAAAAACTAACATTAGTTTTTAAAAATTTCTATTACTTTTTTCATAAAACTGAGGGGTTTGATTTTCAAAAAAATTTGAGTTGAACTTGAAAAAAAACAGTGGGTTAGGTTGTACCAAAGAGGTTGGTTTTTCAAAAAAAAAAATATTTGAACTCTACGTGACCTTTGGTACGAAACGGCCCTCCGACTAAAACGGCCCAACTAAAGTGACCCCTACCGTAATATTTTCCATATAAGCACAATTAGTGTTCAAAAATTGTTCTATATTCAAATTTGGATCAGAAAAAGCCTAAATAGGAAAAATTGTCGCTAAATTGCTAAATATACCGACCAGTTTTATTGTTCAATATTTTTTCGGTATTTTTCGGGTTTTTTCTATATTTTCGGTTTTTCACTAGTTCTGTCGATATATATCGATGAATATCGAAAACGATATATATCGAAAAAATTGAAATTTTCTCGGTCGATATATATCAGTGAATATCGAAAAAAATATCGTATCGATCAGATCTCTAGTAAGAAGAGAAAAATCACTCGTTTTAATGGCTAAAAACAAATTGTAAGCGATCCTTTCGGCCAATTTGCTTCCAATTGTGCTTTTCCCACTCCCACAAACACCGCCAACAATTATAACAGAAGGGAGACTCATTTATTATTGGGTTAACAAAATGATTTAACTGATAATTAATTTGGGAAACAAAAGAAAAAAAAAACAAAAGATAAACGGACAGACATTACCCATTTGAATTATCAGTTAAAAACGATTATGTTTTTTGTAACTCATCTGTTATGGTCATCAGAAAAATTCATATTTTAAGCCCCGAAGGGCGTCCAAAAATTGCACATGGCACCGCTTTCGCAGGCCAAGGCGGGTAATTGGTAAAAGTTTTCAATCAGCAATAACAGCAGCTCGGCTAGGCCTCATTGCTCGCTGTATTGACCGAGCGCAAGGCTAAAAACGGAGAGAAAAGTAAAACTGAAATGAAACTATATAAATTATTATATGATGGGATGGAAAGAGAGAGGAAAACAAAAATACATTTGTGCTATTTCCTTTTCCTCTTTTTCTCCTTTTGCACAATGAGACGGACAGTGCTGGCGCGAAAACCAGCGAAGAGACATAGCAATGAAACCTTTCAGTGGAACAGAGAGAAAAATGATATAACAAAAAGAAGGGAGAGAGAGAGAGGAATAGAAGAGAAAGTGAGCAAAGAGAGAGAATGGCAGAAAAGAAATGATACAAATAAAGAACACACACTCTTCTTTCTTCTCTCTTCCTCGTTTTTCCAACTTATTCAATAAATACTAAAAATTGGCCCCAAATATCCTGCTTTTACCCTTTTGTTTATCCCTGGTTCCTCTGTATTCGGACGATGAAATCTTTCGCCTTTTACTAAAGGTTTCCGTGCAGGGGGACGCTTATGGGTTTACCCAAATTTTTGGACAGCGCCTTCTCCAGGGAGGGCGCGAAAAATGATAACAAATAGATAAGATTAAATATATTAAAAATTACTTAGGGTGTAACTAAGTTTCGCCATTATTGTCGATAATGAGTTGCCATTTTTCAGGCAAAAGATCAATCCCGCGGGCATACAATTCGGGGGGTTAATGGTGAGCAAATAAATGACTGTGATTCGAGTATTGTTCTTGTTGGCTGTAAGCAAAGTGAGTTGGACAAATTTGGCATGGATCAATAAACTTGTTAAAAAAAAGCATAAAATTTTTAGCAAATATTGTATTTTTCACTCCCTTTTACTTATTGAAGCAAATCCGAGTCGGAAAGGAACAATCCATCACTACCGGAACTATCAAAATCTGAGTTGCATCTTGCCCTATTTTTTTTGCTGCGATCTTAAAATTAACTCAAATTTATGCTAAGAAAGGCCGGCGGTGCCGACAGGCGCCCCGGGGAATAAATCTTAAAAATTTGTCATTTTATTTATAAAAATGAAATTAAATTTAACCATAAAACCCTGGCATAAAAACAGGGATGTTATAACGAAAGTCCAAAATAGTGGCGCCGAGCTTAAAAAAGGTGGCAAAATAGTGGCAAAAATTTTAAAAATAGTGGCAAAATAGTGGCATATAATTTTTTGCCTTAATAATGTTCCAAAAAGATCAAATTTTATCAAACTTATATTATTCGCTCCTTTTTACGCATTGAAGCAAATCCGAGTCGGCAAGGAACAATTTATATGCACCGGAACAATCAAAATCCTGGGTGTATTTTTGCCCTATTTTTCGGCTGTTAATTTAAAATTATCTCAAATTTATGTTAAGGTGGCCGGCTGTGCCGATAGGCGCCGCCGGGAAATTTTAAAAAAATTTTATTAAGATTTGTTAACAGAATAAGTCCCAAAATCTTTAATTTTTGAGGATTTGGGATCCTATTTTCCAGAATAGTTACAAATTTTTAAGATAATTTTGAAAAAATTCTAAGTAAATGCTGTTCGGCGGAAATTTTTGAGAAAGTGAATAAAATTTATAGAGAAAAATTGTGCAAAAATGTCCATTTATTGACATTTTTCAGTTATAAAATTGTCAAAAATGAGATTATATCATATAAATTTGGCATTTTGTATAAAAAAATGAAATAAAATTTGAAGAAAATAAAATAGTGGCAAAATCCTCAAAATAGTGGCAAAATATTGGTAAAGTAGTGGCAAAATCCTCAAAATAATGGCAAATAGTGGCAATTTTAAAAATAGT
This sequence comes from Heterodera filipjevi, assembly GCA_039877585.1. Taxonomy (NCBI): domain Eukaryota; kingdom Metazoa; phylum Nematoda; class Chromadorea; order Rhabditida; family Heteroderidae; genus Heterodera; species Heterodera filipjevi. The sequence goes on from JBDPZO010000002.1 coordinate 12,947,124, forward strand.
GGCAAGACCCTCAAAATAGTGGCAAATGCCACGAAATAGTGGTAAAATTGCAACCCTGTGGACCATTTGAGTCGGGCTGCCTATAACGTATCGGGGTCAAAAACCCCAAAAATTAATGAATATAAATTATTATAAAGCCAAAAAATAAAATTAAAAATAAAAAGGAAAAGAATTATTTTACTATTCATGCTAATGAATAATAAGTAATAAGATGATAGTCGCTAAGTTCGACTCAAGTTCGAACCCTGAATCAGGCATCAAAGAATCCAATCGACGCTGACATGGCATTTTGTGTATCTGCAATGAGCCTACTTCAAAAAGGAGGATATACCGCCTCATTTACCTATGCTTGAATTCTCCTCTTCGCCTTCTGCATTCTTACATTTCTAATTTCTACAACGATAAATTCTCGGAATCCGGGAAATAAAACCCCCGGAACTGGGAACGAGACGGGGACAGGAAAAAACCCGGGAAATTTTCTGTCGGGTGGGGGTCCCGTACAACCCTAACTTCCCGAAAATGAAATGGCAGTCTGCAAATACATTTTGATTTTTGAATTTATTATTTTTTGATTAAATTTATCTTTTGAAATTCTTTGAACTGTATCATTTGATTAGGGAGCGAATTTATATGTAAACGTATACTTTTTTTTGTTGCTAATATTCAGTGGATTAATAAGCATAAAAATGACTTCTTTCATGCATATTTTTGCATATTTTGGGATTTTGTGCATATTAGGTTGCTTTTGGCATTTTTAGTGCATATTTTCATGAATAATTCGCATTTTTTGCTTACAGAATTTACACCCCAACAACAACTTTTGCAAAATTTGAAAAGTATCCTCAAAAATGAAATTTTGAGAAAATCTTGGCAAAAATTTTGAAAAATACAAATATTTTCCAAAATATTTGTTAAAAATTTGCTCAAAATTTAGTGCATATTTTGCCATTTTGTGCATATTTTACAATTTTAATGCATATTACTAGCATTTTTAGCCCTTTTCGTGCATATTTGGCTTTTTCGTGTATATAAATCCGGGCCATAATAATGATATTGGCTTACATATTTGGCATATTTGGTGCAAAAAATGGAAAGTTTAATTGCATCCGACTCAAATGCCCCGACTCAAACAACCCGTACCGATTCGTCCTGACCAATTGACCGTAAATTAATTTATTCGAAAATCATTCATTTCAAATTTCTTTTCTTTAATATACTTACTTGGGTGATGTTTCCAAAAAAATTAGGCTTTTTCATGAAAATTTGAGGGGGTTAATTTTCAATTAAATCTCAAATAGTTGCCTAAATAGTTGATAAAACCCCCCTAATTAGTTGTAAAAATATTGGGAAAACCCGGTCAAAAAAAAGAAGTAAATTTACCATAGTTTGCTATTTCACAACGCATATTTTCAAATCAAAAAAATGTTTTCCAAGAGTTTTTCGGCGTAAAGCTTTTTCAATTCTCAGCTTCTCGAGTCGAGACCGAGACCTTAATTATAAAGGTAAGGCAAATATTTTATTTGAATTTTTCAATTCTGACAGATATACAATAGTATTATTTATGGCTTATTTGGCATTTTTTCGGATTTTACGGCACAGGGAAATTACATAATTTGTTTTTTAAATAAGGCTCTATGGTGCCCAAACTTTCCGGTGCCCAACTTCATGTCGCCGTATATTTGATAGGAGCCATTGTCGGAAACCATGTCAAATGCACATTCTTCTTCAGTCAAATTTTTTCAATGTCAATGTTTTTTCGGCACCATGGCATTTTGGGAAAATATAAAACAATTTTTGTTGGCCTTTTTTATTTGTTATTTTTTTGGTTACGCCAAATGTTACAAAAATTTTATGTTCGTCATATTTTTGGTGAGCAGACGAATCGTAGTGCAGGGAATTTTTCAAATAAATATTCCTACTATACACACCGACTCAAAAAATGAGATGTGTGTCAATAAGTAGAGAGTGCGAGACGTCAAACAAATTTTTCCTTTTTCTCTAACAGTCTCCCATTTTAGCACACTGTCTATTTATATTTATTTTGAGAAAAAACATGTTTACTTCGGATACTAAGAACTTTTGTTCGATACTACAGAACCACTTTAAACTTTCATCATCGATAGAAAATAAAATTCTGCATTTATTTCTCTGTTTTATATTATCGCTTAAATGTTGTTTCAAAAAATTATAAAAGAAAGAATGCACCAAACTACGAACAGATTTCTTTTTCTCTCATTATGACGTACTATTTTCTTATCTCTAACTTTCAAAAAACCAAAAAAAGTTTAAATGCTTAGTTAAAACTCGAAATTGACTCACGAATATTCAGCATGAGCTGCTCATCAAAATAAGCTTAAAATTATTTGGATTAGATTGTTTTAGGCTAGGTTACAAGGCTTCAAAAAATTTCTTTTTCTCTCGCTTTGGCATACTATTTCCTTGTTTCTAACTTTGGCGGGGAGGAAGAGAGCGGCTGTGTTGGGTGGGTGGGAGAGGAGAGAGAAGGGAAATGTGAGAGAGTTAAAGAAGTAAGAGGAAAAATAAATAGTGAAGGAGTTTCTTTCTTTACCTAGCCCCTTTATACCCTATCTTTAAATTAGTATTAAGAATATATATACCTAAACATCTCTTCGTCCCATGGGCCGACCTCGACCTTCCCTCATTTCCTGGGATTAAGGAATGGCATTCGTTTCGAACCACCCGTACCCGAGCAAAAACCGAATTTTTAATCATTCGAAAAGTAATCGAGTAATTCGAAGACCAATAAGCTCCTCCATTTTAGTCTGGGTTGAAACCAAGAAAGGGTCACAAGCTTAATCCGTTTGCCGGTCTCGTAAAAGTTTTTGGACATAGACCCCGAAAAGTTTTCGGCCTGTATACGGAAAATCATGCCGGTGTTTCTACCCATATGGACTGTCTATTCAAGAACAAGCAACGAGAAGAGAGGACAACCCTTTTTGCTTGGCTTTTTTTTGATTTTAGTTTTTTTTCACCAAATTGTTAGAATAAGATTGTTCCATAATTCGAATCTGATGTTGAAAACGAGTTGATTTAATTAAAATGTTGAACAAATAAAGTTAAGTTTGAACCTGTAATTACGAAATAAAGTGGGCAATTTTCGGTTCATTAAGTTTTTTCTACACTGATATTAATGGGGAAGGATGGATGGTAAATTTCGGGTCGATTTGTCCATGGGAAGTAGGTGAAATGCCAAAAAAAATCTTGGACGTTTAATTTTGAAACAGGCTATAGTACTGAAAATGCTGGCAATGAAACCGCTGGCAATGAAACAGCGGGTCGGGGTTGTTTCGGCCCCCACGTTTCGGCCCCCACGATTCGGCCCCGGGCACGTTTCGGCCCCGGGGTCGTTTCGGCCCCAAGCCAAAAAAAGCAAAAACAAAATAAAGTTGTCACAAAAAATCGTTTTTTTCAAATAGGGGCCCCCTAAGCCTAGGCCTGCGCAAGCCGAAGCCTAGGTTGGTGTTTTTTTCGAGGTATCCTTCAGGTTTGGTGTAATAGACAATTGATTTACCAGTACTTTAAAGAAATCTATGCGTAAAGTTCATTTTTTTGAAATTTTCAAAATTAGGTTAAGGTTATAAAAATTCAAAAATTTTTTTTTTTGATTTTCGAAAATTTTTTAAATTTTTTTTGAAAATCAAACTCTATTTTTTAAGTTTGAGGTAGTTTTTCAAAAAATAGGGTCAAGTTTAAAAAAGGTTTCAAAATACTAAGGAAAAAAATCACTCTGATTTTTTGAAAACTTAACCCTAAATTTTTGAACCCCTAGTTTTTCAAAAAAAAAAACTAGGTTGAAAAAAAATTTGTGGTACTATTTTTCTATTTTTAGCTTGGGGCCGAAACGACCCCGGGGCCGAAAAACGGGGTCCGAAACGACCCCGGGGCCGAAACGTGGGGGCCGAAACGAGCCTGGCCCGAAACAGCGGCAATGAACGAAACGGGTCAACTGCGTCCCGCCAACTGCGTCCCAATGCATAAGGGGCCAATTCCATCCCCAAAACTTTTTTTTCGTGATTTTATTTTTCATAAACTTACTTTTATAACTAGGGTTGCGAATTATATGGAAATCCATATTTTTTTCTGAATTCGCAATCGCCTGAAACGCACGAAAAACATATTTTTAGCTTGGTTTAAAGCTTCTAGGATGGTTTTTTAAATCGTAGCACGACAATCCGGCAGTGGACAATTCGGCAGTAAATTTTAATTTTAAAAAATCCACATACAAATAAATGAAATGGGGGGGGGACTAATTTTTATTGGAAATTATTTATTAATTGCTAATTGCTGCTTATGTGTCAGTTTTCGGCAAGATTTGGTTGTTATAATAGAATAGGGGATGATGAAAGACGATGATGGAAAAAATACCTCTTCTCTGACCAATCTAACCATTTTTAATGGCCTTAGCACATCCATATACTAAGTTATATTTGATATTATTTAACGATATATTTAATATCTACATGTTTTATTCATTGCCGAATTGTCACTGCCGAAGTGTCGAAAATCACTGCCGAACTGTCACTGCCGCATTGTCATGGAGCCTTTTAAATCCATTTTTCCATATTTTTTCATATTTTGCGATTTATGTCCATATTCCATATTTGGTCCATATTTTGTCATTTTGCCCATATTTTTGTCCATATTTTGCGATTTTTAATCCATATTTTATGACCATATTTCGCGATTTTATTTCCATATAATTCGCAACCCTAGTTATAACTTAACGAAACAAAAAAATGGAACACAGTTGATTGCTTCTATGTGTTACACAAATTGAATTCAACATACCTCCTCCACTTTTTGTGCTGATCTAATAAAAATAACTACACCAACTCAATTGGATGACTCCCTTCCTAGGTTTCTGAAAACTCGAAGTCTTAAAACGGGGGTGAATTCGGGAAAAATTCATAGGGAGTTGAGAAAATTTTTAGAGGAAAACGAATAGGACGGACAGAAAGAGCATTAAGCATGCCCTATAATCTAAAAACTTTAATTAAATTAAAAAATTAATAGCCCAAAACCCGATTATCTCGTGTTATTTTAAAACATCCTTATTTTTAGAATTTTCTTTGAAATTGCCATTTTACCGATTTTTCGACAAAAAAATCTCGATCAAATTTTTTGAAATTTGATAGGCTAATAGAGCTAGCAAATAGCTGTCGGACCATACAAAGAATGCACACTTTGAGTTAAAGCAAAGTTATAAAGAGTTTTTGTCGAAAAATCAGTAAAATGGCGGAATTTAGGAAACGCCCATGGTGGCTTATGCAGGCCGGCGGTGCGGATAGGCGCCGCCGTGGAAAATTTGAGTGCAATGTGTTAACAGATTTTCACCAAAAAATTGCTAAATTTTTGCTATTTTAAACCAAGCAACGAGATTTTTGTTTTAAAAAACGCTTTTTTGCGGCACATTTTTCCAAAAAATTAGGGATTGCGAGGGTTCGGCGGCGTCGATAGACGCCGCCGGGGAAAATTTTATAATTTTTAATGCGGTTTGTTAACAGATTTTGTCCAAAAAATGATCAAGTTTGCAGATTTTGGGTAAAAACTAATTTTTCCGACCTCCTTCCTCACCTTTTTTCACATTTTCACCCCGACCAATACGAAGTCCCCCCTTTTTCGGCCCCTCTATTCACGGTCACGGTCACGGTTCACGGGGTCAATTCACGGTCACGGTTCACGCTTTACGGGTTTTGTCAGTTTTATTTGCATATTTATGTGCATATTTTGGCCACTTTTTGTGCATATTTTTGACATCCCTATTACTTTTATATACATTTATTAGATTAAAGAATAAAGGCTAATTTTAATCCCAAAAAGTGTCATATTTTTACCACCAAATAGAAATGTCGCACAATCTCAACGAGGCGAAGCAACCGAAGATGGAAAATGAAATGTAATTTTTAAACATTTTTTTTATAATTTGTAATTTTTTTTATTTGGTTTTCAGCCCAATCTGTGGCGACGGTTGGCTGGCGGTGTTCGATTTGATTGCGCCTCGTCAACTTGGCCTCGAAATTGCACTGCTCAGCCACCGATTTGACTATTACGTCGATGAACACTTCAAAACACGCCGATGGACGTTGGGACAAATGTTTATTAATTGCAAAATTGGCGAAAACGGCAACAAAGAAATGCGAATTGTCAATTACAATGGGAAATCAATGCCAATTGCGCAAAAAGCAATTCCAAACAAAGTCATCGGATTCAAACACATTATGATAAGGTAAAATTGAACAAAAGAAAGGCTAAAATGAAATATTTCATAATTTTATTAATGAAAATACATATTTTTGCTCTTTTTCAGTGATTTGGACCAAAATGTGATCAAATTTCTCCACCATTTCCGCCGTCTTTTTGCGTCTTCTGGCATATATTTGGGCATTCATCATAGAAAAGAGACAGATTTTATTGAGCATTCCATTTGGCCACTGATCAGCAGCAACATTTGCGCCATAAAATTTGACTCCGACAATTTGCTCAGTACTCGACATAATTTGACTTCGTCTATTCTCCGTGACAATTGTCCATCGCTTCGTTTTATTTATGCCGTCGACTTTTTCGCATATTCGACCGATTACAATGGCGTTGTGTTGGATGGCCAAGCGGTCTCCCAATGGTTGTTCACCCCTCGCGCGGATGGCTTTCCGAAGGTGCTCCGATGCCAATCATTTGCGCAGTCAAAAATGGATTCATTTAAAGCAGTAATTTTGCATATCAAATTTTGTTTGGTTGCTTTTATTCGTTTTGCTCTTCCTTTTTCAGGAATTTGCCAATGCTTCGTCTCCTGTCAATTTCATCGTTTTCATTTCGCTTAGACTTTGTGGATATGGTGTTACCCTTTTGACATTTGAACTGATCAACCATTCGACTGAGGAACAAATGACACTGAAACAGCTTAACCATGAGTATTTTCTGATGGTCCGTTGTGCAATTGCGCGGGATGAGCAGAAATGGGCCGAGTGGGAGAAGGAGGCAATTGAATGGCAATTTGATAAGGGGTGGAACCGAATTTCGTCTTCGTAAAATGATCTTTGAGTTATTTGTATTGCTGCTAATTTGTGCGGAAATCTTTTGAATAAATATGGCGCTACTTACAAAGAATGCTTTTTTGAAATTTTTTTTTTTATTTCTTCTCAAGAAATATAAAAATTTTTTTGAAAATTTAACAAATATTGAATCATAGAATGACTAATCATTAGGGACAGGCTTTTTATATGCTGAAATAGGTACTAAAATGTGGCTAAAAAGTGCAAAATGGGTGCTAATAGGTGATAAAAATTGGAAAAAAATGCCGAAAAAACGACCCCTACCGGGGTCAAAGAGATTAACCAATTTTTGGAAAATGGTCGTAGCAGGGGGCTTGCTCCCTCTCAACCACGCGTTGGCCCGGTATTGCACTTACCTCCGGGAACGGCGCATCTCCCCTACGGGGGAGACTAAAAAGAAAAGCTTAAGCTGATCGAAAATGTTTATTGATAAAGCAAAAAAACATTACTGTAAAAATTGTATTAATTTGCAGAGAGGGAGCCGGAAAATCCGACATTGGAAAATCCGACATTACTTAAAATTTTTAAAAATAACTTTGAATTTTTAAAATAATATTCATTAATTTGATACCCTTAAAGTTGGGAAACTAAAGGAATTTAATTTGAACTTTAATTTCAAAATAATTTACTTTGAGTGTTAATAAATGTTTGTATTCGTTTCATCACTTACAATTAGTAGGAAAATCATTGGCGGCAACAAGTGGAAGAATTTTATAACAATCCGGCAAATGGTATAAGAGGAAAGAGAATGAAAAGGAAGCAAATGTACGTTGAGCAAGACATGAATCTCACCGAGATTTATGCAACTAGAAACAATCGGCACACTCTTCAATATTTGCGGGCATTATCCTAGCGGATGGAAGAACCAATATTAAAAAAAACGTATTTAAATTAAGTTCGGATTAAATTGATTTAGTTTCCCTATTTTAAAGGTACCAAATAATTAAATATTATTTTAAAATTCATAAATTATTTTAAAAAATTTTAATTAGGGTCGGATTTTCCAGTGTCGGATTTTCCGCTTGTGTCGGATTTTCCGCTTGAGTCGGATTTTCCAGTGTCGCATTTTCCGGCTCCGGACAGAGAAGCCCATTTCCTTTTATCTTTATCGTCAATTGCTCAAATCACACCCACCGAGAAGTAAAAATTCTATCGAACATGGGAAAAATTCAACAAACTTTCTTCCCATTGCGAACTCCAATCAGATTTCGAACAAATGGTCGAATAATTTTCGTGAATATGAGTCCATTTTGTTGCGTAACAAATTTGGGAGTTTTTCAACTTTTGTTCGAATTTGGGTTCGGGGTTCGCAATGGTATAAATTGGGTGTCAGAATCGGTTTCCAAAACAATTTTAAAGTGTTGGCACTTGTAAGTATCATTATTTCGAACATCGAACCTCGTGGCGATTAAATTATTCAAAAGTATTTTATTTTTGGCTGAGTCGACAAACGGTGGCTGCGACGCAAAATTTATCGAAGAAACCCTCAATATTTGTTCTTTTTTGTGCAAGATTTGGTTTACGAAAATACACGCGAATTTTCAAATTTTTTCCGGCGGCGCCTATCGGCACCGACGCCCTTCCTTTTAAAAAAAAAATAATGTCTTATTTTAAAATAGCTTAAAAAACTGCCGTAGGCATTATATATGTTGCAAACAGTTGAGATTTAATTGAATAAAAATGCTATTTAAAGTTTTAGAAGCGTGTCTTAAAAAATGTTCTTATTTTTGACCCCAAAATCTTATTTTTGACCAGCGATGTTCTTATTTTGGAAATTTGGATGCGATCTCTGCCTTTATCGGGTCTTCAGACTTTGATTGATTTTTTCTGATCACTTTTGGCGCCGTAGGGAAAAAAGCCGAAAATTGGCAATAGTAAATCGACTATGCTCTACACGAAAAGTGGTTTTAAAGCAGAGCCCAGATAAAATTTTCCGAATTAAGGACATCGCTGGTTAAAATAAGGATTTGGGGTCAAAAATAAGGACACTTTTAAAAAAACGTTTGCAAAGCTTAAAAAACATTTTTATTCAACAAAATCAACTGTTTTCTGCATATTTGTACCCTGTGGCAATTTTTTAGCTGTTAGGCTTTGAAATCCGATTTTTTATTTTAAACTTCAAAAAAGGAAGAGTCGGCGGTGCCGATAGGCGCCGCCGGGGACAAATTTTTTAAACTTTGGATGTATTTTGATAATAGATTTTGTACAAAAAAAAAAGACCGAGACAAATTTGAAAAAAATATATATGAATGGGGGTCAGGTGGTGCCGCTAGGCGCCACAGAAGAAAATTTTAACAAGTATGGCCCATTTGTTAACAGATTTTCTCAAAAATGGTCAGTTTTGTGTCCTTTTTTGAAAGGATTGAGTGTCCTGCGGTGCCGACGCCGTCGGGAAAATTTTTAAAAATAATAACAAAATTGCTTCAAAAAATTGTAAAAAATTAGTCATTTTACTAAAGTTTTGAAGAGAAAAACCCAAGTGAAAAATAAATAAATATATATTTTAAGAAATTCGCTTCAAAAATAGTCATTTTTCTTAATTTTTTACTTCAGAGTAGGAAATAAGGACAAAATAAGGATCCTAGGCTCAAATAAGGACAATCCTTTTAAATAAGGACAAATGGGAGCTCTGTTTTAAAGTGATTTGGACACTTAGAGTTCGGAATGTTCTCTTGTTAGTCCTGGCTGCATTTGGGACATTTTAGTTCCGAATCTGTAACTTTGCGCAGAATTGTTTCCTCCAAAAAATTCTTTCAGATTCGAATCTTACAGACCGAGTGTAGTCGAAAGATATATATAATTTGGTGAATTTGTTGAGGAACCAGTATTCTGCAATTTTACCGAAAAGTTTGCAGTTTAGTCCAGCATAGAGCAGGCGGTGGCCGGTTTTAAACCAAAGGTCTCGGTCTTCGGTTAGGTCGGTTTTCCGACCCCCCAGTTTTCGGTTTATGGGAGACATCCGGGTTTCGACTAACCGAAGCCGTTTTAGCCTAATTTTCTAAAAAATTCCAAATTTCTGTGGCATAGTAAAGTACATAAAAACCTGCGCTTTCAGGGTCATTGGTCGTAAAAAAGGACATTCGTTTCAACCGGTTTGAACCTATGATGACCCGAACAAAACGCGATTCAAATTTTTCAAAACTTATATTTGTAGTTCAAAAAACAATTGCACAAAGACCAACCTCGCTAGCTCAAAAACACCCTTTTTCAAATTTTAATAGGCCATTCCAAGAGTAATTCGTCAAACCAGTTCGTTTAAATTAGCTGGCAAAAAAAAAGTTATGCCGTCTTAAAAGCGTTTGCGCGAAACGGTGGTGCGAAAATGAATAGATCAAAAAAACGGGACGAATCGTAGTGCAGGAATTTTTGAAAGAAATATTCCTAATAATAATTGAATATTCTACAGCATACAGTCATGGCCAAAAGTTTGGAAGCAAAAAAAAAAAATTTTGTTTAAACCGGTTTTTCAAGAGATGAGTGTATGAATGAAAAACTTTTCTTTGCCAAAAAAACAACCTAAGTATGCACTATTTAAAAAGGTAAAAGTCGTCTCAATTAGTCAATCCATCAAAAAGTTATGGGTGCGCAACCATATTGGCCCAATTTTTGGTGGGACAAAAGTATGGAAGCAAAACATTTAATCGATGAAAAATGAACATTTCGTTGAATCATCTACTGTTTAACAAAAGTAATTTACAGATAAGAAATGCCTAAAGTTAATTACTTGACAACACCAATCAAAAGGCAAATTGTTGAAGCAAAAGAGACTGGAGAAACTGACCGCGTCGTGGCCGAGCAGTTCAACGTTTCACGTGGGACCGTTTCGAAGGTGTACGCGCGGCATCGACAAACGGGAGACGTCAGTAGAAAGCCCAGGTCTGGACGTCCTCGAAAAACATCGGAATGGCAGGACAGGGCAATTGCAAGACAGTTGAAATTGGACCCAAACAAGTCGGCGTCTGCAGTGGCGGCATGGGCGCATGGCACTTTCGGGGTCAAAATGAGCAGGAGGACGGCATGCAGAATTTTGAAACGCCGTGGGCTGCATGGGCGAAGACCGGCCAACAAACCATTGACGACGAGAGCGCACCGTCGGACTCGACTGCAGTTTGCCAGAGCGTACAAAGACTGGACAAGCGAGGACTGGGCACGGGTGCTCTGGAGTGATGAAAGTGCGATCAATTTGTTCCACCCAGATGGAGGCCAATGGATCCGGCGACCAGTTGGGACGAGGTACAAGGCCCGGTACATCCGCCCAACAGAGAAATTTGGTGGAGGAAAGCTGATGATTTGGGGTAATAGTCGATTGAAAAATTTGAAAATTTTTTGAGATTTAAAGGCTGTGTGTGCGGTGACTTTGTTGGACCATTTGTACGGATTAATGGGATCATGGACGCATTGCAGTACCGGGACATTATGGAACAATACATGCTGCCCACGGCACAAGAGAGAATGACACCGAATTGGCTCTTCATGCATAACTGGGATTAAGGAATGGCATTCGTTCGACCGGTTTCGAACCACGCGTAACCGAGCAAAAACCGAATTTTTAATCATTCGAAGAGTAATCGAATAATTCGAAGACCAATAAGCTACCCCCATTTTAGTCAGGGTTGAAACCAAGAAAGGGTCACAAGCTTAATCCGTTTGCCGGTCTCGTAAAACTTTTTGGACATAATTCGTTGGGTAACCCTTCCCCCTTTTTGTAAAAAAAATTCCAATTAAAAAAGTCGTGTAAAACTGTCTCTTCAAAAAATGATGACAAATGCTATTCGAACAACTCCGGAAATTGCGCAAAAAAACATTTGTTTGACAAAGGCTACAAAACAAAATAATATCAAATTTTAATGTCTTTAGAAACAAAAAAAAGACAAAAGATTAACTGAATCAATCCATTCATATTCATTTAAGTTTAAATAAAGCACATTTTTGTCTTCCGTCACATATAATCCGTTCATTCGCTGTCCTCTTCTGATGACACCAAATCGGACGCACTAAAAAATAGGGAAAACAGAATAGAAAATAATGGAAACAATCATTGTGATAAATGACCACCCTTGGCCTTGGTGAGTCGTAATATTTAATGACAATTTCGTTCCTCTGTTCGTAGTCAAATCGCCCATTTCTCGCTTCCTCCTCCTCCCATTTGGCCCACTTTTGTTCATCACGCGAAATTGGACAACGAATCATCAAACAGATGTCATTGTCATTAGCCTTTTTCAGTGTAAGTCGTTCACCAGTCAATTCGTTGGTCAGTTCAAAAGGAGGCACATAACCATCAAACATGAATCAACCCCAAATGACAATGATGAAATTGGCAGAGGAAGAAGCAGTGACAAATGCCTAAAAAAGAGAAAGAAAACCCAATAAAAAACAATTTAAAATAATCAATGTTCAATTAAAGTAATTAATGTTCACACCGCTTTGATTCCCTCGACTTTTGACGACAATTGCTCAATTAAGTTGTCTTTGCAATGGAGCACCTTCGGAGCACCATCCAACATAAGAAGAGGCGAAAATAACCATTTGGCCACCAATTGTCCATCTGTTGCATTGGCACTGTCATCAGACGGAAAGGCAGGGAAAACATCGTTAAAAGAAATGAATCTTCGAAGAGATGGACAGTCGATAAGAATGGACGGCACAAATTGTCGAATTTGGCGAAGATTTATGCCGATGCCTAAGTGCATCCCGTAAATATTGTCCTTGATCAGTGGCCAAATGTTATGGATTGCAAATTCCAAAGCGTTATTATCGGCTGATATCATTTTCAAATATGTCCCACATGAGGCGAAAGTACGGCGAAAAAGGCGGAGAAAATCGACGACATTCTGATCGATGTATCTGAAAGAATAAAGGAAATATTCCATTACTAATCTCTGAAATCCTGGATCGAATTTGAACAGATAAACGAAAGTAAAAATTCAAAATTAATTAAATATTTTGTTCCAACTTACCTTATCAAAATGTGTTCGAATCCGACGACTTTTTTTGGCAACGGCTTTTGCGGAATTGGCAGAGATTTCCAATTGTCTTTGATAATTTGCATTTCCTCCATGCCCTCCACAAATTTTTGATAAATTGTTAACGGTCCCAATGTCCATTTGCGTGTTTTGAAGTGTTCATCGACGTAATAGTCAAATCGGTGGCTGAGCAGTGCAATTTCGAGGCCAAGTTGACGAGGCGCAATCAAATCGAACACCGCCAGCCAACCGTCGCCACAGATTGGGCTGAAAAAATGCCAAAAATTATAAAATTATAAAAACTTTTGAAAAATTACATTTCATTTTCCATCTTCGGTTGTTTCGGCTCGCTGGGATTGTCAGAATTTTTTTGGAAGGCAAATTATGAATACTTTGGCTTTAAGATAAGAAAATGAAAAAAAAAAAACTATTTTATGTAAAAAAAACAGAAAGGCGCAATCCCAAGAAAAGAGCACAACATAACAACACTAGGCTATTTTTGCAATATTATTTTCTTTTTTCAATTCTTTTGGTTTTAGGCAGAAAAGTATGTAAACATTAAGAATAAAATGAACTGGGGAGATGTGCTGTTAGAAATTTATTTTTTTTGAATGTCACAGCAAAAAGTGAGAGAGGGGAAAGGAAAAAGCGCCTTTTTTATACAGTGTGTTAAAGGGCTGGGACGCGGACGAAGTTTTTCGTCAAAAAAATTTATTACCGTATTTCCTTAAATAGAACCCCCGGGGGTTCTATTGTTCAACCCCCCTCAAAAGGGGGGTTATATTTTAGGGGGGGTTCTAAATTAGGGGGGGGGGGGGTTCTATTGTTCAGTACCCCTCAAAAGGGGGGTTATATTTTAGGGGGGGGGGGTTCTAAATTAGGGGGGGGGCGGGTTCTATCTTAGGAAATACGGTATTAAGGAAAATGCCATAAAAATGAAAAATAAACCCCCTAAGACGGACACCATCAATTTGGCGCTCACGATTCGGCGCCCGACTCGTTTAGAGCTTTGTAACTTTTTTCTTTGTTGACCAAATTTTACAAGTTCTATATCATTTGAAAGCTTGTTTCGAAGGTATGAATAAGCTATTTCTAAGCGATTGACCAATTCTTAAAAAAGTTACAACTTTAAGAACACAAAAAAGTCAGAATTTTTGTATATTTTGGTTCATAACTTTCTTATATGTAGGTGGGTAAATTTTTTTAATTTTTAGAGCACCTAATAGAATCCATAAGCAGCCTTCGAAAGACACTAAGTTTAAAAAATCTGGTTGCTTAGGAAAAAAGTTATGACGCCCGAAAGTTGGCTGGCGCCGAATCGTGAGCGCCGAGTTGTAGTGTACCCCCCTAAGATGTACTTTAAAAATTTAAAAAAAGTATACCCCTAAAAACAGAAACTTTTTCTTAAAAAAATCACCCTCTAAAAATCAAAATTTTTTTCCCAAATATGGAACTTTTTAAAAATTTGTCCCCATTTCATTTGAATGAGGTTTACGATCGAAAATCTTCAAAAATTTTTGTTTTGCAGTTACAAAAACCGAAAAAATTTATGAGGAATTTTTTCACCCCCTAATCTTCGACTTTTTCCTACATATTTGGTACATATTTCTTACATATTTTGCAATTTTTTTATATACATATGTACATATTTTGGCCATTTTTCTTTCATAAAATTGCCATGGGGTCACTCCGTTTCGATTTTGGGCCGTTTCGATTCACAGTGGAAAAGTTCGATTTCCTCGTTTTTGATTTTACACAATTTCAGTTTGTAAAAATATCTGCCTAATTACATAATAGCAATAAAGGATTGTTTCAATTTTTTTACAGCTATTTTTTTAATAATAAGTTGTTTTTTCTTTAAAATCGAAACGAAACGGTCCCTTCCCACTAAAAATCGAAACGGGGTATAGCCAATTGTCATCCCTATTTATTATTATTAGATTTCGTTTTCCATCTTCGGTTGTTTTGCTTCTTTGGCACTGCCTGACATTTCGTTTGTAAGGAAAATTATGAATGGTTTTTGGGGTTAAGATAAGAAAAAAACGAATTTTTTTATGTATTAAAAAAAAGAAAGCGCAATTCACAAAAGGAAAATGTCTTCGTCTTTACAATAATTATTATTTTTTTAATTATTTTGGTTTAGAAAGAGAATGTGTAAAGCGGTTCCATGTTGTTTCGGCGCTCACGTTTTAGCGTCCAGCTTTCGGCGCCCATGTTTCGGCGCCAGGCCAAAATTAGAAAAAGTCATATCAAAAACTCTGGATGAACGAAATTTTTGGCCACAATCAATTCGTATAATTTTCCTTAAAAATTAACAAAAAATAAATAATTTACAATACAAAAACTTGGGTTACCCGATGTGGTGATTTTGTAATCATTTTGATATGAGGAGTCAATGATGGTCTTTTTTTGAAATGTGATTTGCAAATGTTGCTTCCTTTTCTAGAAATAAGCTTTTTTTTTGCTGATTCATGGAAGTTTTAGGTTTTTGGATGGGTTTATGGTATATTTTTGCTGTTTTTTGGGAATTTTTTAGGGAAAAAATCCTCAAAAATGACTATTTGAAGATACAATTTTAACAATCTTACCCAAATTTTCAAAATTTTCCTAAGCAGCGTCCGCCATTAAACCGCCCTTCAAATTTTAAAATAAAAAAATAAGCCAAAAATAAATAAATAAGGGTAATTTACACAATTGATTATTATTGTCGGCTTTTTTGTTCATGGGGCGCGCTGTCATTATGCCGACGCGTCGTTTTGCCGACTAAGCCAAAATGAGTCGTTTTGCCGACGCGTCGTTATGCCGACGCGTCGTTTTGCCGACTAAGCCAAAATGAGTCGTTTTGCCGACAAATTTTTAAAAAGTCGTTTAAAATATGTTTCTAGGGCTTTTCAGGGTCGCTGATCACGAATATGGCACCCATTTTGCCCAATTCCGAACCCCGGACCCGAATTCGAACAAAAAGTCGAAAACTCAAATTTTTTAAAATTCGGTTTTTACCGACAAAAACTGCTCGATATAGCTTTTCAATGCTATTATTTTGTGTTTTAACCGTTTTCCTGTGTTTTAAGTTGGGTTTTCGCCATAAAAACCGAATTTTAAAAAATTTGAGTTTTCGACTTTTTGTTCGAATTCGGGTCCGGGGTTCGGAATTGGGCAAAATGGGTGCCATATTCGTGATCAGCGACCCTGAAAACCCCTAGAAACATATTTTAAACGACTTTTTAAAAATTTGTCGGCAAAACGACTCATTTTGGCTTAGTCGGCAAAACGACGCGTCGGCATAATGACGGGCAGCGGTTCATGGAATTAAAATTTTTCAAAATGCTGATTTTTGACCCCCATTTCAGAGCTGGGACGCGACCGCGGCAAATTTCAACCGCGATTCGCGATCACATGATTTATTTTCCGTTATTCGCGGCAATTTTTGACCAAATTAAAAAAAAAGATATTGGATAAAATTAACAATTTGGGTCAAAGATTTCACTGAATTCTGATTTTCCTTCGTTTTGAGATTAGGTTTCCGAGATTTTCCAAAGCTATTTTGGGTAAAATTTCGGGCCACAATTTGCAGATTTATAAAGAAATTGTGATTTTTATGAAATTTGAAACATTCTTTCCTTAGTAAAATTTACGAAATTTTCAATTTTTTTTAAGGCGGCGCCTTATAGCATCACGGGCTACTCAATCCATTTGATTTTTTTTCAAAATGGACTCATAAATTGAATTTTTAAGGAACATCTGTAAACAATTGCGTCAGAAATTTTCATATTTTCCCGGCGGCGCCTAACGGCACCACCGGTTAAAAAACAATTATTTTGGCCACAGTCTTTTTTGGCCAGTGATGTTTTCTTAGTCCAAACAAAAAGAGGTGTGAGCTCTATTTTTTATAGTAAAAAAGGCCTTTGTAAACTTAAATACAAATATTAAAAAAGATGCGGAAAAATACATGAAAAAGCTTAAATTTTTTTTAAAGTGAAAAAGAGAAGCATTGACCATTTTTAGAATTTTATTGCTCTTGGAATAAAATTTTTCAAAACGGCGGTGTCTACAGGCGCCGCCGGGAAAATTCTTGAAATTTTGATTGAATTTGTTAATAGGACTTCCCCAAAAATGGCCAATTTTTTATCTTATTTGCAAACTGTCAAAAGGTTTGGTGATCGGCGGTGCCGACAAGCGGCAAATATATATAAAGAAATCGGTTAGTAAAAAAATATAATTTTCTTTCTTTTTTCAGAAGTTGTGCCACCCCTGTGTTAGTTTGCTATAGAATTGACGGAACCGGTCATTTTGGCGTGTCCATTTTGGCGTGGCCGTTTTAGCGTTGCCATTTTGGCGTCGTTGGTCATAACTTTGTCCAAAAGAAAGCTAATTAATAGGGACGGGATTTATATGTAAATACATGTTTTTTTCCTGGATTCTCCGTGCTCTGAATAGTAGGAAAAACACTTTCTTTTTTGCATTTGCTTATAAAAGTTGGGACTTTTATTTACATGTTTTTACATATTTAGGGGTTTTTCTACATATTACATATGTACATATTTCGGCATTTTTGGTACATATTTTCAGGTTTTTGAGAAATTTCATAAGGAAAATGCCATAAAAAATGAAAAATAGACCCCCTAAGATGGCCGTTTAAAATTTTTAAAAAAGTATACCCCTAAAAACAGGAACTTTTTTTAAAAAAAAAATCACCCTTAAACTCAATTTTTTTTTTTGACAAATATGGAATTTATTTAAATCTACCCTATTCCATTTGAATGAGATTTACGGCCGAAACCTTGAAAAATTTCTGATACGTAAAAGAAATGACCATTTTTACTGCTTAAAAATCGTAAATAAAAATTTTTTATTTACATATTTTGCGATTTTTCTTACATATAAATCCCGTCCCTACTAATTAAATATTATTACTACCATTCGATGGCTCTTGGTAAGCTCTATTTGCCTGCATAATTTCAAAAAATTTGGTCCACCCAATAAAAATTTATGTGCAAAAACATTCAAAAATGCAAGAAAATTTCCGAAATTTGAAATTTTTAGAACTTTTTTAAACATAACTTTTTATTAGGTGGAACAAATTTTTTGAAATTATGTAGGCTTATAGAGAACACTTAGGGCTATCGAATGATACTAAAAATATTTAATTTTGTTCCCTCTGAGAAAAGATATCCAACGACGCCAAAGTGGCCCACACCAAAATGGCCATGCCAAAATGAGCCATACCAAGAATTGACGGTAGGGGTCAACTCCGTCTGGTCAACTCCGTCTGAGCCAACTTTAGAACCTCATAATTTTTTCTAACTTGATCAAATTCTCCAATTTTCATAACATTCGAATACTCTACGTGTTTTTAAGCTTTCTTTAAGATATTGTTAAGCGATTTAATAATTGGCCAAAAATTTATAATTAGTTAATTAAAAAAAAGTCAGAATTTTTGTGAGTTTTAATTTTAACTTTTTTATAGATTAGTATTTTTTTAGATTTTTGAAGAACGAATAAAACTCTTGAAGAGCTTTAGAAGGATACCAAATTAGTAGAATTTGAAAAAGTTAGAAAAAGTTATGAAGTTCTAAAGTTGGCTCAGACGGAGTTGGCCCGCTTCGGAGAATCGAACATGGCTTCTCTTTTCAAAATTTATTTTTTAACACGAAACTTTCGCTGTTATTTTCGGTGGGGGTCATTTGAGTCTGGCCGTTTGAGTCGGGCCGTTTGAGTCGGGCCGTTTGAGTCGGGCGTTTGAGTCGGGCCGTTTGAGTAGGAGGGCCATTTGAGTAGGGCCGTTTGAGTCGGAGAGCCACTCATACAACATTTAATTTTTTAGTTAAAATTCAATTTTTTTATAAGATAAAACAAAAAAATATAGTTACTTTACGAAACCCAATATGGGCTAAATATTTAATCTCGAGGAACATCAGCGAGAAAAACATCGGGATCAAAGGGGCTAGCATTGGTTAAATTTGTGCTTATTTATGTTATTTGTCATTTGGTTGTCGTTGTTCTTCCGAAAAAAAAATATCAGAAAAACAATGTTTTCTATTCAGAATATAAAAAGAAGTTAATGTGTAAAATGGATTCCCTATATATTAAGTATGGTTGTACGGGACGGAGGCGGGGGCATCTTGGGTTTTCAGGTCACGGTCCCCCAAAAACAAACCCCGAGTTTCCCTGACCCAGAAAGTCCCGGTCCTGGTATTTGCCAAAAGCCCCGAAGCCCCGGGTTACGTGCTACCCTATCAACGGCCCGACTCAAACGGCCCTACTCAAACGGCCCGACTCAAATGACCCGTTCCGGTTATTTTCCAGGCCATATTTCATAATATCTCACCGGTCTGCATTCAAATTTTTTGATTTGGACGTAAATAAAACAATTAAATATTTTAGGGGAATTGAAAAAATATTTTAACTCAATATTTGGAGGTTTTGTCAAATATTTTTGTAAATATTTTGGCATTTTTCGACCTTTTCTTGTAAAAACTCACAAATTCACACTAAAAATACACTCCAAGAATCAACTTTTGAAAAAAATACCTCTAAAAAATAAAAAATTTTTAAAAAAAAAAATATAATTTTTTTTTTTGTTCGTTTGACAACCATATGACAAAACGCGTTTTCGATTTTTTGCATTCGTCAGTATTTTCGACTTTTTTCGTAAATATTTATTTAAACATTTAGGAATTTTCTTAAATATTAGTGGAAGCCCTAATTAGTACCATCCCTACCCATTATTATTCCAATTGTTATTTGCTTAAATATTCTACCTATTTTTCTGTCCCAATTACTCATTTGTTTTGTTGTTTTTCATAGAAAGTTTTGTTTTTTAGTTTTTATTTAACTCAAAAATACCAAAACGAAATGTCGGAGAATTCCAAAGAAGTGGAACATCAGCAAATGGAAAATGAAATGTAATTTTTCAGACAATTTTTTAAATGATTTAGGAATCTTTGGCATTTTTTCAGCCCAATCTGTGGCGACGGTTGGCTGGCGGTGTTCGATTTGATTTCGCCTCGTCAACTTGGCCTCGAAATTGCACTGCTCAGCCACCGTTTTGACTATTACGTCGATGAACACTTCAAAACTCGAAAATGGACATTTGGAGAAATGAAAATTTTTGGCGAAACGGGAGAGAATGGCACGGAAGAAATGCGAATTGTCAATTCCTATGAGGAAGCGAAACCAATTGTGCAAAAAGGAAGGCCAATCAGATTCAGATACGTTACGCGAAGGTAAAATTGAACAAAAGAAAAGCTAAATAATAATATTTATTGGTTTTATAACTCGGCCGCCAATTCCGCGAGTGCCGGTGCCGAAGAAAGTCGTCGGATTCAAATACATTGAGATAAAGTAATGTTGAAAAAAATTATTTCTTCAGTTTTATTCAAACTTTGTTAAATAGCTGATGAGATACATTTACAGGTTTTTGGGGTGAAACAGATTCGATGATCGTTTTTTAATTAGTTTTTTAATTGCCAAAAATTTTTTATTTTTGTGGGTTCTTTTTAATTTTCTTTAATCTTTTATTGCACTTTTCTTGGTATTTTTTCAAAAAATGGACCTAATTAAGAAATATGCATATGTAATATCGTCTTACATGCTTTTTTTCGTGCGTTTCAAGCCTTTTTAGTTAAGGGAAGGGAAAAAATATGCATGTAAGAATGTGAAAAATTTGATCCCGAACCCGAGTTGGAAAAAAAATAAAAATAAATTTTCTTTTTATTTATTCGTTTATCTATTCAAATTCGATCCAGGATTCGGTAATAGTATAGATGGTACCCCCCCCCCCCTCCTTTTTTTTAATTTTTTCAAACTGTTTTTCTCACTGTTTAATTCTTTTTAGGGGTTTTTGGGGATGGGGAATCCGATTCCGGCATTCTATTTCCACCTATTTCGGACCCCGAACCCGGATTCGAACAAAAGCCAAAAATTCATTTTTTTAACAAAATTCACAGTTTCGCTACAAAATCGATTCAAATGCACGTACTATTGTTTTACGTTCTATTTAATTTGTTTTGAGCTTATTTATTTAATGGCTGCGTTGGAAGAACTCCGAAATTTCACTTTGAAAAAATTGCACGAAAAATTGGCTTTGGATGACAATGATGAGTGAAATTGTGAATTTTGTTAAAAAATGAATTTTTGGCTTTGGTTCGAATCCGGGTTCGGGGTTCGAAATAGGTGGAAATAGATGCCGGGATCGGATTCCCCGTCCCCAAAAACTCCTAAAAAGAATTAAACAGTTCGAAAAAATTAAAAAAAAAAAAGGGGGGGGTACCATCTATACGATTACCCAGGATTCAGAGATTAGTTGGAATATTCCTTCATTCTTTCAGATACATCGATCAGAATGTCGTCGATTTTCTTAGCCTTTTTCGCCGTACCTTCGCCTCTTGTGGAACATGTTTGTCCCTTGATTCAGCCGATACTGGCCCTTTGGAATTTGTAATGCACAACATTTGGCCGCTGGTCAAGGACAATATTCGCGGGATATATTTGGGTGCCCGAATAGAGCGCGACATAATGCGGCAATTTATGCCGTCCATTCTCAGCGACTGTCCATCTCTTCGATTACTCCGTTCATGTTATGATGTTTTCCCTGTCTTTCCATCTGATGACAGTGCCAATGCGACGAGGGGACAATTGGTGGCCAAATGGTTGTTTTCGCCTCCTCTTATGTTGGATGGTGCTCCGAAGGTGTTCAAATGTTATTTCGATTCACTTGACCAATTGTGGTCAAAAATTGAGGGAATTAAAGCGGTGAACATTAATACTTTAAATTGTTGTTTATTTATTTGGCCTTTCTTCTCTCACTGTAGGCATTTGTCAATGCTTCTTCCCCTGCCAATTTCATCATTTCCGTTAATTTCAAATCCGATATTGATTCTGTCGTGTCATTTGATTTGGATAACCAATTGACCGGGGAGCGATTGGCATTGAAACAGCCCGACAACAACAATCGCCTTTTTATTATTATTCGTTGTCCCATTGCGCGGGACGAGAGCAAATGGGCCAATTGGGAAGAGCAGATGATGGGAATGAAGGGAGCTAGTGATAAAGTATTTAATTTTGATTTTTTTTTAATTTAAAATGCGTTACATATACGTTATATAGGTAAGGAGTTTCGTTAGAAAAAATTAAGGCTCTTTTCTGTGGACCAGGGGGGGTCTGAAATTTGTGGAAAGGTCTTACAACTTTTGGCGTAGAACCCGGGAAAATTAATATAAAAAAATCTAGGGCGCCACATGAGCGCCAGCAACCGAGTTGCGGGTCATTCGCGCAGTCTCAGTTCTACGAAAATTTTTCTTTTAACCGGGATCAAAAAATTTTCGCTGGGAGGGGGACAAGTTGGACTGTCCCCGAAAACTTTGTCAGCGAACCCGAAGCGAAATTTTCAAAACCTAGGCCTGCCTGCTTCGACAAATTTTCAGCACCAGAATGGTGAATTTCAGCCCCAGGTGAATGCCGGGCTGGGGGATGGGTGGATCGGAATGGGTATAACTGGCGCAATGTAGAGTATTTGGGTCCCGATTTTTTCAGAAAAAAAAATTTTGAAAATTTTGAAAAATTTCCGAGCTAGGGGGGGTTGCAGGTTTTGCACGTTTGGGGCTGTATGAATTTTTAACGATTTTTTAAAAATAAACGGAGACCACTTTCAAGCAGCCGTTTTTGATGGGCTATCGATTGGGAAAATTTTTAGAAAAAATTTTTTTTTTCAAAAAATTTTAAGGTAGGCGGGACACTTTAGTCCCGGGGCTGTAGCTCGTCGGGTGATGCCTGGAGTGAAAGTTTTTTTACCCATATTTGTAGAGCATTAAATTGGCTATCGAATGGTGTTTATTAGGTTGTAAAATTTTCAGAAAATTTCGAGCTAGGCCCCCTAGAAAATTTTCACCTACCTTCAAATGGGTCAAAAAAATTTCAAAAAATATTTTTCTGGACCTATTTTATGCCCTGATCACGAATATCAACTTAGTTTTCGGTTTCAGGAATTTTGGGAGTTCTTAAAAATTTTTGAAAAATCGACCATTTTTTTGGCCTCGGAAATTTGGTCATAGATTAAAAAAATCATAACTAAATTGGTTATGGATCAATTTTCATAAAATAAAGTTAATAAAATGCAGAAAAATACGGCGAATTTTATAAAATTATTTGGGGTTCTAATTCTTCGTATGAAAAAAGTTAAGCCAAAATTTGTGAAAATTTTCGAATTTTTAGAAAATAATTCATAATTTTTATCAGAATTGAAAATTGCAAAATTACTTTTCATATAAAAATTGCTAATTTTTAGCTCTACAATAATGCCCTTTATACCTTCTTTCTTACTCTTTTCTAAAAAAAGTTAGGGCCCAAAAACTGCTTTCATAATTCCGAACCATAGGGGGTAGGTACCCTTTTGAAAATTTTTTCAAAAATTTTTTCCTCAAAAATTTATTTAAAAACACTTTTCTAAGCCTATTTGGGTCGCTGCTGATCACGAATATCTGATCAGATTTTCATTTTGACTCCGCTAAAGTCTCTGAATCCATGCGTTTATGTGGATTCAGAGCGGGTGGGGGGGGGTGGTGGGGGGGGGGGGAGGGGGCGAGGTTCGGATCACCACACTCAAAAGGGTTTTTAGTCTTTTATTCCTTTTTCTTTTAATATATCTATTAAAATAAATTTTATTTAATAAAACACCAAATTTATTTATTTATTTACGCAAATTAAAACACTAATTAAAAAAAAAATAAATTCCTTTAGTTAATTTTAGTGTTTGCAAATTATATACTTATTTTTTTAGATAATTTAAATAAATAAAAAGCGAATTTTTAAATCAAATGATTTAATTTACTTTTAAATATAAAAAAGATCATATTTTTATTATTTCTCTTTTTTAAATATATTTTTTTAAACTTAAAATCAAAATTAAGTTCTGCCTACAATTTTAATTAAAAAATCGTTATTATTTTAATGTAACTTAAATGTGCATTTTTTTCTACCCAACAATACAAATAAATTTTATTATTTTCATTTGTTTTATTTTTTTAATATAATTTTTATTAAACACTCTCATAATCATTGGAACCCTCTCAGTCCCTGATCATTGGAACACACTCTCAGTCCCTGATCATTGGAACACTCTAATCATTGGAACACTCTCCGACCCTAATCATTGGAACACTCTCAGTCCCTAATCATTGGAACACTCTCAGTCCCTAATCATTGGATTACTCTCAGTCCCTAATCACTGGAACACTCTCAGTCCCTAATCATTGGAACACTCAGTTCCTAATCGTTGGAACACTCTCACAGTCCCTAATCATTGGAACACTCTCAGTCCCTAATCACTGGAACACTCTCAGTCCCTAATCATTGGAACACTCTCCGACCCTAATCATTGGAACACTCTCAGTCCCTAATCATTGGAACACTCTCCGACCCTAATCATTGGAACACTCTCAGTCCCTAATCACTGGAACACTCTCAGTCCCTAATCATTGGAACACTCTCAGTCCCTAATCATTGGAACACTCTCAGTCCCTAATCACTGGAACACTCTCAGTCCCTAATCATTGGAACACTCAGTTCCTAATCGTTGGAACACTCTCACAGTCCCTAATCATTGGAACACTCTCAGTCCCTAATCATTGTAACACTCTCAACCCCTAATCATTCTCAGTCCCTGTCCGTTGGAACACTTTGGGCCCTAATGATCGGATCTAGGTAGCGAAGCTCGATAAGCGCGAAGCGCTTTGAATACAGTAACACGCATGTACGCACCCGCTAGTTTTTACTATATATGTTATATAGGTTTCGTTGCTAAAACCAAAATCTCCCGGCCGAAGGCCGGGAGTGCTCTGAAAGTTGTGCATTGGTCTTACAACTTTTTGCGTAGTATCCGGGAAAACTATAGAAAAAAAATCTAGGGAGCCACATGAGCGCCAGGAACCGAGTTGCGGGTCATTCGCGCACTCAGTTCTACGAAAATTTTTATTTGGACCGGGATCAAAAAATTTCCGCCGTAGGGGCCCTAAGTCAGACTGTCTCCGAAAACTTTGCCAGCGGACCCGAAGCGAAATTTCGAAAACCTAGGCCGGCCTGCTTCTGCAATTTTTCAGCACCAGAATGGTGAATTTCAGCCCCAGCTGAATGCCAGGCGGGGGGATGGATGGATCGGAATAGTGATCACAGGCGCAATGTAGTGTATATGGAGCTCGATTTTTGAGAAAAAAAATTTTTTGAAAATTTTCAAAAATTTCCGA
The DNA here is from genome assembly GCA_039877585.1 of Heterodera filipjevi. NCBI lineage: Eukaryota > Metazoa > Nematoda > Chromadorea > Rhabditida > Heteroderidae > Heterodera > Heterodera filipjevi. The sequence goes on from JBDPZO010000002.1 coordinate 12,972,396, forward strand.
GCTAAGGAGGTTTACAGGTTTTGCACACTTTGGCTTATATGAATTTTTAGATTTTTTAAAAATAGACAGAGACCACTTTCAAGCAGCCGTTTTTGATGGGCTATCGATTGGGAAAATTTTTGGAAAAATTTTTATTTTTTCAAAAAATTTTAAGGTAGGCGGGACACTTCAGTCCCGGGCCTGTAGCTCGCCAGGGGGTGCCTAGAGTGAAATGTTTTTTTTACCCAGATTTGTAGAGAATTAAATGGGCTATCGTGGTGTTACGTATGTTGAAAAATTTTCAGAAATTTTCGAGCTAGGCTCCCTCGAAAATTTTCACCTACCTTCAAAGGGGTCAAAAAAATTGCAAAAAATATTTTTCTGGGCCTATTTTAGGCGCTGATCACGAATATCATATTAGTTTTGTGTTTAAAAAATTTTGGGGGTTGCAAAAAATTTTCGAAAATTCGTCCATTTTTTTGGCCTCGGAAATTTGGGGATATATTTAAAAAATCATAGCTTGGTTGGTTGTGGACCAATTTTTATAAAATAAACTGCATAAAATGCAGAAAAATATGGGGCAGGCATTTTATGCAATTTATTTCACATTTTAATTATGAGTAGAAAAAAAGTTAGGTCCGAATTTCTGAAAATTTTCGAATTTCCAGAAAAAAATTCATAACTTTTTTCAGAATCGAAATTTTCAAAATTAATTTCAATGTGAAAATTGCTAATTTTTAGCTCTATTTTATATAGTTGAGAATTTTTTTATAGCTCATTCAAAAAAAAGTTAAGGCCCAAAAACTGCTTTTGGAAATCCGGACCATAGGGGGTAGGTACCCTATTGAAATTTTTTTGAAAATTTTTTAGCTCAAAAATTTTTCAAATCCCACTTTTCTAAGCCTATTTGGGACGCTGATCACGAATATGTAATCAGATTTTAGTTTTGACTCTGTTAAAGTCTCTGAATCCCTACGTTAATGTGGATTCTGGGGGTGGGGGGAGGGGGAGGGAAGGCTTAGATCACCACACTCAAATGTTTATTATTCTTTTATTTGGAATTTTACCATTTTCAAAATTATTTTTAATTATTTTCTTTGCACTTTTATATCATTTATAAACTTAAAATTATATTTAAATTCTATCTAATTTTTAAGACACAATTTTGTTTAAAAAATCATTATTTATTTGACTGCAAAAGATGTGTGCATTTCGTTCTATCTTTCTATATAGAAATTATTAAAATAAAAATTGAAAAAATATCCATTTCATTGTTTTATTGTTTTTTTCTTCAGATTTCTTAAATTTAAATAAATAATCTTATAAACTCATTCCCCAATCATTGGAACACTCTCAGTCCCTAATCATTAGAACACTCTTAGTCCCCCCCAATCATTGGAACACTCTCAGTTCCTAATCGTTGGAACACTCTCCGTCTCTTCATTGGAACACTTTCAGTTCCTAATCATTCGAACACTTTCAGTTCCTAATCATTGGAACACTCTCTTTTCTCAGTCCCTAATCATTGGAACACTCTTAGTCCCTAATCAATGGAACACTTTCCGCCCAACTTTTTGATCGGACCTAGGTAGCGAAGCTCGATAAGCGCGAAGCGCTTTGAATACAGTAAGACGCATGCACGCAGGCGCTAGTTATTTTATTATAGTTAATCAGTTTTTAGCAGATGGGCCAAGTTCCAATACAAGAAATATGTCTTTCCTAAATAAGCCACACTAATTTTAATTATAATAAAATAAAATGCATAATAAAACATTTTGTAAAAATAAAATTAACATTATCCCAACCAGCACCAGACGATGATGAAGCAGACAGCGGATTGGAATGTTTATTATTGGAACAATTCTATTAGCATTTTAATCGGAGAAGGGTTTGGAAGTTTACGTATTTCTTCTAAAAAGTGTTTTATTTTAGTTGCAATTATGGCAGGTGCTCGATCTTGTAGTGATGGTCAGCAGCAGCGGAATTGAATTTAAATTGACAATATGGACAATGTCCAATGATTACGTTTTGTTTTTGCTGTTTTTCATTATAACAGTATGAATTTCACAATGTTCCTATTAAGCTTTTATAGACTTCTTTTTGAATTTCTTAATGGTATAACTAGGACAAGGATTTATATGGATATAGAATACAAAATATGGACCAAAAATTGCAAAATATGGACAAACTTGCAAAAATGCCAAAATATGGACATAAAATATGGACTAAAATTGACGAAATATGATCTAAAAATAATAAAAATTAAACGAAAAATCTAAATTAAAGCGAAAAATAACAAATTAAGACTAAATGGCTATTTTAAAAGCAATTGCAAAAATATATTTTTTAATTATATAAAAAAAATTTGGTAAAAGTGGAGGAGGCTTTTTCTCTCCATTCGGTACTCGGAACTTTTTGTATTCTATTTCGACACTCGGACCGATAGCCCTTTTATTACTATGCTAAATAATGAAGGATCGGAGTCGATCGATGTCCAATCGGCAGGGGGAAGTTTGGGCACCAGAAAATTCAAGATGGGACATATAACGAGTAGTACACTACTCGAGACTTAAAATTTCACGAGTCGAGACCAGACTAAATTATAAAATTAAAAGCAAATATTTATTTTAATTTTTTTCATTAATTAAAATTTTTGGCAAATTTACAGTAATATATATTGTGGCATTTTTCGGATTGTTACGGCACATTTGAGCATGGAAATTATCTATTTTTTAATTTTACTGGCTTTTTATATTTAAAATTGGCTTTGTGATGCCCAAACTTCCCGGTGCCCAAACTTCATGTCGCCGTCCAATCGTCTTACTTTTATTATACTTTTATGAAAAATTTGCATCTGCTGTTGTTATTCGCGCAAAAACGTATTCTTTTAATTTTCATTCAAATAACCAAGAAATGATTTCGCTATTCACATAAAATACTAATACAAATATTATTTAAATGGTCGTCCTATTGGTGCCACAAACACTTTTCCAAGGATGGGACTGGGTCCGGGGTTTCGGATTTTTAAGGTTTTACCGGTACTGGTACTGAAAAAATGCGTACCTAGTACCGGTTTTGACCGGTCCGGTACTAGTACTGGGTTTCCCAGCCAAAAAGTACCGGTTTTTCAACCTGAAAAGTACCGGTACCGGTTTTTTTTTTATAAATACCGGGTACCGTGCTACCCTAGTTTGAAATCCTTGATTTTTTTTAATTCTTTAACATCCTCCGATGAGTAAACAACCCCGACACCAATAGTCTCCGCCATATAAAGGAATGAATGAAAAATGGTTCTTCGCTTTGTCTGCTCCGTTCGTCGTTCTTCTGAGGCGACTGTTTGGTTGATGATCGGTCGCCCCCGTTTCATTCGCTGTAATGCGACTTCACTTTCTCCAGCCCCAACTCACGCAATGAAATCTGACCAAAGATGGGGGGGGAGGGAGGTATAAATTGTCAGGGAAACTCCCTGAATCAAAAAACTGAGTCAATTTGGACTAATTTGATAAAAATTCATCTATTTAATCACAAAAGCAATCTCAAAATATTTGCTCATATGTATTAATAGCTCTTGATTAAGGATTTTAGCTGGGATTAAAAAACAGTAGCTTAAATTCAAAAGAAATGGATGCTTTCTTTTCCCCTTCGCCCCCTCCACTGACTTCTCTCATTTCGAACTTTTTGATTTTGCCCGTCACTGTCATTGGGAAGTCGCTGACATCTTTGAAAAGCACATACTTTGGCACTTTGTAGTGGGCAATCTGTACAAATTTGATGATCATTTTGTGTAAATCGGCGGTCACGTTTTATTGCCCCCCCCCCCGGAAACCACCCAACTCGGTGCAGACGGTTCGGCGCAATAGCCCTAAATAATTTTTTATGCCCGGGTGATCAGCCAATATCGAACTTGAAATGAGAACTAATTATGCTAATTAATTGGCTAAAATAAAAGTGCTCATTAAACAGGGGCTGCTCCGACGCCGAAATGACCCTTCCCGCCCCCCCCCCCCCTCTCCGCCACCTTTCCATTGCAATATTCTTTGATTTCTTCAGCGGTCGCTGATGCGTCATTTTTTAGTCGAATCCATGCACAGATCGCTTCGCCGTACCTCTCGTCCGGCACTCCGATTATGTGCACATCGGCCACCGCTAAACGACCATTGGAAAAATTATTTAAAAAAAATTATGTTGCTAGTAGAAAAGCAATTAGGGCTATCAACAATACGCAGAGAAAATTTAAATTATTGACTTATGAGAAAAAAAAAATTATTTCAAATCGTCACAGTACAAATCGATTTGTATGAATTGGTGGATGTCCGACCGTTAGACAGAAAGCACAGGAAAAAACGAAACAAAAAAAACTCACCGGGGTGTCTGTCGATGAACTGCTCCACCTTTATGGGAGAAAAGGAAAAATTTAAATAAACGAAAATAGGCGAGAAAGAGTGAAAAAGAGTCAGTCACCTCAGTGGGATAAACGTTTTCGCCCCCTCTGACGATCATGTCCTTGGATCGGCCCACAATTGACACAGTCCCGGAGGGGTGCATCACTCCTATGTCTCTGACATGGAGGCAAAAAGTCAGTGGCAAAAAAAATATATGAATTGATTGCTATTTTCTCTATTAGCATGTTGTAATCCCCGTGACCAAAATTAATGCCCCAAGGCATAACTTTTCTAAGAAGTAAAAAAAACAAAGCCAACCTTTCATCATTCGTTTAACTCTTGATAAAAAAATCAGAGTTTTTTTGTTAACGAATTTCAAAGTAAACTAAAAAATGTTTTCTATAAATAGATTTTTTTCAAAGATTTCATTTATTTTTTTTCTGGCATTTTCTTAGGAAAAAATTTCGGGTTTTTTAGTTGAAATTTTTTAGTGCTTTTTTAAAGTTCCGATATTTCATAATTTATATAAGTTTTTCAGAATTTAGCAATTGAATGAGAGCAAATTAGGCAAAAGTTATAACGAATTTTTTTTGTTAAAAATAGTGCAAATTGGCGGCGTAAGAGTTGGATTTTTACCAACCCCTAACCCATACGGTCTCCTAGCCCCTTTTTTGCTCACCCCGTCCTGTACCAGCGATCCTTCGTTAATTCTGACGAGCTGTGAATGTTCGCGTCCCAATAGCCGTACATTACCGAATAGCCTCTGACCAACACTGAAAAAATTAGAGCCAAAAATTAATTATGGCCAAAGGAACACAAATAATGGCCCAACGCACAGTCGCCTCTTTGCCCGCGGGGAGTGACACGGCCTTCTTTGTCCACAATGACCGCCTGTGGGTAATGAGGGAGGTCCATTGCCAAGTAATTAACACGCTAATTGCACCTCTAAATGGTCCATCATATGGCCGACATTGCGAATTCGATCCTCCGGCGGATCCTCCCTAATTGACATGAACGACACCGGCGAAGTTTCGGTTGTCCCGTAGCACACTTGCAAGTCCTTCATGCCCAACTCGTTGACAAGTCTTCAGTTGATAAAAGAAAATAAACAAAAAGCGCAAAGAAAAAAAAATTGCCTTGAGCAAAGCGAGACGGGACACGGCGCCCCTAAAATAAAATCGGCACTAATTAATACCCAATTAACAATATCGTTTGTATCTTTTGAAAAAGGGCAGAAAATTAGTGGAAGAATTAATTCGATTTCTATCGCACTTTAATCGTCTTACCAGTTAAATGGGAAGCAACACATTTTTATTAGCGAACCAAATTAATAAATAATTAGGTAAAATTGAATTCGTAATTTCTGAGGGTGAATTTGAATATTTTTATTGTAACTTATTGGAATTTTTTTCTACCGATGAAGACTTGCCCTATATAAAACTAGGGATGGCAGTTTTAGGCATAAAAATCGCAACAAAAAAGGCAGAAAAAAAACAATTACAGTACTAAAACCTTAATGATTCAAATGTCATTAAAATTATTTGTTTTAATTAGCTAAAAAAAGTTATAGTCCTTCAATTGCCCTAATTGTATGCCTAAGTGTGATAGATCTTAATTAAACTATAATAGCCCCTTTCGGCCCGACCACCTGCTACAATTCCTGAACGAATTGAGGAGTAGTCGAACTTTGGGTACTCCGCATGACTCATCATGTCGATATACTGAATTGACGGGGAGGGAATATATGCCAATTAAAAATGTGTTGCTTTTTGGCATTTTGTTTAATACCATTGTCGGAGTGCCATAAACAGCAGTGCATCTTGAAAGGTAGCGCCAAATTAGCATTTTGAATTAGTGACCATAACTGAGCACCGACCTCTCCTCGTGGATGGCCTGCAACGCGGCGAGCGGCTCAAAGGAGGGGGCGGGAAACACGCACGTCTGGAAGTGGACCAACGCGGCGAGCGAGCCCATCACACAGCCGAAGCAGTGGTAAAGCGGATTCGGGATGCAAATCACCGTCCGACGGTCGGCGTAACCGGCGCGAAGCCCCACGAAAAAGGCATTGTTCAGAATGTTGTGGTGGGTCAGCGTGGCCCCCTTCGGTTTGCCGGTCGTACCGCTGGTGTATTGGATGTTGCAGGGATCTGAGGGGGGGGGGAATCAATAATTAAATTTTAAAGCGGGAAAGGAGATAAAATATTAAAAGCACCATCTTGATCAAAAATAATCATTTTGCATTTCAGGAGCAAAAAAAAAAACAAAGGTAAAAATTAGGGTAGGCCGGTTACCGGTACTGGTACCGGCGGTACTTTCTGTTTTTCGGGTACCGGTATCGGTACCGTTTTTAAAAAAAAGTGAAGTACCGGTACCGGTTTTTCAGTACCGGCGATGCCTGTTCTAACCGGTACCAAATAAGCACTGGTAAGAATGGGCTCCTGAGTAAGAAATTATTGAGAAAAATTGGAGAAAAGGGCATTTTGAGGAAAAATTCGTTATAAATTTATATTTTTTAGTAATCAGCCCAATGGTAATTTTCTGTGGTGGTAAAAGCATTGTTTCTCAATATTTTTTGCTTGGGTTCCATTCCCTCTCATGGTAGGGAATTTAAATATTTTTTAAATTGTTTTTCCAAAAAAAGAACATTTAAATTCAAAATTTATGAAGGAAAGGGATCCCAAGATGTGGATTTTTACAAAATAAACACATTTTTTGAGTTTCTCTTAAAGAAAATTAAAAAAAAATTAACTGGCGGCGTAGCCGAACACCTTTTACCTTAGGTTTTCCTAAAACCGATCTCAAAAATTCACAATAATCTCAAAAATTAGTTGTTTTTTTGTAAAAATTTTGGAAAAAGTACCGGTACCGGTCGAAAAGTCATCATGGATTATTATGATTTTTTCGGCTTGTTTTTAAAAAATAATGCAAAGGGGAAGTCATGTGGTGTCGACAGGCACAAAAACCCAAGTGATTTATTCTCGAGTCGGGAATACTTTCAATTGAAAGGGACCCTCGAAACGGAACCGAAATTTTTGGTTAACTGAACCGAAGTCGAAAACCCAAACCAATTAACCCTGTTTACAAATAGAAAAACTTTCAATATAAATTTACTGCCCTCCACCTACCATCGGGCTGTGTGCTCGCTTCATATTGTCCCAATTTCCTTCGGTCGTCCGCCGTTCCCATTCCCAGCACCGCTTCGTATGACCATGCTCCGCTGCAATTATTAATTAATTGTCTCATTAGTCCCTGCCCCTCCAGTCACTCCATCATCTTCACTGACTTAAGTGTTCTTTTCTCGGCATCAAAAATGATCAAATTGCGCAATTTGGGGAATGTGTCGGTGCACAAGCGCCCGTCTCCGCGGGGTGCCTTCTCCAACTCGGGGATTAATTCACTCAAAATGCCGTAATAATCCGTCCGTTTGAATGCCGGTGGGGCGATTAACTAAAAAATTCAAAAAAAAAAATATATTTTTTTTTGTTGCAGAAACATTAAACACAAAAAGCTCTTACAGTTTTAATGCCAACTTTCTCAACAGCGTAACAGAGATCCTCACAGTGATACATCGGATTCACATTGACCTGTAAAAAGTTGGGGTGAGGGCATTGGGGACGAACCAAAAGATGTGGGCATTAAAAATGAAAAAATTAATTTATAAAAAATTTCTTGAAATTGTCTAGACAGCCAATGAATGCCTATCGGATACCAACATTTTTAAATATGTTTGCTTGAGAAAAGTAAGGTAGTTTTTTTGAAAAACCTATAAAAAAGGTATAAATTTTTGAAAATTCTAAGAATTTTTTAAAATTATGGGAAAATTAAATTTATTAAAAAAGATCGATTGCCACACTGACCAGAATAAAGCCAGCGAGTGCACTCGCAAATTGTGCGGTGATCCATTCGTATTTGTTGGGCGACCAAATGCCCAATCGGTCGCCCTTTTCCATGCCCAAATGAATGAGTCCGGTGGCCAACCGTTCGCTCTAAAGGAAATATTCCAAATTAATGACAACAGCCTTAGGCCCTTTCTGTCCCAAATTGGCGCACATCGGCTAAAACTTCCGCGTAACTCTTGCGAATGCCCTCCCGTTTGAAAATGACGAATTCGCGACTCGGCCATTTGGTCGCGGCCGTTCTCAGTCTTTCGGCGATTGTCTCAAACAGAAGTGGCCGAGTGGAGCATCCGTGCACATAACTCTGAAAAAGTGGTTGGTGTAAGAAAAAAGCAGGAGATACTTTGGCGCACTTTGTGTGTCTGTTCAGCAAGCGAATGAATGTCCATTGAAAGGGACGAAAAAAGGCAAAAAGACGGGGACTCAGACGGACAGGGCACAGATGGGGCAGGAGGAAGAGAAACTGAAAGTGCAAAACGAACCAATTAACACAAAGAGAAGAGGGACAATTGGACAAATGAAGGAATGGACAATGATAAGATTGGGCCAGAAAGGGGTGGGGGGGGGGGGTAGAATTCGTGGGTACACATCAGGGATGTGCCGAATCGGAATCGGAATCGGCGATTTAATCGGAATCGGCGATTTAATCGGAATCGGATTTTGTCCGGCTCGGCACATCCCTGGTACACATCACTTCAGTGGGTGGCCGATCATTCCGTCAGTGGTTCATTTGGGCAGTGAAAATCTCAAAATTAATTAATAACAGATAAAAAATGGAGTTTTCTGAAAGCCAAACCCTCTAGTTTTCTGAAAACCCATCCCAAAATTTTATTCTGAAATCTAACCCTAGTTTTCTTTTCTGAAAATATTCTTTCAAAAAAACTGAGGGAAAAGGTAGGGTTAGGTTTCCAGAAAAGAAAACTAGGGTTAGATTTTCAGAAAAAAATTTGGGTTTGGTTTTCAGTAAACTAGGGGGTTAGGCTTTCAGAAAACTAATTCTGGAAATTTTAGGCCCCATTTTTATCTTTTATTAATTTTTTTTTGAGATTTTCACTGCCCAAATGATAGGGAACAGTTCAGTGCCGCACGATTAAGTGCCAGCCGAAGTTTTTGTTTATAACATATTTTATACACTGATGCAACTCTTTTTTAATATCATTTGAAAGCTATATGTGATTAGAGCTATTCGTAAACAGAAGCTAAGAGATGAAAAAATTCTTGAAAAAGTTTTAGGAGAAAGTTTAAAAAGTCCCGTTTTTTGCAAAATTTAAATTGTAACTTTTCGAGAATTGTTTGATCGCTTAGCTTTTGCTTATTCATAGACTATAAATACACAAAACTTTCGAATGACATAAAATTTTTAGGATTTGGTACCAACAAAAAAAAAACACCGGCTGGCACTGAAACGTGCGGCACTGAAATGAGCTGCTCCGGAATTCGTCTGCTGGTTGTTCTGATCAAAGGGAAAAAGTATTTCGGGGATTGGGCTAATGTTAGAAGTTATAAAAAAATTTTAACAATTTCTCGGCGGCGTCTGTCGGCACCGTTCTCTTCCATTTTCTTATAAATTTTAAAAAATTGCCATAAAAAGAAAGAATTTGTTAGCAAAGTGTGCTTTTTTTCTTGGCAACGAATGAAATTATATAAAAATTTAAGGGAAAGAATCTTTGGTTATAAATTCAAAGATGATTAGAAAAAGGAAAAAACCCTTAGGACAGTAAAAGCGAAATGAATGAGAGGAGGGCACGGCAAACGCCTTTTATAAGCCAAAAGTGCACAGAAATAAACTTTGCTCAAATGGCGGGCGGCTAAAGGGACGACGGTGACGAACATTTAAAATATGAAATGGCATTTTGGGAAAAGGGAGGGCCATAAATGGGACGGAACAAACAGAACGCATGGGCGGCCAATCGGAGAGGGAGGGAATGGAGGGCACGGCAAAACTAATCCGAAAGTTTTGTTGGGGGTGACATGGCCACAAAAACAACAAATCCAACACAATTTTAGCACTTTGGTGAGCCAATTTTAATTAGCCATCTGTTCAAATTGGTTCGCATTAGCTTTAATTTAATTTACTTTTTTGATTTAATTGGGTAATTCAATTTACGAAAGTGCGCCAAAAAAAAATTAATTTGGTAAGGGAGGGGGTGGGGGGGGGGGGGAAATGCGCAATCAGAACGAGGCCAGAAGGGTGGGGGAGGGGGGTGAGTTGGGGCAATTGAAGAGACACGAGACACAGTGAACACAGTGAAGGGCAGGGTAAGCAATAGGGGGGCAGGGCGGGTGAGGTGGGGAAAGGGTTCTGTTGCTGGTCGGTCCCCCCGGGGGAAAAGGCTCTACTCAACCTCGCCCCATGCACCTCACAGCATTGCCGTCCGTTTGTTGTGCTGTCAAAGTCGTTGAGCGACTCACTCACTCAACGAATTACAACGGTCGAAAAAGAAAAAGGAACAATTAAAAAAAACAGTCAAAACATTGAGGAAACTCATTAGGGACAGCGTAAAAAGGCGTAAGAAAAAAAAGAAGAAATAACGATTGGGGCGCTTTAAATAGGAAAAATCGGAAAGTAAAGACTTGGGACGTTTAAAGGTTGCGATGGACATATACAATCAAGGATGACAGAAAGAGAGAGAGAGAGAGGGGGGCGGAGAAAGAGAGATGAAGAGAGGGTGAGAAGAGAGAGAGAATAAGAGGAAGAAAGAGAGATTGAAGGAGAATAGAGAGAAAAACGAAAGAACATGGGTAGAATTGAGAGAAAAATGGACGCGAGAGGGAACTGGAAATTTAACAGTCTGCAAAACAGTCATCAGGACGACCTCTCGGTCTGTGCTGTTGCTGATCGCTATCTCCCCCCCCCCCCCTCCCTCTCTTTTCCTACGTTTTCCCTTCCCTTTTCTCCCCCCCCCCCCCCACCGCCACTCCCCTCTCTCCGTTCCTGTGCTCTTTTTCCGTCCCCATTTCTTTCCCCCCACTTCCTCTTCTCTCATTTTCATGAGCTTTTTCCCTTTCCCTTCCTCCTACTGCTTCTCCTCTCTCTCTCTCATTTTCCTGTGCTTTTTCCCCCTTTCCTCTCCTTCCCCTCTCCTTTTACCACATCATCAGTTAGAGAGTTTCTGTCTCGTGTCTAGCAAAACGGGGTTCGACTCGAACAGAAACGCAATTTCCCGACATTTATTTGTTATTGATGAAGTTTATTTCTTCCAAATCCCTGCTCACCTGCACTTCGATTGACTGCGACCATCGCCGGCGGATGCGAAGAATGACGGGAAGAAGAAAAAGGGGAAGAAGAAGAAAAAGAATAAGGGGGTTTAGTAGAGAAAGAAGCGAATGGTGACGAAAAAGAGACAACGGACGGCGCGGGAGTGACGACGACGGCGCCCCCTCTCCTCCGGCAGAGGACGAATAAAAGGGAGGAGGAGGGGGAGGAAGAAGAGGAGGAGGGAACGGCGAACAGGAGACGAATCATCATGCCGACTTATTACACATACATATGAAAAGGGAAGAAGCGAATTTGAATGAATGCATTTTTTACACACAAAAAAATGGGACGTAACGAACGGAGGGACAAAGCGAAAATGGGAGGGCGAGGGGGAAAAAGCGTGCACATGGAAAGGCGCGTAGACAAAATCCCAATCGACAAAAGACCGACAAAGCCAAAAACCGACAAAGCTGATTTCTAATTTAAGTAGGTTTTGAACCTGCCCGGGATTGCCATTTGACATTTAATTGGACTATGATGACTTTATGGCATTTATGTTGGAAAAAATGCCAAAATTGAGGGCAAAAGTCGGGTCTCAAATGTCCGATTTTCGCTTGGGTCGGCAAAACAAAATCTTTGGACCGTGAATGCTCAAAAATGCCCTTTATATGTTTAGCCGAAAATGTTGATGATTCTGAAAACTGAACTCGGCCCTGTGCCGACATAATCTCATTTAGCCAAAACGATTAAATTCAGTCTCAACCCTTAACAGAAAATCTCGGCCTAGATTAAGGAAATTTTTTGATTATTGAGCTGAGATTTTGTCAGCGCGCCAAAATTGGCACTTTACAGGGGCACTGAATGATCATTGATTGTGAAACACATCTGAATGTCATATGACAATTGTCCATTCTCTGATTTTTCATCAAGTAATTGACTTTTTAAATATATTGAATTTCTGAACTCCAAGGCAAATAGTGCGCTCTGTTTTTTACAGTTAATTGACTCCATCACATATTATTTCTTAAATCATAGATTAAGCGGAAAAAGACAGGAAATGAAAAACAAATGGCGGGAGCAAAGGACAGGGAATTTGTGTGTCACCCATCAAAATCAGTCATCATGTACACATAAAATAGGAGAAGAACAGGGGATGAACTCATTTATTTGTATGAAATGGAAAGTTCAGCAAAATGCGAGGCGAATGAATGAGAGAGGGCGGGGGGGGGGGAGGGGAGGGCGTAAATGTGAGAATGAATTCAATTTGGTTGAGCGTGTGGTTAAACGAATGATCAGAGGAGAGGGCAATAGTTTTTTCAATTTATTTATTTGTCACTCGACCAAAATCACTGGACATAATTGGGAGAAGGGAGGAGAAAAAAGAAAAAATGATAAAAAGGTCAAATACGCGAAGGAATGAAAACAGTTGATTTATTGCAGGATTCTCATTCGTACTTGGATTCAAAGTACGTACTTGGATTTGAGCCTTCATGCTTTGAAAATTGAAGCGTACTTATTTCCAAGACTGTACTTGGAAATGGGAATTAAATAAATTAACGATTTTTTTACTGCAAATAATAAATGTTTGGTGTGTACTTATGTAGAATTTACAAATTTGCCCCTTTTATTTCGTTGAATTTGATACCACCCAACTATCCCCCCTCCCGCGGCATTCGCTTAGAAATTTTTATGGATAAATTTTTATTATCCGTTTAACGGCCAATGCAAGACGCTTCCTTCTTTTCACTAATGGTCAAAATACCTAACGGTCAAAATGCCTAATAAGTCAAAAACGGTAAAAATGCCGAACACAAACATCTAATGGATAAAATTATTTAGTTATTTCATAATCTCCTTTAACTTTTTTTTTTTTTGTTGACGGGAATTTGTTGAAATTTTCATGTACTAATAAAATGCTGAGACTTCAAGCTTTCGAATGATACCAAAATGCAGGGATTGATTAATATTAAGAAACGGAACTCCAATTTTTTTAAGCCTTAATGAATTTTTTTGAGATTTAGCAAGCTATAGAGCAACTCAAGGGCTATATATCTTACAATACCAAGATTATTTAATTTGGTTGCTCTGACAAAAGTTATGACTCTAAACTCTAAATTGAGCCAAAAACTCAGTAAAATTGACAGTTTTTAAGAAACGCGCCTTGAAAATTACCATTGCCAAAAGGAACGGTACCCTATTCGTACTGTTGCCGTCTTATAAGATAAGTATAAGGACTTCTAACATCCGCTGTCTGCGATCCCAAGCAAAACAGTACAAATCGGGGTTTTACCGCTAAAAGGCCCTGTTGGAAGAAATCGGATTCATTTCGCTGTGATGGGAATAAAGGAGCAAAAATTGACAAAAAGAAGATGATGAGTGAGGTGGTGCAAAGGGACGGTAACAAAAGGTCCAACGGACAAAATGTCTTTCGGACAAAAGGGCCATTGACATTTGGTCCCATAATGGGAAATCGGATAAAAGGTCCTTGGAATTAATTTTTGAATTTTAAAAAATGTTTTTTGCTTTGTTAAAGGTTATTCAAATACTTGAAGTTAATGCATTCCCTCATTGATATATTAACTCAATTCTTTTCTATTCATTTATGACTAAATTTTTTACTGCATTTCTTAAGCATTTTGGTAGTAAGGATGCGACCGATGCGTGATCAATAGAGCAACCGTTTTGAGGCAAATACCTTTTTTTCTGCGCACTAGTTCCGGTATATTAAGCATAAATAATGCATTTTCCACTTGGGTTGAGGCTTCTACGTTGACTTTTATTTTGCCTTTTTTTACTTTTTCGGGATTTTCGTGCCTTAAATGCCTTTTTTGGCATTTTCGTGTTTTCATGACTTTTTTGGCGTTTTGAGTGCATTTTTTCGAAATTTTAAGAAATTTCTTAAGAAAAAAGGCAAAAAAATTAAAAATAGACCCCCTAAAATTGACCTTTCAAATTTTGTAAAAATAAAGCCCCTAAGAATAGAAAATTTTTTCAAAAAGTTGCCCCTAAAAATTCTATTTTTTATCTAAAATTTTGATTCTCAAAAATATTTTTTTGCTTAATTTTTAAAATATTAAATTTATTTCGCTTGTCTTCGGTGATAGGTGAAAGAATTTTTTCTTTATGATTTTGACTAAAAAATTGCTTTAAAAATTTTTTTGGCTTTAAAACGGCATGAAAAACGTGCGTTCAAAAATTTTAAATGCCCATTTTCATGCCTTTTTTAGGGTTTTTGTGCCTTTTTTGCAACTTTTTATGCCTTTTTTAGGCGCCTTTTGGCGATTTTTGGTGCCTTTTTTTGGTTGCTCTAGTGATCAACTAGTACAGTTACAAAAAGCTACCAGAAAGCGCAGCTTTACCGATTAGGTGGCCATCGTCCGATTTGTATGCCGAAAAATAAATGAACAACAGCCAATTTGAATGATTTGTGTTTGGTAGGAAGGGTTTTGGTTTTGGAATTTTATCTGTTAACAAAAAAAAGTAAAAGGGCATTTCCTGTGACCTTTTGTCCGATTTTCCACTATGGGACCAAATGTCCGATGGCCCTTTTGTCACGCACCGGGTGCAAACTATGACGAGGGAAAAGAAAGAACAAATATCGACTGACTTTTTTTGTTTATCGATTTCATCGAAAGAAAAGAAAAATATTATTTTGTCCCTCACTCATTGCGAAAGTCGTGCCGAACTAACTGTGTCCGTAACATGCCCTCCTCTTTTTATTCTTAGCGTTTACAAACTTTTCTGCCTAAACCAGGGATTGGATATGTTCTTTTTTGGAGGGGTCGAATCTTTTAAATCAAAAATGTCCTTTTTTCAAAGAAATGTCCTTTTTTCAGCCTATTGGTCATATTTTGTCCTTTTTTCTTACTGTGAGGTAAAAAAAGAAGAAAAAAATACTATTTTTTACAATTTTTGAAGCGATTTCTTAGTATTTTTTCAAAAATTTTTCCCGGTGGCGCCTGTCGGCACCGCTGGACACTCAATCCTTTTGAAATTTTTTCAAAAAAAAACGGAAAATTGACCATTTTTGGTGAAATCTGTTAACAAATAGGCTACAAATGTTCAAAATTTTTCCCGGCGGCGCCTATCGGCACCGCCGACCTTTCCTTTTTTAAAGTTAAAATTTAATGTCTGTCTCATTTCAAGGCCTGACAGCTAAAAAAATGGGTTAAGAGTCTCGCCCAAATTAAACAGAATTACGATTTCACTTGCCCCGAAATGTACGATTTGCTTATTTCCAGTCCCAAATTGCTCAAAATGATTATGGGTAATGAAAATATGGTATTTGAATGTCATTTACTTGAATAAATTGATGTACAACTGATAACTATCGTTTTTTCATTCTGTCCTTTTTTTTACCCCAAAATCTTTTTTTAGGCCTAGATGTCCTTTTTTTGAAAATTTTCATATCCAATCCTTGGCCTAAACCCAAAAGAATTGAAAAAAAGGAAAAGTATTAAAAAGACGATAAATTGTTAGGTTGCTATGTTCTTTTCTAGGAATTGTGCCTTTTTTTTGTAAATTTTTTCCATTATTATTTTTCATATTTTAGCTTATTTAGTAAATATTTATTTAAATATTTTAGGATTTTTCATGCATATTAGTTCATCCCAAATAACGAAAATCTTGGTAATAGTAAAGAATACTGCTGGTCCCATAAAAAAGGAGTTAAAATGGGTTTTGTGCGCTTCTGAGTTGTACTCGGGGCTTTTCGGGGTCGCTGATCACGAATATGACATCAGATGTCATATGATTTCATCTAATCTATACCTTTTTTCTCATGTCTATGATTTTTCATCAAATTTTTTCAAGACTTTTTTAACACTATCCAAAATGTCATGAATATTTATGCATGAAATTATGCATAAAAAAACAAGCATATTCAACATAAAATTGAGCAATTTTTTAAAACTATTTTCATGTGCCATAAATGTCTTTTTGCCGTAAACGCGGTTCCCAAGCGCTCGTTTCATCGCTATTTGTGTACACTTATGCATATTTCGTGTATTAAATAGGGTTGTACACGGTCGGTTTCGGTTCGGTTAACCGAAACCGAAAACCGGGTTTTTTGGGCCAAAAACCGAAACCGTAAACCGGGGGTCCCAAAACCGGCCTAACCGAAAACCGGGGGGACCGGTTTGTCGGTTTTTTCGGTTTAGAAAAATACACCCCTAAAGATGGGATTTTGAATATATAGAGTAAAAAATAGGTTGTCAGGACAATGCGTCAGTGGACAATCCGTCATAGAAAAGACAATCCGTCAGAGGAAACCCCGTCACTGAAGAACACTGTCTCTGACGGATTGTCTATCGACGGATTGTCCGGGAGCCAAGAATAAGGACGGTGTCAATCTCTCTAAAAAGGGGGTGGTCCTGCTAAAAGTCTCATCTATGGTTGAATACCCGCTACCAGCACGGTACGAGTTTTACGGGTTTTGCGGGTTTTTTATGGGAAAATCAGAAAAAGGGGAAAAAACCCGCAAGCAATTTTAAAAATCACAGATGAGAAAAAAGGTATAGATTAGATGAAATCATATGACATCTGATGTCATATTCGTGATCGCGACCCCGAAAACCCCCGAGTACAACTCAGAAGCGCACAAAACCCACTTTTAACTCCTTTTTTATGGGACCAGTATTTTCTTTACTATTACCAAAATCTGAATGATTCAAATGACACTACTTTTTTTTGCCAGAGGTTGTAAACTTTTTCATATTTTTTTCTGCTCGTACAGTCATGGTCATATGTTTATGCAGTAACATGTTTTTTTAGGAAAAACTGGCAAAATATTTTTTTTGGTTGAAAAGGGGAAAAATTGACTTTTGTAAAGTTTTTAAAAAAGAACCCATAAAAATGAAAAATTTGAATATCTTGAGAAGATTTTGGCAAATATTTTGAAAATTTAAAAATATTTCTTCAAATTTTTTAGATTTTTATATAAATTAAAAAAAAAATTAATATTTTATTTTGCCTTTGCTTAAAATGCCCAATTTATTGCTTATTTATTTACCGATTAAAACGCGATTTCGATTTTTGCACTTACAAATTATATTTTTAAATCAATATTTTTGTCTATATTTTGGGTTTTGCAAAATTTTCATCAGTATTACGACTTTTTTCGTAAATATTAGTGAAAACCCTAATTAGTACCATCCCTACCCATTATTCCAATAGGTATTTGCTTAAATATTCTACCTATTTTTCTGTCCCAATTTTTCATAAAAAGTTTTATTTTTTTAGTTTTTGTATTTATTAACTCAAAAAGCTTACCAAAACGAAATGTCGGAGAATTCCAAAGAGGAGAAAGAAGCAAAGATGGAAAATGTCCCAGTTAATCACCTCCTCCCATTTGGCCCATTTCTGCTCATCTCGCGCAATTGGACAACGGACTAACAAAAGCATCGAATTCCAATGCCATTTCAGTGTCAGCCGTTCACCAGTCGAATTGTTTAAAAGTTCAAATGGCGCAACGGTACTAGTAATATCAAAGCACAAACACGTAAACGTAATAACAATGATGCAATTGGCACGGGAAGAAGCATTGGAAAATGCCTGAAAGGAAAACAACCAATAAACAACAAATGCACATTTGACCAAATCCTTATTCATAATATAAGAAATAATACGGATTTAATCAAACATTAAAACTCATCAAATGCTGTGTAACATTTACCGTTTTAAAGGGATCAATCTTTGACGACCAATGGGCAAGTGAATACAATTTGCATCGGACTATCCTTCGGAGCACCGTCCACCAGCAGAGGAGGCGACAACAACAACCATTTGGCCACCAATTGTCCGTCCAATGCATTTGCACTGTCATCAGACGGAAAGGCAGGGAAAATATCGTGAAATGCAGAAAGTAATCGAAGAGATGGACAGTCGCTGAGAAGGGACGGCACAAATTGTCGAAGATTTATGCCGACGCCTAAGTGCATCCCGTAAACATTGTCCTTGATCAGTGGCCAAATGTTGTGCATTGCAAATTCCAAAGCACAATTATCGGCTGATATAATTTTCAAATATGTTCCACATGAGGCGAAAGTACGGCGAAAAAGGCGAAGAAAATCGACGACATTCTGATCGATGTAACTGAAAAATGGGATTAAAACTTATAGCTATTAAACAAGTCATTTGTCTAAAATGTCGGGGTCGGGTGGCAATCCTACTTTAGTCAATTATTTTCGGAAATGAACTGCCGTCCCCTCCCACAATTTTGAAAAGAAATTTCGACACTGTCCACATGAATATGACAACCATTTTTACAATTTCGGAAATGAAGCACCAAATTCCACAAAACAAAAAAATTGTTGTTCGAACTCTGGTTCGAAATCAAACTTGCTTTCTTTAACATTACTTTATCAAAATGTGTTTGAATCCGACGACTTTTTTCGGCACCGGCACTTGCGGAAACGGCACCATTTCACCACGAGAATTGACAATTTTCATTTGCTTTGTGCCATTCTCCCCAATATTCCATCCAATTCCAATTGGTTCCAATGTCCATCGTCGTGTTCTGAAGTGTTCATCGACGTAATAGTCAAATCGGTGGCTGAGCAGTGCAATTTCGAGGCCAAGTTGACGTGGCGCAATCAAAGCGAACACCGCCAGCCAACCGTCGGCACAGATTGGGCTGAAAAAATGCCAAAAACAAAATATAAATTTTCATAATATTTTTTTTTGTTACATTTCATTTTCCATCTTTGCTTCTTTCTCCTCTTTGGAATTCTCCGACATTTCGTTTTGGTAAGCTTTTTGAGTTAATAAATACAAAAACTAAAAAAATAAAACTTTTTATGAAAAATTGGGACAGAAAAATAGGTAGAATATTTAAGCAAATACCTATTGGAATAATGGGTAGGGATGGTACTAATTAGGGTTTTCACTAATATTTACGAAAAAAGTCGTAATACTGATGAAAATTTTGCAAAACCCAAAATATAGACAAAAATATTGATTTAAAAATATAATTTGTAAGTGCAAAAATCGAAATCGCGTTTTAATCGGTAAATAAATAAGCAATAAATTGGGCATTTTAAGCAAAGGCAAAATAAAATATTAATTTTTTTTTTAATTTATATAAAAATCTAAAAAATTTGAAGAAATATTTTTAAATTTTCAAAATATTTGCCAAAATCTTCTCAAGATATTCAAATTTTTCATTTTTATGGGTTCTTTTTTAAAAACTTTACAAAAGTCAATTTTTCCCCTTTTCAACCAAAAAAAATATTTTGCCAGTTTTTCCTAAAAAAACATGTTACTGCATAACATAAAAAAATTATTTTTGACAAATTTTTTTGGTTTGAAAAAGTCCTTTCTTAGGGGTTTATTTTTTGAAATTTTTTAGGCCGATTCTTAGGGGTGCATTTTTTCATTTTTTATTGTATTTTCCTTAAGAAATTTCCATAAAATCCTAAAATAGTCCTTTGAAAATTTAAAAATCGCGAAATAAGTGCGAAAATAAGCACGAAACGCCAAAATAAGGGCAAAAACTTATTTTAAGGGCGAACATCTAGAATATGCATTTTTAAGGGCCAACATCCAAAATAAGCATTTCTAAGCTCGAATAAGTGCGTCAAAACGAAAAATTTTCGGAAAAAAAATGTGTTTTTCGTGCATTTCTCGTCGAGTTAAAGCCGCAGAAAAAATAAGCAAAAACTTATAAATCCGTTCCCTACATATGACCATGACTGTACGAGCAGAAAAAAATATGAAAAAGTTTATAACCTCTGGCAAAAAAAAAGTAGTGTCATTTGAATCATTCAGATTTTGGTAATAGTAAAGAAAATACTGGTCCCATAAAAAAGGAGTTAAAAGTGGGTTTTGTGCGCTTCTGAGTTGTACTCGGGGGTTTTCGGGGTCGCGATCACGAATATGACATCAGATGTCATATGATTTCATCTAATCTATACCTTTTTTCTCATCTGTGATTTTTAAAATTGCTTGCGGGTTTTTTCCCCTTTTTCTGATTTTCCCATAAAAAACCCGCAAAACCCGCAAAACCCGTAAAACTCGTACCGTGCTGGTAGCGGGTATTCAACCATAGATGAGACTTTTAGCAGGACCACCCCCTTTTTAGAGAGATTGACACCGTCCTTATTCTTGGCTCCCGGACAATCCGTCGATAGACAATCCGTCAGAGACAGTGTTCTTCAGTGACGGGGTTTCCTCTGACGGATTGTCTTTTCTATGACGGATTGTCCACTGACGCATTGTCCTGACAACCTATTTTTTACTCTATATATTCAAAATCCCATCTTTAGGGGTGTATTTTTCTAAACCGAAAAAACCGACAAACCGGTCCCCCCGGTTTTCGGTTAGGCCGGTTTTGGGACCCCCGGTTTTCGGTTTCGGTTTTTGGCCCAAAAAACCCGGTTTTCGGTTTCGGTTAACCGAACCGAAACCGACCGTGTACAACCCTATTTAATACACGAAATATGCATAAGTGTACACAAATAGCGATGAAACGAGCGCTTGGGAACCGCGTTTACGGCAAAAAGACATTTATGGCACATGAAAATAGTTTTAAAAAATTGCTCAATTTTATGTTGAATATGCTTGTTTTTTTATGCATAATTTCATGCATAAATATTCATGACATTTTGGATAGTGTTAAAAAAGTCTTGAAAAAATTTGATGAAAAATCATAGACATGATAAACGGTCGAGAGTAGCTTTGATTAACCCCACATTTGGGAACGAAATTCCTTTTTCTCTATCGTCGGTTTTGTTTTCGTTTTTGTTGTCATCTTTACTGTTGCCTTTTTGAGTGGGGCTGTCCATGAATACAAAATTGGGTCGGTTTTAAGATGGGCCTCCAATTGAATTGTCCCCGGAGGTTTGATGCCGGGTTTGCCTGCTCTCTTATCAATTATATACTTAATTGATTTACGCAAATTGCTTCGCTCAAAAGGTCGACCAGTTTTGTCATTTATAATTGAGTTATCCCTGACGCTCATTCGTTTGGCATATCGGTTGGCTTTAATAAAAATTCGTTCAATACGTTGAGCCATTGTTAGTTGATTTGTCGGGATAAAAAACAGATTGGAGTCACTTGGAATGACCACAGATGCAGACGGAAGAGCAGCAGTCGAGGGAATCTCATCTCTAGGCTTTGGCTTAATAGCCACAGTACGTCTGGGTATGTATCTTTTTCCAGGTCGCAATGGTCGCCATCTTAAACGCTTTTCACCCGGTTCTAAAGGATGATATGTTGCTGTCCATCCGCGCTTTCTGTTGGCACGCGAGGGTAATAGTGGCTGTTGTGGAAGTGGAGGAGGGGGAGGAGAAAGAGGGATTTCTTCTATAGCCATATCCTCTTGTTTTGATGTGGACGGTTTTGGTTCCCATTTGGGCTCTCTTTTCGGCTCTCTTTTGGGGACAAGACGATGCGGTGTAGGCGGAGGGAGACTTTCTATTTGATGTAGAGGCGGACGAATATATGGGCTATATTTTTTGACTGAAGATTTACCCTTTTCTTGCTTTATTTTTCGTTTTATCACAATCCTTGGTTCTAAAATGTCCATTGACTCAATTTCACGAGCATGCTCGGGTAGCAAAGGCTCTTCACCATAATATTGTGAAGAAGTTGACAACGTGAATTCAATTTCCGACATGTTATCATCACTGTAATCATTGGGTAGCGGGGCAGCAGCTGCTTCAGCAAGAAGATCTCGTCCTAATTCTTTTTGTTGTTGTTGCTGAGCAGGGTTTGGAAGTGTTACTTGTTCGCCAATTAATTGTCGATTACTCTGTTGTCTATTTTTTACTTGTTGGAAAAGACCAACCAATCTGCGGTTCCCAATACGCCTTGGACCTGTTGGTGGCCTTCGCTTACGAGGCTGCCGAGGGGGGCGATTCTCGGGCGGAGGAGGAGGGGGAGGAGGAGGAGGTGTGCTTTGAGGAGTATATGGACGAGTTGAACAATGAGTGTGTCGCCCATACGGTGGGCTTGGAGGAGAATAAGGACGTGTTGGGCGACGAGGGCGTCGCCCATGCGGGGGTGGAGGAGGTGGGGGTGGGGGAGGAGGACCAGAAGAAGGAGGAAGTCGAAGGGGACGACGAGGACGTCGTCCGTATGGAGGAGGAGGAGGAAGAGGAGGAGGTCCCGATGAACTAGACGGACGACGAGGTCGTCGCCCAGATGGAGGAGGAGGAGGAGGGGGGTGTTGCTGAGTGTCCACTACTTCTCCTTCGTCATCACCTCCGTCACGTTTAAACAGCACACTAAGGCTTTTAGTTAATTCAACCTTTGTTGGTCTGTCTGCGTGTTCCTTTAGCATGTGTAAATAACGCCTGAGCTGCTGATTGTAGTGAACATTTTTTGTGGATGGATTGGTTCGTTCTGCCTTGGCACGTTCCAAATCATGTCTTATGGCACCCAAATTAATATCCCCTGTCGCGGTCGCAGAGGTAAGACCATGATAAATTTCTTGCGGTACAAGTAAAAATTTATTCGCCATTTTTACAAATGATGCTAGATAAACAATATTTTGGGGTATTTATGTGTTTTTAGTTACAACAGATTTGTCTAATTCTATTAAAACGGGGGTTAAAAGTGCTGCAAATAATCCACCAAATCCTGATCCTTTCTGGACAATCACACATCTTGCGCCCCGTTCACTTCTCGCTCGGCTCATTCGTCGGACAAAATCTACTAGGTAAAAGGCGTCGTTTCTGTCGGGTTGTCAATTGAACACGTGAGGCAACAAGATTCAAACAAATTTCCACCAATGCCAACAGTTGTTCAGTGCGAGCTTTTCGAATGAGCTTCTTACATTTCCTAGCCGATTTGGTGCGCGAAAGTGAACATAACCAATCGGAGTTGTCTCGAATCAACTGACCAATCTTTGTTGTTTGTTTATTGTCCTCCATTTTTAGAAATGAACACAACAAGACCCCCTTCTTCCTCTTGTTCATCCTTAAATATATTGGTGCGAAGGCGTAGTGCGGGATCCGAGGAAGCATGCATATCTATCAACAAATAACCATAGGGGCGAGAAGTTGCTTTGCGGTAAGCGTCAAGGAAAAAGTCCAGCTGACGCGGGAACAGTTGAACTCCTATACTTCGAATTGACAAAAGGGAATTAGGTGCCCGCATCAGTACCAGGTACTGAGATGAAAGGCGTGCCATTTTGATTTTCTTCTCAAACAAATTTTGAGTAACGAACACAACCGTAAAGTGATTATGGTGGGATTTTTTGGTGTTTTTTTTTCTGGAAAAATCGGGACCCAAATACTCTACATTGCGCCTGTGATCACCATTCCGATCCCTCCATCCCTCAGCCCGGCATTCAGCTGGGGCTGAAAACCACCATTCTGGTGCTGAAAAGTTATAGATGCAGGCAGGCCTAGGTTTTGAAAATTTTGCTTCGGGTTCGCTGACAGACCTTTCGGGGACACTTCATCTTAAAATCCTACCAGCAAAAATTTTTTGATCCCGGTTAAAAGAAAAATTTTCGTAGAACTGAGACTGCGCAAATGACCCGCAACTCGGTTCCTGGCGCTCATGTGGCGCCCTAGATTTTTTTATATTTTTTTTCCCGGATGCACCGCAAAAAGTTGTAAGACCTTTCCACAAATAAAACCGAAACCAATGGTCAAAAATAAAATTTGGTGACAAAAATAAGAACACTTTTTAAACTTGCTTCCAAAGCTTAAAATAAAATGTTAGCATTTTTGATGTCGAAAAAGCAATGCCGACATGTGCCGCCGGGCATATTTTTGAAAGAGTGTATTTTGGTAACAAATTTTGTAAAAAAAAAATGCACGTTTTGAGGTTTTTTGATCGTCAATTAGAAGTGAAAATAACTTTTGCACTAATAAATGTGAAATAAATAATAGCATAGTGTTATTATTTTTTCACTTAATTCAATTGAAATTGGTGCGGACACAGAAAAAAGAAGGAATAAATGTTTCCAAAGAATGCTTTGCACTGTCGTGCAAATGGCGCATTGGTTATGATGCGCCGCCAGGCATGCATCTTCAGCTGGGTTCAGTCCCTCCCGCACGCGAAATTTTTAATTTATTTTTTCAAAAGTTCGTTTTTATTTTTAATATTTTCATTTTATATTTTCTTGCCAATAAAATGTATTCATTGCTGGTAAAGACTTTTCGCCCGCATCGGATATACCTAATCTCTCTTCCCAACAAAATTTGAATTAAAAAACATTGTTTTTCGAATTAGAATGGCTTTTTTCTTTTGAAATTCATCTTTTCCTTTGTTAATTATAATTCATTTACAACAGAATATAACATACCGCGCTTTTTTATTTTTTTTCATTGGATTATTAATCTTATAATTAATAAGTAGGGCCCGGATTTTTTAGCATCTATTTTCAACTATTTTGGGGATTAATGCAAGAAAATGATCAGTAAAATTCCCAAATAACAATTTTAACCTTAAATTTTTATTGCCAAAAATGTAATTAGATAAGATAAATTTGTGTAAAACGAAGAAAAGTTGCGCTAGGACAATTGGCTTACTCAGCAGTAAAATAAAAGGAATAAATAATAAATAATATTCCTTTTGAATGTGATTTGGAATTGTAAAACACAAGCAGCAGGTCTACGTCAATTCGGCGCCAAATGGTCATTTTTGAATAATTTTTGAGATCATCTTGAGGAAAACTACGGTATAAAATGTCCGACGATGCTATTTCGCTAGCGAAAAAAGGGTGTAAAAGGTTTTTTCCTCCAAATTTTGGAAAAACAAAACAGAAAAAAACCATTCTTAAAACGAGAAACCAATGGTCAAAAATAAAAATTGGTGACAAAAATAAGAACACTTTTTAAACTAGCTTCCAAAGCTTAAAATTGATGTCGAAAAAGCAATGCCGACATGTGCCGCCGGGCATATTTTTGAAAGAGTGTATTTTGGTAACAAATTTTGTAAAAAAAATGACACGTTTTGAGGTTTTTTGAGATAAATTTTGAAAAACCTAGGGTGGCACGGTGGGTCTAATAGGCGCCACCGGGGGAAATTTTGAAAATTAAGGGGCCCATTTGCTAATAGATATTGCTCAGAAATTGTCATTTTTGAATAATTTGTATCATCTTGAGGAAATCTACTGTGTAAAGTGTCCAGCGGTGCCATTTCGCTACAGCAAATTTTTTGAAAAACAATGATTTTACAAAATTAAGTAAAAATTTTTTAACTTTTTTTAAAAATTTTATATTAATTTTCTATCAAAAATTAAAAAAAATTGAAAAAGACAATGAATTCAACCGGAAAATTTTGTTCTGAAGAGGAAGGGATGGAAGGCAATCGAATTTCCTGAATCGTTCAGGGATGAGTATTATGATGTGTATAAGCAGGCAAACTTTTCGGCACTTACTGCCAAAATAACGGAGTTAGCTATGCAGTGAGCTTGTATTTGCTATTTGATGTGGGCTTCATTTGAATAAATAGTAAACGAGATGAATCGTATTTTTTAGAAAAGTTATTGTCTTCGACGGTGCTAGGTCGTTTGTTAAATCCGCCATCTTTTGAAAAATTCGGGTACCTTATCGAAGTTTTTAAAATTTGTTGCCTAATAAAGAATTTGAAATGCTTTACCAATCGGTCACCCCCTTTACTTCTCTGTTCGCATACGGTTTCAAATGGAGATGAGGACTGTGACTTTTAGTGACGAAACCCTTTTGAAAAAGTTAAATAAATAGTGATGAAAATTCATTTCGCGATTATCAGAAGTCTCATTGTCTCAATCCCTAGACATGGCGCACCTACGTTTTGTCGATTCGACGTTTTGTCGACTCAGCCAAAAATGAACGTTTTGTCGACTCAGTCAAAAAACCACGTTTTGTCGACTATACGTTTTGTCGACTCGACGTTTTGTCGACTATACGTTTTGTCGACTCGACGTTTTGTCGACTATACGTTTTGTCGATTCGACGTTTTGTCGACTCAGCGAAAAATGCACGTTTTGTCGACTCAGTCAAAAATCGACGTTTTGTCGAATCTACGTCTTGTCGACTCCACAAAATAATTAATATTAATCAATCCGAGTGTTTCGGTATCCGAAAAGATGTCTAATTGGTTCTGCAACCAAAAAAATAAAGGAATAAATTTTGATAATAATTTTTGCCTGAGTCGACAAAACGTATAGTCGACAAAACGTGGGGAGGCGCTAGACATACCTCAGTTAATTATTTGGCAAAATGTAAGTGGGTTAATAAAGCGATTTTTTCATTAATAAAATCAAAGAACTTTTTGTTTCACCAATCGTTAAGGCAGGCGAAAACAAATTTCCCAATTTCATGAAGCACCAAGAGAATAGGCGCAACTACTCATTGCCACGATTGTTCATTCATTCGAATGTATTCCTTTGCCTTTTTATAATGTTTAATTATTGTTCAATTAAACTGCTGATCAGCAAATGGCATTTTTGCTTTTGGTGATTATCTCTTCCACAATTTGATCCGTTTTGCCTGTTCCGTCCACTGTCATTACGCACAATTCCCCTCCATTTTCTTCTGCTTGTGGCAATTCCAAATCTTCCAATTGCGATGGTATCAAATTGCTTTTGGCGAAATGGTCGTTCCTTTGGGCCATTCGTTGTCTCAGAATTTGCTCGGGCACATTCAGCATAATTATCACTTTGTCTTTGCCCTTAGACTGCTGCTGCGCATCCAAAAGAAAGAATCTGCCGGGGTATCATTAGTGCTAATTAGCTCGTAATATAAGTTGTTTAATTGCGGCACCACTTACCGGTACTTCCGTTTCAATGCCGAACAGGCGATGACGAATCCTTCTGCTGCTGTTGTGTCTCCTTTCGTCCATATTCCACGAATCCGGGCAAGCCACGGCATCCGGTCGGCATCTATTGGCAAAGTCCAATTAATACCAGCACCCATCATTAAATTAATTGATCTGTGCTTCTGCCAAAGGTGCAAATTGCTCCCTCCCCAATGGAACATTTCAGCTCTGCCATTTCGGCGCCGAGTACATTGTAGAAAGTAATAATTGTTTTCTCATTTCAAGCAAGTATTTTGAATGCGTGTTCGAAAACGACTCTACGTTTACCGAAATGGCATCTCCGAGACTAGGGTTGGCGGTTTCTGGAAATTCTTTAAAACCGAACCGGCCCGTGACCGGACAATGGGACAGTGGACAATCGGACAGTGGACAATCGGACAGTGATGACAATCGGACAGAAATGGGCAATCGGACAGTGGACATTCGGACAGAAAATAAAATTAAAAAAAGGAAAATGATAAGAAAATGACCAAATAAGAATGTCTTAAATAAGCTTTAAAAAAAGTTTGACAATTAAAATGAGTTTATTTGCAGTGTTTTGGCTACAACTTTCTTAAAATTAATCCTAGCACCCTATTTACGAACCATAGCTTACCGAAGGCCGAAAAAAAAAACATTAACAATTGGCTTTCTAAACCCGATTAAGTATCCAATCACTTGGTCTAAAGTAATCAGTCATTTTTCTTATCATTTTCCTTTATTTTCTGTCCGAATGTCCACTGTCCGATTGTCCATTTCTGTCCGATTGTCCTCACTGTCCGATTGTCTGGGAGCCAACCGGCCAAACTGAAACCGAATGTTTTGGTTAACCGAACCGAAACCGATAACCAAACCGAATTTTCTCGGTTTTTCGGTTCGGTTTGGTTTCAAACCGCCAACCCTATCCGAAACATGTCCGGTACTATTTATCCCCCGAGGAAATCGAACCAGTGAGTGACTCCCCTCTGCTCATTTTGGCTTTGCTTTCCTCCGAATGCAAATCGTCCCCATCGACAAAAGTGTAACCGATCCTTTCGGCCAATTTGCCTCCAATTGTGCTTTTCCCACTCCCACAAACACCGCCAACAATTATAACAGAATGTTGAGAAAAAGATTAAATTGATAATTAATTGGGGAAGCAAAAGAGAAAAATAATAAAAATGATAAACGGACAGAAACTCGCCATTGGATTATCAGTTAAAAATGATTATGTTCTGAGGTTTTTAAAAAAGCGATTCCCAAGCTTAACTAGCATTTTATTCAGGGCTCGCAGATGAAAATTTTCAAAAGCCTCATTTGTCTGGCAAAAAAGCCTCATTTTGAAAAATTGGTGTTTTATAGTATTTTTTTACCTCAAAAAAGAATCTATTTTGAGGTTTTTTGCCAGTTTTTGACTTTTCATCTCCGTTTTTTCGGAAAAAAACCACAAAAAGCCTCAGAAGATCTCAAAAAACCAAACCTCATTCTGAAAATTTAGCCACATCGGTCTCACAAAAAAACCACAAAATGAGGCTAAAGCCTCACATCTGCAAGCCCTGATTTTATTCAACAAAATCAACTGGTTGCACTATATTTGTCTCCGCAACAATTTTCCTGGGCATTTCCGGCATCGAAAGCAAAAAATTAAACATTTCTGGACAATTATTATTAAAAAAAACCGGGGTCCGATGGTGCCGATAGGCGCCACCGGGACAATTATGAAAATTTATGGCCCATTTGTTAACATATTTTGCACAAAAAAGCCCAATTTTTGTGGATTTTACAAATTGTAAATTTTGTGTCCTTTTCTGAAAAATTTTCATAAGGATTGAGTGTCCGGCGGTGCCGATAGGCGCCGCCGGGAATAAGGGAAATGGTAACTGAAATTGAAGTATATAAATTATTTTAGGATGGGTGAAAAGGGAGAGGAAAATAGAAGACTATTCATGCTATTTCGTTTTGCTCTAATCTCCCTTTTGCACTATTTCTTTTCTTGGTGTCTGCCCCTGTGAGACGGGACAGTGCTTACGCGCAAAAACGAGAGGAGAGAGACCGAGTAATGAAGACATTCCTTGGAATAAAAAAAAGAGATAAGCGAAGAAGGGAGAGAGAGTAATAAAAGAGAGAGTGTGCGCAAAATGAAAGGGGCGGAAAAAAAATCGGACAAAAGATAAGACACATTATTCTTTCTTCTCTTTCCCTCATCTCTTTACTTATCCAATAGATATTTAAAATTTTTAGCTAAAAAAAGTTTGATTTAAGGCTTTTCTGTGTAAGTTTTATGCCTTTTATTCAACTTTCATTAAATAAGTGATGCAAAATAGTAGAGACCGGACAAGGCCGGGCCCTGTACAAGGTTTTGCAAGGCCCGGCAACCCGGCCTTGCGTTTTTTAGAAAAAAACAAGGTTGACAAGGTTTTGAGCGGGCAAGGCCCGGAACCTTGCAGTTTTTTTTCTGAAAAAGGCCAACCCGGCCCGGCCTTGTGGAATTTGACAGGATTTTACAAGGTTATGTCTTGGCAAGAATAGTTCATTTTTATTTTTTTCAAATCCAGCTCAATTACAATTATTAATGTCCATTTACACTTAATGATAAAAGGTTGTTATTATACCAAGCCAATGGTTTTCATTTTGGGGTTAGGGGGTGTCTGTGTTTTTCAGCGTAAAACCGAATGATTTGCAGTGCCGAAAAAACAAAATGCCAAAACCATTTTTTTTTATCAGTTCCATCGACAAATTCAAAAAGTGCACAGAGAAGTGGGGGCAAAAGTTTTGAAGAAAAATAATTGTTGAAAATTAAAAATAATTCAGTTTGAGGAGAACAGACTGAAGTTGGGGAAATGGCAATGTCGACCATTGGGCGGTCGTCTGTCTAACGCTTTTCGCCCACCTTGGTGCTACAGTTACAGTATGCCCACTTTTTTGGCTTTTTAATGTTCGAATACGCCAATGATTTCCGATTCAAAAGAAAATCATTCGGAACTTTTGGGTTCAACTTAGACAGAAATGTCATTCAAGAGGGCCCAGCAGGTCAACTCCTGATGCCATAAAAAGAACTGCTTCTAAGTTGAAGTATTTCGACTAATTTGAAATTTAATTGATTTTTTTTTTAACCACGAAATACAAATAATAACAAGAATTGGTATTTTAGCATTGCGAAAATAGCAAATGCAAATTTGGCAAATATTTTTCATTTGAAAATGATCAAAACACATCTTTCCTTTGGCACTCCTCCAAGGTCATCAATTATGCCGCTGTCCTCGTCCATTGATTCTTCTTCACAAATATTTGCATCAATTGACTGCAAAAGGAAATAAAATTATAATTAAAAATGAATTTTAATAAATAAAATTAAACATTTTAGTGATAATTAATCCCAAAAATATTTTAATAACTATTCGTTATTAAAATACAATGACCAACCATTTGTTTATTCTTCCGGCGTTCCAACAATAAAATATGTCGGCCTTTTTGATCAAAATTGACAGCACTCAACTTTAGCAATTCATTGGTCTCAAAATTGTAATGAACCGAAGTGAAAAGAAGCGATTGAAACCTTTTAAAATATTATTTTTAGTGTTTTTTTAATTTGAAAAATGATTTAAATAATATTAATTTAAATAAATTTGAATTAGTGATCAAAAAGAAATAACTAATTTACCCACCATTTTTAAGCGAGGCTGAAGTAAACTCATAATTATTGGCAACAAAATTTAATAGTAAATTGGCAAGAATCGGTAGAACGTGAAAAGACCTGCAAATTAAAATAAAAAAGAATTAATAAAATAAGAGAAAACATAACAAAAAAAGTATTTTATATTAATAAAAACTCTTAATGATTTAGTTGTAATGATGCGTTTTTAAAATTCGTGTTATGTGACATAAATTTAAAAATTTCGGTTTTCGGTTTCGGTTTTTTTTGGGCTTTCGATTTGTTAACAATTCCTAGTTTAACCTTCCTGTCTAACAGGAAATTGAACAATGCAATAGAAAAGGAGACCTCTAAAGTTCCGAGAGTGTATATATATTTATTCTTCCTTTGGTTCAATATAAATGGAGAGGCAAAGAGGAAAAAGTGTTCCTTTACAAGGCAGAAAAGCTCTTTAAATAAGCAGAATGATTCATCTCCATTGACTAAGGGAATGGGCGGGCTCATCGGTTAGGGCTTGTGAGGGTCGTTCAACGACGGGAATTCTTTAGGCTCGTCATCGATCCGTCGATGACACTCGGGGGTGCGCGAGTCGAGCATCACTGCTGTCCTGGCCAAATCGTCCGGCCTTTCCACAAACGAAGCCGAGGCGAAGAGGCTTTCCAAGCCATAGAAGACGGCTGCTAGTGGCGCATTGAATGTCTCGTGAAGTCGCCGAGCTCGTGCACCAGTTCACTGATGGCCGCACATCGTCTGGTGAATTCCGCACGGCTTTCAGGAGATATGTCGGACGGCACAGACGAGCGCCATTGGCTGTGGTGCTGGACTGGGAAGGGGCGCACTCGCTTCATCGGTGGGCTGAATGTCATCTGCTGCTGTGCCTGTGATAATTGCCTCCCTTTGATTAGGGGCCGGTGCCGTTCCGGGGCATTTTCTACCGGGTGAGGAAAGCGAGAGGGGGAGGAGGAAAATACTGAAACCCCTGCGCAACAAGTTGTTGCGCCACCGCCGAAACCACAGTTGAATTCAGAACTGATGCCATTGATGAAAGCTCTGTGCTTGAGATTCAGTCATACCAATTCGCTGATCATTCTTATTCGAGCGCTGCTCTTTTCCATTGGCGCAACGAGTGGTGGGGGCACTTCCCCTGCCACATTTTGGCTTGTTCCTTCTCGGTTTGCTCATTCGTCCCTTCAGTATTCACACTCTCCGACTGATCACCGGACCATCGGATCGTTGTTGATCCTCAGCTCTCTTGCTCTTTCAACAAAAGAAGCAACACAAAAAATAGTGACCATAAATGAGCCTAAAACTTTAATCTTTCCAGTGCCTCTGATCACAACCTTGCCCTCTTGTCCCACATTTCCGATCATCCCCTCAAACTGAATTTGACCAGTTTCCGCTTTAGAGACACGAACCGTCGTATTACTCAATTCAAACTCCAGTGATCTCTGATCACTTTCTGACTCAATTGTTGGATTCACAACAACCGTTTCTTTCATAAATAATTTCACAAATCACCGAAAAATCATATTCATCCACCATTTCCGAAATGTATACTCCTGCGAGTACAAAAAATGTATTCCCTTCCACAAACCCGGACCAAATCGCCGATGAACTGGTAGTTCAGTTGCCCTCAATTGACGGCGGAATTCGAACAGCGACAAATTGTTTGGTAAGTTTGCATGGCGGCGATCAATTACAATGTTCCAATAGATGCCATTCAAAAGGGTCGAAA
Source organism: Heterodera filipjevi (assembly GCA_039877585.1). NCBI lineage: Eukaryota > Metazoa > Nematoda > Chromadorea > Rhabditida > Heteroderidae > Heterodera > Heterodera filipjevi. The sequence goes on from JBDPZO010000002.1 coordinate 13,004,953, forward strand.
ATCCACCGCCTTTGTAGTAAAATAGTTGTCCTCCATGTCTGATTGCCCATAAATTCGTTCGGCAATAAGAATCTTCGTTTCGGGCGTTCCAATTTTGCTGCACTTCGACATCGGACACCCGATTAGCTGGCTGCCATTTCATCAACGAAGGGTCAGTACTCTCTCGGCCGGTCGGCGACATCGTCCACAATCGGCATTTTGTTTGCTCCCTTGGGGGGGATGTATACAAATCATTTTTATAAAAAGGATTAAAAAGGCATAAGAGGCAGATAAGACAGACACAAAGATGCACAAGGCGAAATGATCGTCCAACGAAACTTCCTTTGCTTTATTTTCCCTTTAATCGGATAGCTCATCCTTTTTTGTACACCCCTCTTCAATCTTCAACTCCGTTGGCCATGATTCATTTCTTTTCCGACATATTTCGCCGATCATCTCTATCGGCCCTCCGGGGGCAGAAGGTGACACCTCACCATCATTTAATGGTATGATTGAGTAAATAAAAATGTTGCCCCCACCATTCTATAGCCGCGAAAATAGGGGAAAATTTGATGAAAATAAAATAACAATAACATTAACATAAAATAACAAAAAAATGTCAAGTTTCTCCAATTAGTGAAAAAATTGAACAAATTAAACCAGTCAAGTTCGAATAAATCTTGAAAAGTCCATCCTTTCCAATTATGAACAAAATTTTTTACAGAATGCCGCGTATCGGATCTCTCTCTAATAGTGGTACATAGACTAAATGACCTTTAATGGTAACTATAGAACTGCCTCCGGGGCATATAATTTCATACATTAAATTCACATTAGCCCAATAATTAAAGAGTAATTCTTTGGTTTTTACCGCCGCTTTCACACTCAGCTATAATTTGGTCCGTCATTACATAAGACTTCCGCTTCTGCTATACCAAAAATGTCCAACAAGTAAATTCATTACTCCCCCCGTGATGCAATGATAGCACCCGGTCAGCTCTGCGCTTCTGCCCGACAGGGAGTTTTATCGACCAATGTGGAAATCCTTAAATTGTTCATTCTGATCAAAAGTTAATTGGTGATTTTAGTTTCACTCAAAATTTTTCTGCCTTCATTTCTCAGGTTTAATTTGGCATTGGTAATGCAATTTCGGTTCCATTTGTTCGTTTTCAAATCGTTGCAACCACCACAGTCAATCCTTCCTTCTCTATTTACCAACATTCTCTACATAATTCGCCATCATTTGTGCAATTAAATACTTCTGCTTCAAATTCGTTTAAGCTACCAAATTAGTTTCCAGTTTTCCTGGCACAAAAACGACTCTTTTTCTGAAATAATAAATTCATCATCTAATATCGGTGCCAAAGGCGACATAATCCTTCAGGTGTAAATGAAATATTATTCCATTTTAAAGTAATTCCTGGGTACAAAGTCAGTCAGCTCCTTTGACTCATTTCGAACCTCATTCGGCACTCATTCAAGTTCGTAATCCCAACCAGTACAGCGACCAATTCCCAAACCACATCGTTTGCCGGCACAGTGAATGTTTTTAATAAAAAAACATTCTGAATTCCCCCAGGAAGGAAATCCGCATTTATAACCCCAAATGGATTGCCCTTCTTTGCAATAATAATTCCCTGAATATTTCCAAAAGTTCTTTAATTCCAAAATATGCTCATTTAAACACACATGTCGGCACTTTGCATTTGAGCATGAGCCGCCGCGGGACACCTTCTGACCGATGCAACTTCCACTTTATACGACCGTAACCATTTTAATGATTGTTGGTTCCAGTGTAAACGAAGAGTCTAAAATCAATTCAAAACACCAATTGGCAGTCCATCCGAATCTTTGAGCATTAAAGACACCTTTGACCGGCGGGCAGTAAAGTCAACTTGGTAGCCGCAGTATATGGCATTCCGTGGTTTATTAATTCTCATACAGTTCTCTGACATACTTGCACTGCTATGGCTTCCGCTTCGCCCTTATACTGACTACTAACATGACAAATAAACATAAAGAAAACATGATAGCCAGACTAAAGTTGTTGCTTATTTTCTGTAGTCGCCTGTTCCTCTTGCGATTTGAGGTATGATTTTTGCTGCTGATCAGTTCCATTTCTTCTACATTATGACCAGTCCTCCTTTTCGCCTTGCAAATATGGCTCTAATGAATGAAATTGGGGCGTCTATACAAGTTTTTACGCACCACCAGCCTCATTAACCTTCTTTAACATGGAAATAATGAATAAACAATGACTATGCAAAGTATTATCAATCCCCAAAGTACAATCGATTTTTCGGGCCAACAATCTGGGTTATAAGCATTTTGAAGCAAAACCAACAATCAATAAGTTGACTGATCATTGGATGGATTTTTTCTGATATAACTTGAGTTTGGCACATTAAGTTCTTTAGTTTTTTTGTTCTCATTGTTCTTTCCTTTCATTACAAAACTTTCGCCACTTGCTTCTAGAGCATAAATGCGATTAATTGGCCTTTCGATAATCCTTCCTTTCTTTCTTTCCCTTTAGTGTGCTAATTGTATTTTTACACTGCGCACGGCGCCAGGGTGTCCGTTTAATTCAACAATTTTTCCTCCGGGTCAACTGAAACATATGTAAGAGGACGACAATTCATTGTACATTCGACCTCTGTGGTAAAAGTCCTTAATTCGTCCTCTGATAGTATTAATCTTCCTAAAGAAGACTTAACGCGTCTTTACAAATTTTCACCAGTCTTTCAGCCAATGAATTGGCCCATGGTGAAAGTGCTGGTATATCTCCATTTTATTTTCCTTTTTACAATGTATCGGTCTAACTTTCCAACTGGCTGTCCACCTCTTTCTCAACTGCTCCCGCAACTTTAGCAGCACATTTAAAAGTTGAAGCATGTCACTTATAATTCTTTTAGTGTTTTCCTCTTCGACTTGCGAATCGCCTCAACACGTAAAGAGGTACCTGAACCTAAATCAAACACAGGTTCTAATAAACTCCTCTTGTCGTAAGGCAAGTTATTAAAACAATCCAAAACTTCCTTAATTTTCCTTCTAATCTTGCCTCGGATGGCCCCAAATAATCTACCGAAATAGATTCAAAGGGCTTCGATCTCTGCACTCTAATTTCGGGTGAGATGGCATAGGTGGCAAGCAAAAGACGGGCCACTTACCTTTCGGCATCGCACACAATTATAATAATTCTTTTAATAATTGCTCGCATCCCTGGTGCCCAACTTTCTCTTGAAAATTCATTAATGTGCATCATTTTTACCATGTTTAACTTCACAATGGGCTTTCCTAGCCAACAGTTTTAAAATTGATGAATCTTTAGGAAAGACCATAGGAAAATTAAATGCAAAATTCATATTGTGTTTTCCATCCTTGTTTTTAATCTCCTTTGATTTTATCCGCAATATCTGAATTGTAGGGTTTTTGATCGAGTACTCTTCCCATCCAATTTGTCCTAATTTAAATAATTCCCTTTCAGCCCGTTCGTATTTTTCTGGAGAAATTTTCCTCTGGCTTTAAACTCACTTAATTTCATGAGCATTTCCTTGTTATTTTTACCATCCAAGCATTACACGCCTTTAATACAAAGGCTTTAACTCGCACACATTTCTCCCAATTCTTAAATCTGTTCAAATCAATCAAATCCGCCTTAGTTTTTTGATAACTTAAACCCGTCAAAGCAATAATTGGTTATTCATTATTTCTTTTAACTCAACGTCTTCTTCTTCAATAACAAATGCCAAATCAATTGGCCAATTTTGCTGGTCTTTGGACAACCAATCAGGTCCTGATCACCAAGATTCACATTCTTTCAATTCTTTAGGGGTCAACCCCTACTCTCCACGTCCGCTGGTTGTCCCCTGTGGGGATATATCGGCACTCCAACCCGGTATTCTCTTAATTTCGCTAAGACGATTTGCGATAAATTTCGGTTGTTCACTTTTTGATTTGACCCACCACAAAACGGTTTCGATCACACCATAGTACCCTTTTGTAACTGTAAGATCCAATTCCTTTATTACCATACTAATTGCCCTGGTGCCAATTAGTACTCCTAACAATTCCATTTTTGGGATTGTGACGTCCACATTCCTCGGTTTAAGACGACTCCGCACATATAATATTTTAGTTCTGACTAAATCACCACATTCGCATCTCAAATAAACGCATGTCGCATACGCGTGTTTAACGCGTCAACAAATGCATGTAATTGCAATGTACATTTTTCTCCAAAGATTTCTTCTTTCCTGTAAAGAATTGTACCATTCCATAATTGAATTATCTCCTTCCCTCTAATTCCTACCTCCATTTCCGTTAGTTTGTCATCCCATGTTCGCTCTTATCCCAAAGACGCTGGAGAACAATTTGGCGGGCAATAAACATGGCACTGCGCCATCCCAAGGGGTCAAATATTGATGCCACCCTTTCAGCACTGATCTCCGGCTTGATGACGCCTCATATTTTACTTCCGGAAACCTAACCAAAATTATGTCTTTTTCCACATTCCATCTTATTCCCAATACTTTCGGCTCGACTTGTTCTAATTTCTTCCGGTGAAAAAAATTCATTAACTTTTTTTTTGAATTAGATATGAATTCTCTTAGGTTCATTTTTGCATCCATAAAATTGTCTTTAACTTTTATTTTGCAATCGCATCATCGGCATCGAAGCAACCAATAAAAATATTATCTACATAAATATTTCTCTGCGCTTCTTCAGCTAACGAAGTTCCAAATTTTTTATGTGCTGTCTTACTGTTGCGCCAATAAAAAAGGCGAAGAAATGACCCCAAATGGAACCCTTCGAAACGAAGTGTAATAAATTGGCATAACTGATTGGTTTCTGACTGTCTTTTAACCATAAAAATTTTGTGCTCTGTCTGTTTCATTCAATTGTAATGTCCAAAATGCACTCTGAATATCCGACCATATCGCTATTTTTGGTCCTCTAAATCGTATAATAAACCAGGCAACAATGGCAATAATCACTTGAACCTCGATAAAGAAATCGTTCAATGATGCTCCTCCCCTCAATTTGGCAGATGCATCATACACGATTATATCTTTTTTGCCGAAACTACCACATGGTGTGGCAAGAATAACCATTGCTATTTTCGGACCCTGCACTTCATTATGCCTTCCTTTTGCTGGTCCTTCAAATGTTTATCATACCACCCCAATAATTCGGGTGCCTTTTTTAGTTTTTGCAATAGACTAACAAATCGTCGATATGCTAAGGAAAAATTGGGTGGCAACTCCTCTCTGGGGAATTTCCAAGGCCAACTGACAATTACCTTCCATTTTCACGATCTAGGATTATCAAACATTGAAGGCAATTTGGTCATCATTTTCGTTAGGATCATCTTTAACACCTACTGCCTCTAAATCCCAAAATCTGTTTACATCGACGTCTTCTACCAAATTATTAGACATTCCGCCATTACTGCTACCAGTTTTCCTAAGCCCAACTTCTCTTCTTTCTCTTTGTTCAAATGACCGCATACCATATTACCTACTAAGGTCTCAACTTGAAATGCCATTTTAAATTCCGAACTTACGAAAGAGTCCCCAAAATTCCGACATGCCGATCATAATATCTGGCTTTTCCTCATCATCACATCTTGGCCAGAATTTAAACTGATTCTCTTTATTCCTGAGTCAACTGATCAATTCGATTTAGTACAAATTCTTGTAATCCTCCGTTAATCATACGCAAATTGACCAAGTATCTCCCGGATTTAATTTTTGTTGATTTTTTCTGTCTGATCGCCAATAACTCCACTCAGTGTCCTCTAACTTTGGTGGGCTCAATCGCTTTACACAAGTCCTCTGTTATAAAGGTAACTGCTACCGCTGTCAAAAAAATCAAAACATTTGCTTTTCTTGTTAAATCTCTACCTCCGTAAACCTCAACACGTACTGACATAAGAACCTCTCCTTCTATTGTCTTATTAGTGTTGACATTACTGGGGACGGATTCGAACTTAAATTTCTTTTGTCTTGACCCTTCGCCATACCTTTTTTTACGTTTTCATTCCAATTTAACTTGGTTTCGAATTTGGGGCAAATCACCCGATGATGTCTTCCTTCACATTAAGAGCATTTTGCCTTTGCAATCCAAGCTTGATGATCCTTTCTTAAATTGGTGGCATCTGTTGTCCTTGTCAAGCAGCCTTATTCTTGCCAGTCTGTCCTTTTGTCTACATTTCATCACCGTATGTGGTCCATTACAAAAATAACACATCGGATTTATTCTATTTTCTTGGTTGACTATTTTTGCTATCGCCCTGCAAGGCAAACGCTCTGTGAATAGGTTTTCGTCTCCATAATCTTTTGTTCTATCCCTATCTCCATTCCTTTTGTTTTGACGAAAACCGTAGAAAGTTTCATTATTTGGCTGCATAATAAACGATCTACTACACCGCGTCGCTTCTTCTCTAAGCGAAATTCCTCATCTAATCCCTTTCTTAGCTCTGCTATACCCCAAAGTCTACCCTGACCTTTTTTCCATTTCATCAATACTTCCAACACAATTTTCTTGGAATTTATTTCTTATCGCCATCCTTACAAACACCTCGGTCTCCTTGTGATTGACCAATGCGTCCAATTGACGGCAAATTCGCTCTATATCTTCCAAACAACTGCGAAGTGAAGCCACTCCTCATTTGCCGGGGGCAAATTAATCAACTCACTCTGTAGTGATTCCTTAATGACTTTATCATTACCAAATTGTCTTCAATGCATCAACAATTGGCTGATATTCTGCCCAATTGCTTGATAACCTTAACTGCCCTGGCAGCTTTCCCTTTTAAACTAAAAGTAAGTAAGTTACTTTTTGTGCTTCGGAAATCTGTCTCCTGTCTACGCTGGTCTCAAATGCTTGCCAAAACACTGGCCATTCTAAGACTTCTCCATAAAAATAAGCCACGGAGTTTCGGGTAAAACATTGGTGGCATTCTCCGCCATTTTGCTGTTCTTGCCTGCCATCCCGAACTTCTTCCCTTCCCTGGGATTTCGGCCTAACTCCACTGAGGCATCGTCATCCTCTACCGAACCTTCGGATTCATTGCCAAAATCTCTATTTCAGTAATAACTTCTCTAGCATCGTCCATCAATCTGTTAAATGTCTCTCCTCTTGCTTATATTCATCATACAATCTCTCCTCTTGAACTCTGACGTCTCCGGCTAACCCAACATATATTAATTCCTCCATTGCTCATGTTTTTCATCGATTATGTAATTTACTTAATGTGTACCAAAATTGTACGCAATTCGTCGACCTGATCATCACTCTTGCCCGATCAACAACAATTACCCTGGCTTCCTCAATACGCTCCCTTAGTCGCCTCAGGCGGGAGTGATCTGTCGCCTCAATGGAGGACATAAAACACAAATAATAAAATCAAAAAAATTGGTCCTATCTAGGCCGTTGCACCAACTGTTAACAATTCCTAGTTAACCTTCCTGTCTAACAGGGAATTGAACATGCAATAGAAAAGGAGAACTCTAAAGTTCCGAGAGTGTATTATATTTATTCTTCCTTTGGTTAATATAAATGGAGAGGCAAGAAGAGGAAAAGTGTTCCTTACAAGGCAGAAAAGCATCTTTAAATAAGCAGAAAATGATTCATCTCCATTGACTGAGAGGAATGGGCGGGCTCATCGGTTAGGGCTTGGTAGGTCGTTCAACGACGGGAATTCTTTAGGCTCGTCATCGATCCGTCGATGACAGATTTCGGTTTCGGTTTTCGGGTTTGATTTTCGTTTTCGGTTTCGGATTTCGGGTTTTTTCCCTTTCGCCACAGCACTACAAGCCCCTGCTGCGACCGTTTCCTAAATCCGCCATTTTACAAATTTTTCGACAAAACACTTGACAACTTGCTAGTTTTTCATATTCTTGGTATTGCACGGTTGCTATTGGTTGCTCTATTAGCATTTCAAATTTCAAAAATTTTTATTGTTTTTATGACAAATAAAATAAGTTTTTAACACTTTTTATGGCTACAACTTCTTAAACTCTATCTAACTTTTTAAAAATTTGATAGGCTAATAAAGCAACCAATAACTATTGGAGCCGACGTGTTACACAAATATAGGTGGAATGGAAATGAAGCAGGTGAAATATGTTTGGCCAAAGTAAATCTTATTCATTATTCGTGCCCCTCAAAAATCCTTGAAAACATATTTGAAGTCTTAAAACAAAAATCAAAAGGGTCCCACCTATGGTTTTGAAAGCGGGAATGTTCTGATTGTCAGATTTGTTCTGATTTCAGCCCATTGTTCTTTTTTTGTTCTGATTTCTTACTTTGAGGTAAAAATGAGAAAATATTACTATTTTTTAGTATTTTTGAAGCAATTTCTTAGTATTTTTTCAAATTTCCTGGTGGCGCCTATCGGCACCGCCGGACACTCAATCCTTTTGAATTTTTTTCAAAAAAGGACCGAAAATTAACCATTTTGGTGAAAATCTATTAACAAATAGGCTACAAATTTTCAAAATTTTCCCCGGTGGCGCCTATCGGCACCACCGGACCACCATTCGTGTAAGTTTTGTCAAAATCGTCTCAAAAATTGGCTATTTTTTTGTCAAGATTGTTATCAAAACACTCAAATTTTGAAAATTTTTCTCGACGGCGTCTATCGGCACTGCCGACCTTCCCTTTTCGAAATTATTAATTTATTCTCTCATTCAAAGTCCGACAGCTAAAAATTACTCTAAAATGTATGATTTGCTTATTTCGAGCCCCATTGCTCAAAATGATTATGGGTCATGAAAATATAATATTTGATACTCATTAATCAAATAAATTGATGTATAATTGCAGTTGGATTGTCATTTCAATTTTGTTTTTTTTTCGTAAAATGTTTTCCCAATTAATTAACGGATACTGTATGAAAATTTTACCAATTTTTTACAATTTTGAAGCGATTTCTTTAATATTTTCAAAAATTTTCGGCGGCGCCTATCGGAACCGCCGGCCGACCCTTCTTTTTCAAAATTAAAAATACAATGTCTCTTTTCAAAGCTGACAACTAAAAACTGCCCTGAAATGCACGATTTGCTTATTTCTATTTCCAAATTGCTCAATTAATTTGCGCGCAATCATTTTTCAAAATGTTCTTTTTGAACACTATTCAGCAATAATCTTATTTTGGCGTTTTTTGTCACAAAATAGTTATTGTTAACTCACTATTTTGGACTTTTTCTCACTATTTTGGCATGTTTTACAACTATTTAGTTAACTATTTTGAAATTTTTATCACTAAAAGTCACGGCCCAATAATTTTTTTAGAAAATATATGCATCAATACTTTCCTTCCACAGCTTTTAAATTCTTGACCAAAACCCAATCATTAGGGGTATAAAAAATTACCGAGTAGTCGGTACCAAAAACCCGGTACTCGGTTCCGGTCCAAAAAATCCGGTACTTACCGACTCGGTACTCAGTACTACCGAACAGCCCTATTGGGCACCGCAAATGTCTCCGACCAAAAGGCGCGCCACAAATGTCGGCCAATCAAAATTAACATGGAGAAAGAAAAATAATAATGCATATAAATACAAGGTTCAAGGTCAAATCATAGATATTAGGACAAATACATCTTGAAACCGAAAAAAACCCGACGATACGACTTCAACTTTTTTTACGAAAAAGGTCGATCGAACCTCTTGTCCGCTCTCTATTTGAAACAAGACTCACAGATCTCTACTATAGATGATATTGTATAATAGGGCTGCTCGGTACCAGAAATTTCCCCGGTACCCGGGATCGTTACCGGTACGGTACTCGACCCGGTACTCGGTTCCGGTACCGGTACCAAAAAACACGGTACTTTTACCGACTCGGTACTCGGTACCAGGTACTTCTCACTAAAAAGCTCAAAAACACCGCTAAAATTTGCTGAAATAGCTCAAAATGCATTTATATGACACATTATCAAAAGAGGGGTACCGAAATGTTACAAATCAAAAATGTTCTTATTTGTAAGAATGTTCTGATTTCAGCCGTTGTCTTATTTTGTTTTTATTATTAAGCTGAGGCTAAAAAATAAGAAATGTTTACTTTTTTTACTATTTTTTGAAGCGATTTTCTTTAATATTTCAGATTTTTTCCAGCGGTGCCTTATTTTCGCAAAATTTACTTTAAAAATTTCCAAAATTAATAGTTCTTGATAAGCGAGGTACATTTTAAATTCTCGGGCAAAAATTTGCATATTTTTTGTAAAAAATTAAACAAAAATTATTTTTGACAAATTTTGGCCAAATTTTTTGGTTTTAAAATTCGGTTCTTAGGAGTGTATTATTTTGAAATTTTTAAATTCGTTTCTTAATTGCCTTTTTTCGAAATTTCCCAAAAATCTTAAAATAGTGAGAAAATAGCGAGGGAGTGCTTACGTAGTGAGTTAACTATTTTAGTGACAAAAACGCCAAAATAGTGATTTTTAGTGAGGAATATGATGTTCAAACAAAGAATTTTCGCGTTAAAATTGAGTTTTTCATGTGTTTCTTTCCGAAAAAAAGCTGCAGGAAAATAGTTAAATCACTAAAGTCCAACCCTAATAATAACTTAACTTGAAGAATCGCTTAATAACATTAATTATATGGTATTACTTAAAGTAGGGAGGGTAACACGGGACCGGGGCTTTTGACAAAAACCGGGACCGGACTTTCCAGAGCCAGGAAAACCCGGACCGGGGCCCTCGATTTTCAACCGGGACCGGGACTAAACCGGACTTTCTTGAAGCAAAATTTTACTTGAAAAATGATAATTTATGAATAATTTTCTCATTGAATTCACATTTCGTCTTCAATCACTTTTAATTCATCATATTACTAAGAGCAAGGTTCTCATATTTCAAAGGACGTCCTTTATTTTTGGCTTTCCTCCTTGAAATTTGAGGCGTCCTTTATACACCAAAATTTCTTCGGCGGCGCCTATCGGTACCGCCCCCCCGCCCCCTCCTGGTGAAAATCTAAACACTGAAAAAATTAAACCTTTTTATTACATATGATAAATTTGTTAGGGTCCTTTAATTCGCAAATTTTCCCCCTTATGTCCTTTGAAATCGCTTTATCCGGCCTTTGAAAACCAGCTTACTGATGGGAACCCTGTAAGAAGAAGTGTCGGTGGTGTCGATACGCCGTCGGGGAAATTTTGAAAAATAGATGAAGTTTATAAAGAAAAGTTTTCATTTATGCATTATAAACAGGCTGGAGGCTCTTTTTTTCAACTGATTCTGGGAAAACAATTTTTAAAAATTAAATTTCCTGCATGAGAGGGATTTGAATCCAAGCAAAAGATTGGAAAAGCAATGCTTTTACCACCACAGAAAATTACCATTGGGCGATTACTAAAAAATATAAATTTATAACGAATTTTTCCTCCATAATTTTCCTTTTCTCCTCCATTTATTCTCAACAATTTCTTACTCAGACTCCCATTCTACCAGTGCAATAGGACCGGACTTTCCTTTTTTCAAAAACGGGATCGGGACCTGAAAAAACCGGATTCCCGCCCCGTCCCGGTCCCGTGCTACCCTACTTAAAGCCGGAACCGGTCATTTTGGCGTGGCCGTTTTGGCGTGGCCATTTTGGCGTCATTGGTCAAAACTTTGTCCAAAAGATTAATTGAATATTATTACTATCATTGGATAGCCCTAGCGTTCTCTATTAGCCTGCATAATTTCAAAAATTTTGTCCACCCAATAAAAGTTATGTTCAAAAACGTTCAAAAATTCAAAAATTTCCGAAATTTTAAACTTTTTGAACTTTTTTAAACATAACTTTTATTGGGTGGACCAAATTTTTTTTAAATTATGTAGGGTTATAGAGAACATTAGGGCTATCGAATGATACTAAGAATGTTTAGTTTGGTTGCCTGAGAAAAGTTTTATCCAGCCGCGCCAAAATGCCCACGCCAAAACGGCCCACGCCAAAATGGCCACGCCAAATGACCCAGACCGTTAAAAGCAGGGCCACCCGGTCGGGGGTCACTTTGGCGTGGCCACTGGCGTGGCCCCTTGGCGTGGCTTTTTGGCGTGGCCATCTGGCGTCGTTGGATATAATGGATATAACTTTCTCAGAGGCACCCAAATTAGATATTCTTAGTATCATTCGATAGCTCTTAATAATCTCTATAAGCTTGCAAAATTTCAAAAAGTTGGTTTACCTAATAAAAAGTTAGGTTCAAAAAGTTCGGAAATTTAGATTTTTTTTCGAGTTTTTTTGGACATAACTTTTTTTAACTTGACCAAATTTTTCGAAATTTTTTTTTGAAAACTTCGCGCCCTAATTTTTGGGCATTTTTGTCTGGGCGGACAATCGTCGTCCGGACGAATCATTCCAAAAATGATCAAGAGCTCTATTAGTTGTGCAAAACAAAAAGAAAAAAACAAATTTTATCTACAAAAAAATTTATTTTATTATATATCAAAATTCGTTAAAATTTTTGCACTTTTTAAATTGTAAGTTTTTTGGCCACTTATTAAATCGGAACGGGTCATCTCCGGACGCCTCAATTTTGACGTTCGACATTATGTGGCTCTACGGTAGCCCTTTTAAACTACAATTCTGTGTTTTTTCCCCTAATTTGAAGCATATTTTTCCGTAAGTGTTAAAGGACAATAATCGAATTAGCGGAACGACAATCGGAAAATCCTTCCCCCCCCCCCGCGCCCTCTCTTCACTCGCGTCCGCCGTTTTCCATTGCTTTACTCAAAACGAATAATTTTGGCCCTTGTTGGCTTCCGCCAGTTTCTTCTTCCTCTACAGAAATTGGGGATATATAAGCTTCATCCCCGCCCCTTTTTTTGCTTCCAAGGGGTTTTAGGTTTGGATATTCATTTTAAATTTCCGGACTCGGACAAAAAAATCGGAATTTAAGAATTTATGTTTCTTTTTTTTCTCGCCTAAACTCAATTGCTACTGTTTTTATGATTTCTATTCGCTGGTTTGACATATTTTTTATCATAAGACTTTAAAAAAGGAAAGCTTAGTTTTGTTCGAGTCAGAAACCGCAATTCGGCATCAGTCAAACGCTACTCGATACATGACTAGTGACGCTGAAAACTCCGGAAAGATTTTTCATTTTTTCTCAAATTGCTGCAAAAGTTTGTAACACCGAAATTCTGCTTTTTGGCATAAATTGTTTGAAATTTTCCATTGTCCATTCCGCCAATGCCAATGTTTGGAATTTCATGATAAGTTCAAGAAATTGTTAATGTGCCTGAAAAAAGAAACGATTTTTCGCGCCCTCCTGGAGAATGCGCTGTCCAAAAATTGGGGTAAACCCATAAGCGTCCCCCTGCACGGAAACCTTTAGTAAAAGGCGAAAGATTTCATCGTCCGAATACAGAAGAACCAGGGATAAATGAAAGGGTAAAAGCAGGATATTGAGGGAAATTTTAGTATTTATAAATAAGTTGAAAACGAGGAAGAGAGAACAAAAAATTGGTGTAATCTTTTTTTTGTATGATTTCTTTTCTGCCCGTTCTCTCTCTTTGTTCACTTTTTTTCTTTTATTTTCTGTCTCTCCTTCTTCTGTTATATCCTTTTTCTCTCTATTCCAAGGAAAACCTTCACTATTCAGTCTCTTCGCTGGTTTTGTGCCAGCACGGTCCCGTCTCCAGGACAGACACCAAGGAAAGAAAAGTGCAAAAGAAGAAAAAAAGGAAAAGAAAATAGCATGCGTATGTCTTTTATTTTCATCTCCCTTTTCCACCCCATCATAAAATTATTTAAATAGTTTCTTTGAGATACCTTTTGTTGGCTTAGTTAGCCTTGCGCTCGGTCATACAGCGAGCAATGAGGCCTAGCCGAGCTGCTGTTATGCTGATTGAAAACTTTTACCAATTACCCGCCTTGGCCTCGAAGCGGGGCCATGTGCAATTTTGGACGCCCTCATGGGCTTAAAATTTGAATATTTCTGATGACCCTAACAGATGAGTACAAAGACATAACCATTTTGAACTAAGTGGGAAAAGCACAATTTAAGCAAATTGGCCGAATGAACGATTTAACACCACAATAGAAACCTAACGGATAAATTGGAAAGGCCGAAATTCATTCGGCTCTTAAAAATAATTTGGTGCTACAGTTACAGTATGCCCACTTTTTTGACTTTTTAATGTTCGAATACGCCAATGATTTCCGATTCAAAAGAAAATGAATTCGGAACTTTTGGGTTCAACTTAGACAGAAATGTCATTCAAGAAGGGTTCAGCAGGTCAACTCGGCTCAATGCCAAAAGAACTGCTTCTAAGTTGTCGTAATTTCGACTAATTTGAAATTTAATTGATTTTTATTTAACCACGAAATACAAATAATAACAAGAATTGGTATTTTTAGCATTGCGAAAAATAGCAAATGCAAATTTGGCAAATATTTTTCATTTGAAAATGATCAAAACACATTCTTCCTTTGGCACTCCTCCAAGGTCATCATCTTCTCGCTGTGCTCGTCCATTGATTCTTCTTCACAAATTTTTGCATCAATTGACTGCAAAGGAAATAAAAATTGTATTTAAAAATGAATTTTAATAATAAAATAATTAAAATTTTAGGGTGTAATTAATCCCAAAATATTTTAATAACAATTCGTTATTAAAATACAATGACCAACCATTTGTTTATTCTTCCGGCGTTCCAACAATAAAATATGTCGGCCCTTTTGATCAAAATTGACGGCACTCAACTTCAGCAATTCATTGGTCTCAAATTGTAATGAACCGAAGTGAAAAGAAGCGAATTGAAACCTTTAAAATATTTTTTTAGTGTTTTTTTAATTTGAAAAATGATTTAAATAATATAATTTAAAATAAATTTGAATTAGTGATCAAAAAGAAATAATAATTTACCCACCATTTTTAAGCGAGCTGAAGTAAACTCATAATTATTGGGCTAAACAATTTAATAGTAATTGGCAGAATCGTGGAACGTGAAAAGACCTGCAAATTAAAATAAAAAAGAATATAAAATAAGAGAAAACAACATAACAAAAAAAGTATTTTATATTAATAAAATTTGCTTTTCCTCCGATTATTTTCGGAAAAATAAATCTTAGAAATGAAAAACAAACGAAAATTGGATTAATTATTGTAACTTAACAAATTAAAAAATATATATAATTCATTTAATTTTCCCCATTTACAATAAAATTCACCTGAATGACCATGCGAATGAATGCATTGGCCAATTTAATGGTGGGCAAATGGTCACAGAAAAGCGCAACTGTTTTTTGACCGTTTTTTTGTCCCCAAATTGACCATTTTTTGCAGGACAAAAGTGAAGCCAAAAGAGCAAATGGGGCAAATCCGCTTCACTGATCAGAGGACATTCCAAAATGGGCACCTGTTCAATAAAAAAACACTGAAAAATGACTTAAAATAAAAATAATAAATAAAATGAGGAAATATGAAATAAGGAAATAAATATTGAAATTATTCGCATTTTTGAGACAGTTCAACTCACTTGAGCATTTTTTGTCGTGCCGTTTCCTTCTTTGGGTCGGCACATGACACAAAAGCGGCCAACGGAAGTCCCCAAGGAATGGTGGCCGAGTCGAATGCTTTTGGCATTTTGCCAAAATTGTGCCGAATTCACGCCGTTCAAACAGTCGAAAACGGCAGGATCGGCCACAGCGGCGTCCATTTGAACGACACACGAACGGACGGCACTAATGGCACAACAAGTTGAACACGTTTTCCAAGCAGCTGCAGATGAACACGGTGATGGACCTGTAGGAAAAGATACTGATGAATGTATTTCACGCGGGTACACAGTACCCGAAAAGGAGTATCAGGAACAAGGGAAGGGGTTGTCCGGTGTATGAAATTAGTAGTTAGGCTGTACCGAGTTCATCTTCATATGCTGATCAGGTTGTAATCAGAGGCTCAAAAACAATTCGGAGTCCGGAATTGCGCCCAAAAAAAAATATGGAAGGAATTCGTGACTACCACTAAAAATGCGCAAAAATCGACAGACAAACTCCAATATTGTGTGAATGAAAACTGACAGAAATTTGCACGTTTTTTGGGGCGCACAGAATGGCATCGGTCGTTCCACAAAGTGCTGTTTGTGTTCCCCTTCATCATTGAAGCAGCCATTCGATCACAGCACACAAATAGTGGCGCCAAATGTTGACGTTTTGTCCAAAGCCACGATTGGCCAAAGCGGCGAATTGTCGCGAGACAAATAAGGACATGGCGCAAATGGGCGAAAGCATTGTGACAAAACATCCGCCACATTCGTCCGGCAACCAAATGCTGTGGATGAAAAAAAAGGTGCTTGTGCATTTTCGTAAAAACCGCCACCCATGCGCGTTTCGTAAATCCGCCGCAGCGCTTTCGTAAACCGCCAAATGGGTATTTTGTTAAAAACCGCCACCCATGCGCGTTTCGTAAAACCGCCAGCTGTTTCGTAAACCGCCAGCGCGTTTCGTAAATCCGCCAGCGCGTTTCGTAAAACCGCCACTGATAGAATATAGTTAAATGAGAATCAAATCTATAAAGTTACAAAAAATTATCGGCGCATACGTGCCAGCCAAGACAAGCATTTGTTTGCCAACGTAAAAAAGCCTAGGCTGTTTGCCAACATTATATAAATGAATAGAAAATAATTAATAACTATTCTTTGAAATTTTTCTAAATAATCTGCATGCCAAATTTAATGAAGACAAGATTTTTTTTTAAAATTATTATATTATTATTTCTTAAAAGTTAGCGGAATTAGTGGTACGTATTGTGGAACATCATTTTTTGATTCTTGTTTAATACACCTGTATATGGTTTTGCAATTTTCAACAAGGTAAAAAAATAAAAAACTTCATTGGCTAATATGATTCAATAAAGTTGACCATTGTTGCTATAACCATGATGTGTGCTACATAAATAAAAGACAAAAACGCTATGATTGTGACAAATACTTTTGTAATTGTCTATATGAAACAAATGATGTTTTTTAAACAAAAGTTTGTCATCATTGGTATTTTTATGACTTTTTATCTTTAGAATTTGTTGTGCTGGACAGTGCATATTTTTGGCGATAATTTTATGAAACAGTGAAAAGATGCCGGATTTTATACATAATAAAATCATAAAAATCAAAATATAAGATAAATAAAATTTTGCTCGCATTAAACTATATTCTATCATGTGGCGGTTTTACGAAACGCGCTGGCGGATTTACGAAACGCGCTGGCGGTTTTACGAAACGCGCTGGCGGTTTTACGAAACGCGCATGGGGGTGGTTTTTAAGAAAAACCCATTTGCGGTTTTACGAAACGCGCTGGCGGATTTACGAAACGCGCATGGGTGGCGGTTTTTACGAAATGCACCAGCACGAAAAAAAAATAGTGGAATATCGGACCGTTTGATTTTTTGTTTCATTTGCAAAAAAAAAACCCGAAACCCAAACATCCTCAGGTGGTTTTCTAATACTAATGTACAACATACACTTGAAGATTGGTAGATTTGAAAATACCGAAATTCACGTGGAGCAGAGGCGTGGGGGGGGCGGTTCGGGTTTTATGGAAAAAAACTCTGACACACCCACCCCCTTAACCAATTTTGGTTGTGGAAAACACAGCAAAATTTTTTCACAGTTTTCAGGTGATAAATAATCCGATTTTTTAAATATTACCATAATTAAATTCAAGAACAATCTGAAATTTGGCTAAAAAATAGAAAAACCGAAAATTCAATAAAGAAAAAAAAATAAACATACAGAGCTTTAACATCAGAACATAAGTGTATGTTGGTGTTGTTGTTTACGCAACCAAATAAAAAAAGAAAAATAAAATGGCTGGTAAATTGTTGGGTTGAAAGAAAAAAAAACCCTTTTAATTTGATGACGATAAAATAATAGTCGAAAAAATAATAATATAAATAAATTAAAGAGGCAAAAAGGCATTGAAAAAACATTTACGGCTTATCCTTGTTGTGCTGCAAGAAAAGTGAATAAAAAGTTATTAAAGAAGTTTTAAGATTAATGAACACAACCAACAAGCAGTTAGAAGATGCACTTTTATGTATCAAATGAATACGAATTTGGGTGGTTAATTTCGCCGGGAGCGGGGGAATTTCTTTGACGCCGACGAAAGGGACGGAGAAACAAACACAACGAAATGGTAATCAGAAAATAGGGCAAGTGAGTGCATGTGCTGCACTTTTATAGAACATTTGTTGTTTGGGGGAATATTAAATTTTTGTGAGAGAGACGGCCATCTCGTCTTACATAAAAAATAGAAAAAAAAAACATTATTAAAAAATGTCAAAGCTTAGGCCTACCTGGGCAAGACCTAGTTTTAGGAAAAATTTTGCACTTTTTGTAAATATTTCTGTTTCAGTCCAAAGCAATATTGTGACAACAAAATGGGTCAGACCGCCAAAAACATTTAAAAAAAATAATATATAATTTAAGCATCAAATTTTCAACGGTGATGATTAGGCCAGCAGCAGAGAGAGGAGAGGGGAGCATGGAGCAAATCGTTTGGGACGAAAATGCGGTGAGAAGGAGGGACAATGGTCAATTGCGGGAAATTTGTGTAAAAACTTTTTTTGTGAAAAATATTTGTTTCTTGAAACTCAGGGCTTGAAAATATTTTTATTAAGTTTTTCTTGAAATTTGCTACCTAAAAAATTTGGAAATTAAAAAAATTTTAATCTCCGACTCAAACGACTCGTACCGAAATTGTGCATTGCAACTTTAAAGAAAAATTTTTTATACTTCGCTGTTTTTGTGCCCAAAAAGGTAAACTAAACAAAAAACGTTATAAATTTCGACGCAAAATTGTATATTATTTTTTTTTAATTATTGCAATATTCCAATATTTTTATAGTAATACATTTTTGTTATTGAATTACTAATATGGAGAAGAACCTTTTGTTTTGCTTTTGCTTTTTACAGAGAAGTTGTTGCTGTCATTTGGTCCATTTTGAGGCCAAATTCATTAAAAAAAACATTTTTTTGTTTCATGCATTTTTGGGGCTATAAATAGACAAGTGCACCAAAAAGTGGTCGCCAGGGATTACGGTGCTCTAAAGAAAAAAAAAGAGTAAAAATGGGTGTGGCCACTTGCCTGGTGGCTGCTTATTGGGGTGGTCGGCCCCCCGGTGAGAAAGTTCAAATATTTTTATTTTGATTTTACAATTCGAAGGTGCCCTCTTTAAATAGACTTTTTTTTCGATGAGAATAGGGTTTGTGTGGACTTGGTGTTGCGTTAAGTAGTTTCAGTTATTCTGGGGGCATGTTTTTGAGCTCGTTATAATTTTTTGTATGGTTTAAGTATATATTATGTTTTCTTTCAGTAATTAGCGTTTTCATTGAACTCTTTAACTTTCGACTATATTTTGTATTTGTGCGTAAAACTTATACACTTAAATAATTAAGCAATTCTTTTTTCCATCTCCGAAGGACTTAAAATTAAAAATAGAATCAATTTTCAATATATTAATAAATTATTGTTGAAAATTATTAACAGACACTGACATTTTTACATTAATTTCCATAAATAATGAAATGATGAAATCAAATAAGTTTTTTGATTGATAAAATGAAATGCATAGCAATATGTCATTGTGTAATTTGGGTAATGGAATTGGTTCTGAACCATCAACCGAGAGATGTCATGAAAAAAATAAAATTTTAAATTTTAGAAAAAAATAAAATGAAAAAAATTTCTTAACTTGTGGTAAACCAATTTGTGCAAAACGACAGACAAAAGCAGGAACATATTTTGCCTATTTTATTCCTTGATTTTTGGAGGACTCGAGCTTTGGCCAAATTTGGCCATTGCTCAAACAATGTGCCTTTGGGGAAGGAGGGGAGGGAAAGAAAGGTAAAGAATTGGAAATTTGTGGGGAAAAATTAGGGAAAAAAACTTATTAATAATTTGAAATAATCTAAAATAATTTAACATTTGTGTGGTTGAATTTTATGTTTTTTTATGGAAAAATTACCAAAAATACAATTTTCCTTTGCCTCTTCAATTTTTTTTGTAAAGAATGTATCAAAAAATTATATTAAATTTTCTTATTACAAATTAATTGTTTCTGACGGTCATCACAAGATTTATGTGATCAAGGGATCACAATTGACTTGCTCACAAATGGTGGGAGAAGAAACCAAGGTCATTCATTCATTCTTCCATTTGAAATTAAATTTTTCATATCCAAATGCCAAAAATATCGATTAAAAAAAAAGGAAAAAAAATGTTTTTTAATATGCTTTGTATTATCCTCGTTCGACATGCCGAACCCGGACAACCAACGGAGTCCCTTGGCCTGAGAATTACGCCCTAGAGAAGGGTCGAACCCTACACTGGAACAGCAAACCAACAAGAGGATGAGAGAAACCTTTAAATATAAAGAGAAACAAAGAGATCATGGGAGGGGAAGAGAAACAGAGTGAGAGAGAGAGATGAAGGGATGGGAGTGGTCGAAGTGCGACATAACGCCCACCTGCTACAAATAAAGGAGGGAAAGGTAGCAAATAGAGAAATAACGCAGGAAAAGAAAATAAGGAGCAGTGTAAATTGAGAGGGGGCGAGGAAGATGAGAGTGGTCGGAGCGCGACCAACAGACACCTACTGCCACTGCTGTCTCTTCACTCGGGCATTCTCTCTGTATGTTTCTTAGCACTCTCTTCTTCTACTCTTTCTCTTTTTCGCTTGTTTCTTTCCCCACTTTTCCTCTCAATTTCAACATATATTTTTAATCTTTGTTCAATATCTCTGCTCTCTGATGTCCAATTTTGGTTCCGTAAAGTGCTCCCCATATGTTTTCGATGCTTCCGGATCCGTTTTTGCGCTCCGTTTTGCTGTACGGGCATCGCTTCTCGGCCTTTTGGCTAAGATCAAAGTGTAGTATCTGTTCTTTACGGCTTAATCTCCGTAACGACCCCTACCGGGGTCAAAGAGATTAACCAATTTTTGGAAAATGGTCGCAGCAGGGGGCTTGCTCTCTCTCGACCACGCGTCGGCCCGGTATTGCACTTACTTCCGGGAACGGCGCATCTCCCTTAAGGGGGAGATCAAAAAGAAAAGCATAAGCTGATTGAAAATCGTTATCATATGATAAAGCTAAAAAAAACATTACTGCAAAAAATGTATTAAATTCTTGCCTCAATTTTCAACGCCGTCAAAAGAACACGACACATTCCATTAAATTGGACCAAATCAGTCACTGTTCTTCTCCACAAAAAAGGAGACAGAACTGAAGTGTCAAATTGGAGACCGATCGCCCTTTCGAACACCATCGGAAAATTGTATTCTTCAACCATGGCTAACCGATTGGCCACATGGTCAGTGAGAAATGACCGTGTCAGCGCGTCGCAGAAGGGCTTCATGCCAGTCGACGGATGTGCAGAGCATAATTTCGTCCTCCAATCAATCATCCAAGATGCCAAACGCGCCAAAAAGCACTGCTCAATCGCCTGGCTTGATTTGACCAATGCATTTGGATCAATACCACACCAAACAATTTTCACCGCCCTTAACTGGGCTGGCCTCTCTGATCAATCAATTAATTTAATACGCCAATTATATGCCACGAACACCACTCAGATCCGACACTCCAATGGCCTTACTCCGGATGTTCCAATCCGTGCTGGAGTTAAGCAAGGATGCCCTCTTAGTCCAATCATTTTCAACCTTGGACTCGAGCCAATCCTTCGCGCCATTGGCCAACTTGGGACCGGGTACAAACTACAAGGAAACCGAATTGATGTCCTCGCCTACGCCGATGATTTAGTCCTCATAGCCGAATCCGCCGACGAATTACAAAGAATGTTGAACATCACCTCAACTGTTGCAACCTGGGCCGGCCTTTCATTCAATGCCCGAAAGTGCGCAACACTGGACATCGATGGACGAAGGAAAGCGGCTTTAAACACTGAATTTACCGTTCAAAATGCACGCCCTCCCATCTTGACAATCGACCAATTTTACGACCATCTTGGAGTTCCTACAGGTTTTGGCACTGCTCAATCGGCACCCAAAATTTTGGAACGAATGAATGACCATGTTCTGAAAATTGATGAGTCACTTCTTACACCATGGCAAAAATTTGACGCTGTGAACTCCTTTGTTCTTCCATGCATCGGCTTCCATCTTAAAAATGGGGTTGTGCCCAAGAATCCGCTGAACGCCCTGGACAAGAAAATTCGAAATTGCGGGAAAAAATGGCTAAATCTGCCACAAAGAGCGAGTGTGGAGCCCCTGTACCTCAGCCATGCCATGGGAGGAATGGGTCTGACCCCTCTAAATTTGTTGGCCGATATAAGCCAAATTGTCCACGCCTACCGGCTGATCACCTCGCGTGATCTGTCCACCCTATCAATGGACCTCATCAAGACCGTGGTCAACAAAAGAATACGACAAGAACCAAGCCATCGCCATATTGCCGACTATTTGAACGGTTCAATGAAAGGAGTTTTTCGACAATACGAATCGACCGATATAACATCAGCATGGACTCGTCTCAGGACAATCGACCGCCCGACTGAATACCAAACTAAAAATCGAATGGAAACTGGCCAACTGCTGAGAATCGGCTGGTTCTCGAGCTTAACAATACACCGCTCAACCCAAAAACCGCGGAGTTCTGTTTGAGGGCCGCCATTCGCGACTTCTATCGCCGTCGCCTACTCTCAAAACCTGATCAGGGGAAAGTCTTCTCAATTACCGAGCGCAACCAGCAGCCTCAAATCACTTTCATGAGGGCCGGAAACCTTCACTCGTTTCGCCGATTGGCGATTTATCCATCGCGCCCGATTGGACTGCGTTCCGCTGAACGCAACTCGCCGATTCGGCCACGGGGACAAACATTGCCGCCGCTGCCACGATGGACAGTTGGAAACTCTTCCACACGTCCTTTGCCACTGCTGGCCACATCTTGGAAAGGGCATCACTCGACGGCACAATGCCATTCTCGACCGCCTAGTGAAGGCCTTCAAACCGCCGCAATCAACGGTGGTCCGAGTCAATCAGACAGTGCCTGGTTTTGGCGAAGCCGTCCGGCCCGACCTTCTCGCCGTCGATGAGGAAAAGAAAACGACATTGATCGTCGACGTGGCAATGCCATTCGAAAATCGATACCAGGCATTTGAACGTTGCCGACTTGGCAAACGGCAAAAATATGAGGCTCTGGCAGAGCATTATCGCGCAAAAGGCTTTGATGTTGTGCTAGAGGCCTTCATTGTTGGACCACTCGGCGGTTGGGACCCTCACAACGAATTTGTGCTCAATCAACTGAAAATCGGCCAACACTACCGCCAACTGATGCGTCGCCTAATGGTGTCCGACGCCATCAGATGGAGTCGGGACATTTACGTCGAGCATCTGACGGGCTTGGTACAGTACCGAAATGACGAGGTCGAAGCAGCCCACGAGTAGCAGCACCACATGACCGGGGCACCAGAGCGATTTTGACATTGGCCCACCCAACCCGGATGCTCCCATGGACACCCCGGCCTAATCTGAATGATGGATGGATGGATATGTGAGGAGGGACCACCCGACGAACTTTTCCTCTCCTTTTTCTACATTCATTTTACTCTTTGTTCAATATCTCTGCTCTCTAATGTCCAATTTTGGTTCCGTAAAGTGCTCCCCATATGTTTTCGATGCTTCCGGATCCGTTTTGCGCTCCGTTTTGCTGTATGGGCATCGCTTCTCGGCCTTTTGGCTAAGATCAAAGTGTAGTATTGCGATGCCACCTAAAAGGCGAATTAGAAAAACAACTCCATCTCCGTCCCCCTCAGCTTCTTCTAATTCGTATTCTTCGGCATATTTGCCAACAAATTCTTCCGAAAATTCCCCTGAAAATTCCGCCACAAATTCTATCCCAAAACCATCCAAACCCCCCTCCTACCCGTCCCAATATTCTGCCCAAAGGACCACCAAAAATCTTCATCCGTTCAAAAATATTCAAAATATTCCAAATGTATGCACACGTCAAAACACCCGTCGCACCATTTATTGTCTTTTAAGCATTTGCTACTAACTTAAAATCTGTTCTTTACGGCTTAATCTCCGTAACGACCCCTACCGGGGTCAAAGAGATAACCAATTTTTGGAAAATGGTTGCAGCAGGGGGCTTGCTCCCTCTCGACCACGCGTCGGCCCGGTATTGCACTTACCTCCGGGAACGGCGCATCTCCCCCAAGGGGGAGGCTCAGCACACTGCAGTAAGCCACCGCCCCGTCCGTACACGGGCACCTCGACTCAAGGGGCCCGTCCAACCGGCTCAACCCACTGCCGTGGCATGTCCTGCGACTACCCCTAGCCCGGTGGGGGCACAGGCAACTCACGCGCAGTGCCGGCATGGAACGGAGCACCGGCCGGGCGAGTTGGCAACGGAGCAGGATTATTCCTCCCGGTCTTCCGAGGCAAAAACACCTTCGCCAGTCAGCAGCAACAACAGTCTGCGGTCGGTCCATTCTGCCCCGCAAAGTCCGCAGTCTGCTTGTTCTGGTCAACCCCGAACGCCGCTCACAGCATCAGAAGCCGCAGCATATTTCGGATACGTCCAAATTTCGCCCAACGACCCGGCATATGTGACTGCTTTCTGTCCACAGCCCGGCAACCAAATTACGAATGAGCCGAAGCACAAGCCGAGTGCACAACAACGCGAATGGCTGAGACGCTTTGATGCTGTGTCCACTGCAGCGGAATTGGACAGAGAACTGGACGAATTGATCAGCGTGGTCAAGCAGCAAGCAGCCAAGGCCCAAAGTCCACAAACATCCGCCCAACAACCACATCGGCGCAAAGGACCACCTAACACACATGGGCGCCGGCGCAATGCTATGAATGCCGACGACGGCCACGCATTTGATCCGAAAGCTGCCGCACGCATCCAAAAACTCTACCGTCAGTGCCGTGTCCGTGCCTACAGGGAAGTGACAGAACAAAGGTCCCCTTTCTGCCAACTCAATGCCAGCGTGTTGCAGACCCATTTTGCACGCGTGTTCGGCTCAACTGCACAGGCCAACGATCGGATGCCCAATGCAGTGCCATGGCTCTTCCCTGTCCCAGTCAACGACGACGATCCATTCGCAGCACACTTCAGCAGCACCGAAGTGTGGCAAAGGCTCAAGCGTTGCAGCAACACCGCACCCGGACCCGATGGCATCCGCTACGCGGTCTGGAAACGATTCGATCCGTGCGCGCATGTACTCAGCGCTGTGTTCAACGCTGCCCAACGCCTGCAACATATACCCGGCAAGTGGCGACGATCAACAACCGTACTGATCCACAAAAAGGGCCCGCGAGACGAAGTGACCAACTGGCGACCGATTGCACTGTCCGACACCATTGGAAAGCTGCATTCATCGGTGCTCGCCAACCGCCTGTCGCTATGGGCAATGCGATACAACTGCATCAGCTCGGCACAGAAAGGCTTTATGTCCTTCGATGGCTGCAGCGACCACAACTTTATGCTGCAAAGCATAATCCAGGACGCCCGTCGAGAGAAACGCCAATGTGCCATCGCCTGGCTGGATCTGACCAACGCGTTCGGCTCCATTCCGCATGACGTCATCTTCAAGTGTCTGAAGTGGGCCGGCTTGTCCGACAACACTATCGACATTGTCCGCCTGCTGTACAACGACAACATCACGGCAATTCGGCACACTGATGGCCTCACCGACGACATCCACATCCGCTCCGGCGTCAAACAGGGTTGCCCGCTCAGTCCGATCATCTTCAACCTCGCGATCGAGCCAATTCTGTGCGCACTGGAAGTGGAGGACTTCGGCTACTCCTTCTCGGGGCACGATGGGCGAACAACAGCCGTTTTGGCCTACGCTGACGATCTCGTGCTTGCAGCCGAGAACGCTGAACAGCTCCAGCAAATGCTCGATATCGTCGGACTGCGTCGCTGATTGGGCCAAGCTTTCCTTCAACCCAAAGAAGTCTGCTTCGCTGGACATCGACGGCAAGCAGAAAAGGGCACTGAAGACAACATTCACCATTCAAGGCCAACAACTACCAACACTCACAGTCGAACAGCACTACGAACACCTGGGCGTGCCAACTGGCTACCAACGAACGCAGTCAGCCGAACAGATCGTCGAGCGCATGTCTGACCACGTCAACTCAATCGACCGGTCACTGCTAGCGCCATGGCAGAAGTTCGACGCCGTGAACACCTTCGTCCTGCCCTCCATCTCTTTTCATCTGAGGAACGGCGAAGTGCGCAAGGGCCCTCTTCAGCAACTGGATAAGCAAATCGTTCGAGCAGCGAAGCGTTGGCTCAACCTTCCACAGCGAGCAAGCACCGAGCAGCTGTACCTCAACAACGCAATGGGTGGCCTTGGCTTAACACCGCTCAACCAACTGGCCGACATCAGCCAATTGGTCCATGGTCTCCGCCTCTTACAGTCTAACGACATCTCATCAACTGCCACCGCTCTTCTGAAGGCAACAGTGCAGAGACGTCTGCGCCGACCACCGGTGCCGCAAGAACTGGCCCAATATCTGAACGGTTCGATGGAGGGCGACTTCCGCAACGAAACGACGGACATCCCCTCGGCCTGGACACGGCTGCGCATGGCAACGCGCCGCCTCCGCAGCAAGGTCAACGTCAATTGGCACTCGAGTGGCGAACTGCTCGAACTCCATCTGAACAACACCCAGCTTCAGCCAAAAGCAGCCGAATACTGTCTGCGGTCAGCGGTTCGCAACTACCTCATCAACGACTGTTGGCCAAACCGGACCAAGGAAAAGTGCACAGCGTTACGAGCGTCCACGCGGCTTCCAGCCACTTCTTCGGAAACGGCTCCTTCACCCGTTTTGCTGATTGGCGCTTCATCCACCGAGCGCGGCTGGACTGCGTCCCGCTGAACGGCACCAGGCGGTTTGGACGAGCCATTGACAAACGCTGCCGACGCTGTGGGCACAGCAACGAAACACTGCCGCATGTCCTCTGCCATTGCCCGCCTATGATGGCAACAATTGGTCGCCGTCACAACGTCATCTTGGACCGGCTGGTGCGCGCTTTTCGTCCTCCTCCAACAACGGAAGTACGCGTCAACCGCACTGTGCCTGGTTTCCATGGCAACCTCCGGCCCGACCTCGTCGCCTTGGACAACACCGCCAAAACAGCATTGATCGTCGACGTGTGCATGCCCTTCGAGAACCGCTACCCGTCTTTCACAGCGGCCCGGGACGAGAAGCGGCGCAAATACGGCGACCTGACCCAGCATCTCCAGCAGCAAGGCTTGACCGTGTTCCTCGATGCGTTCATCGTTGGCCCGCTCGGAGGATGGGACCCACACAACGAGATCGTGCTCAACCGGATGAACATCGGACACAACTATCGTCACCTGATGCGCAAACTAATGGTCTCAGACGCCATAAAATGGAGCCGGGACATCTACGTGGAGCACATCACCGGCACCAAGCAGTACAACGACTGGCCCATGGCAGAAGGACACGATCTGGACGAACCAAAGAGGGTGGAAAAGAAACATTTAAGCGCCAACGGAAGCGATTTCTGATTGATTTTACATGCGATCCAATATTCCTGACACTTTTCTGCATTTGTGCATATCCAACCTGCGTCTGCAGTTGGATTGTCATTTCAATTTTGACTTCTTGTTTTCCCTTACACCGGACCCGAACATTCGGGGCGGCTCCACATTTTTCGCTCTCCTCATTTTCTCCATTTCACCATTCGCTGGAAATAAAGACTTATCTGTTCTTTACGGCTTAATCTCCGTAACGACCCCTACCGGGGTCAAAGAGATTAATCAATTTTGGGAAAATGGTTGCAGCAGGCGGCTTGCTCCCTCTCGACCACGCGTCGGCCCGGTATTGCACTTACCTCCGGGAACGGCGCATCTCCCCCAAGGGGGAGATTAAAAGGATAAGCGTAAGCTAAACATTACTGCAAAAAAATGTATTAATTTGGGCAGTCATATATGTATGTAGGCGGATATTCGGTTGTTTGATTCTCATAGGATCTTAAAAATGACCCCGGCCTAATCTGAATGATGGATGGGTGGATATGTGAGGAGGGACCACCCGACGCACTTTTGATTGAATTTTTGATCATTTTGACCCATCATTTTAATGTTTGTGACCCAGTTCACTTCATTTTTAATTTTCTTTTTTGCACTTCATTTATCATCTATTGTCTTTTAAGCATTTGCTAAATAAACTTAAATCTGTTCTTTACGGCTTAATCTCCGTAACGACCCCTACCGGGGTCAAAGAGATTAACCAATTTTTGGAAAATGGTTGCAGCAGGGGGCTTGCTCCCTCTCGACCACGCGTCGGCCCGGTATTGCACTTACCTCCGAGAACGGCGCATCTCCCCTACGGGGGAGATCAAAAGGAAAAGCATAAGCTGATTGAAAATCGTTATTTGTAAAGCTAAAAAACATTACTGCAAAAAATGTATTAATTTGTGGCAGTCTATGTGTAGGCGGATAATCGGTTGTTTGATTCTCATAGGATTTTAAAAATGCTTTCTTAAAAATTAATTTACTCCATTTAGAGGTCGGCACAATCTCTTAAAAGCAGTTTAGTCAAAATACTAAAAGAAATTTATGCCACGGCGTTTCTCGGCACAAGAGATTTTGTGCGAGAAAGGGGCGGGAATCGGACCGAGAAAAACATCCGGTTTCGCTTATTGATAACACTGAAAATCACTGATTGTCATTGACAGATAAACCCACTTTCTTTTATCGTCAAATGCTCAGACCACCATTCGAGAAATAAAAGGTCTATCGAAAATTGGAGAAATTTAATAAACTGCTTTTTACTGACTAAGACATGGATTTTGAGAAAAAAATGCGAAAAATATGTACTAAAAACTAAAGGAGCATGACATATTAAAACACATTGAAAATGGCATTAAAATTACTAATAAATGCCAAAATTATGACAAAATTGCATAATATTTTTATCCACTCAGAAAATGATCCATTCGAAATAGGTAAAATTTCTTGGATATTCTTTAAAAATCCTTTTGAATTAGTATTTTAATTGGTGTTAATTATGTCAAGAAAATGGCATCAAAATCTTCAAACTTATTAAAATATTGCGCTTTTTATAAATTTTGCGACATTATTCAAAAATAAGTTGCTTATTAAACTGTAAAATAGCACAAATGCCAAAACTCGGAAAATTTGTTTAATTTTTTAAAATACAAAAAATAAGATTACATTATTTTTCCACAAAAAGATGCATAAAAATTAAAAAAAAGCTAAAAAACCGTACGTTGTTAGGAAAATTAACTTTTAAAAATTATTTAAAAAAATTTGAAACGCTTCACGAATCTTTATGCTGCTGCTGCTGCGATGAGGAGGAAATAGTATTCGCTTTCCACCAACCGACCGACGTGCATAGGAAGAAATAGTGCTTTTCTTGAAGAGAAAAGAAACACAAATCATTGGAGAGAGTGTTCATTATTTAGTCATTTTCATTCTCTATCCATCCTATATCTCTTTTCCTTGTTCATTTCCTTCTCTCTTCACTGTTTCCCCTCTCATAAACTTACCTGGCTGGGGAGTTCCTGCGATCACTGAGGCAGGACTCCTGTGGCGAGGCTCCACCATTGCACTTTCGGTTGGGGCTGACCCGCAGGGCGGTCCCGAACTGGGATAGGCCCACAGTTAAATTTTTGAGTGCGGGTGACAGCGTTGGCGCCTCCCCTTTAAAATGAGTTTTGGTAGAAAATTTGCCAACAAAAGATAAATAAACTCATCAATACATACCAGGGGTGGGATTTGGACTCGTTACTCGTACTCGTTACTCGTGATTACTCGTGATTTTTGACTACTCGTTACTCGTAACTCGTTACTCGTATTTTGCCACGAGTAACGAGTAATTTTATGCACTGGTAAGAATGGGGTTCTGAATAAGAAATTTTTGAGAAAAATTGGAGAAAAGAAAAATTTTGGAGGAAAAATTGGTTATAGATATATTTTTAACAATATCAATCTCAGCTATAATTTGGTGCTGGAAGTATTACTTTTCCATTTCTTTTGCTTGTGTTCAAATCCCTTTGATGCAGGAACTTTAACTTTTTTTCCAAATATAAATAAGGGTTAAATTTAAAAATTAAGAATATTAAGTACTCCCCAAACTTGTAATAATTCATAAAATGACAATTTGTTTGACTTTTTTCTTTATTAAATTTTATTTCTTTTTAAAAAATTTTCCGGCAGCGTCTATCGACACCGCCGGACGAGAGATGCACGAAATGTTTTGTTTCGTTTCGAGTTTCGTGACTATTTTTAGGCTAGATTCCGTTAACAAATTTGACAAATTTTATAAAAAATTTCCCCGGTGGCGCTTACCGGCACCACCGGACCCTAATTTGCTTATGGTTTATCAAAATTTATCTCAAGAACCACAAAATTGGACATTTTTCGTTTAAAATCTGTTAACAAAACATACTCAGATTTTCAATTCCCCGGCGGCGCCTATCGGCGCCACCGGACCCCAATTCGCTTAGAATTTCTCAAAATTATCTCAATGTTCACGAAAATTGAACCTCTTTCATAACAAATTTTGACCCCAAAAATTTTAAAAATTTTATATGCCATCCATGATTTTGATACGGACTTTTTTTTAATTGGCCAAAGGTTTAGTTTTTTTGATTTTTATTATTTTTTCTAAATTTCGTTACTCAAAGAAAATTTTATTTCGTTTCGTTTCGTAAATTGTTTTTTTCCTTATTTCGTGCATCTCTGCGCCGGACATCTTTTAGCTTAATTTTCTTGAAAGCAATTTCCAAAATTGACAAGTTTTTGGTCAAAATCTGTAAGTAAATCACACCCAAATTTTCAAAATTTTCCCCGGCTTTTGGGTAAAAGAAAGTGAAAAGAACTTACAATTTTTAAAAGCCGAAAACAAAAATCAAAAAAAAGTGCAGAAAAGCCAAACATACAAAAATGAAATATGTGCAGCTCTAATTGCAATGAATAAAAAATCTAACATTAAATTATACAATTTTATGTTTGAATAAAAATTTTTTCACTAAAAAATTAGAAAATAAAATTACTCGTTACTTACTCGTATTACTCGTGTTACTCGTGATTTTGGGCAATACTCGTTACTCGTTTTACTCGTTCTCGTGATTTTTAAAAATACTCGTTACTCGTTTTACTCGTACTCGTGATTTTCGGGACTCGTCCCACCCCTGATACATACTATGACTCGTAAAATTTGAAGGTATTGCATTTGGTATAACATTTTTAAAAGCCACACGAAGAATATTTTTTTTTTAAAAAATCACACTTTCAACTATTGATTTTTTTTAATTTCAAACAATAAAAATGGTCCTTTTCATTTTGAGCCTTTCATTCGTTCTTTCTTCCTAATTCGACTCATTTTTCTATTCGTTCGTCCCTTCCTCTTTCTTTTGCTGTTCCGCCATCATTTTACCGAACTGTTCCATTTGTCTGTTGGCCATTCGTCGTATTAACACTGTTGCCAAGAACAGCTGAAAAGCGTATTTTCATTTGATTTTTATTCAAAAAACTTCGACGGAACAGAAGACGAAATCGATGAGAAAAATTGTTCCACGGGGAGGGGACGAATGTCCAAGTTAAAGCAGAGTTGCAGAGAACATAATCAAAGACTGAATTTTTAACTGATAAATGTGTCAGTTCGTTTGTATTATTTGCCTTTTGCCTCCACAAATTTATCAGTTTAATCATTTTGCTAACCCAATAATAAATGAGTCTTCCTTCTGTTATAATTGTTGGCGGTGTTTGTGGGAGTGGGAAAAGCACAATTGGAAGTAAATTGGCCGAAAGGATCGGTTACACTTTTGTTGATGGGGACGATTTGCATTCGGAGGAAAGCAAAGCCAAAATGAGCAGAGGGGAGTCACTCACTGGTTCGATTTCTATTTGTTCCCATTCGGGGCCAATTTGGGTTCTATTGCACTTAATGAGTCGACATTCGATGTTTATGAGTCCAATCAACTGACCATCTTTGGTTTTTTGGAAGAGATTTATTAATTACGAAGAAAGTTATGGTCAATAAAACCAATGGATTGTTAGATGGACTCATAAAGTGCAAACGATTCCCAGAAGCACAGGTCAATTAATTTAATGATGGGTACTGGTATTAATTGGACTTTGCCAATAGATGCCGACCGGATGCCGTGGCTTGCCCGGATTCGTGGAATATGGACGAAAGAAGACACAACATCAGCAGAAGGATTCGTCATCGCCTGTTCGGCATTGAAACGGAAGTACCGGTAAGTGGTGCCGCAATTAAACAACTTATATTACGAGCTAATTAGCACTAATTATACCCCGGCAGATCCTTTCTTTTGGATGCGCAACAGCAGTCAAATGGCAAAGACAAAGTGATAATTATGCTGAATGTTACCGAGCAAATTCTGAGACAACGAATGGCACAAAGGAACGACCATTTCGCCAAAAGCAATTTGATACCATCGCAATTGGAAGATTTGGAATTGCCACAAGCAGAAGAAAATGGAGGGAGAATTGTGCGTAATGACAGTGGACGGAACAGGCAAAACGGATCAAATTGTGGAAGAGATAATCATCACCAAAAGCAAAAATGCCATTTGCTGATCAGCAGTTTAATTGAACAATAATTAAACATTATAAAAAGGCAAAGAAATACATTCGAATGAATGAACAATCGTGGCGGTGCTAGGTCGTTCCACAAAAAATCTCAGTGTGGGCGTTCCACAAAAAATCTCAGTGTGGGCGATCCACAAAAAAGCTCAGTGATTGATAAAATATAAATTTAATATAAAATATTAAATTTTAAACTGTAAATGTAATTTTGATTTAATTTCTGTTTGATGTGTTATAAAAAAGAATTTATAATTTTTTATTACATAGCTAAAAAAGGAAATTCACAAATTAATTGAAGACAATTGATAAGGTACTAATTTTCTTTGCATTTCATGTAAGATTCTATAATTTTAATTCCCGAAATAGCGAATTAATTGATAACATAAGAATGTCATAGTAAATTTGAGTATTTAAGCTAATTTTTATTAATCTATAAATCAAAAAATTTAATTAAATAATTCCTCTCCCAATCGCGACAATGCATCCAATCAAAAAATTTTTATTTTTGTATCTTATACTTTACCAAAGTGTGAAAATCGAACAAAAACCGGTACACAGACGTGCTCTCCTCTCTGTTTTAGCGATTGGAGGTATTGTTGCTCTTGTTTTGGTACCAATTGTGGTCGGATCGGCGGTGGTGGGATATGTGATATCCTTCAACATACATGGTGTTAATGGTGGAAAATGTTAGTCAGTTTATATACCGTACTCAAAGGCTTATCTTATATCATAAGAAAAAATTTAAATTCCCTTACAATACCTTTTAGTTGCATTTGTTCATGAAGTTTTTTTTAATGTTTTAATTTCTTTATTTTGATAGCTTTTGACAAGTTCTATAGCTTCGTGATTTTTTATAAATTCTTCAAAACCGGAATTAGTAGCGGTCGAATACTCAAATATAAATAAGAGAAAAATAAAAATAAAAATCTTATTCATTTTTCTAAATTATAATAAATTATAATATATATTAAACAAATAAAAATTCATCATATTAATTTTACATTTACAGTGGTAGCCTAAAATACACGTTGAGGGTTATTGATTTTATACGTGGATTTTGTCAATCCAATAATTAAATTTATTATTTTATTTTATCAATCACTGAGCCTTTTTGTGGATCGCCCACACTGAGCTTTTTTGTGGAACGACTCAACACGATCGTGGCAATGAGTAGTTGCGCCTATTCTCTTGGTACTTCATGAAATTTTGAATTCGAATTTGGGTTCGGAAGGG
Source organism: Heterodera filipjevi (assembly GCA_039877585.1). Taxonomy (NCBI): domain Eukaryota; kingdom Metazoa; phylum Nematoda; class Chromadorea; order Rhabditida; family Heteroderidae; genus Heterodera; species Heterodera filipjevi. The sequence continues at coordinate 13,038,740 of JBDPZO010000002.1, forward strand.
AATTTATAATTCCAACCCAAAATGCTTTAGGGTTTTTTCTTTGTAAAATGTTTTCCCAATTAATTAACGGATACTGGCTACGGATTGACACTTCCGAGCATTGAAATTGATTCTTTTTTTATTAAGGAAAAGTCACTTTGACGCTTATTCGAAAAACCGTTTGTCAAGAACATAACTTGCCTAACAAATGAGCAGCTCCAAATCTTATAATCGCAATTTAGTTTTCCAAAATGCTTTAGGATTTTTTGTGACATTTTGGGATTCGGATTTTAGACATTGCAAGTGCAACTGAAATTCGAAACAAAAGATAAACTCATATTTTTTCACAACAATTAAATTTAAAAGCGAAGAAAAAAGAAATAATCAATGAGAAGAACCTCTTTCTTAACATTTCTTGTTACTTCCGCTGCTGTTGACAACCATTGGACACGAGAATTGTGTTGAGAATCAAAAAAAGAAACTGTAATTAAATTAAACCCTTTTTAGAATAAAAAATGCACAAATTGGAGTGCACACAAATTTCTGACCCTTTTTCGATAGAGAAAATGACAATTTTGTTCCGTTGATAATCTATTGGATCCGTCATCATCAACTCCTCTTCCATTTGGCCCATTTGCGTTCGTCCCGCGCAATAGGGCAACGAATAAGCACAAAAAAGGAATAGCCGCCGTCGGACAGTTTCAATGCCAATCGCTCCCCGGTCAATTGGTTGACCAACTCAAATAACACAACCGATTGTTTCGTGGTACAGAAAGCGCAAATGAAAATGATTAAATTTGCAGGAGAAGAAGCATTGACAAAAGCCTACAGAAAAGGCCAAACAAATGAAAAACAATTTAAAATAATTAATATCACCGCTTTGATTCCCTCAATTTTGAATGACCATTGCTCAATTGAATCAAAATTGCATTTGAGCACCTTCGGAGCACCGTCCAAGAGCAGGCGAGGCGAAAACAACCATTTGGCCACCAATTGTCCATCAGATGCATTGGCACTGTCATCAGAAGGAAAGGCGGGGAAAACATCGTTTTTTGAAGAAAATAATCGAAGAGATGGACAGTCGCTAGGAATGGCAAAGTGTCGAATTGGGCGGCGAATTGAATAGGTGGTGGCCAAGGACATCCCGCGAATGTTGTCCTTGATCAGTGGCCAAATGAACCGCGTAACCAAATCGAAAACGTAATTATCGTCAAATGATACTTCCAAATTAGTCCCATATAAAGAGAAAAGACGACGAAAACGGTGAAGAAAACCGACGACACTTTGGTCAATGTATCTGAAAGTAAATATTTAAAAGGATGATCGGAAACCCAAGTTTGTTCCTTAAATGTGAATTTAATGAGTGTTGCGATATTGATTAAATCTCCAAAATTTATTTTTTAAGGGGGACGTGTTTTAAATCTATAAAACTATTTTTACCTTATCAAAATGCGTTCAAATCCGACAACTTTCTTCGGCAACGACACTTTAGGAATTGGCAACGATTGGTACATGGTGTTGACAATTTCCATTTGCTTTTGGCCATTCACTACAAAATGGCTGGCTATCATTAGTCATTGATCCCAACGTCCATCGGCGTGTTCTGAAGTGTTCATCGACGTAATAGTCAAATCGGTGGCTGAGCAGTGCAATTTCGAGGCCAAGTTGACGAGGCTCAATCAAATCGAACACCGCCAGCCAACCGTCGCCACAGATTGGGCTGAAAAAATGCCAAAAATTCCCAAATCATATAAAAAAAGGTTTTGAAAATTACATTTCATTTTCCATCTGCAATTGTTTCACCTCGTTGGGATTGTACGACATTTCTATTTGGTAAATTTTTTTTGCGAGTAAAAACAAAAAAAAAGACTAATTCTTCTTTAATTAGTAAATAAATGAAAATGTAAATTAAAACTGTTTATTTTCACCGCCATAATGGATAATTTTAAGTCCTTTTTATTCAATAATAGAAATAAATTAATAGAAAATGAAATCAGTCATTTGCATCCATTTGAGTGATTGTGGCCCTAAAGAGGGCCGTTTAGGTTATTTCTTTGCTTTCTCCGTCTCCTCCGTTCCTTTCGTCTTTCTCATCCACCAAAACCGTACAAAGTTCGGCCCTGGCGTTTCAGCGCGTAGACGATATCCATGGCAGTGACCGTCTCCTCTTGGCGTGTTCACAGTACGTAACCTAAGCAAAGCAAATGTTTAAAACAGGCCATCACCAGACTTTTGGCATGAAAAATTAACCCATAATTTAGAAAATTCAAATCTCAGCCTAATGATTAGGCAATCCAAAAGTGCTCCCTATTTACCGCGTCACGGATGACATTCTCCAAGAACACCTTCAGCACTGAGCGAGTCTCCTCGTAGATAAGGCCGGAGATGCGTTGACACCGCCACGACGAGCCAAACGGCGAATGGCCGGCTTGGTGATGCCTTGGATGTTGTCACGAAGCACCTGTGAAGGGAAAATGATTAGTCTCTCGGGACAGAATTAATTAATTAATTTTATGAGGTGGGTTAATTAAAGGGGATATAAGATTTGTGGCGCTACTTACAAATCAATCCATTTTGAATTTTTTTTCACTTTTTTTTTTTGTCTATTTACACATAGTGATAAATATTATACTTTTTTTACCAGATGGTACGTATTTCACGCTATTTAATAATTGATTATGACAATCTGCTGTGTCGGCCACCTTCTTTGTGGAACCAGTACAAATTTAACGAATTCATACATGTGTGAACAAATTTTTCGACTTAATGCTAGGGCTAAAGGAAGAACTATTATTAACGCTTTCTGTGATCTTCTTCGCCATAATTATACTTTTATTCGCCATAATCATTCTGTTAATGCTTAATATTTATCACTATGTGTAAATAGACAAAAAAAAAAAAAAGTGAAAAAAAATTCAAAATGGATTGATTTGTAAGTAGCGCCAGATTTGTTATGGTCTTTTTCGCTTTGAAATTTTAAAAGTATTTTGCTTTAATTTTAATATGCAAATGCACTCACTTGCGATGACGCTTTGCGCCACCCTTTCCAAGTCCTTTGCCTCCCTTTCCGCGTCCGGACATATTTTCGTTGAGATTGATATGAAGAAAGTAGACAGAAAATGGATAAAGAGAAAAAGTGAGGAAGAGAGAATGGCCGGGGAGATATTTATGAAAGAAAATTGGGGGAAAAATAACAGCGAAGGTTTTCGTGTTAAAGATAAATTTTGAAATGGGCAATCCTGCAGAATGGGGGTCCCTAATTTAGCTTTTTTATTTTGAGCCCAAAATTGGTATATGGGGGTTTTCGGGGATGCTGATCACGAATCTGAACTCGGATTTGCCATAGGACATCGTCAAATCTATGATTTTTCATCAAATATTTTTTTTCAATGCAAACATCACAAATGAGGAAAAGCTTCTGTTTTTGATCAATTATTGGCAGGATAATATAAAGCATTTGATGATGAAACAAATGTAAACAAAATATGTTATGGTAAACAAAAGGCCGATGTATTTACTAGTAAACAAAGAGAAGAAACAAACACTTACGATCGGATTCTTATTTAATCTCAATGAAATAACACTATCTAGGATTGTACTCTTACACGACTCCCCTATGCTTTTAGAACCTTACTAACAAAATGAATTTTTTTCGAACTTATTAACCATATTGAGTCAAACGAAAATGCTATTCAATTTTTTGCGTGATCGTGGTGTCCTCCGTTCGGTTCCACCGGACGACGCCCGATTCGTTTCAGGCCATTTCGTTTTTTCCCCTATTCGTTTTTTGCCCTATTCGTTTTTATTACCCCCATTCGTTTTTCGGTTTAAAAACGAAAAATCGAAGGAAAACAAAGGGAAAAATGGTTTAGGAGAGTTTTTGGGTCGCTTATCACAAAATAGCACCCATTCGGTCGAATTCCAAAACCCGGACCCGAACTCGAACCTAAAGATAGAAATTTTACTTTTGTAAATTCGCTTTTATCCATCCAAATCAACCAAACAGGCCAGATTATTTCTTGGGTACCGAATCCGACCAAATTCATGAAAGATGATTAAGTAAGTTGTAACAAAATTTTATTACCGAGCGAATATGAAATGGTACCGAAAATGAAAAGTGTTACATATTGCTAATAACTCAATCAATCAACAACATCAACTTCGTCATATATTGAGTGAATAATATTGTTTTCATCTTGTTCTTGATATAAAAAGTCTCCAAAGTTATGAAGTTCGTTAGCTCCGTCTTCATCAAAAGGTAACTCGGTAAGAATGCCATTTTCGTCCAAACTTTGTTCAAGCAAAATTCGCGCCTCATCTTCCATAAGGACTTCTTCAAGTTCATTTCGTTGAACAGGGTTAGTTCCAAGCAAGCTTCCAATTCTCCCGTAGTAGTGCGACATTCTTCCAGCAAATTCGTTGACATCATAGTCAGTGCTCAAAACAAACGTCCAAGAAAAAAACCAGGTTGATAAAAGTGGCGCTGACGCCCATGATATGATTCTGTTCCACGTCAAAAAGGGAAAAAAATTGTAGCCCAACATTGTTTTGAATCCACGTGTCATTCTAAATAGAAGATGTTTTTTGTTATTAGTTTTAATTTACATAATAGTCGAGGAGGGCCTCTAACGCGCCACAATGCGCTATCTCCAAAGGCGAATCTGCGATGATTTGGCGGATGAGTTGCAGTGATCGGGCGAAGTAATTGGGTGGGCAGAATTGAAGGCCTCCAATTTTTCTTACAATACGCTGAAAAATGCGTACTTTTCCCGCGTTCAATCATGCCAAACACCCACTCATACATAGTATAGTCTCTGCCAAGCGTCTCATATTATTATTTTTTAAATTGGATAATATTGGGACGCATAAAATGTTAATGGGACACATAAAATGTTAATGGGACACATAAAATGTTAATGGGACACATAAAATGTTAATGGGACGTATAAAATCGACAAGAACCAAAAATTTTTGGTGACAAACAAACAAATCTGCTAAAAACAAATATGAAGGTGGTTTATTTCAAAGTTTTGTTCTTAAAATGAAAATCCTCATCAGAGCCATAAAAAACTTCATTTAGCATGAAAAATTGTCTATTACATTTTATGAGTCCAATCATCTAAACATTTTTTGTTTTTTGGATCATAACTTTCTTTTTGGCTAACCAAATATTTTTAATTTAAGTTTTTTGTGTCTAAATCTAATTGGACTTTTAAGTTCTAGGGCTTTAAATTTTCGAATGATACCAAGAATATAGGGATGGTTAATTAAGAAGGTTATGGTCTATGAAACCATAGTTAGTCAGTTATTGGGCTAATAAAAATTGATTGGAATCACAAAAGCCAAATGGATTCATAAAATGCAGTATGTAGAATCAAAATTTATCAAAAATTGCAAACGCAATCAGTAAGGCAAAAAATGGCCATAAAATATGGATTAAAAATGCCGAATTATGGACCAAGTTGTATATGACCTAAAAATAGTAAGAAATCAACGAAGTCTACAAATTAAAGCGATATTACTAATTAACATTATGTATTTTTCGTTTTTATTGCATTTTTCTCATGAAATTTTCAAAAATGGCAAAATATGGAATCCATTCTAGAAGCTTCAAACCAAGCTAAAAAAACGTATTTTTCGTGCGTTTCAACCTCCCACAGTCCAGGAAAAATATGGGTTTTCATATAAATCGTTGCCCTAGCAATCAGTTAGCCATTATTTTTCGTTGATTTTAGAAACTATTCGTTTTTATTTCTTATTATAACAATGAAAAGACGAATGAGCCTCAGACAGCCAAGAGATGTCTTCAAATTAATTTCCGATGAAACACGGAATAAGTCATCATCGGCTCAACAAGTTCTCTTTAAACCTTCCTTTCAAGAAACATTCATTTACTTTTAATGATGAGATGAAAGAAGGGAAAGTCACTGTTTGTTTCCGAGCGTTTTCTCTCCTTTTCTCTCTTCCCCCTCATTCCCTCTCAAATTCCCTTACTCTTCCATCGAAATAGACGAAAGAAGAGAATTTCTAAATTTAGTGTTTCTCATCAAACATTTAATTGTAAAACAATTTTTATTCTATAAATTTATGTTTAATTTTTTATTTATAGTTATTAGAGCTGCAAAAAATATGTACGAAATGTAAAAAGCCGGAGTTTTTGTCCATAACTTTCTTATACATTGATGCAACTCTAATTTTTTTGATATTATTCAAAAGCTATATGTGATTAGAAGCGATTCTAAACAGAAGCTAAGAGATTAAAAATTCTCGAAAAAGTTTTAGGATAAAGTTTAAAAAGTCACGTTTTTTGCAAAATTTAAATTGTAACTTTTCGAGAATTGTTTCATCGCTTAGCTTTTGCTTATTCAAAAACTCTAAATACATAAAGCTTTCGAATGACATAAAATTTTTGGGATTTCGTTACCAACAAAAAAAAAAGTATAGCCCAAAAACTTCGGCACTCAAACGTGCGGCACTCAAGTGTGCCCGCTCCGGTAAAATACAGGAAACAAATATGTATTTACATAAAATTTGCCGCCCTAATACCTAATTATAATTTAAGGAACTGCCTTTCAGCTCTTTCCCAGTTCAAATGTGTATTTATCGTTCACAAAAAATCGGCATAAATGCGACAACCAATAACCAATTTGTCAATGAAAAGGCAAAAGTACGGCAAAATGGGCGACACAATGATCTGATCAGATGGATGATCAAAGAATGATCAATTTTTCTCTTCCACCTTTTTGTCACCGATTTGCACCGTTAAATCGTCGTCCGATGAACTGAGCGGAAGGCATAGACTAAAATTCAACCGGGTTTTTTGGGTACAGGTTCCGGAACCGAGTAGCGGGGTCGAGTACCGGTACCGGTCCCGACTCCCGGGTACCGGGAAATTTCTGATACCGAACAGCCCTAATGCTTTTTGTTGTTTACTTTTCATGTTTTCTTCCGTTTAAAACTTTTTGGTTTTCTTTAAAAAAATAGGATTTAGTTTCAAAAAATTTAGTGTTTTCAGAAAAACTAAGGTATTTTTCGAGAATTTTTAATCTCTTAGCTTCTGCTTAGAATCGCTTCTAATCACATATAGCTTTCGAATAATATCAAAAAATTTAGAGTTGCATCAATGTATAAGAAAGTTATGGACAAAAACTCCGGCTAAGACATGCTATTCTACGGGCATCCAACTTCTGGACCGACTCAGTCAATTAGTGCCGACAGGATAGTTGACTGCTGTTTTTTTCAAACTTAACCTTAGTTTTTTGGTTAAATCAAACAAGATTTTGTGAAAAATTAAACCTATTTTTTCTGCAGACTTTTAACCCTGTAACTGTTAAAACCAGGGATATTATGATCTCAAATTTTAAAAATACTCATCAGGCCCCAAAAGTACTCATTTGTTATGAAAAATACTCATTATAAAACCATCATAATTGGACGTAAAAACCATTTATTTGTCGTTTTTTCACTTGAAACATCAAATGCATCAATTTTTCTTTTCATTTCTAAGCAGGAATGGAAGAAAACCCCTTTAGTCTTCATTTGGGGTCAAAAATGATCCAAATAAAATGTAAAAAGGCAGTAAAAACGACCAATTATTCCATTTTCCACACTCAACGATAGTTTTAAAATCTTATTTTGTTTTTGATTAGTTCTCATATGAAAATTGGATCTTATTGATGAACGGATTGTAATTGCAAAATGAGTATTTTACGAAAAAACATTTAAGATTTGAAGAAACATCTCGAATATTATGCCCAATTATCTAAATTATTCAAAAAATCATGCACATTTATCGTTTTTTAGCCAAAATACCACTAAATACTCAAATTTCTCAAAACCTACAAAAATACTCATTTTAAAAATAAAATACTCATCGACCTCTCAAAAAACCACAAAATGAGTATAAATACTCAGATATCACACATAACCCGGTTAAAACAGAGTAAATTAAAAAAAAAAACTAGGATTAAGTCTTCAGATGAATAGAGTTAGTTTTGAAAACTAAGGCTTTCAGAAAAAACTTGCATTAAATTAATTAATTTTTTGTAATACATATTTCAAACTAATAATTAAAAGTAAAAACTCGAACCACTCAACAAAGGATTCTAAAGGAGAGGCGCCAACGCCGTCCCCCGCACTCAAAAATTTATCCCGACTCGGGAAATTTCCCGGGTTTTTCGTGTCTCGGTCTCGGTTCTCGGGTTTTGTTTCTCGGAAACCGGGAAATTTTTGCACTGTTAAAGATTGCTTTGGGGTCAAGGACAGATAGACAGACATTCTGAATTTCTTCATATTCCCCAAAATTGATCTTTTTTTCCTCAACATCTGCTAACAAATCTGGCAAAAGGAATTCCCTACCAAATTGTAATATTTCGTTTAATTTTAATGATTTAAATTGTTTTTTATTTTAAAAGCCTTATATTTAACCAATATAAAAATTCAGATCCCTTTAAAAAGGGGGTGCTGGTGCGTTTCTTAAAAACTGCCACCCATGCGCGTTTCTTAAAACTGCCAAAATGGGGTTGCGCGTTTCTTAAAACTGCCAACCATGCGCGTTTCTTAAAATTGCCATCCTGCGCGTTTCTTAAAACTGCCAGCGCGTTTCTTAAAACTGCCACTAATATAAAAAAAATTCTGAATAACGTAAAATTTTATTTAAAAATTAAATAATAGATGATATTATATTTTAACGCATCGATTTAATAATTTTATTTTTTGTTTGTGCCATTACATATTAGCCGGAACTGTCATTTTATGTTTGCCAACATTATAATTAATTGCCAACATAACTTTTATTTGTTAAAAAATAAAAATAAAAATGGTCAAAATTTTAATCTATTTAATAAAAAAAAATATGTTATTTTCATATTTAAAAATAAAATTAACGATATATTTTTTCACCATTATATTTTGCACTTGTTTGAAATTTTTGAATTTCATCAGTTTGGAAGAATTAATATTATATTAGGTTTAGAATTTGTTATGCTGGTCAGTTCATCTTTTTGGCGAACATTTTAAAGAATAGTGAAGCATTTTTGTAAATTAATTGTCGATTCAAAAATTTGGAATAAATATATATTAAATTGCTGCTCTGTAATTATTTGTATTAATGGCAGTTTTAAGAAACGCGCTGGCAGTTTTAAGAAACGCGCTGGCAATTTTAAGAAACGCGCATGGTTGGCAGTTTTAAGAAACGCGCTGGCAGTTTTAAGAAACGCGCTGGCAATTTTAAGAAACGCGCTGGCAATTTTAAGAAACGCGCATGGTTGGCAGTTTTAAGAAACGCGCATGGGTGGCAGTTTTTAAGAAACGCGCCAGCACCAAAAAGGGCACCAAAATGGCAACTGATTTTTTTTTTCGGTAAAAGTGAAGGAAACTGATGTAGTTGAATTTCTATACAGTTATATATCATTCGACTCCTCTCGGTCTAATGAAAGAATCCGAAAGAATTTTCATTCGGCAGCCGCTCCCTGAAGAGTTACAGACCCGGGACTGAAATTGGAAAATGGCTTGGGACTCAACAGTCCAACTTCTAAAACGCACCAATAAAGGACTTAAACATTATAAATCGATTTATTACATGAATTTTATCATGTTTCAGTGAAAAATTTCACTGATTTTCTTCTAAAAATGCAATCTGTTATGTTGCAAACAGAAGGCCGTGGAGCGGCCCGCGAGTGTGCGGTGTCTTGGACAAAACAAAAACCACCAATTTTAATCTGGCCATTTCAGTCCCGGGACTATAACTCTGCCCAAAGGGCTTTCAGTCTAAACATTCTTTCGGATCCATACATTACGGGCAACGAGGCGTCAAAATGCATAAATATTTTCTCATATTCGTTTTTAGAAGTTGGAAGGTTGAGTCCCAAGCCATTTTTCCATTTCAGTCCCGGGTCTGTAACTCTTCAGGGAGCGGCTGTCGAATGAAAATTCTTTCGGATTCTTTCATTACAGACCGAGAGGAGTCGAATGATATATAACTTGTATAGAAATTCAACTACGTCAGTTTCCTTCACTTTTTCCTTTTTTCTGGTAAAGCAAAAGCTTTTGTTTAGTAATGATTTTTCAAAATTTTGACGCTGCCGGACCCTGACTTCTTTGAAATTTTTCAAAATTAGACTAAAATTTGACTTTTTGGGTCCAAATCTGTTAATAATTTACATCAACTTCTGAAAAATTTTCCAGGTGGCGCCTAACGGCAACGCCTGGGTTTTTTGAGTTCTTTCGGCCATAACTTTTTTTTAACTAAATGGAATTTTTGTGAAATTATACTGGCTAATAGTGAAGACTTAGGACTATCAAATTATACCAAGAATAAAAAATTGGTAGCCTTGGAGCAAAGTTATGGCTAGTTTTTTGTTAAAATTTTTCATAATGATGGTTTTTTAAATAACGCCCTTTATGATGGGTTTTAAATAACGACATAGCACCTTTCAGAAGTCCATGCAAATAAAAAAATTTTCTTGCTGTTAATTTTAGAGAATGAAATAATTGCTTTTGTTCAACCAAAAAAAATTTAGACAAAATTTCGCAATTCGTTAAAAAATTTCCCGGTTCACGGGGGTCATTTCCCGGTCTCGGTTCTCAGGGTCATTTCCCGGTCTCGGTTCTCAGGGTCATTTCCCGGTCTCGGTTATCGATTCCCGGTAAAAATCACTTCTCGCACATCCCTACTCGCCACAGGAGTCCTGCCTCAGTGATCGCAGGAACTCCCCAGCCAGGTAAGTTTATGAAGCAGGAAACAGTGGACGGAGAAGGAAGAGAAAGAGGAAAATGGTTTAAAAAAAAGGATGGTATAAGCGAGAATGATGTGAAATTCATCTTTTCTTTCATTTCTTTTCCCTTAAAATATACACTATTTCTTGCTATGCACGTCTGTCTGTTTAGTTGAAAGAATGCTTCATTCTTTTCCGCATCTTTTTCCTTCGCAGCAGCAGAAAATATTAAGAGCAATGGAATAAGAAAAGAACATCAAAAATTGGGTAAACTTCTTTTTTTCCAACCCATCCAAATATATGTTTATTTGCTTTGCTGCGCAAGGATGACACGCAAATTCGTGAAGCGTTCCAAATTCTTTACGTTTTTTGTCAGAGTGGCCATCTCACTACATCAAAAAGGCGGCGACAGCCACCAAAAAGACGGCATTAAAAAAAGCGCAAAAATAGTGAACAATTTGTTCAAATCAAATATTAATTTTTTTTTACCAAGCGCGGGAGGGGGGTGCGGAGGCGGTGCCGATAGGCGCCGCCGGGGAAATTTTTGCAATTTTGGGTTATTTTTTAACAGATTTTGTCTCAAAAATATTAAATTAATTTTGAGAGAATATAAAGTTTTTAGTGAGCAAAATGAAAAAAACCGAAAACAATATGTCAAAGTTAAATTTAATTCATATATTTATCAAATTCCTCGTTAAATCTGAAAAAACTCAAAAAGACGGCAAATGCCGCCCAAATGCGGTATTATGGCCAACCTGTTTTTTGTATTAATTTCTTTTAAGTTGTCAAAATGATTAACACACCATCTAGACGTGTGTCAATAAATAGAGTGCGAGACGCCAAACAAATTTCCCCTTTTTCCCTAACACCCTCCCATTTTGGCGCACTGTCTATACATTTTATTTGGAGAAAAAACATCCCATACTTCTATGCTCATAACTAGGGCTGGCAGTTTTAGTCATTGGGATGGCCTAAAATTACAAAAAACGTATTTTTAACTTTGAGGCTTCTAAGCATGTATGTTTTCTGCTTTATTGAAATGCCTTAAAACATATGAAAAACGTTTTTTAACTTTATTTGGAGCCTATAGCATGTGTTTTTATATAACTTTTTTTTTTAGACTTTTTCTCACTTTTTGAAATTTTTTCATGGTTTTTTTTTTTTGCATATTTTACTCAGAAATTGAAAATTTAACAAAAAAGGGAAAGATTTTTCGCGCCCTCCCTGGAGAAGGCGCTGTCCAAAAATTGGGGTAAACCCATAAGCGTCCCCCTGCACGGAAACCTTTAGTAAAAGGCGAAAGATTTCATCGTCCGAATACAGAGGAACCAGGGATAAATGAAAGCGTAAAAGCAGGATATTTGGGGGAAATTTTTAGTATTTATTGAATAAGTTGGAAAACGAGGAAGAGAGAACAAAAAATAGTGTATATCTTCTTTTGTATGATTTCTTTTCTGTCCGTTCTCTCTCCTTGCTCATTTTCTCTTTTATTACTCTCTCTCGCTCATTTCTTTTTACATCCTTTTTCTCTCTATTCCACTGAATACCTTCATTACTCAGTCTCTTCTCTGGTTTTCGCGCCAGCACTCTTCCTCTCACAGGACAGACACAAAGGAAAGAAATAGTGCAAAAGGAGAAAAAGAGTAAAATGAAATAGTATTAATTATTTTTCCTTTTTCTCTTCCTTTTCTGACTCATCATAAAATTATTTATATAGTTTCATTTGAGATAACGAAAGCGGTGCAAATGCGCAATTTTTGGACGCCCTCAGGGGCTTAAAATTGCCTTTATTTTCTGAATTTGCTACACTTATAAAAAAAAAAAGCGATTTTTTCAAGTCATAATTTCAATTTTTGAAATTCCCTTCTATAAACTTCATACGAATTTTCTGTCTCCCTCATTCATTTTTCTTCTCTATTTTTTCTTTTTTCATATCCGAACCCTGTTCAAAATAGAGATCGGACAAAAGGTTCGGGTCGATTTTTTTCGGTAAAAAAGTGAAAATCGAAAAAAAAAATTTCGTTCGCCATTTTTTTGAAAGGATTATTCACTTTATCAAATTTTCCGAAAAATTTATGAAAAAAATAATTTGTTTTTTTTTCAAGTTTCTTGCGGTGCGGGGGATTTGAACCCAATCAAATGATAGAAGTAAACAGTACTTATACCTCCACACCGAATAATCACTTGAATGGTCTATTTTAAAAAGTCTATTTATAATAATTTTTCCTCCTACTTTAAATTTCCTTTTTCGCTTCAACTTCTCCTTTTGTTTTACTGCTAAGACTTTATTCTTACAAGTGCTTTTTTGACTCGAAACCCAACCAAAAATTTCGGGTCGGGTTTCTGGGCCGGGTTGGAAATGACCGCGTTTCAAGTATCGGCTTTCGGGTACCCCGGAACATTTTTAAGCGATTCTTTAATTTCTTTTCTCTAGGCCCGGACACTCAATTCCTTTTAAATTTCAAAATAGGATTAAAATTGACCATTTTTGAAGAAAGTCTGCCAACATATCCCATCCAAATTCTGAAATTTTCCCAACGACGCCCATTGGCACCGCCAAACTCCTCCTTTACGGAATTAAAAATTTCGTCTCTGTTCAAAACTCATTTGCTAACAAATTGCTGTAGAAGTATTATCGAGTCCGTATTGCTATCTTTTTTGATCAGCACACAAAATTCGCTAATATGTATTTTTTTCCAATGAAAAAGTTATTTGTGTTAGAGGTTTTGAACGTATTTTATGGAACAGCAAAATAGGACCGGACCAATTTTCGGGAAAAATTCATATTTTTTTCTTCAACACTTTATTTCCGAGTTTTGGCATTTGTGCTATTTTACAGTTAATAAGTAGGGATGCGATTTTTAGGTAAAAAAAATTGCAAAATAGGCACCTAAAAAGGCATTAAAAAATCGCAAAATAGGCATTAAAAAGGCACAAAAATCCTCAAAAAGACACAAAAATTGGCAAATAAATTTTTTTTTTTATTAACGATTTTTGAGCACAAAAATGGTCATTTCTCTTTATTGGTGTTCCAAATCAGAAATTTTTCGAGGTTTTCCGGCGTAAAACTCATTCAAATGGAATGGGAAAGATTTTTAAAAAAGTTCCATATTTGCCAAAAAAAAAATTGACTTTTAAGTGTGATATTTTTAAAGAAAAAGTTCCTGTTTTTATGGGTATATTTTTTTAAATTTTAAAAGCCCATCTAGGGGATCTATTTTCATTTTTTATGGCATTTTCCTTATGAAATTACTCAAAATCCTGAAAAAGGCACCAAAAATGCCGAAATAGGCACAAAAATAGGCGCCTATGCATTAAGCACAAAAAGTCCAAAATAGGCATTATAAAATTGATTCTAGAAGCATCAAACCAAGCTAAAAACTCGTTTTTTGTGCTATCTCAACGTTACAAGTGCGCAAAAATTTTAGGCATTTGCCTAAAATCGCATCCCTATTAATAAGCAACTTATTTTTGTCGCAAAATTTATAAAAAGCACAATATTTTAATAAGTTTAAAGATTTTGATGTTGTTTTCTTGACCAAATTAACACCCATTAAAATTCTAATTCAAAAGGATTTTAAAAGAATATCCAAGAATTTTTACCTATTTCAAATGGAACATTTCTGAGTGGATAAAAATATTATGCAATTTTGTCATAATTTTGGCATTTATTAGTAATTTTAATGCCATTTTCAATGTGTTTTAATCTCTTTTAGTTTTTAGTACATATTTTCCGCATTTTTTCTTCTCAAATCCATAATGAAAATGGATTTCTCTGTCAATGACAATCAGTGATTTTCAGTATTATCAATAAGCGAAATTTCGTTTAGTATTTTGACTAAACTGCTTTTAAGAACGAGATTGTGCCGACCTCTAAATGGAGTAAATTAATTTTTAAGAAAGCATTTTTAAAATCCTATGAGCATCAAACAACCGAATATCCGCCTACACATATGACTGCCACAAATTAATACATTTACTGCCACAAATTAATACATTTTTTGCAGTAATGTTTTTTAGCTTTATTAGAACGATTTTCAATTAGCTAACGCTTTTCCTTTTGATCTCCCCCGTAGGGGAGATGCGCCGTTCCCGGAGGTAAGTGCAATACCGGGCCGACGCGTGGTCGAGAGGGAGCAAGCCCCCTACTGCGACCATTTTCCAAAAATTGGTTAATCTCTTTGACCCCGGTAGGGGTCGTTACGGAGATTAAGCCGTAAAGAACAGATACTACACTTTGATCTTAGCCAAAAGGCCGAGAAGCGATGCCCGTACAGCAAAACGGAGCGCGAAAACGGATCCGGAAGCATCGAAAACATATGGGGAGCACTTTACGGAACAAAAATAGGACATCAGAGAGCAGAGATATTGAACAAAGAATAAAAAATGTATGTTGAAATAGAGAGGAAATTAGGAAAAGAAATAAGAGAAAGATAGAAAAAGGTAGAATAAGAGACTGCTAAGAAACATACAGAGAGAATGCCCGAGTGAAGAGACAGCAGTGGCAGCAGGTGAGCGCACTCCGTCCACTGCCGCTCGCTTCTCTCTCTCTGTTACTCTTTCCACTTTTAAATTGAAGGAAAGTAATATATTATATTATGACTTATTAAAATTATTGATTGAGAAAAAAAATTTTTAATTTTTTTTTTTTGTTGTATTTTTCCGCAGAGATCCCATTTGTACTTATTTTTAAGAAATGTACTGATTTGAGCTCAATGTACTTATTTTGGTCTTATTTTTTATTCTTACAAGGGAACCTCCCGAACTGTGAGTATCCAAATCACTTTAAAACCACTTTTATCGTCTAGAGCATAGTCGATTTACTATTGTAAATTTTTGGCTTTTTTCCCTATGGCGCCAAAAGTGATCAGAAAAAAGTGATCAAAGTTCCGAAAATCGATAAAATGTAAGAGGCGTAATTCGAAAATTCTTGAAAATTTTTTGACGTATAAAACATCATTAGATAGCGCTCAATTTTTCGTTCTTAATAAAATGAAATTTTGTAAAAAAAAAATTTCTTCAAAAATAACATCAATCGATAGCCCTTCAAAACTGAGTGTTTGAGATGGTCATTGATTACTCTTCCCCCGACGTTGCAATGAAAGATTTTCATTTTTAATGAATAGTACGGAATTGGGGTTGTTGTGGGAGGATTTGTTTAGAATAAGTTTGGGGCCGATTGGAAGGAATAGTTTTTGGACGGAATATATTTATTTGACTTTACTCACACAACAACAATAATTAAGAAGAGAGGAGATAATATAATAATATGAATAATGAACAAATGGGAAAATGTGTGTAAACAGAAATCAATAATAAAACAGATCGCCAAAGAAAAGGTCAAATGGTCATTCCCTCACAGAATTTTTAGAGATTACCCCACTAAATCGATTTTTCGGGACTTTGATCACTTTTGGCGCCGTAGGGAAAAAAGCCAAAAATTTACAATAGTAAATCGACTATGCTCTAGACGATAAAAGTGGTTTTAAAGTGATTTGAATACTCACAGTTCGGGAGGTTCCCTCAACTCTAGGTAGCGAAGCTCGAAAAGCGCTTTGAAACCCAGTAGCCACGCATACACGCACCCGCTAGTTTCATTTTCTACATCTGAACCATGGGTTAAATCACATGCTTTATTTTATTTCCTGTTTTCGTTAACCGAAACGCTCGGATTTCGGTTATTCTCTCAGTTCAAACCAAAAATTATTTTTTAGTATTCAAAAAAAAGGTCAATTTTCAAAATTGTTCGGTTATACCTATTAATACATTTCGAAAGTAAGAGAGCCTTCGAAAAAATGCTGAAGGAATGTGCCATTTTTGTTGAGTATGCCAATCGTCGATTTCCGGTTAAATAGGCCAACCATTTCCTAGCGCCGAAGGGTCCCACCCAAAAGGGTCACTTTAATGGAAAGGGAATATTCTAATAGATTTTATGATTATGCCTAATCCGGCTTACAATTATTTAGAAGCTTCAAACAAATATGATTTAATTAAGCTATCTTTCAGCCCCTTCCCAGTTCAAATGTGTTTTTATCGAGCACAAAGAAATCGGCACAAATGCGACAACATTACCAACAAATGATCAATGAAAGGGCAAATCGACGGTAATTAGGCTCAACGGAATTTGCCACTTATATATCTCTTCTTCCCAATTGGTCCATTTTTGCTCATCTTGCGCAATTGGACAACGGACCAACAAAAAATGCCATTTGTCATGCCGTTTCAGTGTCAGCCGTTCCCCAGTTGAATTGTTGATCAGTTCAAATGGCACAACGGAATCAATATGAGCAGACAAAAACGTAATAACAATGACGAAATTGGCACGGGAAGAAGCTTTTGAAAAAGCCTGAAAGCAAAGCAACCAATAAACAACAAATGCACAACATTTGACCAATTCCAACCCTGCTGATTCAAACAAAAATGGAATGCCAATTTTAGGACTAATTCATTTTCAACAAATGCCCATTTCAAAATAATTTATTTTCAATAAATGCCCATTTCAAACCTTTTACATTGGATTTGGGCCATAAAATCAAATGCTTTGCAAAATTTACCATTTTAAATGGACCAATTTTCGACGACCATTGCTCCACAGAATGCAATATGCACCGGACTATCTTCGGAGCACCATCCACCAACAGACGAGGCGACAACAACCATTTGGCCACCAATTGTCCGTCCGTCGCATCGGCACTGTCATCGGACGGAAAAGCGGGGAAAATATCGTAAAATGAATAAAGTAATCGAAGGGATGGACATTCGCTGAGAAAGGACGGAACAAATTGTCGCATAAAGTAGAAGCGTTTAGCGGCGCTTAAATTCATCTCGCAAATATTGTCTTTGATCAGTGGCCAAATATTGTGCATCAGAAATTCCATAGCGCCATCATTGACTGATAGAATGTTCAAATATGTCCCACATGAGGCGAATGTATGGCAAAAAAGTCGGAGAAAATCAACGACATTTTGATCAATGTACCTGAAAAATAAAGGAAATGTTCAAAATTATTAAATCAGTCATTTGTTTACAATCAAAATTATTTAGAGTGAATTATTTTTGGGAGAAGTTAAGCTGCCACCAGGGGTTGGGGTCGGTTCGCCGTGGACAGTAAGCCGCGTACCGTGCTGGGACGTTTCTTAAAAACCGCCATTTTTACTGAATTTTCGACTAAATCAAGTCATAACTTTTCTCAGACCCAACCTAATTAAACAATCTTGGTATCATACAATACCCCTTATATTGCTTTATAAGCTTGCAAAATTTCAAAAAATTATATTAAGCTTTTCAAAAGTTATGGCAATTTTTTCCAATTTTTTAGCTCCAATTTTTTTTTAAAGTTAATGAAATTTTTTGAAATTTATCTAACTTATAAAGCAATTCAAGAGCTATCTTAGGATACCAAGATTATTTCATTTGGTTGCTTCTGAGAAAAGTTATGACTAGATTTAGTCGAAAATTCAGTAAAAATGGCGGTTTTTAAGAAACGACCTAGCACCGCCGCGTACGGTTCGCCGCCGGTTTTTTTGCCGCCGACTTTTCCGCCGCGGGACCTTTCGCCGCACCAAGCATTTTTTTGTTTAAAAAGTTTAAAATTCGCCATAAAATGTTTTATTGAAATTTCTCTGAATATTTTGTTTCTACTGTATCGACAAACTGGGCGCATCGGACTGTCAACGGCGAAACGTCACGCGGCGAAAAAACCCGCGCCGAACAGTACGCGGCAAACTGTTGGCGAACCGGGCGGTTCCGTCACCCCTCCCTCAATTTGAAAAAGAATTTTTAAGAGATTTTCGATGCTGTTTGTCATGGACCTTTACAACTATTTTTGACAATTATAAAATGAAGCACAATATTTGAACAGATAAACGAAATACCTGAAAAATTAATTAATTTTTGTTCAACTCGGGTTCATAAAGCAAACAGAAGTTTAAGTTTTTTTTCTTCAACATTACTTCATCAAAATGCTTTCGCATCCGACGACTTTCTTCGGCGGTGGCACTTTCGGAATTGGCACAATTTGATCACGCGTATTGACAATTTGCATTTCTTCCGTGCCGTTCTCTCCTTTTTTGCATTGAATTCGTATATCTCCAAATGTCCATTTTCGTGTTCTGAAGTGTTCATCGACGTAATAGTCAAATCGGTGGCTGAGCAGTGCAATTTCGAGGCCAAGTTGACGAGGCGCAATCAAATCGAACACCGCCAGCCAACCGTCGCCACAGATTGGGCTGAAAAAATGTCAAATTTCCAAAATTATAAAAAGAAATGTTTAAATACATTTCATTTTCCATCCTCAGGTGTTTCGGCTTGCTGAGATTGTCAAAAAATTTCTTTGGAAATCAAATTATGAGTGCTTGGATTTACGATTACTTTTTTAATGTAATTTCCATTTGGAGAACAAACGGATTCCTAATAAAATAAATAAAAATTGTAATCTATAATTTGTAATTATATTTAAATAAATATTTTTAAAACCATCGAAAAGTTTTTCGTCATCTTTTTTTTATGAAATTAACAAAGTTCCTTTATATTATAAGGAAATTCTCATTGTCCAGTGTTCGCATGGATCTTTCCATATCATCACCGTACCTCCTAAGCTTTATTTCAATAGCTTCCTTTTTTATAAAAGGTAATAGTTTTCTTGTTCCTGCTTTAAAATCTTTTTTTTTTTTTTTTAAATATGTAAGTTTTTTTGTTGATCTTCAAACAACAAAGCAAATACTGTACCGCTGAAAAAGAGAAAATTCTTGGTATTTAAGGTTTGTCTGTTTGTTTGTTTTTAGGAAAGGTTAGGGTTTAAGTGGTGGACTTCCGTGGCCACTAAAACTATAAATTAGTGCTAGGCACCGGACCGGACTCCGGCCGGGTTTTTCTGGATCTGTGTCCGGGTTTTTTGAGCCTCACCGGATTTTCCCGGATTCCGGGGTTTTCCGGATATCCGAAAAATCCCACCGGTAAATTTTTCAAAATGAAAATCCGGTTCCGGATCCAACCCGTAAATTTTGAAAATTGAAAATCCGGTTCCAGATACGGGAAACCAAATTTGCCTAACCCTACTCAAAATACATTGCAATAAAAATTTATTTTGTAAAGACTTTATTTACAGCAAAGGAAAAAATGTCAAAATGAAAAATGTGATAACAAAAAAGGGTTTGAGAACAGATCGTTTCTATGATCACTAGGGCGCGGATTTTTAGGGGCGAAAAAGTCCAAAATAGGGGCAAAAAATTAGCGAAATATGGGCGAAAACAGGGGCGAATTTTTTGAAGTTTTTTTCGGCCAACCTTAGGGGTGTGTTTTTCTTTTTTATTGCATTTTTCTTAAGAAATTTCCCAAAAACCCTAAAATAGTGAATAAAATAGGGGCAAAACGCCAAAATAGGGGTAAAAACTTATTTTAAGGGCGAACATCCAAAATAGGGATTCCTAGGGGCAGATAGGGGCGTTAAAACGAAAGTTTTTCGAAAAAAATGTGTTTTTCGTGCATTTCTCGTCGAGTTAAAGCCGCAGAAAAAATAAGTAAAAACCTAAGAATCCGCGCCCTAATGATTCCTAGGGCTGGCAAAAATATGGAGTAAAAATCGCAAAATATGGTCATAAA
Source organism: Heterodera filipjevi (assembly GCA_039877585.1). Taxonomy (NCBI): domain Eukaryota; kingdom Metazoa; phylum Nematoda; class Chromadorea; order Rhabditida; family Heteroderidae; genus Heterodera; species Heterodera filipjevi. The sequence goes on from JBDPZO010000002.1 coordinate 13,059,034, forward strand.
ATATGAATTTCCATATAATTACCACCCTTAATGATCACGAAGGGAAAGGTTGGAAAGTTGTGTGGGTGGTTGGGTTGATTGAGAGGAATATGTTGTGAGGGGGTAATTCATCCTTCGTCCTTCCTTCTTTCTTTTATAGAGACAATCAGTGGGCGGGCCGCGGATGATGATGAGTTGGGACGGACGGCTCGGGGATGAACAGGCACCGATCGGACGACGATGAACAGAACGATTTGGATGAACAAAATTTGAATTTTTAAATGGAAAAGGGATTAAACAGAAGAGATTTCGGTAGGAGCGGCAATTTGGTAACCCTGAGAAGGTTGTCCAGGATTTATGCTTTTGCCCGGACCCATAAGCTGGTGTTGGACCATTTTCATATCGAATCCTTTAACCATTATCAAACAAAAAAAAAATTTATGTCCGCTACTATTTTTTTACGCAAAAACCAAAGAAGTGCAATCCCAAAAAAAAGAGTAAAATATAACAATATGTTGTCCTCTTTGTAATAATATTATTTTCCTTTTTCAATTCTTTTGCTTTGGACATAAAAAGAGTGTAAACACTAAGAATAAATAGAAATTTTTTTGGTCAGAACCGCAAAAACCGGGCCGCAAAAGTCGGCTTTTGGTTGTGGCCGCAAATGTCGGGGCCGCAAATGGCAGGACCACAAATGTCGGGGCACCGAATCGATACCGGACAATAAATGTAAGTTAGGAAAATTATTGGTTTCGACTTTGTTCAAATTCGGGGTTCGTAATGGATCGAGATGAATGCCGGATATCAAGATGCTTCGAAAAAAATAAAACTTGCCAGAAAAAAAAGATTTTAAAGCAAAGGTGCCATTGAAAATTTTCTGAAATAAGAATTTCGCTGGCAAAAAAAAAACTTTTTAAAAAATATTACAAAAGCTTTAAAACGCATAAATAAGCATTTTATTCCTATGGCATTTTTAAGCTGTTTTGAATGCTTGGCCATTTTTGCAGACAAATGAACAAAAGAGTGCACAAAAAAAATGCGACAGTGGTAAAATAATTAGCAGATTAATAAGGTGATTATTACTGATCAACTCAAATCGATTATGATTTATTGATTGACTGGCTGATATCGATTAGTGCACTCAGTTAATCAACTCTCTGGGGCAATTCGACAGTCATTCATGCGCATCCATCAAATCTCGCGTGGCCATCTGCGAATTCCGGCACAATGCTATCATTCCGTTGAAATTTTGGCGGCACCGACTGATGAAAAAGATAGCCAAAAAAATGGTGGACCATTTTCGACGGAGGGCGAAGATTATTGGATGGATAATGGGGAATAAAAGGGTAAATTGGGGGCAAAAACGGAGAGCCAAAAAAAGGCGATGGGAAACAGTGGAGAATGGCAACATTTTGGGAAGGAATCAATCGGAGCATTTCTCATAACATTTTGCATCGCTCATTTAATGCATGTTGAATAAAATGGCACTTTAAAATGAGGTTTTGGGCAGAAGCATGCATATTAAAATAAAAGCTTTATCTAACTTTTTTTAGCTACAAGTTACGATTTTTCGCGCCCTCCCTGGAAAAGGCGCTGTCCAAAAATTTGGGTAAACCCATAAGCGTCCCCCTGCACGGAAACCTTTAGTAAAAGGCGAAAGATTTCATCGTCCGAATACAGAGGAACCAGGGATAAACAAAAGGGTAAAGGCAGAAGATTTGGGTGAAATTATTTGATAATAACAAATAAGCTGTAAAAGAAGAGGGAAAGAGAAGAAATAATAGTGTGTTTCTTCATTTGTCTGATTTCTTTTTTCGTCCGTTCTCTCTCCTTGCTCACTTTCTCTTTTATTACTCTCTCTCGCTCCCTTCTTTTATATCCTTTTTCTCTCTATTCCATTGAATACCTTCATTACTCAATCTCTTCTCTGGTTTTTGCGCCAGCACTCTTCCTCTCACAGGACAGACATAAAGGAAAGAAATAGTGCAAAAGAAGAAAAAGAGTAAAAGGAAATAGCATTAATTATTTTTTTTTCTCTTCTTTTTCATACCCATCCTAAAATTACTTATATAGTTTCATTTGAGATAACCTTTTCTTGGCTTAGTTAGCCTTGCGCTCGGTCAATACAGCGAGCAATGAGGCATAGCCGAGCTGCTGTTATTGCTGATTGAAAACTTTTACCAATTACCCGCCTTGGTTTGCGAAAGCGGTGCCATGTGCAATTTTTGGACGCCCTCCGGGGCTTAAAAATCTTTACTAAAATTCCTACTATTTTCTAATTGTATATTTTGTCTTCATGCAATTCTTTGTCTTCTGTCTTCTTCATCCATTTTCCTTCATCATTTTTCTATAATAAATCAGGTTTAAAAATTAAACAATGCATACTGAATGTGTTAACACACCAATAAAAACCATACTGATAAATTGGAAATAAATTATTTTCAAATTCGGCCAATTTTTTGAGAATTTAGGAACTAAAAATCTTTTTTAAATATTTAATTTTTTTTTAATCAATATACCCTGCTTGTTGTGCATCCATTTTTACCGTTCTCTTTAAAATTTTGTTGATCGGGTGCTAAGGATTCCGAAACGGTTGATGCAAAATCGTGCATCACTTTTGGCGCTGTTGTCAAAACCTGACGAAGTATTGAAAATCACTATGGCAACCGAGTCACAATGATTGTGCCAATTTTGCTCCTCCATCTTCCCAAATTTGCCAAATCTCTTCCCCGCCCATGGCATCCCCCGCCGTTCATTCCGTTGCTGCGGTTTCGCTTAATTTGCCGTTCCAAGTACTGCTCCATCTCCACGCCCACCTGACTCCCTTCGCCATTACCTCCCAAATTGGTTGTTTTGTGCTCAAGGTTTTCTGCTTTATTTCTCACAATCCCCTCCACCAATTACCCATTTCTTCGCCAAGTTTATATTTCAGTTTTCCCCAAAAAAAAAAGAGCTGGCACCGCCGTAGGGCTCAAGGTTTTTCGGCGCCAGCCAACTATCATTTAATTCTTTAATTCTTTTTTTTTTTTGCATATTCTGTTAGGGCGCCCAGATATCTAGCGCCCAGTTGGACTGGCGCCCAGTTGGTGGCGCCCAGTTGACCTACCTAATTTTGAACAAAAAAGAGGTTGAAATATAAAGCCCCCCCCCTAAATTAGAGCCCCCCCTCTTTAAAATAACCCCCCCCCCCTCCCTTTTGAGGGGGGTTGAACAATAGAGCCCCCGGGCTCTATTTTTGGAAATACGGTAAATATATTTGTGATCTTTTGTCAGTTCCGTTTTCTCTATCCAACTTATCGCGCCACTCTTCTCGCCTTGCATTTTGTCTCGGTGCTCGTCCAAATTGCGCGTCCCTTTCTCGGCTTTCATGGCAACTTAAAAGGCCGGGTTTGTTCCCCCTAAAGCACAATCAATCCATCAGCCCAACGCCTTTTACGGAGACTAAAACTATCTCGCACTCAATTGTTTCCCTCGCCCCCTTTTTCCAGGGGCATCATGTGATTCCTACAGTCGTTGATTTCAACTAATGAACTATTTCCTGTATTCGCGCCCCTATTTTAATTTAAACTAAATACAATTATCGAATTCGATCTGAATTTAGTTCGAAAACCTTAATTTTTTTAAATGTTTTTTCAAAATTTCGTTGTACTGTCGAATTCACTCAAAGACAGCAAAAGACAGACGTAATAGTTCACTGTCGAAATCACCTAATGTTTAAAAAAAACAAATTAAATTTGAAAACTGCAACTATATTTTTATATATAGATTTTTTGGAAGTTTTTTTTTTCACATAGAGCTGTAAAATTAAAAATTTGTTGAGTAACAAAAAATGTTCTTTAAAATTTCAAAAAAATTTTTATTAGTTACAAAAATATTAAGTTTTAAAACGGGAAACATCCAAATTCGCTGCAGATCCCTGCGCTGTCCGCCTTTTGGATTCTGTCCGCTCTGCTCCATTTGCCCGCTTTGCTCTTTCTCTGCTTTAACTTGGACATTCGTCCCCTCCCCGTAGAACAATTTTTTTATTTCATCGATTTCGTCTTCTCTTCCGTCGAAGTTTTTTGAATTAAATTTATCAAAATAATGCAATAACAAAATGTACGCTTTTCAGCTGCTCTTGGCAACAGTGTTAATACGACGAATGGCCAACAAACAAATGGAACAGTTCGGTAAAATGATGGCGCAACAGCAAAAGAAAGAGGAAGAGACGAACGAATAGAAAAATGAGTCGAATTAAGAGGAAAGAACGAACGAAAGGCGCAAAATGAAAAGGACCATTTTTTATTGTTTGAAATTAAAAAATATCAATAATTGAAAGTGTGATATTTAAAACGGTTTTTAAAGATGGTCTACCAAATGCAATACCTTCAAATTTTACGAGTCATAGTACATATCAGGGATGTTGCGAAGGGAAAAATAAAAAGCGAAAGGCGAAAAGCGAAAGCGAAAGGCCAAAAAAGGCGAAAAGCGAAAATGCGAAATTTTTTTCTGAAACAAAAAAATTTAAAATTTTCGCCAATCAAACTTCAATTCACTGGTAAAAAATCTTTTTTTTTTTTTTTGCGTTAGAGGGTTCCCATAGAAAATTTTCCAAAATAAGAAATTCATTTGTCAAAAAAACGGTTAGTGGTCAAAATAAATAACATTTTTTAAACGGCGCACCCACGTTTTATCGACTCAGCCAAAAAGTCACGTTTTGCCGACTTGGCCAAAAAATAAATACTCCCGAACAATTTTGTGTTCGATTTTTGAAATAAATGTCTAATTGGGTCGGCGACCAGGAAAAAATGAAAATGGCTTTTTGAAAGTTAAATTTTGGCCGAGTCGACAAAACGTGGGGAGGCGTTTTTTTAACACGCTTCGAAGGCGTTAAATTTTTTTTTCAACAATCAACTGTTTTTAATTTATATTTACGACAGTTTTTTTCGATTTGAATTTGAAATTAGACTTTTTTAAAAAGAAGGGTCGACGGTGCCGATAGGCGCCGCCGAGAAATTTTTTTTAATTTGCGGGTGCTTTACTAGCGGATTTCTATCAAAAAATGGACATTTTTAGAGAATCTTTAAGATATTTTGATAAAACCATGGGGGTCCGATGGTGCCGATAGGTGCCATCGGTGGAATTTTGATGGCCGATTTGTTATCAGAATTAGCCCCCAAAAAGGTCAATTTTTTAGGGTTTACTAATTAACAAAACCAAAAATTTTCAATTGATTTGTGAAACAATTTCAAAAATGTTCACGCAATGTGGTAGATTTGAACCAGGCCAAAATAGTGATTAGACGACAGTGGCTAAACCAGCACAGCCCCACACCCAACTTATCCTTTTCGTCAAAGGAAAAATTTTATTTAATTATTTTCTTTTAATATTTTCTTTTCTCAGATTTACTATCTTCAAAACCCCATCTTTAGGGGTGTGTTTTTTAATTTCGCTTTTCGCGCCAAAAAGCGAAAGGCGAAAAGCGAAAGGCCCAAAAAAAGACGAAAAGCGAAACTTGCAACATCCCTGGTACATATGTACTGATGAGTTTATTTATCTTTTGTTGGCAAATTTTGTACCAAAACTCATTTAAAGGGGAGGCGCGAACGCCGTCCCCCGCACTCAAAAATTTAGCTGTGGGCCTATCCCAGTTCGGGACCGCCCTGCGGGTCAGCCCCAACCGAAAGTGCAATGGTGGAGCCTCGCCACAGGAGTCCTGCCTCAGTGATCGCAGGAACTCCCCAGCCAGGTAAGTTTATGAGAAGAGAAACAGTGAACAGAAAAGGAAACGAACAAGGAAAAGAGGTATAGGGTGGAGAGGGAATGAAAATGACTAAATATTGAACACTCTCTCCAATGCCTCGTGTTTCTCTTCTCTTCAAGAATAGCACTATTTCTTCCTATGCGCGTCGGTCTGTTGGTGAAAAGCGAATACTATTTCTCCCTCATCGCAGCAGCAGCAGCAGACAAAGGCATAGAATCTGCTCAGAGATTTCACGTAAAGATTCGTGAAGCGTTTCAAATTCTTTTAAATGATTTACAATAAGTTAATTTTCCTAACAACCGTACGGTTTTTTAGCTTTTATTTTTATGCATATTTTTGTGGAAAAATTATGTAGATCTTATTTTTTGAATTTAAAAAAATCAAAAAAAAAATCGAAATAACAAATTTTTTGACTTTTGGCATTTGTGCTATTTTACAGTTTAATGTCGCAAAATTTATAAAAAAAGCACAAATTTTAAACGAATATCCAAGAAATTTTATCTCTTTCAAATTAGAGACCGGACAGGGCCGGGCCCGGCACAGGGTTTTGCAGGGCCCGGCGACCCGGCCCTGCGTTTTTTTTGGAAAAAACAGGATTGACAGGGTTACAGGGTTGACAGGGTTTTAAGCGGCAGGGCCCGGAACCCGGTCGTTTTTGAAAAAGTCAGCCCGGCCCTGTGGGTTCGAAAAATCCGGTCTCTATTTCAAATGGATCATTTTCTGAGTGGATAAAAATATTATGCAATTTTGTTATAATTTTGGCATGCCATTTTCAATGTGTTTTAATCTCCTTTAGTCTTTAGTACATATTTTCCGCATTTTTTTCTCAAAATCCATGTCTTAGTTAGTAAAAAGCAGTTTATTAAATTTCTCCAATTTTCGATAGAACTTTTATTTCTCGAATGGTGGTCTGAGCATTTGACGATAAATTTATCTGTCAATAACAATCAGTGATTTTCAGTGTTATCAATAAGCGAAATCGGATGTTTTTCTCGGTCCGATTCCCGCCCCTTTCTCGCACAAATCTCTGGTGCCGAGAAACGCCGTGGCATAAATTTCGTTTAGTATTTTGACTAAACTACTTTTAGAAACGAGATTGTGCCGACCTCTAAATTGAATTGAGTAAATTAAATTTTTAAGAATGCATTTTTAAAATCCTATGAGAATCAAGCAGCCAAATATCCGCCTACACAAATCACTGCCATAAATTAATACATTTTTTGCAGTAATGTTTTTTTTAGCTTTATCATATGATAACGATTTTCAATCAGCTTATGCTTTTCTTTTTGATCTCCCCCTTAAGGGAGATGCGCCGTTCCCGGAAGTAAGTGCAATACCGGGCCGACGCGTGGTCGAGAGAGAGCAAGCCCCCTGCTGCGACCATTTTCCAAAAATTGGTTAATCTCTTTGACCCCGGTAGGGGTCGTTACGGAGATTAAGCCGTAAAGAACAGATTTAAGTTTATTTAGCAAATGCTTAAAAGACAATAAATGATAAATGAAGTGCAAAAAAAAGAAAATTAAAAATGAAGTGAACTGGGTCACAAACATTAAAATGATGGGTCAAAATGATCAAAAATTAAATCAAAAGTGCGTTGGGCGGTCCCTCAGCACACATTCATCCATCCATCATTCAGATTAGGCCGAGAAGTCCTTGGGAACATCCGGGTTGGGTGAACCAATGTCAAATCGCTCTGGTGCCCCGGTCAATGTGGTGCTGCTACCCGTGGGCTGCTTCGACCTCGTCATTTCGGTATTGTACCACGCCCGTCAGATGCTCGATGTAAATGTCCCGACTCCATCGGATGGCGTCGGACACCATTAGGCGACGCATCAGTTGGCGGTAGTGTTGGCCGATTTTCAGTTGATTGAGCACAAATTCGTTGTGCGGGTCCCAACCGCCGAGTGGTCCAACAATGAAGGCCTCTAGCACAACATCAAAGCCTTTTGCGCGATAATGCTCTGCCAGAGCCTCATATTTTTGCCGTTTGCCAAGTCGGCAACGTTCAAATGCCTGGTATCGATTTTCGAATGGCATTGCCACGTCGACGATTAATGCCGTTTTCTTTTCCTCATCGACGGCGAGAAGGTCGGGCCGGACGGCTTCGCCAAAACCAGGCACTGTCTGATTGACTCGGACCACCGTTGATTGCGGCGGTTTGAAGGCCTTCACTAGGCGGTCGAGAATGGCATTGTGCCGTCAAGTGATGCCCTTTCCAAGATGTGGCCAGCAGTGGCAAAGGACGTGTGGAAGAGTTTCCAATTGTCCATCGTGGCAGCGGCGGCAATGTTTGTCCCCGTGGCCGAATCGGCGAGTTGCGTTCAGCGGAACGCAGTCCAATCGGGCGCGATGTATAAATCGCCAATCGGCGAAACGAGTGAGGTTTCCGGCCCTCATGAAGTGATTTGAAGCTGTGGTTGCGCTGGTAATTGAGAAGACTTTCCCCTGATCAGGTTTTGCGAGTAGGCGACGGCGATAGAAGTCACGAATGGCGGCCCTCAAACAGAACTCCGCGGTTTTTGGGTTGAGCGGTGTATTGTTAAGCTCGAGAACCAGCCGATTCTCAGCGGTTAGCCATTTCCATTCGATTTTTAGTTTGGTACTCAGTCGGGCGGTCGATTGTCTTAGACGAGTCCATGCTGATGTTATATCGGTCGATTCGTATTGTCGAAACACTCCTTTCATTGAACCGTTCAAATAGTCGGCAATTTGGCGATGGCTTGGTTCTTGTCGTATTCTTTTGTTGACCACGGTCTTGATGAGGTCCATCGATAAAGTGGACAGATCACGCGAAGTGATCAGACGGTACGCGTGAACAATTTGGCTTATATCGGCCAACAAATTGAGAGGGGTCAGTCCCATTCCGCCCATGGCATGGCTGAGGTACAGGGGCTCCACACTCGCTCTTTGTGGCAGATTTAGCCATTTTTTCCCGCAATTTCGAATTTCTTGTCCAGGGCGTTCAGCGGATTCTTGGGCACAACTCCATTTTTCAGATGGAAGCCGATGCATGGAAGAACAAAGGAGTTCACAGCGTCAAATTTTTGCCATGGTGTAAGAAGTGACTCATCAATTTTCAGGACATGGTCATTCATTCGTTCCAAAATTTTGGGTGCCGATGAGCAGAGCCAAAACCTGTAGGAACTCCAAGATGGTCGTAAAATTGGTCGATTGTCAGGATGGGAGGGCGTGCATTTTGAACGGTAAATTCAGTGTTTAAAGCCGCTTTCCTTCGTCCATCGATGTCTAGTGTTGCGCACTTTCGGGCATTGAATGAAAGGCCGGCCCAGGTTGCAACAGTTGATGTGATGTTTAACATTCTTTGTAATTCGTCGGCGGATTCGGCTATGAGGACTAAATCATCGGCGTAGGCGAGGACATCAATTCGGTTTCCCTGTAGTTTGTACCCGGTCCCAAGTTGGCCAATGGCGCGAAGGATTGGCTCGAGTCCAAGGTTGAAAATGATTGGACTGAGAGGGCATCCTTGCTTAACTCCAGCATGGATTGGGACATCCGAAGTAAGGCCATTGGAGTGTCGGATCTGAGTGGTGTTCGTGGCGTATAATTGGCGTATTAAGTTGATTGGTTGATCAGAGAGGCCAGCCCAGTTAAGGGCGGTGAAAATCGTTTGGTGTGGTATTGACCCAAATGCATTGGTCAAATCAAGCCAGGCGATTGAGCAGTGCTTTTTAGCGCGTTTGGCATCTTGGATGATTGATTGGAGGACGAAGTTATGCTCTGCACATCCGTCGACTGGCATGAAGCCCTTCTGCGACGCGCTGACACGGTTATTTCTCACTGACCATGTGGCCAATCGGTTAGCCATAGTTGAAGAATACAATTTTCCGATGGTGTTCGAAAGGGCGATCGGTCTCCAATTTGACACTTCAGTTCTGTCTCCTTTTTTGTGGAGAAGAACAGTGACTGATTTGGTCCAATTTAATGGAATGTGTCGTGTTCTTTTGACGGCGTTGAAAATTGAGGCAAGAATATGGGCCCCTTGGTCGAATTTCTTCCACACGGCATATCGAATGCCGTCCGGTCCTGGTGACGTGTTGCTGCACCGTTTGAGTCTATCCCATACTTCTTTTTGTGAAAATGTTGGGCCAAGCGGGTTCCTTTCCGCTGGCATTTGAAGCCTTGGAACTTCTGCTGGTATTTCCGGGTCCGTTGGTGTGCTAGGCCCAAAGACGCGTGAGAAGTAATCGAAAAGATCATTCCCTTCAATCTGACAGAATGGCGAAGTTTGTTCGATAATTTCTCGGTAGGCACGCGGACGGCACTGCCGATAAAGTTTTTGGATGCGAGATGCCGCAGTTGGGTCATACGCTGGTTCGCGTACGGCGTTCATGGCGTTGCGCCTTCGTCCGTGGTTGTTCGGTGCATCGTTTCGGTTATTACCCCTGGGAGGGGCGCGCCGAGGCTCCACCATGCTGATTTTAGCCTTTTCCCGAACTTCATTAATCAGTACATTTAAATTGGTTTCCAAGTCATTTGAAGTGTCAACTGAATTGAGTACACTAGTCCAACGTTTTTGGTGTTCCGATTTTGGTGGTATAGCCGTAGGATGAGTTTGGGGTATTGGATTTTGCTCGGCTTCTTCCATGATCGGCGACGGAATACGATTGGCTGGGCTCATTGGTTGAAGATTGATGGCTCCAATTTCGATCGATTCCAATGAAGACACCGAGAGACGCAGGGATGGGCTAGGCTGTGGCGGTGATTGGTGGTGTACGTTCGGCGAACCATTTCTGTTGGGCGCTGTATCAGCTATTGCCGTTTTATTAGGTCTTGTCAAACCCTGGGGGTCAGGTGAAGCAGTACTTCGGTTTTCCGAGACGGAGTCGACAACAAAACTGTCGCCCGCCGAAACAAAGGATGAACTGCTTGAGCTGCTCGTTTGCCTTTGCGTATTCATTCTCGCACGTGCTCGTGGCGGTGGACGCTGTGGTGAATGTGGTGGATTTTGGTTGGCTGGCGGACGATTTGCATTGACAGCTTGGCGTGCTTTTGGATGGAAAAAGTTCCGCTGAACAGGCGCAGCACCAGGAGCGGCCACGGGACGTTGAGGCATATCCTCGGGGACAGCGCGGGCATTACGACATGCCGGCGTTTTCTGTTGGTGTGTCTTACACTTTTTCACTGTGTCGAAAATGGTCCGACATGAGTTGCAATTGAAGACAATTAATTGGTTAGGATGGTAGCGCTTCAAATGCTTTGATAAGTCACCGTGGCGTTTGAAAATTTTTGGGATTGGTGCGCACAATCGGCAATGGAATGACTCGCCAATTGTGTCGAGCAATGGGACACCCAACACGTAATTGGTTGGCTGTGCCACTGCGTCGCCTTCCTCCGCATTGATTTCCTCCATTTCTCTGTCGATCTCCTCCAGTCGTTGGTCGCCTCCTCGTTGTGTCTCCTCATTTGTAGTATCTTGTCTTTCTCCTTTGACGCTTTGCTGTGTTTCCTCTGCCTGCCTTCTTCGGCGAGTGTTGACCATTATCGATTTGGGAATTCTACCCTTTTTGTGCTAAGCCTCTCCCAGAGGTCTTAGTAAAGTAGAGTCGGTAGACGGATGGAAGACCGAGTTTATTTTCGGTGCTGAAAGTCGGATTTCTTGGGTTTTTGTCACCCTTTTTGGCGCGCTGCCACTGCGAAGAAAGGTCGAATTTGCGTTCGGGGTTTTGGTCACCCTTCTTTTCGCGATGTCTGACGGTTGAGAATTTGTCGGAAGAGAAACCGCACCCAGCGGAACCTCACACAACACGGGTGTTTGGTTTTTCGATGGATGTGAAACCGCACACAGCGGAACCGCACACAGAATGAGTGATTGGTTTTTCGACGGACGGACGGACGCTGGGATTTGGTTTTCCCTTTTAACTTTGACGGACGGACGATGGGATTGATTTTCCTATGTACTGATGAGTTTATTTATCTTTTGTTGGCAAATTTTGTACCAAAACTCATTTAAAGGGGAGGCGCGAACGCCGTCCCCCGCACTCAAAAATTTAGCTGTGGGCCTATCCCAGTTCGGGACCGCCCTGCGGGTCAGCCCCAACCGAAAGTGCAATGGTGGAGCCTCGCCACAGGAGTCCTGCCTCAGTGATCGCAGGAACTCCCCAGCCAGGTAAGTTTATGAGAAGAGAAACAGTGAACAGAAAAGGAAACGAACAAGGAAAAGAGGTATAGGGTGGAGAGGGAATGAAAATGACTAAATATTGAACACTCTCTCCAATGCCTCGTGTTTCTCTTCTCTTCAAGAATAGCACTATTTCTTCCTATGCGCGTCGGTCTGTTGGTGAAAAGCGAATACTATTTCTCCCTCATCGCAGCAGCAGCAGCAGACAAAGGCATAGAATCTGCTCAGAGATTTCACGTAAAGATTCGTGAAGCGTTTCAAATTCTTTTAAATGATTTACAATAAGTTAATTTTCCTAACAACCGTACGGTTTTTTAGCTTTTATTTTTATGCATATTTTTGTGGAAAAATTATGTAGATCTTATTTTTTGAATTTAAAAAAATCAAAAAAAAAATCGAAATAACAAATTTTTTGACTTTTGGCATTTGTGCTATTTTACAGTTTAATGTCGCAAAATTTATAAAAAAAGCACAAATTTTAAACGAATATCCAAGAAATTTTATCTCTTTCAAATTAGAGACCGGACAGGGCCGGGCCCGGCACAGGGTTTTGCAGGGCCCGGCGACCCGGCCCTGCGTTTTTTTTGGAAAAAACAGGATTGACAGGGTTACAGGGTTGACAGGGTTTTAAGCGGCAGGGCCCGGAACCCGGTCGTTTTTGAAAAAGTCAGCCCGGCCCTGTGGGTTCGAAAAATCCGGTCTCTATTTCAAATGGATCATTTTCTGAGTGGATAAAAATATTATGCAATTTTGTTATAATTTTGGCATGCCATTTTCAATGTGTTTTAATCTCCTTTAGTCTTTAGTACATATTTTCCGCATTTTTTCTCAAAATCCATGTCTTAGTTAGTAAAAAGCAGTTTATTAAATTTCTCCAATTTTCGATAGAACTTTTATTTCTCGAATGGTGGTCTGAGCATTTGACGATAAATTTATCTGTCAATAACAATCAGTGATTTTCAGTGTTATCAATAAGCGAAATCGGATGTTTTTCTCGGTCCGATTCCCGCCCCTTTCTCGCACAAATCTCTGGTGCCGAGAAACGCCGTGGCATAAATTTCGTTTAGTATTTTGACTAAACTACTTTTAGAAACGAGATTGTGCCGACCTCTAAATTGAATTGAGTAAATTAAATTTTTAAGAATGCATTTTTAAAATCCTATGAGAATCAAGCAGCCAAATATCCGCCTACACAAATCACTGCCATAAATTAATACATTTTTTGCAGTAATGTTTTTTTTAGCTTTATCATATGATAACGATTTTCAATCAGCTTATGCTTTTCTTTTTGATCTCCCCCTTAAGGGAGATGCGCCGTTCCCGGAAGTAAGTGCAATACCGGGCCGACGCGTGGTCGAGAGAGAGCAAGCCCCCTGCTGCGACCATTTTCCAAAAATTGGTTAATCTCTTTGACCCCGGTAGGGGTCGTTACGGAGATTAAGCCGTAAAGAACAGATAAGTCTTTATTTCCAGCGAATGGTGAAATGGAGAAAATGAGGAGAGCGAAAAATGTGGAACCGCCCCGAATGTTCGGGTCCGGTGTAAGGGAAAACAAGAAGTCAAAATTGAAATGACAATCCAACTGCAGACGCAGGTTGGATATGCACAAATGCAGAAAAGTGTCAGGAATATTGGATCACATGTAAAATCAATCAGAAATCGCTTCCGTTGGCGCTTAAATGTTTCTTTTCCACCCTCTTTGGTTCGTCCAGATCGTGTCCTTCTGCCATGGGCCAGTCGTTGTACTGCTTGGTGCCGGTGATGTGCTCCATGTAGATGTCCCGGCTCCATTTTATGGCGTCTGAGACCATTAGTTTGCGCATCAGGTGACGATAGTTGTGTCCGATGTTCATCCGGTTGAGCACGATCTCGTTGTGTGGGTCCCATCCTCCGAGCGGGCCAACGATGAACGCATCGAGGAACACGGTCAAGCCTTGCTGCTGGAGATGCTGGGTCAGGTCGCCGTATTTGCGCCGCTTCTCGTCCCGGGCCGCTGTGAAAGACGGGTAGCGGTTCTCGAAGGGCATGCACACGTCGACGATCAATGCTGTTTTGGCGGTGTTGTCCAAGGCGACGAGGTCGGGCCGGAGGTTGCCATGGAAACCAGGCACAGTGCGGTTGACGCGTACTTCCGTTGTTGGAGGAGGATGAAAAGCGCGCACCAGCCGGTCCAAGATGATGTTGTGACGGCGACCAATTGTTGCCATCATAGGCGGGCAATGGCAGAGGACATGCGGCAGTGTTTCGTTGCTGTGCCCACAGCGTCGGCAGCGTTTGTCAATGGCTCGTCCAAACCGCCTGGTGCCGTTCAGCGGGACGCAGTCCAGCCGCGCTCGGTGGATGAAGCGCCAATCAGCAAAACGGGTGAAGGAGCCGTTTCCGAAGAAGTGGCTGGAAGCCGCGTGGACGCTCGTAACGCTGTGCACTTTTCCTTGGTCCGGTTTGGCCAACAGTCGTTGATGGAGGTAGTTGCGCACCGCTGAACGCAGACAGTATTCGGCTGCTTTTGGCTGAAGCTGGGTGTTGTTCAGATGGAGTTCGAGCAGTTCGCCACTCGAGTGCCAATTGACGTTGACCTTGCTGCGGAGGCGGCGCGTTGCCATGCGCAGCCGTGTCCAGGCCGAGGGGATGTCCGTCGTTTCGTTGCGGAAATCGCCCTCCATCGAACCGTTCAGATATTGGGCCAGTTCTTGCGGTACCGGTGGTTGGCGTAGACGTCTCTGCACTGTTGCCTTCAGAAGAGCGGTGGCAGTTGATGAGATGTCGTTAGACTGTAAGAGGCGGAGACCATGGACCAATTGGCTGATGTCGGCCAGTTGGTTGAGCGGTGTTAAGCCAAGGCCAACCATTGCGTTGTTGAGGTACAGCTGCTCGGTGCTTGCTCGCTGTGGAAGGTTGAGCCAACGCTTCGCTGCTCGAACGATTTGCTTATCCAGTTGCTGAAGAGGGCCCTTGCGCACTTCGCCGTTCCTCAGATGAAAAGAGATGGAGGGCAGGACGAAGGAGTTCACGGCGTCGAACTTCTGCCATGGCGCTAGCAGTGACCGGTCGATTGAGTTGACGTGGTCAGACATGCGCTCGACGATCTGTTCGGCTGACTGCGTTCGTTGGTAGCCAGTTGGCACGCCCAGGTGTTCGTAGTGCTGTTCGACTGTGAGTGTTGGTAGTTGTTGGCCTTGAATGGTGAATGTTGTCTTCAGTGCCCTTTTCTGCTTGCCGTCGATGTCCAGCGAAGCAGACTTCTTTGGGTTGAAGGAAAGCTTGGCCCAATCAGCGACGCATCCGACGATATCGAGCATTTGCTGGAGCTGTTCAGCGTTCTCGGCTGCAAGCACGAGATCGTCAGCGTAGGCCAAAACGGCTGTTGTTCGCCCATCGTGCCCCGAGAAGGAGTAGCCGAAGTCCTCCACTTCCAGTGCGCACAGAATTGGCTCGATCGCGAGGTTGAAGATGATCGGACTGAGCGGGCAACCCTGTTTGACGCCGGAGCGGATGTGGATGTCGTCGGTGAGGCCATCAGTGTGCCGAATTGCCGTGATGTTGTCGTTGTACAGCAGGCGGACAATGTCGATAGTGTTGTCGGACAAGCCGGCCCACTTCAGACACTTGAAGATGACGTCATGCGGAATGGAGCCGAACGCGTTGGTCAGATCCAGCCAGCCGATGGCACATTGGCGTTTCTCTCGACGGGCGTCCTGGATTATGCTTTGCAGCATAAAGTTGTGGTCGCTGCAGCCATCGAAGGGCATAAAGCCTTTCTGTGCCGAGCTGATGCAGTTGTATCGCATTGCCCATAGCGACAGGCGGTTGGCGAGCACCGATGAATGCAGCTTTCCAATGGTGTCGGACAGTGCAATCGGTCGCCAGTTGGTCACTTCGTCTCGTGGGCCCTTTTTGTGGATCAGTACGGTTGTTGATCGTCGCCACTTGCCGGGTATATGTTGCAGGCGTTGGGCAGCGTTGAACACAGCGCTGAGTACATGCGCGCACGGATCGAATCGTTTCCAGACCGCGTAGCGGATGCCATCGGGTCCGGGTGCGGTGTTGCTGCAACGCTTGAGCCTTTGCCACACTTCGGTGCTGCTGAAGTGTGCTGCGAATGGATCGTCGTCGTTGACTGGGACAGGGAAGAGCCATGGCACTGCATTGGGCATCCGATCGTTGGCCTGTGCAGTTGAGCCGAACACGCGTGCAAAATGGGTCTGCAACACGCTGGCATTGAGTTGGCAGAAAGGGGACCTTTGTTCTGTCACTTCCCTGTAGGCACGGACACGGCACTGACGGTAGAGTTTTTGGATGCGTGCGGCAGCTTTCGGATCAAATGCGGGGCCGTCGTCGGCATTCATAGCATTGCGCCGGCGCCCATGTGTGTTAGGTGGTCCTTTGCGCCGATGTGGTTGTTGGGCGGATGTTTGTGGACTTTGGGCCTTGGCTGCTTGCTGCTTGACCACGCTGATCAATTCGTCCAGTTCTCTGTCCAATTCCGCTGCAGTGGACACAGCATCAAAGCGTCTCAGCCATTCGCGTTGTTGTGCACTCGGCTTGTGCTTCAGCTCATTCGTAATTTGGTTGCCGGGCTGTGGACAGAAAGCAGTCACATATGCCGGGTCGTTGGGCGAAATTTGGACGTATCCGAAATATGCTGCGGCTTCTGATGCTGTGAGCGGCGTTCGGGGTTGACCAGAACAAGCAGACTGCGGACTGTGCGGGGCAGAATGGACCGACCGCTGACTGTTGTTGCTGCTGACTGGCGAAGGTGTTTTTGCCTCGGAAGACCGGGAGGAATAGTCCTGCTCCGTTGCCAACTCGCCCGGCCGGTGCTCCGTTCCATGCCGGCACTGCGCGTGAGTTGCCTGTGCCCCCACCGGACTAGGGGTAGTCGCAGGACATGCCACGGCAGTGGGTTGAGCCGGTTGGACGGGCCCCTTGAGTCGAGGTGCCCGTGTACGGACGGGGCGGTGGCTTACTGCAGTGTGCTGAGCCTCCTGCCGATGTTCAGGCTCGGGATCAGTCACACTTTTGCAGTTGGTCTTTTTCCGATGGTTGTTGCACGATTTTAAATCGGCAAACAACACGCGGCAGCCATTGCAGCTGAAGGCCAAATGCCAAGCATTGATGGGAATATGGTCCCGTTTTAAATGCTTTGAAAGGCCGGCGTGCGTGTTGAATGAACGGCCCGGACAGAAACGACAGGGGAGGGGCAGTGCGATTGGAACGCCCAACGCATATTGGTAAGGCACCTCAGCATTGGGGTGGTCATCATCGATTGAATTGGCGATAACCTCAGCTGACCCCTTATCTCCCTGTGTTTGTGTGCGACGGGTGTTTTGACGTGTGCATACATTTGGAATATTTTGAATATTTTTGAACGGATGAAGATTTTTGGTGGTCCTTTGGGCAGAATATTGGGACGGGTAGGAGGGGGGTTTGGATGGTTTTGGGATAGAATTTATGGCGGAATTTTCAGGGGAACTTTCGGAAGAATTTGTTGGCAAATATGCCGAAGAATACGAATTGGAAGAAGCTGAGGGGGATGGAGATGGTTTTTTTTTCTAATTCGCCTTTTAGGTGGCATCGCAATTACTACACTTTGACCTTAGCCAAAAGGCCGAGAAGCGATGCCCGTACAGCAAAACGGAGCGCAAAAACGGATCCGGAAGCATTGAAAACATATGGGGAGCACTTTACGGAACCAAAATTGGACATCAGAGAGCAGAGATATTGAACAAAGACTAAAAATATATGTTGAAATTGAGAGGAAAAGTGGGGAAAGAAACAAGCGAAAAAGAGAAAGAGTAGAAGAAGAGAGTGCTAAGAAACATACAGAGAGAATGCCCGAGTGAAGAGACAGCAGTGGCAGTAGGTGTCTGTTGGTCGCGCTCCGACCACTCTCATCTTCCTCGCCCCCTCTCAATTTACACTGCTCCTTATTTTCTTTTCCTGCGTTATTTCTCTATTTGCTACCTTTCCCTCCTTTATTTGTAGCAGGTGGGCGTTATGTCGCACTTCGACCACTCCCATCCCTTCATCTCTCTCTCTCACTCTGTTTCTCTTCCCCTCCCATGATCTCTTTGTTTCTCTTTATATTTAAAGGTTTCTCTCATCCTCTTGTTGGTTTGCTGTTCCAGTGTAGGGTTCGACCCTTCTCTAGGGCGTAATTCTCAGGCCAAGGGACTCCGTTGGTTGTCCGGGTTCGGCATGTCGAACGAGGATAATACAAAGCATATTAAAAACATTTTTTTCCTTTTTTTTAATCGATATTTTTGGCATTTGGATATGAAAAATTTAATTTCAAATGGAAGAATGAATGAATGACCTTGGTTTCTTCTCCCACCATTTGTGAGCAAGTCAATTGTGATCCCTTGATCACATAAATCTTGTGATGACCGTCAGAAACAATTAATTTGTAATAAGAAAATTTAATATAATTTTTTGATACATTCTTTACAAAAAAAAATTGAAGAAAAGGAAAATTTAGTTATTTTTGGTAATTTTTCCAATGAAAAAAACATAAAATTCAACCACACAAATGTTAAATTATTTTATGATTATTCAAATTATATTAATAAGTTTTTTTTCCCTAATTTTTCCCCAACAAATTTCCAATTCTTTACCCTTTCTTTCCCTCCCCCTCCTTCCCCAAAGGCACTATGTTTAGCAAATGGCCAAATTTGGCCAAAGCGTCAAGTCCCTCCAAAAATCAATGGAATAAAATAGGCAAAATATTATTCCTGCTTCTGTCTGTCGTTTTGCATAAATTTGTTTACCACAAGTTAAGAAAATTTTTTTCATTTTATTTTTTCTAAAATTTATTTATTTTTTTCATGACATCTCTCGGTGATGGTTCAGAACAAATTCCCATCTCACAAATTACACAATGACTACATATGTGCATATGCATTTCATTTTACATCATAAAAACTTATTTGATTTCACATTTCATTATTTATGGAAATTAATGTAAAAATGTCAGTGTCTTTTGTTAATAATTTCCCAATAATTTTTATTAATATATTGAAAATTGATTCTATTTTTAATTTCAAGTCCTTCGGAGATGGAAAAAAGAATTGCATTAATTATTTAAGCATATTAGTTTTACGACAAATACAAAAATATAGTTCGAAATGTTAAAGAGTTCAATGAAAACTTATTCTTGACACAAATTAATTAACAGGTGAAAATTATGAGAAAATTAAGCATTGAAAAATTACAAAATCTCACGAAAAAAAAAATCTTTTATTTTAAAGCAGGGCTTCGAATTTTAAAATTTTCAAAATAAAAATTATTTGCTCTTCTCACCGTGGGGGCCGACCACCTCAATTAAGCAGTCCACCAGCAGTTGTCCATACCCATTTTTACCTCCCTCTTTTTTCTCATCGATTCACCCGTTAATTCCCTGGCGACCCTTTTTGGTGACCTTTTTCATTTTATAGCCAAAAAATGCATGAAAAAAAAAAATATTTTTTTTTCATGAAAATTTGGCTCCAAAATGGACAAAATGACAGCAACAATTCTCTGCTTAAAAAGCAAAACAAAAATTTCTTCTTCCATATTAGCAATTCAAAAACAAAATTTTTTCTTCTATAAAAATATTGGAAATAATTGCAAATTAATAAAAAAATTTAAGTCGAAATTTATAACAAATTTCAAGAAAAACTTAATCAAGAAAACCTTAAAATTTTCAATTTCTGAATTATCGAAAAAAATTCTTACAATTTACAGCCTTAAAAATTTTTATTAAGTTCAAAAAATTTTTACTTTCGAAATCAAACGGCCGACTAAAATGACCTAATCCGGACAATTCATCATCATTATTTTCTTTTTTCTCCCGAAATACTAAAAATATTTTTTCAAAAAAAATGTTTTTACCAAATTTCCCGCATTTGACCAATTGTCCCTTCTCACCGCATTTTCGTCCCAATCGATTTGCTCCATGTCCACCTCTCTCTCTCTCTGCTGCTAGGCGAACTCACCGTTGAAAATTTGACTTAAATTTATTATTATTTTTTTAATGTTTTTGGCGGTCTTACCCATTTTTGCTTGTCATAAATTATTGATTTGGACTGAAACAGAAAGTTTTTACAAAAAGTGCAAAATTTTTCCTAAAACTAGGTCTTGCCCAGGTCTAAGCTTTGACATTTTTTAATAATTTTTTTTCTATTTATTTGTAAGACTGAAATGGCCGCCACTCCCACAAAAATTTTAATATTCCCCCAAACAACAAATGTTCTATAAAAGTGCAGCACATGCACTCACTTGCCCTATTTTCTGATTACCATTTCGTTGTGTTTGTTTCTCCGTCCCTTTCGTCGGCGTCAAAAGAATTTCCCCCGCCCCGGCGAAATTAACCACCCAAATTCGTATTCATTTGATACATAAAAGTGCATCTTCTACTGCTTGTTGGTTGTTCATTAACCATTAAAACTTCTTTAATAACTTTTTCTTCACTTTTCTTGCAGCACAACAAGGATAAGTCCGTATAAATGTTTTTTCCAATAATTTTTTGCCTCTAATCTATTTATATATATTTTTTAATTTGTTTATTTTTTCGACAATTATTTATCTGTCATCAAATTTTAAGATTTTTTCTCTCTCCCAAAACAACAATTTACCAGCCATTTTTTTTTCTTTATTTATTTGGTTGCGTAAACAACAACTATCAACATCCACTTATGTCTGATGTTAAAGCTCTGTAAGTTTATTTTTTGTTTTTCTTTATCGAATTTTCGTTTTTCTATTTTTTTAGCCAAATTTCAGATTGTTCTTTATTTGAATTTAATTGATAAATTTTAAAAATCGGATTATTTTATCCCCTGAAAAATTATTGCTGTTTCCACAACCAAAATTGGTTAAGGGTGGGTGTGGCAGAGTTTTTTTCATAAAATCCGGACCCCCCCCCCACCACCTGAGGATGTTTGGGTTTTCGGGTTTTTTGCAAATGAAACAAAAAAATCAAATGGTCCGATATCCCAAAATTTATTTTTTTTTTTTACCTTTGTTTTTCCATCCACAGCATTTGGTTGCCGGACGAATGTTGGGCGGATGTTTTGTCACAATGCTTTCGCCCATTTGTCGCCACTCGTCTTTCATTTGTCTCGCGACAATTCGCCGCTTTGGCCAATCGTCGGCTTTGGACAAAACGTCAACAATTGGCGCCACTTTTTGTGTGCTGTGATCGAATTGGCTGCTTCAATGATGAAGGGGAACACCAACAGCACTTTGTGGAACGACCGATGCCATTCTGTGCGCCACCAAAAAACGTGCAAATTTCTGTCAGTTTTCATTCAACACAATAATTGGAGTCTGTCTGCCGATTTTTGCATATTTTTACGTGGTACTGAGTCGGAAAATTCACATAAACAAATAGCCAAGAAAAATTCAAAAAAAAAAATTGAAGAATTTCAGCGATTTCGGCTCGGAGAGGCATGTCCGAAATTGCCAACGACTCAGTGTCGAAAAAGTGGCTCCATTTCTGATTCATAGCAGCATTGTGTAATATGACCCGGTCACGAATTCTTCCCATATAGTTTTTTTGGGCGCAATTCCGGACTCCGAATTGTTTTGAGCCTCTGATTACACCCCTGATCAAGCATATCAAGATAGAAAACTCGGTACAGCCTAATACTTTTGGAAACCGGGTATTCTACTAATTTCAACACCGAACAACTCCCTTCCCTTGTTCCTGATACTCCTTTTCGGGTACTGTGATTCACCCGCTGAAATACATTCGTACAGTACCCTTTCCTACAGTCCATCACCGTGTTCATCTGCAGCTGCTTGGACAACGTGTTCAACTTGTTGTGCCATTTGAGTGCCGTCCGTTCGTGTGTCGTTCAAATGGACGCCGCTGTGGCCGACCCGTGCCGTTTTCGACTGTTTGAACGGCCTGAATTCGGCACAATTTTGGCAAATGCCAAAAGCATTCGACTCGGCCACCATTCCGTGTGGGGACTTCCGTTGGCCGTTTTTGTGTCATGTGCCGATCCAAAGTTAGAAAAGGCACGGCAAAGCATGCTTAATGTAAGTTGAACTGTCTCAAAAATGTGAATCATTTCAAATTTGTATTCCATTTTCCATATTTCGTATTTATTTATTATTTTTTCTATTTTAAATCATTTTTCAATATTTCTTTTCTTGAAAAGGTGCCCATTTTGGAATGTCCTCTGATCAGTGAAGCGGATTTTCCCCATTTGCTCTTTTGGCTTCACTTTTGTCCTGCAAAAAATGGTCAATTTGGGGACAAAAAAACGGTCAAAAAACAGTTGCGCCTTTTCTGTGATCATTTACCAACCATTAAATTGGCTAATGCATTCATTCGCATGGTCATTCAGGTGAATTTTATTGTAAATGGGGAAAATTAAATGAATTAATTATTGTTTTTTTAATTTGTTAAGTTACAATGATTAATCCAATTTTCTGTTTGTTTTTCATTTCTAAGGTTTATTTTTCCGAAAATAATCGGAGGACAAGCAAATTTTATTAATTGTTTTTATATTTTAATTTGCAGGTCTTTTCACGTTCCACCGATTCTTGCCAATTTACTATTAAATTTGTTATGCCCAATAATTATGAGTTTACTTCAGCCTCGCTTAAAAATGGTGGGTAAATTATTTATTTCTTTTTGATCACTAATTCAAATTTATTTAAAATAAATATTATTTAAATCATTTTTTCAAATTAAAAAAACACTAAAAAATAAAATTTTAAAAGGTTTCAATTCGCTTTTGTTCACTTCGGTTCATTACAATTTTGAGACCAATGAATTGCTCAAGTTGAGTGCTGTCAATTTTGATCAAAAAGGCCGACATATTTTATTGTTGGAACGCCGGAAGAATGAACAAATGGTCGTCATTGTTAGAAAATTAATTAATTTGATATTTTAATAACGAATTAATACAATTATTTTAATTAAAAAATGCAATCGGAAAACCCATTTAAATGACTCGACAAAGTGATGCTAATTTTTTAATCATTTTTTTTAAAAGCTATTAAAATATTTTTGGGATTAATTATCACTTTAAAATTGTTAATATTTTATTTTATTAAAATTCATTTTTAATTACAATTTTTATTTCTTTTTGTAGTCAATTGATGCAAATATTTATGAAGAAGAATCAATGGACGAGCACAGCGGAAGAATTGATGACCTTGGAGGAGTGCCAAAGGAAGAATGTGTTTTGATCATTTTCAAATGAAAAATATTTGCCAAATTTGCATTTGCTATTTTTCGCAATGCTAAAATACCTATTCTTGTTATTATTTGTATTTCGTGGTTAAATAAAAAATCAATTAAATTTCAAATTAGTCGAAATTACGTTAACTTAGAAGCAGTTCTTTTTTATGGCATTGAGCCGAGTTGACCTGCTGAACCCTTCTTGAATGACATTTCTGTCTAAGTTGAACCCAAAAGTTCCGAATTCATTTTCTTTTGAATCGGAAATCATTGGCGTATTCGAACATTAAAAAGCCAAAAAAGTGGGCATACTGTAACTGTAGCACCAAATTATTTTTTAAGAGCCGAATGAATTTCGGCCTTTTCTAATTTATCCGTTATGATTTTGTTGTGGAGTTAAATCGTTCAGTAAGCTGTTTTGGTTAGTTTCTAAGCCTGAAATTTTGGCCAATTTGCTTCCAATTGTGCTTTTCCCACTCCCACAAACACCGCCAACAATTATAACAGAAGGGAGAAGAATCATTTATTGGGTTAACAAAATGATTAAATTGATAATTAATTGGAGAAACAAAAGCTAAAAATAATATGAATAAAAAATCACGGGCACTCGCCATTGAATTTGGCTCTCCTGCATTTTATGAGTCCAATCAACTTTTATGAGTCCAATTGACTTTTATGAGTCCAATAAAAGTTTATGAGTCCAATCTGATTTTTATGAGTCCAATGAAAATTTATGAGTCCAATCGAGACTTAATGCAGTACGACTGCGAATTAAACTTTTTTCTCCAAAGTTGAAACTTGAAGAATTATGTTTGTTTGCTCACTCGACGATGAAAAAGAATATTTGGCGAGCATAAAAATCTTTTCAAAGTTCAATTTTAGTTTTGTGAGGCTAATCATAAGAGACGAGACATTTATTCCCTATCTGAAAATTGTCTTCTTAAACACTTACATAGCAAGTTAGATTAGACTCATAAAAAGTGTTACGTTCATAGTTTTTTTAATCGAAATATACAATTTGATAAATTGGGTTACATCTTTAATTTTTCGATTGGACTCATGAAATTTTGATCGGACTCATAAACTTTGATTGGACTCATAAACATTTTATTGGACTCATAATAGTCGATTGGACTCATAAAAGTCGATTGGACTCATAAAATGCAGGAGAGCCTTGAATTTATCAATTCAAAATGATTACGTTCTTTGTAACTCATTTGTTAGGGTTATAAGAAAAATTCAAATTTTAAGCCCAGGAGGGCGTCCAAAAATTGCACATGGCACCGCTTTCGCAGGCCAAGGCGGGTAATTGGTAAAAGTTTTCAATCAGCAATAACAGCAGCTCGGCTAGGCCTCATTGCTCGCTGTATTGACCGAGCGCAAGGCTAACTAAGCCAAGAAAAGGTTATCTCAAATGAAACTATATAAATAATTTTAGGATGGGATCAAAAGGGAGAGGAAAATAAAAGACATACATATGCTATTTCCTTTTCCTCTTTTTCTTCTTTTGCACTATTTCTTTCCTTTGTGTCTGTCCTGTGAGAGGGAATTGTGCTGCCGCGAAACGCTTCCGATCCGAGTGCCGAATGGTCCGAGTGCCGAATAGAACAAAAACAGTCCGAGTGCCGAATAGAACAAAAAATGTCTGAGTGCCGAACGTCCGAGTACCGAATGTTCCGAGTGCCGAATAGAACAAAAACAGTCCCAGTGCCGAATAGAAGAAAAACAGTCCGAGTGCCGAATGGTCCGAGTGCCGAATGGTCCGAAAAAAGTCAGAATTCTTGTGAGTTTCGGTTTAAACTTTTTTACAGACTTTGTTGTTTGAAGTACTAATAGACCTATTTAAGGTTTTTCAAATGGTACTAATATTGCAGAAATTGATAAAGTTAGAAAAAGTTATGAGGTTCTAAAGTTGGCTGGTCCGCAGTTGAGTCACTCCATATTCGTCTTTGGTACCCAAAATCAAATGGCAGAATGAATTTATTAAAAATAACTGAGGCACAAATTTTTTGCAAAAATGCTAAATGATATCGTGATCAATATAACAAAACGATGGCATATTTTCTTTCACATTTTCTTCCGCCATCTCTTCTGGATTCTCGTCAACGACACCCGCTTGAAAGTTTGGCTCAATGCGTTGGAGTGCCATCGAAATTGCATCAAGAAACACGATAATCTGTTCGTCAGTCTCGAGAGCAGTCGAATTGACGAAATGCAGAAGTTGTCGGTCCATCTCAATGAATTCCGTGCGACGCCTAATTACATAAAAATTTCATTTTGGAAATAAAAAAGGATGATAACCTCGGTAACTTTTTGTTAGAGGCTTCTCTGACTTCCTGCATTTTTTTCGTGTCCCATTAGTGCAGCGCGGTCAAAAAATCGAACATACGTGGCCTCCGTTTGCAATTTTTCTAAATAAAAAAACCATTCAGTTTCAAAACTAATTCTCACTTGAAACGCTAAGTGAGTCGCCTCCATTGAGGCTTGGCTTCTCGGCAGATCATCCTTCACGCGGTTTCTGACATTCCAAAATGGTATTTGGAAGAAAGGGTCACGAATAATTGGTTGAGTATATCTTGGGCCCATAATGTCACCGATTACGTTGACTCAGCCGACAGGTGAGCGTTCCCAAAATAATGTTCATTTGAATGACGACTGTACGACGAGAGAATCAGAGAACGCACTTCATTGACACTGCAAATTGATGTAGAAGCTAAAAAGGGACTTAAATTTCGACCCAAATTTTAATGGGTCTATTACCCCGCGGAGTTGAGTGCCCTGCCATACCAGTAAGAACACGCTCCGCGTCCGAGTTTCCTTGAAATGCACCGGATTTCTCTGCAACTTCCCATTCCGAGAGACGATGTAGTTTTTTGCGACGTAAAACAAAAAATCTAAGGAATTGTTCGGGAAAATTTACATCAATATAATTGCCACCACCTTCCATTCCATTCGGCGACTGTTCGATGAAGAGTGCCATTCCACGACGAACAACACTCGGTGTTAAAAATGCCAAACTAATGCAACGACGAAATGTCGTACGAATTGGCGATTCATTGTAGCAATACTTTGCCAGTCCCTCATCTTTGAGAATTTTTGTGCCAAAAATTAAATAGACTTACCGATTGCCATCCTTTTGACACAATTCTATTGGCAAAACAATATTGGTCACTTCGTTGCCGTTAAGCGCTCGCCCGAAAGGACGACGTCTCTTTGCTGCACGCTGCGCAAGTGCTTCGGCAGTTGGCATGAGCGCAAACTGCTCGTTGTCATCATCCTGCACATTCAACGCGTCAGTGACTAGGTCAGTTGATGGTATGTCCGGCTCCGTCCTTGCGCGTTTGTTGAAGTTGGCCAAGCGTCTCTCCACCTTAACAAACCCAAATGTTTCATTTTCCTTATATTTTTCACTTAATTACCATAAGTCAACATGGTTTTGGGAGGTGCGTATGCTGATCTGCTGAGGCCGAAGGAAAAATTTTTCCATTTCCGTAGTCGTTGAGTCCAGAGATTGCGGTCACTGAACAACCATTCTTTCTCGATGCACACCGCCAGTAAACATTTGCATTCGTTTTTTTGTTAAACGAAAAACGGAGACCTATTAAAAAAAAACAGTAGAAATCGTCTTTTATTACCTACCTTCATGCCACAATATCTCACCGCCTTGGCGTGAACAGCCGATATCAAATTTCACTTGCTGGTGGTCCACTGTCTCTGTGCCATTGTTTGGGCTTTTCGCTGTAACTTCACACTGTTCTTCTGGCACCTTCACTATTTCTTTTTGACGTTGTTTGGGCTTTGTAGTTGCATTGACTAATAGTTCGCGTACATTCATTTTTGACATTAAAAGGAACAAAAAATTAATTAGTGGTGATTATCAAAAAGGATACTTATTTGTTAGTTAATTGTTTTGGAAATTTCATATTAAAAATTGTAAAATGATTTTTTATTCGGCACTCGGACTGTTTTTGTTCTATTCGGCACTCGGACCATTCGGCACTCGGACCATTCGATACTCGGACATTTTTAACACTATTCGGCACTCGGACTGTTTTTGTTCTATTCGGCACTCGGACCATTCGGCACTCGGACGTTCGGCACTCAGACATTTTCTGTTCTATTCGGCACTCGGACTGTTTTTGTTCTATTCGGCACTCGGAACATTCGGTACTCGGACGTTCGGCACTCGGACCATTCGGCACTCGGATCGGTAGCCGCCGCGAAAACCAGCGAAGAGACATAGCAATGAAACTCTTTAGTTGAACAGAGAAAAGTGAAATAAGGAAAGAAGGGAGAGACAGAGAAATAAAAGAAAAAGTGAGCAAGGAGAGAGAACGGGCAGAAAGAAATGATACAAATGAAGAACACACACTCTTCTTTCTTCTCTCTTCCTCGTTTTCCAACTTATTGAATAAATACTAAAATTTCCCCTCAAATATCCTGCTTTTACCCTTTTGTTTATCCCTGGTTCCTCTGTATTCGGACGATGAAATCTTTCGCCTTTTACTAAAGGTTTCCGTGCAGGGGGACGCTTATGGGTTTACCCAAATTTTTGGACAGCGCCTTCTCCAGGGAGGGCGTAAAAAATCATCACTGAAAATTTTATTGAAAATCGGTCTTTTTCGTGTTTTTTTATTAAAATTTCATATTTTATCGGTCAAAAAATTTATTTCCAATTTTCGTTTTAATTTACTTAAATATTAAGAAAAGAATTGATGCGTATGACGCGATTTCTGAAGCTTAGCTTTGTTTATTTGAATCGTTACATTAAAAACATTCTATTTTATATATTACGTATTTCTTGTGCTAATGTTAGAATAAATATGGTAAATTGCCATTAAACTATATAAATATAAGGGAAGGCAATAATAAAGCGCGTATTTCAAATGATATGGCAGCCAATGGATCCACGACAATTCGGCAGTGAATAAAACAAATATATCATTAATATATATATTTATCAAATATAACTTAAAATTAGTCAGAGAAGAGACGGATTTGAATAAAACAAAACATTATTTTGCCCATTTTCGCCTTTCATCCTTCAAATTGGAGAAGCCATAACTTTTTTTCTAAGTATGCCAATTTAAACAAAATAGGTATCGTCAGAAAGCTCTATGTGCTGCTTTAATCTTGCGAAAAATCAGAAAAATTCATTCATGAATAAAAAATTTATGACCTGCTGCGCCGAATCGGCGAGCAAAATTCAATTTTTTGAGGTTTTTTTTTGCCATAACTTTTTTGTATATTTTCAAAATTTTTTGAAGTTGACCAGGTTGATATTTGTCAAGATCTTTTGACTAAACCTAACTTGTTTGATTTGGAAAAAATTAAAAAAAGACAACCAAAATTGAAAAATCAAAGTCTGGGCCGAAATAAGCGACATTGTGAGAGAGTAAAGTCTGGGGAACAGTCGAGCACTTTCCAATTCAATGGGTCTGAAAACTGTTGGGGGCGGGGGTCTAATCATTAGAGGCCTGTAGGGGCATTGTCTTGGGGAGAGAGTAGGGGTCCATCAAACAGGCCCAGCCTCATGTCAAATGTGGTAAAACAATAACCACCGCTATAGTTGGGTTTATATCAGGGGTCGGATATGTCCTTTTTTTTAAAGAAATGTCCTTTTTTGGAGGGGTCGAATCTTTTAAATCAAAAATGTCCTTTTTTCAGCCTACTGCTCATATTTTGTCCTTTTTTCTTACTGTGAGGTAAAAAAAAGAAGAAAACAACACAATTTTTTACAATTTTTGAAGCAATTTCTTAGTGTTTTTTCAAAATTTTCCCGGTGGCGCCTGTCGGCACCGCCGGACACTCAATCCTTTTGAATTTTTTTTCAAAAAAGGACCGAAAATTGACATTTTTGGCGAAAATCTGTTAACAAATGGGCTATAAATTTTCAAAATTTCCCCCGGCGGCGTCTCTACCCTCCTTTTTAGAAATTAAAAATTTAATGTATATTTCAAAGCCCGACGCCTAAAAAATGGGCTGAATAGTCTCGACCAAATTAAATAGATTTACGATCTCACTTGCCCCGAAATGTACGATTTGCTTATTTCCAGTCCCAAATTGCTCAAAATGATTATGGGTAATCGGATAGAATTTCTGAAAATCAGCATATTTCTTGAAAAGAAACCAAAAATCTGCAAATCAGCACATCTGGGAGCCCTGATTTGAACTGTCTTTCAGCTCATTCGCAGTTCAAATGTGTATTTATGGGTCACAATGAAATCAGCACAGATGCGACATTTACAATAATCAATTGGTCAAAAAAGACAAATGGACAGTAATTGGGTTAAACAGATTCATAAATGGCCACATAAGCATATTCTCCTCCAAATTAGTCCATTTCTGCTCATCGCGCGCAATTGGACAACGGACCAACAAAAATTGGGAATAGTCACGCCGTTTCAATGTCAGCCGTTCACCAGTCGAATTGTTGAACAGTTCAAATGGCACAACGGAATCGATATCATCAGAGAAAAGCGTAATAACAATGATAAAGTTGGCACGGGAAGAAGCACCGGCAAATGCCTGAAAGGAAAGCAACCAATAAAACAACAAATGCACAACATTTGGACCAATTCCGAAATTCATATGGACTAATTCATTTTCAACTAATGCCCATTTCGAACATTTACATTGTAAATTGTATCCTTTGGTCCATAAAACTAAATGAACTGCAAAATTTACCCTTTTAAAAGCACAAATTTTTGACCACGATTGTGAATCCAAATGGCACTTGAGCACCTTCGGAGCACCGTCGAGCAGCAATTGAGGCGAAAATAACCATTTGGCCACCAATTGTCCATCTGTCGAATTGGCACTATCATCAGACGGAAAGACAGGGAAAACATCGTTAACAGAAGAAAGTAAACGAAGAGAAGGACAGTCGCTGAGAAAGGACGGCGGCACAAATTGACGAATTCGGCGGATATTTATGTTGGTAAACAAGAAAATGCCACGAATATTGTCCTTGATCAATGGCCAAATGTTGTGCATAATTAATTTCAAAGCATACTTATCAGCTGACATAATGTTGAAAGAAGTTCCACATGAGGCGAATGTACGGCGAAGAAGACAGAGAAAATCGAAAACATTCTGATCGATGTAACTGAAAAATGGGAAGGAAATGTTCAGACTTATCAAACCAGTCCTTTGTTTGCTGTCCCAATTGTTTAGTGAATTAATTCGGGAAAAAGTTAAGCTGGCGCCCTTTCACACAATTTGAAAAAAGAAATTTTGAGGGATTTTCGATGATGTTTGTCATAAATTTGACAACTATTTTTGACAAATTCCGAAATGAAGCACCGAAATTGAACAGATAAACGAAATATCTGAAAGATCAATAATTTGTTGTTCAACTCGGGCTCAAAAAGCAAACAGAAGCTTTGATATTTTTTTTCTTCAACATTACTTTATCTTTATCGTAATGTGTTTGAATCCGACGACTTTCTTCGGTGGTGGCACTTTTGGAATTGGCAGAGACTGTTCTTTTTCATTGACAATTCGCATTTCTTTGGTGCCGTTTTCGCCAATTTTGCACTTAATTTTCATTGTTCCCACTGTCCATTTTCGTGTTCTGAAGTGTTCGTCGACGTAATAGTCAAATCGGTGGCTGAGCAGTGCAATTTCGAGGCCAAGTTGACGAGGCGCAATCAAATCGAACACCGCCAGCCAACCGTCGCCACAGATTGGGCTAAAAAATGCCAAAAAATTATAAAAAGAGAATGTTTGAAAATTACATTTCATTTTCCATCTCCGGTTGTTTCGCCTCGTTGGGATTGTCCGAAGAAAAATTATGATAAGAAAAACTGAAAATCTTTTTATGTATTTAAAAAAATAGAGAATGCGCAATTCCAAGAAAAGAGCAACAACTTTACAATTTATGTCTTTTTAAAGACATTTTTCTTTTTTCCATTTTTAAATCTGTTTGGTTTAGGCAGAGAAAATGTGTAAACGCTAAGAATAAAAAGTGGGGGTTGTGCTTTTAGAAATTATTTTTTTTTAGTTCAGTCGCAGCAAAAAGTAAGAGGGACGCTTTTATATATCATAATTGGTGGATGCCATGGTGTTATGAGTCAAAAAATCATCAAAATGAAGATTTGAACAAAAAATTATTCATAATTTTGCTCAAAAACTACCAATTTTTTTAATTCTTATTAGCTTCTAAGTGTTTTCTTTTAGCCTGTTAAATTAAAGGTTCTTATCCTTTTTGCCACCCCCCTCGAAACTTTCAAATAAAAAGTCGTTTCTAGGGTAATTTGGGGCGCTGATCACGAATATGACCTTAGTTTTCCAAAATTCCGACTCCTGAACCCGAATTCGAACAAAAAACCGACACTCATAATTCGAGTCCAAAACATATTTCTAGGGGTTTTTGGGGTCGCTGATCACGAATCCGGCATCCATTTTGACCAATTTCGAACCCCGAACCCGCACTCGAAGAATAAGTCGATAAATAAATTTTGGCGCTATATGAAAAATCACCATTTTTGAAACCAAAGGGGGGACCCTTTTGGTTTTTTGACAATTATTTTTTTGTGTTTTTTTTTGCACAAAAAAGTGCTTCCAAATGTTTTTGATGTGCTGATCACGAAAGTGACATTAATTTTTGGCTAATTTTAAAAATAAAAAAATTTCAAAAAAAATCAAGTGGGTCCCCCTTTGGAAGCAAAAATGGTGACTTTTCATATAGCGCCAAAAATTTTATTTATCGACTTATTCTTCGAGTGCGGGTCTGGTGTTCGAAATTGGTCGAAATGGATGCCGGAATCGTGATCAGCGACCCAAAAAACCTCTAGAAATATGTTTTGGACTCGAATTATGAGTGTCGGTTTTTTGTTCGAATTCGGGTTCAGGAGTCGGAATTTTGGAAAACTAAGGTCATATTCGTGATCAGCGCCCCAAATTACCCTAGAAACGACTTTTTATTTGAAAGTTTCGAGGGGGGTGGCAAAAAGGATAAGAACCAAATTAAATTTTCTTAATTTTTTTAAGGTTTTTTTTTTGGGTTTTTCAAAAAAAAATTTCCATTTAATTAAAGAGGTTATGCTGAAAAGTGCTTGAAAAGTCAGGGTTTTTGAGTTCTTTTGTCCATAACTTTTTTGAAATTAAAAGAAATTTCTGCAATTTCGTAGACTTATAAAAAAACTTAGGACCTGGCATGGTCATGGACACCATTTGTCATATCCGTGTGCGGACATATCCGTCGACTTCATATCCGTCGACTTCACATCCGTGTCTAGGCGCCGCCGGAGAAAATTTGGAGGTATTTTGCTAACAGATTTTGACCAAAAAAATAATAATAATAAAAAAAAACTAACCTCTGGTGCAAAAAGCCAAATTCAAAGTACATCTTTGAAATAAAGTACGCTTTAATTCAAAGCACTGTTAAAAATTAAATTTTGGAGTCCAATTTTGAAAAAAATGAATGAATTTTACAAAGGAAAAATGGTTCAAATTCCATAAATTTCACTCGTTAATTTATCACATTTTCATTTTATTTTTGGCAGAAAATTTTTTGTTCGAATTTGGGCCCGGAGCTCATAAATTGCATCCAAAATGGCATAAGTATTTTTAAGTCCCTTTATCTTTGGTAGTTTCCTAAATCGGAATTCCAATGCCCAAAACATTTTTCGGAAATCGGATTAGGCTGTATCCCTCCCTGGCGCCTCCCCACGTTTTGTCGACTCGTTCAAAATTATTTTCAAAAAGCCATTCCTATATTTTACGGGTTGCAGAACCCAATTAGACATTATTTCAGCTTAGAACACTCGAACTTTAATGAATAAAATCATGTTTTTAAAAACAAAATTAGGGCATACTATGTTATTTCTTTATTTAATTGACTTTATATATGTAAGTGTATCTGTTTTTAGCAAATAATGAAACCAATATGAATTAAAAATTGAACAACTACAGCGACGGAAAAAACCCAAGCGGCAAAGAGTCGTTTGATTACGACCATGGCAGCGCGGGGCAGAAACACATCAGGATCAAAATGGTTTGCGTGAAAAACCGTACCAAAATCACCGAAGTGTGTTAGCAAAATGCGAGCGCAGACACAGAGAAGAAACTTATCGCGTTGGCTATGATCATAGAATGGATGTGATTATTCGGGGTAATGTTTCTTTTTTTTCCCCAAATTTTGTTCCCATTTTTTTAGGCAAAAGATAAAACTTTTATGCGGTGGACCAAGTCGATCCCTTGGAGTTGTGCTGCCGGATGTTTTGTTCATGAAGAAGGACGAGACCTTTGTTGACGACAGTAGAGTCCACCGTAAAGTAGGACGGATGAGATATTATGCTTGCGCACTCGAGGTAGACCTCCAAACAAAATTTTTTTTTCCTGTTTGATATTTTGAAGTTAAGAATTTTTTATTTCGTGTCTTCCCGAATTTTGTTATCAGCGACTTCGAAACGGCAACTGTTAGAGCAATGCGAGAGCCAGCCAGGGTGCCCCGTCAAATCTTGGATCATGACAGAGCGAGGGTTTCTTTTGACAAGACGAACAATGAAATGGAGGCGTTTCGCCGCCAATTTTCGGTAAATACTTTTCATTTTTTCAATAAATTTTGTAATTTAAACCAGGTTTTTCAGATTTTCTGGGAGCGATTTTTGAAAACGTCGACCAGCAAACTGACAGCGCTCGACTTGCTCCTGAACATCCTTTCACTGCTAGTCTACAGAAGCAGGTTAATGGTCAGATTGCGTGCACAAGGCGTACAAAATGAAGATGAGGATCGAGCAGAAACAAATTGATTGGGCTATCTATTAATTTTATCGAATTGTTCATTTTTCTATTTCCCCGAAATGTTTTTTTGTAATAAAATTAGTATGGTGTGAAAGTGCTTAGCATTAGGGGTTCGGGATTTGTTTTACTTGTTCGGCGAATTGAAAATTATGAATAATTTTAGTGAATAATTTTTGACTGACTCGACAAAACATGTACTTTTTGGCTGAGTCGACATTTTGTAGTCGACAAAACGTGAACGTCGGTTTTTGACTGAGTCGACAAAACGTGGGTGCGCCCGCCCTGGTCAGTATATAAGTCGTCATTTTCTTACTTTTGCTGATTTATATGTAAAATTTCGAACAGTATTTCTTTTTTTCACCTTTCAATCATTTATTTACCTAATTTTCCTCCTAAAAACCAAAACAATTTTTTGGGAAAGAAAATCCAAAAAGAAAAAAGAAACCACAAATGCTAAATAATGAACTTCATTTATTGAAATACCTTCTTTGCTTTTTATATACATTTATTAGATTAAAGAATAAAGGCTAATTTTAATCCCAAAAAGTGACATATTTTTACCACCAAAAAGAAATGTCGGACAATCCCAACGAGGCGAAACAATTGCAGATGGAAAATGAAATGTATTTAAACATTTTTTTTTTATAATTTTATAATTTTTGTCATTTTTTTAGCCCCATCTGTGGCGACGGTTGGCTGGCGGTGTTCGATTTGATTGCGCCTCGTCAACTTGGCCTCGAAATTGCACTGCTCAGCCAACGATTTGACTATTACGTCGATGAACACTTCAGAACACGAAAATGGACATTGGGATATATACGAATTAAATGCAAAATTGGCGAAAACGGCACCAAGGAAATGCAAATTGTCAATTCCAATTGGAAATCAATGCCAATTCCGCAAGTGCCGGTGCCAAAGAAAGTCATCAGATTCAGACACATTGTGATATGGTAAAATTGAACAAAAAAAAGGCTAAATATGAAATATTTCGAAATTTTATTAATGAAAATGCATATTTTTGCTCTTTTTCAGTGATTTGGACCAAAATGTCATCGAATTTCTCCACCATTTCCGTCGTCTTTTCGCCTCTTCGTGCACATATTTGGCCATTCATCATAGAAAAGAGACAAATTTTATTGAGCATTTCATTTGGCCACTGATCAGCAGCAACATTTGCGTCTTAAAATTTGACTCCGACAATTTGCTCAGTACTCGACACAATTTGACTTCGTTAATTCTCCGTGACAATTGTCCATCGCTTCGTTTTATTCATGCCGTTGACTTTTGCGAATATTCGACCAATAACAGTCCCGCTGCGTTGGATGGCCAAGCGGTCTCCCAATGGTTGTTCACCCCTCGCGCGGATGAGTTTCCGAAGGTGCTCCGATGCATGTCATTTGCGCAGTCAAAAATGGATTCATTTAAAGCGGTAATTTTGCATATTAATTTTTTTCGTTGATTTTATTGGTTTTGCTCTCCCTTTTTTTAGGAATTTGCCAATGCTTCGTCTCCTGTCAATTTCATCATTTACATTTCGCTTAGGACCCATGATGATTCCCTTTTGACATTCGAACTGATCAACCATTCGACTGAGGAAAAAATGACACTGAAACGGCTTAACATTGAGCATTTTATGTTGGTCCGTTGTCCAATTGCGCGGGATGAGCAGAAGAAATGGGCCAAATGGGTGAAGGAGACATTTGAATTGCTATCTTATAATCAGTGGAACGGAATTACGTTTTCGCAATATGATTACTGACTTATTTGTATTGCTGCTACATTTGTTGAGAATCGTTTGAATAAATACTTTAGGTATAAACAATTAGAAGTTTCGAGAATCTTTTAGATTGGCATGGAATTTTTAAAATCTTTAAAGAAATATAAATTTTTTTTTTGAAAATTTTAAAAATATGATGACTAATCATAGGGGCAGGATTTTTTGGTGCTAAAAATGCAGAAATAGGTACTAAGAAAAAGTGCAAAATTGGTGCGAAAAACTCCCAAAATAGGTGATAAAAACCCGAAAAACCACCAAATAGGTGATAAAAACTGTGACGAAAAATTGCCGATAAGTTGACCAAAAAAGGTTATTTTTCTCCAAAAGCTCTTACAACTTCAAAATTACTTTATCCCTTAAATAATTAAAAAAGGGATTTTTTAAAAATTAAGAAACTTTTGTTCAATAATTATTCTTCGTAAAAATTAGCGATGCAAAATGAAATGAGAAATCCTCCGATCCCAAAATGGTGCCATTCTCCGCTGTTTCTCATCGCCCCCTTTTCTCTCTCCGTTTTTACCTTCAATTTTAACCGGCCGGTTTGGCCTAATTTCTTAAAATTCCAAATTTCTTGGCATAGTATAAGTACACAAAAAATTATA
Organism: Heterodera filipjevi; assembly: GCA_039877585.1. Lineage (NCBI taxonomy): Eukaryota > Metazoa > Nematoda > Chromadorea > Rhabditida > Heteroderidae > Heterodera > Heterodera filipjevi. The sequence continues at coordinate 13,095,196 of JBDPZO010000002.1, forward strand.
ATCTGCCATTTGTTTTACCCCTTCGCATTTTTTGTGCACTTTGTGTATGCGTTCATTTGCCTGCAAAAATGGCCAAGCATTTTCGGCCTTTCGCCACTGTCCGTCGTCGCATTTGGCGCGTGGCATCGTTGGCCAACAACTGTCAACTATTTGCGCTGACAACTGATGAATTCCAAAAAAAACAACAACAAAAAAAAAGCCAGAAACCCATGAAGAGAGATAGCTTAAAGCTTTTGTGCGTCTCCTCTCTAAGGGAAACCATTTTGTTAGGAGGAATTTGCCGGGCTTTTCGTTTTGCTGGTCTTTGTGTTTTGTTCCGAGTCTATTTCACGAAATTTATTTGAATTAAAATATGCCAAAAGTTGAAAAACCATTTTAAAAAAAACTTGGGGGAATTTTGAGGGGGAGGGGCGGGAGGGAAGAAAAAGAAAAAAGAAAAAATATTCCCAAAAAGTTGGGATAATTAGCAGAAGGAGAAGGGGACAAAGATCAATGTGGCAATGAGAAAATCGGAATGATGTCATTGGCGGAATTGGACAATGGAAAATTTCAAACAATTTTATGCCAAAAAGCGGAATTACGGTGTTACAAGCTTTTGCAATAATTTTTGAGAAAAAAATTTGATGTTCTAAAAGCCATGAGAAAATCTTTCCGGAGGTTTTCAGCGTCACTAGTCATGTATCGAGTAAGCGTTTGACTGATTCAGAATTGCGGTTTCTGACTCGAACAAAAACTAAGTTTTCCTTTTTTAATGTCGTATAAAAAAATATGCCAACCAGCAGAAACCATAATAAACAATAGCAATTAAGTTAGCGAGAAAAAGAAATTGTCGTAATATAAATTCTCGTCTTTCGGTTCGAATTCCGGGGTTAATTTGAAATCAAAATGAATACCAAGACACTAAAACCTCTTGGAAGTAATGTTCGCATGGTTCCCTAACAAAGGATGGGAGATAAAGCTTTGTATTTCCCCAATTTCTGTAGAGGAAAAAGAAAACTGACGGAAAGCCAAACAAAGAAAGGGCCAAAATTATTCGTTTTAGCAAAAAAGGAAAACGGCGAGAAGAGAATTAAGGGAGGGCACCGAGGGGGGGGGGAGGATTTTCCGATTGTCGTCCGCTAATTCGATTATTATTTACCCTTTAACATTTACGAAAAACTGATGCTTCCAAAATTAAAATCCAAAATAATAAAATAACTTTTTTTTTTTTTTTTCCAAAACTAATGAGCTCTTGATCATTTTCGGGTTCTTTTACATTTTATGAGTCCAATCAACTGACCATCCTTCGTTTCATTGACCATAATAACTTTCTTCTTGATTAAACATTTCGAAATATAAACGCTAATGATTCATGCGGGCGACGATTCGTCCGCCCACCTAATAAGTGCCAAAAACATAAACTGTAATTAAACATTCGACATAATTACAATGATAACTAATAAAAATGCCAAAAGAGAAGGCGTAACGACGATTTGTCCGGCAATGATTGTCCGGACGACGATTCGTCCGCCCATAAAAAAAAATGATTAGTCCGCCCACTAAAATATATCCATCCCTAAAATGCCAAAATATGCCTTAAAAAGGCAAAAATGGTGAAATATGCTTTTATTTTGGAAAACCCCCAAAATATGCATTTATATGCCCCAAAACCTTCACTTAAGCAAAAAATTTTAACGCGGTAATACTTATTTTGAGCCACTTTCTTCAAGCATATGAGCAGAAAAGAATATGCAAATGCTTACAACCATTTTCCCTAATATTAACTCAAAAAATAATAATTTTTTGGCAATCCTGCAGAATGGGTGTCCCTAATTTAACTTTGTTATTTTGAGCTAAAAATTGGTTTATGGGGGGTTTTCAAGGGTGCTGAGCACAAATCTGAACTTAGATTTATCGTAAGATATCTTTTAATCTATGATTTGATCAATTTTTGTGCATTGGACAGCGCCACATTTTTATTGAAATGAGCATGTACTTGATGAAAAATAACAGATTAGATCAAATCTTATATAAGATGGCGTCATACGATAAATTTAAGGTCGGATTCGTGTTCAGCACTAGAGATGCTCGAGAGTCTCGGTTCTCGAGTCGAGAAAGTTCTCGGGTTCTTGGGGGTCTCGGTCTCGAGTCTCGGTGTCATTTCTCGGTCTCGAGACTCGGGAAATTTTGGGTCTCGAGCATCTCTATTCAGCACCCTTGGAAACCCCCAATTACCTATTTTCAGCCAAAAATAACAAAATTAAATTTTTTACAGTCAAATTCGGGACACCCATTCTGCAGCGATTGCCAATTTTTTCATCCATTTTTTCAAAATACCTTCAATTTTATTCTTCAGAAGACGAAAATTATTAGATCTTCAAATATTTCATCGGGGAACAACACTGAGAGAGGAGCATTGTGTCTTTGGCATTTGCGTGTGTTATTACTAGGGCTGCTACTAATATTTACTAAAAATCCCAAAATATTGACGAAAATATTGACAAAACCTAAAAATATGAGTAAAAATATATTTTTTTTTCCCCCAAAATATTTAATTTTATTTCGAGTATTTACGTCCAAATCAGAAAAATATAAACGCAGAAATGCTTCGTTTGAGCTCCTTTCTTCAATGCATATAATCAAAAAAATATTTAAAAAATATTAGTAATTGTCACAAAAAAACCAAAAGGGTTCCCCCCCCCCCCCCCCCCTATGGTTTTCAAAACTGGCACCCCCAACTGCATAAGTGCACAAAAAACTTTCAACGTTTTGTTAGAAGATTCCCACCGTTTGTCTTTTTAATGCTAAATGAGGGGTTTTTCTCCGTTTCAACTGGAAATCTTATAGGTTTGCTTTTCATGTGTTGTCGGCACTTTCGATTCAGCTTTTTTTTCCATCAGGTTATTGCCAAACTCTGTTCTCGATGGACGATCGCGAGAATTTTTCAATGACCGACGCTTTCGTTCGATGGTGGCTAACTCCTCGAAATGATGGTGATTGCTTTTTTTTTTGGCATTTTTTAATTATTTTGTTGTTACGTCAATTGTTAAAAAATAAAATGGCTTTATGATCTGTCACTATTTTTTACAATGAATTATTAACACCATGTGAGTGCCTAAGGAAGAAAAAGTAGGTATGTGGAAAGTATGCAGGGTGGCGATCTCGAAAGTCTAAAATGGTGGCGCCGGGATTAAAAATGGTGGCAAAAAGGTGGCAAAATTTTAAAAATGGTGGCAAAAAGGTGGCACGTAATTTTTAGCGTCAAAATCGTTAGAAATGCATTCAAATTTTTCAAATGTTATATTTTCATTGGGTCTCACAAGTAGGGTTGGCGGTTTGAAACCGAACCGAACCGAAAAACCGAGAAAATTCGGTTTCGGTTATCGGTTTCGGTTCGGTTAACCGAATTGCTCGGTTTTGGTTATCGGTTTCGGTTCGGTTAACCGAATTGCTCGGTTTCGGTTATCGGTTTCGGTTCGGTTAACCGAAACGACCGGTTTCGGTTATCGGTTCGGTTAACCGAAACGGCCGGTTTCGGTTTCGGTTCGGTCGGTTCGGTTTCAAGAATTTCCAGAAACCGCCAACCCTACTCACAAGTTGGAGCAAATCAATGTTGGATATAAATAAATCATAAGCACCGGAACAATAAAAAAGGAGTTTCATTTTGTCCTGTTTTTTTTTGCCGTGATCTTAAAAAAGTAAAAATTATGCTTAGGTGAGCCGGAGGTGCCGATAGGCGCGCCGGGAAAATTTTTGAGAAAGTGAAAAAATTTATATAGAAAAATTGTGTAAAAAATTGTCAATTTTTGACATTTTTTTGTCAGAAAATTGAAAAAAACGAAGAATAAATCTAAAATTTGGCATTTTGTTAGAAAAATTTAAATAATTTACAAAATTCCAAAATTGGTGGCAAATGGTGGCAATTCCAAAAATGGTGGCAAGGTAAAATCGCCACCCTGGAAGTATGGATATATTTTTGACGAGCGGACGAATCGTGATTTATGGGTTGCCGGACGAATCGTCACTTTTTGGGTTGCCGGACGAATCGTTGTGCCCCAAAGAAAAACCACAAAAATTTTTGTTTTGTCACTTTGTTGGATGGCTGAACGAATCGTCGTACGGACAAATATCATGGCGTATTTATCGTTCACAGAAGACGGCATAAATGTGACAAAATTACCAATAACCAAATTTATCAATGAAAAAGCAAATGGACATTAATTGGGCTGAACGGAACTCTCCACTTAAATATCTCCTCCTCCCAATTGGTCCATTTCTGCTCATCTAGCGCAATTGGACAACGGACCAACAAAAAACACAAATTGTCATACTGTTTAAGTGAAAATTTTGCGAATTTTCAATTTTTCTTGAAGCCTAGGCCTGAAAAGAATTTCTATTGTTTTTCTTGAAATTTGCTACCTGAAAAAAATTTTTTGAAGTTAAAAAACATTTTTTTTATTCTCCGACTCAAACGGCCCCACTCAAACGACCTGATCCGCTCAATATGACCAGACAAAAACGTAATAACATAAATAAAATTGGCACGGGAAGAAGCATTGGCAAATGCCTGTAAGAAGAGCGACCAATAAAACAACAAATGCACAATATTTGGAGCAGGGATGGGCCAAATTAGAAAATAAAAAGCGAAAGTCGAAAATGCGAAAACCCCAAAGAGGCGAAAAATGCGATTTTTTTTTTTTCAAAATTTTTTACATGACAAATTGTAAAAATATCATCAATTTTTTAGTAAAACACAAATTAATTAGCTTTATCGAATGAGGGGTGTAACAGGGATGCCATAAGAAAAGTCTAAATAGTGGCGCCGAGTTTTAAAAAGTGGCAAAATTTTTTAATAATGGCAAAATTGTGTTTCTTGTCCGGAAAGTCCCGGTCCCGGGTTTTGCCAAGAATCCCGATCCCGTACTACTCTACTACAAACGAATTAGCAAGATGTTTTCCGTGGTAGGTACTGAACTAGCTACACGGAATGGTTCACACTAAATTGTATCGGTCCGTGCTAACAACTCAGACATATAAATACTTCCTTATTTTCCTCATCTTCTTCATTTGGCAATTCTCGGTCAAAATTTTCCTCTTTTTCAGTTCGAATAATTTGGCGCCCGGAAGCAAGCAAGTCCTTCGCCTTTCGTTGTATAATCCCTGTTCTTCTGTCTACCATCATCCGTAACAACTTTTAAAATGACTTCACGTCGTGCAGGGCGGTCGGCGGAAGTCAGCATCAAAATCGGTGAACATCCAGTACTTCTTGTTAACACTTCCGTCCCCGCAAAAAAATTTTTAGTCTTAATTTATCTAAAAATAAAATATCGCGATTGTAATCCCGAAGCAAAACAATGGAAAAAAGGGCGATTTTAGGCGACTCCCTCAACAATTTAACGGAATTAGAAATTACGAATAAGAATTTTATTGTGTCGCAATGTTTTCCAATTAATCAGTGTTTTGAACAACGCGAAAAAAAAGTTTCGCATTTGTGGATTTGCTGAGAATATCGAAAAATGACAATTTTTTTTTCCGGTCACACCAAAGGGTTTTCACTCCATCTCTAATTTTATGAGCCATTCCTGCTGGAATTATATAATCTGGTCTCTAATTCATTGTATTCTGTTGTTAAAGGAATTCATCGGTCGGCTTCACGTCGAGAGTCAACGCGTTGTCACATCAACACCATCAATCGTTCATGGAATGCACGTTAAAACCGAGGCTACCGACAGCTCGTCCGTGACGGTAGGGGGCAGTTCCGTCTGTGGCAACTTTCGAACCTCATTACTTTTTCGGCGCCATATAGAAAGAAACCGTTTTTTTAAATTTAAATCGTAAATATTTGTTCTTGCATTATTAATTTCCATATGGCGCCTTTTTCTAGCTTAATCAAATTCTATAAATTTGGTAACTTTCGGAAGTTCTTCATATTTAAAAAATAATTTAAGAATTATTAAACGAATGACCAAATTAGAAAAGTTATGATGTTCGAAAATAGACTCAGATGAAACTGACTCGTTGTTTTCCGGGAGTGCGTTTGACAATGCGTCCGAGAGCCGGTCTTTGTCAAGAAAATCGCAATGACGTAGTGAGTGTGTCGGATAATAAATTGGCCACAAGTTAAAAGTAGAGTAGAGCGGTACCGGTACTGGTACTGAAAAAAACGTACAAATGAGTACCTAGTACCGATTTTGACCGGTACCGGTACTAGTATTGGTTTTTTACCGGTTTTCCCAGCCAAAAAGTACCGGAGTACCGGTTTTTTCAAAAATACCGGTACCGCTCTACTCTAGTTAAAAGCGATGACTATTACTCATTTTATGTGTCAATGTATTCATATTTCTCAGTTCACAGTATTCATGTAAGACTTTGCCTAACTTTATATCCCCCCCCCCTCTGTTTGTGTTGTTCTACCAAGTTCTAGTTTTTTTTATTGTGTTTTCCTTTTATTAGGGCTCGGATTTTTTACCTTTGCACATTTTTTACGAGATGTTATATCATGAGAAAGCCAAAATTCGCATTTTCATCAACAATTCCCGAATAAAACAATTTTTTTTATCACATAATCCATTTTTTGGCCAAAATTCATTAAAATATTAAAAAATCACACGTAATAATAGTTTAAAATTGAATTTAATAGTTATAGGACAAACGGCTATTTTTGAATAACTTTTCGGCATTTTCTTTCAGTTTTTAGCAAATATTTTGGCCTTTTTTGGGGGGGGGGGGGGGTTTGCACCTATTTATGTACAAATTTGGAATTTTAACTCATAAAAATCCGAGTCCTACTAATTATTGTCTGATTTACTCACTATTACTATTTAAATCAATGAAAAATGATTCGGGTCGGAGAATTGGTAAACGGGATATGATAAAAAGGATTGTAGGATTGATCTGAATGAAATAATGTATTTAAAACGGCTAAATACTGAAAATAGAGAAAGGCAATTCGCTAAATTTTTTTGTAGAAAAAAACATGGTAAATGCTCGAGCGCTTGGACAGCAAAAGAGGCGGAAAAGGGAAAGGTTTGAGGCCAGCGTGCTTCAGGCAATCGAAACGCGCGTTGAGAACATTGGCAGCTCCACGTCCCATGAGTCTGGCCATGCCACTTATTTATGGTTGGACCCGGAGAACGCGGACCGCTTTGACAGTGTTCGGCATTCTGAAAATTGTTCCAAATTCACGAAACCCTTTCTAAGGCGGAGGTGACAGGCGAGGGGTTCACAGAAGGTTCTACCTTCTGCACGCTAGCGGTGCGCACCACAAGGGAGCAGCTGCTGAGCCGCCTTCGTCAGACATTAGCGGGTGCACTGGCAGAAGAAATTCTGTGCGTGAAGCTGAAGGAGCTCAGCGAATTCACGGACTTCGAAGAAGCCCGTGCGCTGGCGCTGATGGTATTTTCTTTTCCCTACCGTACTGTCGCTACTATTTAGGGACGTGATTTAATTAAAAATCCTTAATTTTGCGAAAATCCGAAATATTGACTAAATTTTAATTTCAGAATATTGATTAAAAACGAATATTAGCTGCTGAAACCCTGAAAAATGAGTTCAGTAAATGAAAAAAACCCAACTAAAAAAATGTTTGGGTTTAATCTGATTCAATTTCACACTGGTATCATTAGAAAGTTCTAAATGTGTTGCATTTATCGTGCCAAAAAATCAAAAAAAAATCCATCCATGTATAAAAAAGTTATGACGTGTTACGCCGAATTATCCAGAAAAATTCCATTTTTTGAGGTTTTCTGTTCATAACTTTTTTGTATATTTTCAAAATTTTTTAAATTTTAGCATGTTGATAGATCTCGTCAAGTGATTTCAAATAATATCTAATATATTTAATTTGGACGAAAATGAAAAAAGTTATGGCCAGTCGCGCCGAAAGGGTCCACGCCGAACTGGGCGGTTCCCAAATTTTAGCACTTTCAATGAATTTAGGTAGTGAATTTGGACCTCCGAAGAGTACAAATTGTCACGCGGGGCAGAGAAAATGAAATGGTGCAGACATTGATGAGGAAGGAGATAAGAAAGGCACGGCGTTTTATTAAGGCCAACAAGGAGAAATTCAAGACGGTAAGAAATGGGGAATAATCCAACGAAGAGATCAAAGCGTAATTAAAAATGGGATGCATTTCGATGTTGGAAGAAGGCATCCACTGGGCAGGGGTTCACGGAATTTTGTTTAACTGTTTTTGATTTCAGTTTGAAATTTCCGACGAAAAAAGATTCATTGATTAGAATGAGAGAGTCGAATACGAAAATTATTTTGGTTTCTGATGTTTTTGTAGGGAATTTCTTCGCGGCCAGTTAGTTATATTAATGTAAAACGCCTTTTTCGTCGCCTTGACGAAAAATTTTCCGTCTTTAAAATGATTTAAAACCAATTTTAAAAGCATTTTTTTTGTCAAAACACATAGAAAAACAGTTTTTCACTACCCAAGACAAGCGAAATATTGGAAAATTAAAAAAAAGTTTTGTGGGGCAAATTTTCCAAAAAATTTCCCATTCTTAGGGGGTATATTTTTTACAAAATTTCAAGTCATTTTTTAGGGATCTATTTTTCTTTTTTTGCCATTTTTCTTATGGAATTTCTCAAAAATTCCAAAAATAAGCTTCAATAATGCCCCAAAAGGCACCAAAATGGCAAAGTGCCAAAGAAGGCATTAAAGGCAAGAAAATCCCGAAAAGGGAAAAAAGGCATTATAAAAGTCATCGTAGAAGCTTCAAACCAAGTGGAAAATGCTTTAGTAATGCTTAATATACCGGAACTAGTGCGCAGAAAAAAAGCATATGCTAAATGTCGGTATTGATAACCTACATCATATATATATATATATATATATATATTTTTTTAATTTTGTACAGGTTGCAGTCGAATTGCATGAAGCGAAGGAAATTGGGAGGTACAGGATGAAGGAGTAAGTATCTTACCTTAAATAAATCCTTTGTTTAAATAAAAATGGAACTGAAAAAATTGCGACTTCAAGATTATTTATACAAAATAGGTATAAGAAAGAAAGCGTAGAAAGGATGCAGGGTGCCAATAAGCATACAGGCGGAAATTCTAAAGAAATGTATTAATATGTAATAGCGTCATATATTTTGCTAACAATTGCTCAAAACTTTTAAAATTTAATTAATTTTGGCATTGTTGTAAGAAATCGCAAAATTTTTTCCTAAAAAATGATTTTCCGTTACGCAAGGGGGGGGGGCATCTTCCACTTTCCAAGACTGGCCGAATCCTGCAAAAATAGACATTATTGGTTATTTATTGTCCGAATAGCCATCCTCCCGCCGGAACCATCTCTAATCACCCCGCAGGGAGGAGCTAACCAAAAAAAAAATTAATGCCAATAAGCTCCGTGGGATTTCTTTTTGAGAAAAAGTTTGCTCTTCCCTCTAGAAATTTTTTTTCGGTATTTATAGGCCCCAACGAAAAATTTAAAAAAGTATGCTTTGTGAAATTTCCCAAATTAGTGTTAGTAAAAAGAGAAAAGCAAGAGATTAAAAACAAAATTTTTTTTTTGTGTCGTAAGGGCAGTGGAAGCAAGCACTAAAAATTTAAAACAAAATTTTTTTTTTTTACCAGTTTGTTGGGCAGGCAGGTGGCAGGAGGGAATTTGGATGATCATGGTGTAGAAATAGAAGTGGTTGAGGACGAAGAAGAAGCGGATGATGTGATGGTGGTGGTGGAGAATGCGGGGGATGCGGAACAAGACGAGGATGAGGAAGAAGATGATGATGAGGAAGAAGAGGATGATGGGATTCAGATGAATGTTGGGCAAGCGGAGGGTGGGATTCAGGTGGATCAGGGGCAAGAGGAGGATGGAGACGTGATGGATGAGGGGCCGGAGGAGGATGGAGACGAGATGGATGAGGGGCAGGAGGAGATTGAGGACGAGATGGATGAGGGGCAGGAGAAACATATTCTATCATTACTTTCTTACAACATGAAATAAATAGCAATAATAGAAGGATCCTACGATGATAATTTTGGCGCCTAGGTATTTATGCACATAGCCCATTTATGCCCCTATTGCATCACCTAATAATGATATGCTGGCGTGTAGATGTCTATATTAAATTATAAGGGCCTTTATGAGATTATGACACGAAACAATCTTATCCTTGGCAGTTTGATTAGAATTCAAATAAAGAATTTATTGTCCCATTCAGCAGCTTTGAACTTTGAGATTTAGATAAATTATACGCAAATGTAAGTGACTCCTCATGGTACGTAGCATTTTAAATTAATTATATTTATTAATTCTTATTGCTAAATTACAACCTAATAAAAAGCGAAAACATATTCTATCATTACTTTCTTACAACATGAAATAAATAGCAATAATAGAACAATCCTACGATTATAATTTTGGCGCCTAGATATTTATGCACATAGCCCATTTATGCCCCTATTGCATCACCTAATAATGATATGCTGCGTGTAGATGTCTATATTAAATTATAAGGGCCTTTATCAGATTATGTCACGAAACAATCTATCCTTGGCAGTTTGATTAGAATTCAAATAAAGAATTTATTGTCCCATTCAGCAGCTTTGAACTTTGAGATTTAGATAAATTATACGCAAATGTAAGTGACTTCTCATGGTACGTAGCATTTTAAATTAATTATATTTATTAATTCTTATTGCTAAATTATAACCTAATAAAAAGCGAAAACGTATTCTATCATTACTTTCTTACAACATGAAATAAATAGCAATAATAGAAGAATCCTACGATGATAATTTTGGCGCCTAGGTATTTATGCACATAGCCCATTTATGCCCCTATTGCATCACCTAATAATGATATGCTGCGTGTAGATGTCTATATTAAATTATAAGGGCCTTTATCAGATTATGTCACGAAACAATCTATCCTTGGCAGTTTGATTAGAATTCAAATAAAGAATTTATTGTCCCATTCAGCAGCTTTGAACTTTGAGATTTAGATAAATTATACGCAAATGTAAGTGACTTCTCATGGTACGTAGCATTTTAAATTAATTATATTTATTAATTCTTATTGCTAAATTATAACCTAATAAAAAGCGAAAACGTATTCTATCATTACTTTCTTACAACATGAAATAAATAGCAATAATAGAAGAATCCTACGATGATAATTTTGGCGCCTAGGTATTTATGCACATAGCCCATTTATGCCCCTATTGCATCACCTAATAATGATATGCTGCGTGTAGATGTCTATATTAAATTATAAGGGCCTTTATCTGATTATGTCACGAAACAATCTATCCTTGGCAGTTTGATTAGAATTCAAATAAAGAATTTATTGTCCCATTCAGCAGCTTTGAACTTTGATATTTAGATAAATTATACGCAAATGTAAGTGACTCCTCATGGTACGTAGCATTTTAAATTAATTATATTTATTAATTCTTATTGCTAAATTATAACCTAATAAAAAGCGAAAACGTATTCTATCATTACTTTCTTACAACATGAAATAAATAGCAATAATAGAAGGATCCTACGATGATAATTTTGGCGCCTAGGTATTTATGCACATAGCCCATTTATGCCCCTATTGCATCACCTAATAATGATATGCTGCGTGTAGATGTCTATATTAAATTATAAGGGCCTTTATCAGATTATGTCACGAAACAATCTTATCCTTGGCAGTTTGATTAGAATTCAAATAAAGAATTTATTGTCCCATTCAGCAGCTTTGAACTTTGACATTTAGATAAATTATACGCAAATGTAAGTGACTCCTCATGGTACGTAGCATTTTAAATTAATTATATTTATTAATTCTTATTGCTAAATTACAACCTAATAAAAGCGAAAACATATTCTATCATTACTTTCTTACAACATGAAATAAATAGCAATAATAGAACAATCCTACGATGATAATTTTGGCGCCTAGGTATTTATGCACATAGCCCATTTATGCCCCTATTGCATCACCTAATAATGATATGCTGCGTGTAGATGTCTATATTAAATTATAAGGGCCTTTATCAGATTATGTCACGAAACAATCTATCCTTGGCAGTTTGATTAGAATTCAAATAAAGAATTTATTGTCCCATTCAGCAGCTTTGAACTTTGAGATTTAGATAAATTATACGCAATGTAAGTGACTTCTCATGGTACGTAGTATTTTAAATTAATTATATTTATTAATTCTTATTGCTAAATTACAACCTAATAAAAAGCGAAAACATATTCTATCATTACTTTCTTACAACATGAAATAAATAGCAATAATAGACGAATCCTACGATGATAATTTTGGCGCCTAGGTATTTATGCACATAGCCCATTTATGCCCCTATTGCATCACCTAATAATGATATGCTGCGTGTAGATGTCTATATTAAATTATAAGGGCCTTTATCAGATTATGTCACGAAACAATCTATCCTTGGCAGTTTGATTAGAATTCAAATAAAGAATTTATTGTCCCATTCAGCAGCTTTGAACTTTGAGATTTAGATAAATTATACGCAATGTAAGTGACTTCTCATGGTACGTAGCATTTTAAATTAATTATATTTATTAATTCTTATTGCTAAATTATAACCTAATAAAAAGCGAAAACGTATTCTATCATTACTTTCTTACAACATGAAATAAATAGCAATAATAGAAGAATCCTACGATGATAATTTTGGCGCCTAGATATTTATGCACATAGCCCATTTATGCCCCTATTGCATCACCTAATAATGATATGCTGCGTGTAGATGTCTATATTAAATTATAAGGGCCTTTATCAGATTATGTCACGAAACAATCTTATCCTTGGCAGTTTGATTAGAATTCAAATAAAGAATTTATTGTCCCATTCAGCAGCTTTGAACTTTGACATTTAGATAAATTATACGCAAATGTAAGTGACTCCTCATGGTACGTAGCATTTTAAATTAATTATATTTATTAATTCTTATTGCTAAATTATAACCTAATAAAAAGCGAAAACGTATTCTATCATTACTTTCTTACAACATGAAATAAATAGCAATAATAGAAGAATCCTACGATGATAATTTTGGCGCCTAGGTATTTATGCACATAGCCCATTTATGCCCCTATTGCATCACCTAATAATGATATGCTGCGTGTAGATGTCTATATTAAATTATAAGGGCCTTTATCAGATTATGTCACGAAACAATCTATCCTTGGCAGTTTGATTAGAATTCAAATAAAGAATTTATTGTCCCATTCAGCAGCTTTGAACTTTGAGATTTAGATAAATTATACGCAAATGTAAGTGACTTCTCATGGTACGTAGCATTTTAAATTAATTATATTTATTAATTCTTATTGCTAAATTATAACCTAATAAAAAGCGAAAACGTATTCTATCATTACTTTCTTACAACATGAAATAAATAGCAATAATAGAAGAATCCTACGATGATAATTTTGGCGCCTAGGTATTTATGCACATAGCCCATTTATGCCCCTATTGCATCACCTAATAATGATATGCTGCGTGTAGATGTCTATATTAAATTATAAGGGCCTTTATCTGATTATGTCAGGAAACAATCTATCCTTGGCAGTTTGATTAGAATTCAAATAAAGAATTTATTGTCCCATTCAGCAGCTTTGAACTTTGAGATTTAGATAAATTATACGCAAATGTAAGTGACTTCTCATGGTACGTAGCATTTTAAATTAATTATATTTATTAATTCTTATTGCTAAATTACAACCTAATAAAAAGCGAAAACATATTCTATCATTACTTTCTTACAACATGAAATAAATAGCAATAATAGAACAATCCTACGATTATAATTTTGGCGCCTAGATATTTATGCACATAGCCCATTTATGCCCCTATTGCATCACCTAATAATGATATGCTGCGTGTAGATGTCTATATTAAATTATAAGGGCCTTTATCAGATTATGTCACGAAACAATCTATCCTTGGCAGTTTGATTAGAATTCAAATAAAGAATTTATTGTCCCATTCAGCAGCTTTGAACTTTGAGATTTAGATAAATTATACGCAAATGTAAGTGACTCCTCATGGTACGTAGCATTTTAAATTAATTATATTTATTAATTCTTATTGCTAAATTACAACCTAATAAAAAGCGAAAACATATTCTATCATTACTTTCTTACAACATGAAATAAATAGCAATAATAGAACAATCCTACGATTATAATTTTGGCGCCTAGATATTTATGCACATAGCCCATTTATGCCCCTATTGCATCACCTAATAATGATATGCTGCGTGTAGATGTCTATATTAAATTATAAGGGCCTTTATCAGATTATGTCACGAAACAATCTATCCTTGGCAGTTTGATTAGAATTCAAATAAAGAATTTATTGTCCCATTCAGCAGCTTTGAACTTTGAGATTTAGATAAATTATACGCAAATGTAAGTGACTCCTCATGGTACGTAGCATTTTAAATTAATTATATTTATTAATTCTTATTGCTAAATTACAACCTAATAAAAAGCGAAAACATATTCTATCATTACTTTCTTACAACATGAAATAAATAGCAATAATAGAACAATCCTACGATTATAATTTTGGCGCCTAGATATTTATGCACATAGCCCATTTATGCCCCTATTGCATCACCTAATAATGATATGCTGCGTGTAGATGTCTATATTAAATTATAAGGGCCTTTATCAGATTATGTCACGAAACAATCTATCCTTGGCAGTTTGATTAGAATTCAAATAAAGAATTTATTGTCCCATTCAGCAGCTTTGAACTTTGAGATTTAGATAAATTATACGCAAATGTAAGTGACTTCTCATGGTACGTAGCATTTTAAATTAATTATATTTATTAATTCTTATTGCTAAATTATAACCTAATAAAAAGCGAAAACGTATTCTATCATTACTTTCTTACAACATGAAATAAATAGCAATAATAGAAGAATCCTACGATGATAATTTTGGCGCCTAGGTATTTATGCACATAGCCCATTTATGCCCCTATTGCATCACCTAATAATGATATGCTGCGTGTAGATGTCTATATTAAATTATAAGGGCCTTTATCAGATTATGTCACGAAACAATCTATCCTTGGCAGTTTGATTAGAATTCAAATAAAGAATTTATTGTCCCATTCAGCAGCTTTGAACTTTGAGATTTAGATAAATTATACGCAAATGTAAGTGACTTCTCATGGTACGTAGCATTTTAAATTAATTATATTTATTAATTCTTATTGCTAAATTATAACCTAATAAAAAGCGAAAACGTATTCTATCATTACTTTCTTACAACATGAAATAAATAGCAATAATAGAAGAATCCTACGATGATAATTTTGGCGCCTAGGTATTTATGCACATAGCCCATTTATGCCCCTATTGCATCACCTAATAATGATATGCTGCGTGTAGATGTCTATATTAAATTATAAGGGCCTTTATCTGATTATGTCACGAAACAATCTATCCTTGGCAGTTTGATTAGAATTCAAATAAAGAATTTATTGTCCCATTCAGCAGCTTTGAACTTTGAGATTTAGATAAATTCTACGCAAATGTAAGTGACTCCTCATGGTACGTAGCATTTTAAATTAATTATATTTATTAATTCTTATTGCTAAATTACAACCTAATAAAAAGCGAAAACGTATTCTATCCTTACTTTCTTACAACATGAAATAAATAGCAATAATAGAAGAATCCTACGATGATAATTTTGGCGCCTAGGTATTTATGCACATAGCCCATTTATGCCCCTATTGCATCACCTAATAATGATATGCTGCGTGTAGATGTCTATATTAAATTATAAGGGCCTTTATCAGATTATGTCACGAAACAATCTTATCCTTGGCAGTTTGATTAGAATTCAAATAAAGAATTTATTGTCCCATTCAGCAGCTTTGAACTTTGAGATTTAGATAAATTATACGCAAATGTAAGTGACTCCTCATGGTACGTAGCATTTTAAATTAATTATATTTATTAATTCTTATTGCTAAATTACAACCTAATAAAAAGCGAAAACATATTCTATCATTACTTTCTTACAACATGAAATAAATAGCAATAATAGACGAATCCTACGATGATAATTTTGGCGCCTAGGTATCTATGCACATAGCCCATTTATGCCCCTATTGCATCACCTAATAATGATATGCTGCGTGTAGATGTCTATATTAAATTATAAGGGCCTTTATCAGATTATGTCACGAAACAATCTTATCCTTGGCAGTTTGATTAGAATTCAAATAAAGAATTTATTGTCCCATTCTGCAGCTTTGAACTTTGATATTTAGATAAATTATACGCAATGTAAGTGACTTCTCATGGTACGTAGCATTTTAAATTAATTATATTTATTAATTCTTATTGCTAAATTACAACCTAATAAAAGCGAAAACATATTCTATCATTACTTTCTTACAACATGAAATAAATAGCAATAATAGAACAATCCTATGATTATAATTTTGGCGCCTAGGTATTTATGCACATAGCCCATTTATGCCCCTATTGCATCACCTAATAATGATATGCTGCGTGTAGATGTCTATATTAAATTATAAAAGCCTTTATCAGATTATGTCACGAAACAATCTTATCCTTGGCAGTTTGATTAGAATTCAAATAAAGAATTTATTGTCCCATTCTGCAGCTTTGAACTTTGATATTTAGATAAATTATACGCAATGTAAGTGACTTCTCATGGTACGTAGCATTTTAAATTAATTATATTTATTAATTCTTATTGCTAAATTATAACCTAATAAAAAGCGAAAACGTATTCTATCATTACTTTCTTACAACATGAAATAAATAGCAATAATAGAAGGATCCTACGATGATAATTTTGGCGCCTAGGTATTTATGCACATAGCCCATTTATGCCCCTATTGCATCACCTAATAATGATATGCTGCGTGTAGATGTCTATATTAAATTATAAGGGCCTTTATCAGATTATGTCACGAAACAATCTATCCTTGGCAGTTTGATTAGAATTCAAATAAAGAATTTATTGTCCCATTCAGCAGCTTTGAACTTTGAGATTTAGATAAATTATACGCAATGTAAGTGACTTCTCATGGTACGTAGCATTTTAAATTAATTATATTTATTAATTCTTATTGCTAAATTATAACCTAATAAAAAGCGAAAACGTATTCTATCATTACTTTCTTACAACATGAAATAAATAGCAATAATAGAAGAATCCTACGATGATAATTTTGGCGCCTAGATATTTATGCACATAGCCCATTTATGCCCCTATTGCATCACCTAATAATGATATGCTGCGTGTAGATGTCTATATTAAATTATAAGGGCCTTTATCAGATTATGTCACGAAACAATCTTATCCTTGGCAGTTTGATTAGAATTCAAATAAAGAATTTATTGTCCCATTCAGCAGCTTTGAACTTTGACATTTAGATAAATTATACGCAAATGTAAGTGACTCCTCATGGTACGTAGCATTTTAAATTAATTATATTTATTAATTCTTATTGCTAAATTACAACCTAATAAAAAGCGAAAACATATTCTATCATTACTTTCTTACAACATGAAATAAATAGCAATAATAGAAGGATCCTACGATGATAATTTTGGTGCCTAGGTATCTATGCACATAGCCCATTAGTAGTTAACCCCCCCGAGTTGTCGGGGGCAGTTCCCGCACTAGCGCCAGGGTATGGGGTGGTTTTGGCTTTGATCTTGCCGACCGGCGTCAGGGTATGGGGTGGATTTGGCTTTGATCTTGCCGACCGGCGTCAGGGTTCGGGAGTCCCGACACAGATCAATCATTTTTTGATTGACAGGTGTCATGTTCGGGAGTAATGCGCGAGAATTTCGCGCACATTTCTGATCGGGGTTAGTGCGTGAAAATTTCGTGCATTTTTCTGGGATTGAACCTAAGGGAGGGGGGATGAGGTCATTTTAAGTGTTAGGTGCGCGAAAATTTCGCGCAATTTTTTTAAAGATTATTTAATGCACATTTTTTTTATCATTTCAATTTATTATGATTATTGTGAGAGATTAATTAAAAAAGAAGTGTCGAGGGGGGGGGCTTTTGGGTACAACCAATATTTTTTATTATATTTGATTTGAAACATTATTAAAATAATTATTTTATTTGATAAAAAAAATTAATGAAAAAAATCATTTTTTGTGGGCCGTGGGTCCCCTTTTAATTTGATCTCTGTCCCAGAATAGGCTTAATTGGGCTCTGCATTTGGCCTTCGCATCCTTCTTGCAGTTCTCTCTTCTACAATTGTAGAGTCGCTCACCGGATCCATCAATTGCTGGATGAGGCCGACGAGAGAGTCTGTTGTCATACAGATAGGTATAGCCGCGAAATTCGATGATGTGCGGCTGTAGAAAGCGGATGGCATCTTCTGTGGCGTCGTCCTCGCTTTCATTCTCATCGATCATAATATGAACTTCCCGTCGTTGTTGTCCTGCTCCAACTCCTCCGGTTTGCTGTACTGCTCCATCTTCTCGTCGTTGTTGTCCTGCTCCAACTCCGCCACCAGCTTGTTGTACTACTCCAACTTCTCCGACATTTGGTACTCCCTCAATTTGTTGTTGTTGCTGAACCTCCTCCTGTTGTTGTTGCTCCTCCTCATCCTGTTGTTGTACTGCTCCAACTCCTCCGGTTTGCTGTACTGCTCCATCTTCTCGTCGTTGTTGTCCTGCTCCAACTCCTCCGGTTTGCTGTACTGCTCCATCTTCTCGTCGTTGTTGTTCTGCTCCAACTCCTCCTCCGGGTTGTTGTACTGCCCCAACTTCTCCGGCATTTGGTACTCCCTCAATTTGTTGTTGTTGCTGAACCTCCTCCTGTTGTTGTTGCTCCTCCTCATCCTGTTGTTGTACTGCTCCAACTCCTCCGGTTTGCTGTACTGCTCCATCTTCTCGTCGTTGTTGTTCTGCTCCAACTCCTCCGGTTTGCTGTATTGCTCCATCTTCTCGTCGTTGTTGTTCTGCTCCAACTCCTCCTCCGGGTTGTTGTACTGCCCCAACTTCTCCGGCATTTGGTACTCCCTCAATTTGTTGTTGTTGCTGAACCTCCTCCTGTTGTTGCTGCTGATCCTCCTCCATCAATTGTGGTACTGCTCCAACTTGTTGTTGTTGTTCCTCCTCAATTTGTTCATCGATCACCAATTTTCGGAAAATTGGTGTGTCATCCTAATTGATGATAAATGTGTGTATTATTTATTATAATTTTTTTCATTTCATTGTTTACTTTTTTGGTTCGCCCTTTTGCAGTGCGCTTTCGCTGAACAGGCACGTAATCATCATCATGTTCATCATCATCATCATCACTTTGGATATGCGCACAAGTCATATCCAATCTTCTCTTCACAGGTGTCGGATTGTATTCGGGCGTTTGGTAGCCCAAAATTTTTTTATTTTCACTATGCATAGCTGCCCATTTGCTATGCAGAAACGGGGCCGTCTATATTTCACTTTTTTTCGTTTAATTTAAAATTTAAAAATAACCTTTTTAACTTCGGACTCAACAAGCCACTCACAGCTAGAATAGTCATACCCTTTAAATTTAACGAACAATTCTCGCCCTTCTGCGCAACGCCTCGATGTTTCGATTGACTCGAGTTCAAAATATACGGATTCCTTATTTTTTCAATTTTCATAATTTTTAAAATATTAAAAAACCTTTTTGTATATTGATCGGAAGTACTTTAACTTTCTTTCACCAAAAAACGCACACAATGGGAAAGGATATTCCGATGCTGGTAAGGCATTTTGCTCAATCGTTTCAACAATTGCCAACGATTTGGACAGCTCGAGCATCAGTTCTTGAGGGAGACGACGTCTGCGCGAAGATGATGATGATGATGAAGATGCAGGAAATTTTTTTTCAGAATTTTTGCCGTTTCGGAGCTCCATTTTTTTTTTTTGTTGCTAAAATTCAAAAAAAGTAAAAAAAGACACGCATAACTCGATCAATTGGGGAAATGGCATTTAGCCTCATCATCTCACTTCCTTTGCATTATTTGACCTCAGTTTATATCTCTAACCACTCTCAGTCTTAATGTCATTACTGGCTTATATGTTATTTCTTTATATCTCTAACCATTCTCTCTGTCTTACTGGCTTCGATCTGGGCGAGGGTGAGGGTGAGAGAGAGGGCGAGGGCGAGGGTGAGAGAGAGGGTGAGGGAGAGGGTAAGAGAAAGGGCGAGAGCGAGGGTGAGAACGAGGGTGAGGGAGAGGGTAAGAGAAAGGGCGAGAGCGAGGGTGAGAGAGAGGGCGAGGGCGAGGGCGAGGGCGAGGGTGAGAGAGAGGGCGAGGGCGAGGGTGAGAGAGAGGGCGAGGGCGAGGGTGAGAGAGAGGGCGAGGGCGAGGGTAAGAGAGGGGGCGAGGGCGAGTGTGAGAGAGAGGGCGAGGGCGAGGGCGAGGGCGAGGGCGAGGGCGAGGGCGAGGGCGAGGGCGAGGGCGAGGGCGAGGGCGAGGGCGAGAACAAGCGGGAGGGGGAGGATGCGAGAACAATTTCTATTTTTGAATTTATTTATATAAATCAAAAATTTATTCATAAAAGCCTAATATCGACGAGGGCGAGACAAAGCAGGGCGGGGAGAGGGATGTAAGTTCATATCGACGAGTGCGAGACAAAGCAGGGCGGGGAGAGGGATGTGAGTTCATATCGACAAGGGTGAGACAAAGCAAGGGAATGATGACGAACACTCATTTTTTTTTATACACTTTGTAAAATTATTATAAAAAAGTTAAAATTATCAGTTCCAGACCCCCCCCCCCCCATATCCATTGTTTGTGGACCCGTTTTTTGTTTTATTTTTTGGGGAAGTAATCATTATTTCAAATTTCTTTTTTTCTTTTAAATTTTATTTTTCTTTGTTCATAAAACATTATGTTAACCAAATATTTAAATTTAAATTCAAAATAATTAAAAAAAATTATTACGAAAAATTAATTAATTAATAAATTACGGTAATCCATGTGATCTTCTTCATCACTCGTCAAGGCTCATTGCTTCCAATTGAAACGCCAACTTGAAGTCCGTTGGACCAATTGCGCCCGATTGGCCAGGCAAGTCCTCCGTCTCCATCGGTTCAATTTTGATGTTGATCAATTTGTTCAACATGGTGTTTTCTTTCTTCAGACTCGCAACACTTGCCTCCAATTCTTTCACTTGCGTTATTAAGCGCTGAATTTAATAAAAATAAAACAATGCAATATTAATGTATACAAATAGAAAAATAAAGGTATAATATATTTATATACATTTATTATTGGGGTGGCAGGGTGTGGCTGTGCTTTTGTGTTGCGCACCCGCGCAATAAACTTTTTTGAAATTCGTTTTTTGGCGCCCATCGTAATACAATTAAGCTAAAAACAAAATTTTGGGGATAAACGCATAAATTTAGGAATATGAAAATGATTGGTGGGCGCGCAACAGAAGCATCACTATAGGGGCGTGCCTTTTCTTAGCACATATGGCGGAAGCACACTTTGAACTTTCACGCCTTTTGCCGATGATTGATGACAAAATTTTTCTCGAATACAAAGAAATTGGCAATTCGGCTTTACAAAGAAATATTAAGGATTGAAAGGTTAAGTGACAAAATGATTGATGGATTTTAGGGTTCGATAATCTTTTTTTCATTTTTAAGTCGCCGAAAATTTAATACCAAAATGAAAAACAGGTGGTGGCCCTAAAATAAATTCTTTGGATTTCTTGAATGGCAGCAATAACAAAGAAAGAAATTACGATTCTACTTTTCCGCTTTGATTGATTTATTGCTGTATTTTTGTTCAATTATTAAATATTTAATATAAGTAATAAAATATATTTTCGGATAAACGCAAATATATTTACATCGTTATCAAAAAATTTATTTAAAATATTTAAAAAATGAAATCACTCAAAACCAAGCATCATTTCCAAACTGAAGATAACAAAGTCATCAATTTGCACATGATAATAAATTGAAACTTTTCCTATAATCTTTCTAAGAGTTGAATTGTATAGGTGATAGATTTCGTCTCCGTCAGTTCGAATTTGCGGGTGGACTCCCTTAGATGCCATTGAGCGAGCAGGCTCCTTTAAGATACCAGGCATATCCTCTGGGTGCAGAAGCCCCAAACTGATCGTTTGACGAAAAATGAATGGACAGGGGGAATGAAGAATGAAGGCGATCAAACGCTCACAAAACATACCCACCGTCTGCCGCTTAGATAATTTTGCCTTTGATAAAAAATTGATGCTAACTCACATGTATTGAAAAAATCGCTGTGTTCAAGTTTTTCTTAGACTTTCCAAAGCACAAATACTGCACCAATTCATTTGCAAATGGCTCCATGGACAATTCCTCATTGAACTGGAAAAATTCTGATTGCAAAAATTCCTTGCCAAAGGGCATTTTTCTTGTTTCACTAATAGAGTTCATTTTACGGTGAAGAACAATCTTAATTTTTCAAAATTATAACAATTCAATGCAGCATAGGCTAACCAATTGTGTTTGGAATTCATTGTGAGCTTTTTCTCTTCCTTGGCGCAACATCTCAAACTTCCAATTAATTGTGCTGATCACTGAAAGCCACGGTTTGCCTGTTAATAAAATAAGTATAATTAAAATAAAAAATAACCGGTACCTTCTTTTTGTGCAACTAAACGTGTTTGCGGGATAGACACCATTATTTCCCAAATCAGTTCGGCTGGCAACGGTTGAAAAACTTCTTTTGGTGTTTTCATGATTTTGAAGTTAGCATCAGCCACACGCTTCATTTTAGAAACAATTTGCTTTGAGTTAAAAAAATCAATAAAAATGGTTTGAGGTGACAGGGTTAGCGAGCAAATGGTCGGACAAGGAACTAACTGTGTAAGCTCCGACCGGAAAAGGACGACGAAATGTGCAAGCCCGCGGGGATCTCGACCCTAAAAAGTGGGAACGGGCGAGAGAATGGTTGGACAAGACACCAAATGTGTAAGCACATACACCTCCGACCTGAAATG
Source organism: Heterodera filipjevi (assembly GCA_039877585.1). Lineage (NCBI taxonomy): Eukaryota > Metazoa > Nematoda > Chromadorea > Rhabditida > Heteroderidae > Heterodera > Heterodera filipjevi. The sequence continues at coordinate 13,118,158 of JBDPZO010000002.1, forward strand.
GACGCTGAAATGTGCAAGCACGCCGGGATTTCGCCCTAAAAAGGGCGTGCCATACAACCGAAAATTGTTTACCGAAAAATTAATCAATTCAATCACTTCTTAGTTTGGCAAATCATTTGAAATTTTTTCATTTTGTTCCGCTAGCGCTCTTCTCATCTCTTTTATTCTCCCATCTTCTATGAAATCCTATTTAATATTATTAAATATTAATTAAATTAAAATTGTATTTTGTATTTTTAAAAATGCGCATGCTTTAAACAGATTTTAAATGATTAGTTCTGGAGGTCATTATTATTTCTTTACTAATTTCCTGGGCTGTTTAGGTGCCCTGTCGTCTTGTTCTTCATGGCTGGCAGTGCGCAGCTCTTCAGGACAAGATTGGTTTAACATTCAAAAATTGCAATGCATTTACTTTACAATTTAAAACATTTAATTCTATAATACTTAATTCCTTTATTTCCTTTCCTTTTGCTCATTTTTTTTCTAACGTTTACGGTATCTCTGCCAACCTCCATGGCGTATGCGCTAGTTGCCTTCGATTTGGAAACAATGCAGCATCTGCCAGCCGACCCACTTCAGCCGGAAAGGCGCAACCACCACCCAAACTTTATTTCGGCTAAAGTTGTGTGCCCAGCATGCATTGACAACGGCAAGTGGAAAGATGGAACAAGCGGCTGCCCCGTCTGCGGCCCCCATCGCACAGTTGCGTTCTGCCAACGACCTTTTAACGACACGGCCGTTGACAAGCAAGTGGTCAGCGATGACCCAATGGTGGCGTTTGTTGACTGGTTGGTGTTCCAACTTCCTCTGAAGTACGACACATACGCCTACAGCCATTTTGGAGGGCGATTCGACATGGTCATCACCTTTCGGGAACTTTTCCGACGTGGATTTAATCCGGAAATGCTTCGCCAGGTAATCATTCTCTGCCCTTTATTTCGTTGTGTCTTCTTAACTCTCTCAATTTCATTCATTTCTCACCCGTTCTCTATGGCTTATATGTTATTTCTTCTTTCTCTAACCACTTCATATCTCCAACCTATCTCTCGGTGTTATTGGCTTATATGCTATTTCTCCTCTCCTCATTTAGGGTAACAAAATGTACGAGATGAAAGTGCGAAAACAAAAGAAGCGCAACCCCGCAATAGTCTTCAGAGACTCATTCAATCTGATGCCCTGTGCTCTTGGTCAGCTGGTCCCAGCCTACGGCTTGGACGTTGAGGAGAAGCCATTTTTCCCGCACATGGCAAATCGTCCTGACAACTACGGACGACAAATTCATCCAATGCCCGACGACTATTTGGCGCAAGGGATGATGCCCGAAAAGCGGCGTCAGTTTGACCAATGGTACGAACAACATCGACATCAACCATTTTTTCTGGATGAAGCTTTGGCCAGCTACTGTACAAATGACGTCGAAATATTAATGGCTGCTCTCGTCGCATTTCGTTGTGAATTCTTTGGAGTAACGAAACGACAACACTACGTTGACGGCGTGGATGAGAGAGAAAATCACGCGGGCATTGATGTGTTGCGGGAGTGCATGACCATCGCCAGTGCATGCATGAAGCACTTCAGGACGAACCATCTGCCCGCTGGACATTTGGCCATTGTCCCCGAAAGAGGGTACGACAACGCCCAAAATCAGTCGCTTTTGGCCCTTCGGTTCTTCAAATGGTACGAGGAGAAGCATGGTGTGAAACTACAGACAGCCCACTCGGCCGGCGGTGAAAAGCGTGTGGCCAACTACTCCATCGACGCTTGGCTTGAAGCGGAAAAGAGAGCAATTGAAATCAACGGTAACTAAACTTAGAAATTTGTAGAAATTTTGCATAAAATTTAAGGTTGTGTGTGGCATGGGTGCAACAAATGTTTTCCGGACGACAACATGGTGTTGCCCAGTGGAATGTCAGCTGGTGAAGTGCGGGAGCGAGATGCCAAGCGGCTGGAATTTCTGCGGAACCAAGTAGGGCGTGTTGATGTGTATTGGGAGTGTGCGATTGAAAAAATGTTGGCGGCTGATGCGGAAATGCGCCAAATGTTTGCGCAATACGTGGATGATGGACCACTGGAAATTCAGGGGAGTTTCGTTTTCCGGAGGAGATTCTGAAATCTCTCCTTCATCCAATGAGGGGGCAGAGGGAGAGGAAATAGAAGACGAGGAGGAGGAGGAAGAGGACATCGTTAATTTCAGGTATTCCTCCTCTTCCTCACTACATGCCTTATATACTAGCTGGTTTCCTCCCTTCCATTCTTGAGGGAGGAGCTTGCTCATCTCCTCCCTATGAATTCGGTGATTCATTAAGGGCATTTGCCTCTCCATTAAACAATGCTTCACCGCAAATTGCGGAAAGGTTGAACATCCCGAAATGGAATGGATTGCCTTTACATTTTGATGAAAGATCATCAAAATAAAGATGACAAAGATTGTCGGAATACGGCTCGGACTGTGCGCCGAATTTTTATTTTTCAGATTTTCTTGCCGATGATCTCCCCTTCCTCTTTCCTGAACAAAGGAAGAGGAAGGGCCCCCTTCCTGGCCTCGCCGAGGTTCGAAAATTGTCCGAGAATTTTCTCTCGGTCTCATTTCTCTTTGGAGAAAAGAACGACCTCCCCGTGAGGGGGAACCGTTCGTAGGGACACCCATGGCGCGGAGGATATTTCCCTCCTCTCCGAAGTAACAGAGGTCTACCACCTCTGTAGGGAAGTAATCCATATGGATATCACCTCTGCTGGGAGAAAATCCCCCACATTCTTGTATAAGAGGTACACGGGGATTAATATTAATCCCCTGTCTCTCGTAATGTCTAAAGACAGACATTCCGGGAAATATTAATGTGCGTTCAGCACCACTGCGTGACAGTCCATCAAAGTGGACTTCACGGTTTATTGCGAGGTGATTTGTTGTAAGATAGGCCCCACTTCTCAGAAAATCTCTGAGAAGTGCCTCTGCCGATCGCCTTTCTCTTTCGAACCAATGGTTTCCCATTATTCGAGGAAACCAAGAACTCAATGATTCTCTTCGGTCCCTCGGCCAAATGGAACGTGGAGGGTTCCATGACTCTTCCGAGTCAAATGATATCGGGCTAGATTCTCTTCTAGCCAAATCTGAAGGATCTGAACCAAATTCAGACACCTCTTCCCAATTCCAAGGGTGCTCCAGAGGAATTTCTTCTTCGATAGGAGAAGGGTTCTCCTCCTCCCTTGGATCTCTTGGATCCATATTTTCTCGGCCAGTTGACTCTAGGGTTCTCCCAGGTCCGGTTTCTCTCGAGCGATTAGTAAAATCGCCCAAAGGTGGTCTGTCGAATGGCATGGTAAATGATAATTGGGAGGGCAAATGCGCCCTATTTATCGGAAAAAAATTGGAGGAGGGGGTTGGACATGATTCATCACCACATTCACCACATCCGAAGGATCCTCCCCCCGCCAAGTACAGTAATAACAATACTGTACTGTAATTACCGTAATCCTTTGGCAACTCATAAGTGAGTTTGCACACACCCTCATGAATGGACCAATTTCCAGCATAGCAAAGTTCAAATTTTCGAACTGCTATAGGAATTTTTGCCATTATGTGCTTTGGGGCATATATAATGTGACTTTTGTCACAACTGTTTTTGGGATAAGAATTTATAGGAGTTATAAAAACTCCCAAAAGTAATGTTAGCAACAGAGTGGCCGTTGTTATTGCTCTCGCTTTACTGCGAGTGATCATTCCATTTATGTTATGGTTGACTTTTTGGTCTCCCAAACGATTATTTTGGTAATCATTTGGCCCTTCTGGAGGGTTTGCCAAATGAAGGATTTCTTCTTCATTTGCCAAGTGAGAATTTTCATTCTCGTTTTCCTTTTCTTCGTTTTCCACAATTTCAGTAGGATTCTCTAATCCTACTTCTAATGGATAAATTTTGTTCACCGGACGGGTGAGTATGATTTTCCGAGGCATAGTCCCATACCTCTTTGATTTAATTCCATGAATTGGAACTTCCAACTGCACACTCCTAATGGCACCTGGTCTGCCATTAAGCTCAATGATCTTTCCCAAAGACCATTGGTTTCGTGGAGTGAATTCCTCAGAAATGAGGACAATCATTCCTTTTCTGGGTTCTCCTTTGTCTTGGAGATGGGGACCCTTGTGGTCCCATTTTGCCCTCTCCCTCAAAAGGAGAAGGTAGTCATTATGCCACTTTGCCCAGAAGCATTCGTGTGCTTCTTTTGTGGCCTTAAATATGGCAGCCAATCTCTCCGATGAAGAGATTTGCTTATCCATAGGATCGAATTCGACTGAATTCGTTTCCCAATTTATTTGCAAATCGGGCTGAAGGAGGTCGATAGGACGAAGTGGCTGTGAGCCATCTTCTCCATCAACTACCACAGTAATTGGCCTGTGGTTGAGGGTTGCTTCCACCTCAGCCACAAAGGTGTTCAATTCATGAAAATTGAGAATTTTCCTTCCCAAAGTCCTTTTAAAGCAATTTTTGCATAACTGGACAAGGCGTTCGTAAACGCCGCCTGCCCAAGGACTGATTTGGGCAATGAATTTCCACTTAATTTTATTAAGTGCCAGAAATTCATTCGCATTTTGGCCCCTTTCTGGGGTTGTCAAATGCCCAATGGTTTTCTCTGCCAATTTAAATGAAGTGGCATTGTCACTCCATATTAAGTCTGGCTTCCCTCTCCGACTAATGAATCGTCGGAGGACATTGAGAAAGGACTCTGCAGTGGTGTCAAGCATGGCTTCTAAGTAAACTGCTCTCGTTGTGAGGCAAGTTACAATAATTATCCATGCTTTGACTTTGTCCCCCGCCAACCGTGTTTCGGTTGGGCCAAGAAAGTCGATGCCAATCGACTTGAACGGTGTTTGTCGGCAAACGCGCTCCTCAGGCAGAGGGGGCATTTTTGGTAAGGCAAATTGGTATGCCTTCATCCTTTTGCACCGAAGGCATCCCTTCAGTGCTTGTTTTACCTTAGTTCGGGCTTGTGGCACCCAATAATTACAGAGGAATTCCGTGAGAATGCCCTCTACTCCCAAATGATGTCTTTTTTCATGACATGACAAAATGATTAATTCTTGGAGAGCGGAGTGCTTTCCAAGAAGAATGCGATGGATAAAACCAAAAGATTGGTTACAACGGCCCAATCTCGTTTTAAGACGGAGTATACCTTCATTATCCACTATTGTTGGATAAGTTAGGAAATGCTCTTTGTTTCTCTGATCCAAACGGATCAAAAGGATTTCTGCCATGTGAACATCCTCTGCAGTAAATTGTCCTTTCCTGGACACATTCACCATTTCTTTAAGGTGATCCTTTATGGATTATGTAGGATCTCCTTTCTGAATCAGTCTAAGATTGAGGTATCTCAACATGAAGAGTGTCACCCGGACAATCTTTGTCCAAGAACTGAACCTTCTGGAATCAATTAAAGGAAGTCTCAATTCCTTTAATTCTGTATTGGCAAAGAACACTTTTTCTTTGCTTACTGAAGACTGGTCATCCAACTCTTCTGGAGGGTCTTCAATTTTAAAAACCATCTCATTAGGCCATTTTGACTGGGTTTCCTTGAGCCAGGGAGGCCCGTTCCACCATATGGAACTTCCCCTGAGCTCTTCTGGTTTAGCGCCTCTTGTCGCTATGTCTGCCGGGTTCTCGGCTGTTCGGACGAAGCGAAAGGCACATTCATTGAGTGTTCGGATCTCCCTAACCCTTCTTTCAATGAATTTTGGCTGTGCTTCCTTTGAAGCAACTCAATTAAGAGCGATTTGTGAATTACTCCATAGGTGAGTGGCGGAGATTGGCCGCCGAAATTGTTCCGTAACAAATCTTAAGCCTCTCGATCCTATTAGAATGGCCATGAGCTCCATTCTAGGAATGGTTAATGCCTTGGAGGCATTTTTAGGCTTAAGCCTATTCTTCGAGAAGATGAGCCAAACGGATTTTCGGCTCTCTTTCTCTACTCTCAAATAAATTTGCCATAGCAAAAGTGTGGATGGAGGCATCCACAAATGCATGCAATTGGAGGGATTCGTTCCCTGACACCATTGCCATACGTGGAATTGTGATGGTCTGGTCTTTCCAAATTTCATGAAAAGTTTGCCATCTTTTCTGTTCTTTCTCTGAAAGAACATCATCCCACCCCTTCTTCTCTTCCCAAAGACTTTGGAAGAAAAGCTTAAGGGGTTGTATGCACGGACCCAATAATCCGAGCGGGTCAAAGAGAGAAGCAAGAAAGCTCAGAACTTGACGGCGGGTTGCCATCTTTTCTGAACCGATTGCTGGGAAGTCAAAGACGATCTCGTCTTTGCTTATATCCCAAATGAGGCCCAAGACTTTCACTTTGGGCTTGTTGAGGCGATCCTCTTCAGGGATCGCACTCATTACCTCAGGTGAATTCGTGACGAATTCTCTCAGATTAAAGCATCCTTCTTTAAGGATGGCTTTCGACTCTGAATATTTCTTCAGAGATTCCTCGACTGATTCACACTCGAGGAGAGCATTGTCCACGTACAAAGATTCGGCCAATTCTTTAGCCACATCTGAATCATAACCCTTCAAATGGTGCCGCAATGTGGCAGCCAAAATGAAGGGTGAACTGATCACTCCGAATGCAACTCTGCAAAATCGGTAAGTGATCAGGTTTTGGGGTACCAGTGGTTTGCTGGCGTCCCTTATCCAGAGGAATTTCGTAACCTCTCGGTCTTCCGGTTCCAAGGCTTCCTTTAATTCTGTATTGGCAAAGAACACTTTTTCTTTGCTTACTGAAGACTGGTCATCCAACTCTTCTGGAGGGTCTTCAATTTTAAAAACCATCTCATTAGGCCATTTTGACTGGGTTTCCTTGAGCCAGGGAGGCCCGTTCCACCATATGGAACTTCCCCTGAGCTCTTCTGGTTTAGCGCCTCTTGTCGCTATGTCTGCCGGGTTCTCGGCTGTTCGGACGAAGCGAAAGGCACATTCATTGAGTGTTCGGATCTCCCTAACCCTTCTTTCAATGAATTTTGGCTGTGCTTCATTTGAAGCAACCCAATTAAGAGCGATTTGTGAATCACTCCATAGGTGAGTGGCGGAAATTGGCCGCCGAAATTGTTCCGTAACAAATCTTAAGCCTCTCGATCCTATTAGAATGGCCATGAGCTCCATTCTAGGAATGGTTAATGCCTTGGAGGCATTTTTAGGCTTAAGCCTATTCTTCGAGAAGATGAGCCAAACGGATTTTCGGCTCTCTTTCTCTACTCTCAAATAAATTGCCATAGCAAAAGTGTGGATGGAGGCATCCACAAATGCATGCAATTGGAGGGATTCGTTCCCTGACACCATTGCCATACGTGGAATTGTGATGGTCTGGTCTTTCCAAATTTCATGAAAAGTTTGCCATCTTTTCTGTTCTTTCTCTGAAAGAACATCATCCCACCCCTTCTTCTCTTCCCAAAGACTTTGGAAGAAAAGCTTAAGGGGTTGTATGCACGGACCCAATAATCCGAGCGGGTCAAAGAGAGAAGCAAGAAAGCTCAGAACTTGACGGCGGGTTGCCATCTTTTCTGAACCGATTGCTGGGAAGTCAAAGACGATCTCGTCTTTGCTTATATCCCAAATGAGGCCCAAGACTTTCACTTTGGGCTTGTTGAGGCGATCCTCTTCAGGGATCGCACTCATTACCTCAGGTGAATTCGTGACGAATTCTCTCAGATTAAAGCATCCTTCTTTAAGGATGGCTTTCGACTCTGAATATTTCTTCAGAGATTCCTCGACTGATTCACACTCGAGGAGAGCATTGTCCACGTACAAAGATTCGGCCAATTCTTTAGCCACATCTGAATCATAACCCTTCAAATGGTGCCGCAATGTGGCAGCCAAAATGAAGGGTGAACTGATCACTCCGAATGCAACTCTGCAAAATCGGTAAGTGATCAGGTTTTGGGGTACCAGTGGTTTGCTGGCGTCCCTTATCCAGAGGAATTTCGTAACCTCTCGGTCTTCCGGTTCCAAGGCAATCTGTAAAAAAGCTGCTTGGATATCGGAGAGCAATGGAAACTTTGGGCATCGGAAACGCAAGAGCATTCCGACCAAGTCCGGTAAAATTACTGGACCCCTAAACAAGCAATTGTTCAGACTATTTGCTCCTCTGACATGTGCACTCGCATCGTAAACGACGCGAAGTTTCTTGCCCTTTGCAAGAACTCCTTGGTGAGGGATATAATGTTCAAGAGTGCCCGGAGCCTTCCGAGCCTCCTCAATGATTCCTTTGGACAATTGGTCCTTAATAGTAGCATCATACTGCTCTAAAAGTTCTGGAGCATTTTTTAATTTGCCCACAGTGGACATGAGCCTTGAAAAGGCCATCCGATAATTGGACGGGAGGTCTGGCACCTCTTCCTTCCATGGCCATTTGACTGAATATCGTCCGGGATTTATTAAACAGCTTCATAGCTGTCTGATCATCATCTTCATTCGGGTCGTCTTTGATGCCCAAAGACTCCAAATTAAAGAAGTATTCAACCTCTTTCCTGGTTGGCATTTGCTCCAAGTTGGACTCATCAATGGCCATCATTGAGAGTCCCGGATTTGGAACATCCGGACCAAAATCTGATTCTCCGTTTACCAACGGCCCAAGTGTTGTTTCAATGACAAACAATCCCGGGGAAACTTCTTTTTTCCCTTTGAAAAAGTGCCAAAAGTGTCGAGCACTTATGAGGATTTCGGGCTCATCCCGAGTAAAACTCAATGCTTGGTAAGCATCCTCACCCTCTGTGGGATACTTTTCTAAGTTCCACTCTACCATTTCGAATGGTGATGAGATTCTTTCCGTCCGATTTAGGAGGACTTTCTCCCATTTGTTATCCATCCTTCTGATGAGGATGGAATAGACTGGTGAGTGGAACCTCAACGGTCCATTTCTGTCACCACCAAAGCCATAGACTTCCATTTCTTCAGAAGTCACTTTGTTTGGCTTGAGTCTCTGAATGAGAGAGTCAGAGATATAGGAAGTTTGACTTCCTGGGTCGAAGAGAATTGGAACTTCTATCCAAACTTTATGATCACTTTTGGACGTCACCATAACCCGCCTTGTCATCAAATAAGCATGTGGCTTCTTTCCCATCATGCTTGCCCTTACATTAGTGGTAATGGGTGCATTTTTATCTGTAATGGGAATGCCCTCTACAACTTCCTCCTTATGTGTTAGCTCACACATAGAAAAATGGTTTTGAGATGCCTTTTGGTTCTCTCTTTTTATCGGCATAGTTGAACCACCTCGTGAAGTTCCTTCTCGAGGCTTCCTTTCTTCATAACACACCATAAAGTGGTGCTTCTCGCCACATTGACTACATCTTTTGGAAGAGGTGCAATGCAAAGAATCGTGCCCTGTGACAAGGCAATTAAGACACCTATCTTGGTCCATAAGGCGTCTTTTCCGCTCCCTAGGAGTGGCATACTTGGTGCATTTACTAGGTGAGTGCCCCTTTGTTCCACAAAGGGAACATGTGCGGCTATTCCCCTTTTCTTGGGGATGGCATTGTTTACTTATTGCCGAGAAAGATCGATTTGGCTGAGGAGACAAACTCCTCGCCCTCTCATTTCGGTCCATCGGCCTCCATGGCCTGTCCGGACGAAATTGCTGGGAGTAGCGGTACGGTGCTCTTCTTTCTTGTGAATATCTTCCCCCATTATGAGAATGGGAAGAATTTCTCGGTTTTTCTTCCTCTCGAAAAACCTGAATACATCTTTGTACTTCTTCTTTCACTTCAACAATTGAAGTGATTGCCTTTCTTAGGTCGGAACAGTCAAATGTTCCGCTTGAAGCCATTTCCTTTTCCACGACCTGAGTCAGGAGAATAAAAGGCAATTTAGACTTGATTGTGGAGGCCATGAACTTATTCTGTTCATTTTCTCCATAGTCAGACAGTTGCTGACAAATTCGTTCAACTGCCTCTGAGAAAATTCTCAGCGACTGAACAGAGTCCGATGGCTTCGGAAGATGGAGCAACTCTGCTTGGAGTGACTCCACCATTTGCTTCTCATCCCCAAACCGTTTCTTGAGAATTTCTACCACACGAGGGTAATTCTCATCGGAAGGTGGGTATATGCTCGGCGAGCAATTGACCTCTCGGGAAGACATCCCAAGAGGTAAATGTGTTTCTTGAAGTCTTCAATCTGAAGACTTTCAACTGATGCTTCGAAAAGCTTCCAAAACAATGGCCACTCTCGGGGCTCCCCCGAGAACTTTGGAAGTGAAATAGGAGGCAATGTCACATCATGACGATGTGTTGCCACCACTTGTGGCTGTACAACCTGAATTGGTTGTTGCTGATTTTGAGGGATAATATCCCCATGTTCAGAGAGGCCTAAAGCCCCATCAATTGTGTCCACAAGCCCTCTGGCTTGGTCTGCCCATTCCATGAAGGGCTTTCCTTCAGGGAGGAAATTAATGTAATTTTGCTCTTCCTCTTGAAGAGCGGGTCCTTTGACCCTGTGGAAGACTGCTTCCCATTTATCATTGTTCTTTTCCAACAATGAAACTGCTCGGCAGAGATTCTGTCGCTCTGCCAGCAAATCTGTTTTGATTTGCTCAGTCAAATCTTTAGACAGATTTTCCTGAGCCGTCTCAATATCAAATTTGAGACGCTTCACAATCGGGGCGATTGTGATTCGTAAGAGTTCACTCATCTCTTACGAAAATTGCTTGAAAACTGAAAGGTAAAGTGGGGGTAAGCTACGACTGGAGCTTGGACCCCTACGGGGCTCCAATTTTTGTCGGCAAAAGGACAAAATATGTGCTTTCCGAGAGAAGGGAAAGCAGACTCACCCCAGCAGTAGGGGGAGAGTCTTTTGGCAGATGGAGAAGGAAGAGAAGATGATTCTCCTCCTTTTCCTCGGCTCACCCTAAGGGAGGATGAGTCTTTGTTTTGCTCCTATTTGTGACAGGGAAGAATGTCTTCCCTTCACAAATGACCTTTTTTAATAGAGAAGAATTCTTCTCTACTAAAAAATACCTTTTTACAAATGAGAAAGCCCTTTCAAAAGACTTTATTATAAAAAGGAAAAAGAGAGTGAACAATCCAAAAAAATACAGTGAAAATTTATGGAATGCTGAATAAATGGAAAAATCGTCCCCCTTTTATATAAACCATTGGGGGCGGGGCTTAGTCATCACACAAATACAAATATTTAAAAAATAAATTGATTGATGGATCAATTTTGTCGCTTCTTCAGCGACATTGTTGTTGTTGTTGTTGTTGTTGTTGTTGTTGTTGTTGTTGTTTGGACGAGCTGGTCTGTCCAGAAGCGGCTGAATAAAGCAGGGCTCTTCCACTGTGTGGAATCCATGACACCGACGACAATTGTCGCCAGCAACAGCTGGAGCTCGTGGGCATTGATGCTTTCCCTGATAAGCGATGCGCCCACATGCCCTACACACTCTGTGCCACTGACAAATAGGCCTTCGCTGTCGCAGACCTCGCCCATCTATTGGAGCAGGGGCCATATTTGTCAGATGGTGGTTGTAACATTCGTTGTTTGGAAAAATGAAGAGACACGCTGCGCACTGTCTAGCATTTGTGCGACCATTTGGAAGCTCAAACATTTTTTTTTGTGAGATTTATCGAACAAACAATTACCTGTTCTATTTGGCATGGATAGCCAGCACCAAAACGCAAGCAAAGACGACACACAACCCTACAGCCAGAAGCGTGGTAGCGCGCGTCAGCTCTTCGCTCACAGTCGATGCAGTAGTTTGGCACATCAAAAAGTTGTTCAATTCGACCAACGTAATTGTAATGGCCTTGCTCCAAAATGAGGCACAAATTGAAGTGCGCAGCGACCCTTAGAATCTTTTTGTTTAATTAGATAATTCTGAAAAAATACCCCTCTCCTTTGAAGACAATACGAAACTCCTGCTCCTTTTCGAACACAACGAGGCGAATTTGGCCGACACCATAATCGTTGTTCAGCAAACGTTGCAGTTGTTCAACGTCATCCAGCGTGTACATCTGCTTGTCGGCTGGAATTCCGGCGTGAGTCAACAAGGCCACCGCTTCTGGTCCGTGTTCTTGTTGTCGTTGTGCGTACGCATTGAATGCGTCACGGCCATCGCCATTTGGCATACGTGCCTCACGATCGCGGATTCCAAGAAGAACAGCGCGCGCCAAGCAGTGACGATCGTTGGGGTTGACGACACGTACCAGTGACTGCACGTTATGGGAGACGCGATGATCAACGTCAAAGTCACACGCACTTAATTTTTTTTTCTCTATTAGTTATTTCAATTTATGATAACGGAAAAACCTCCATGCTGAGCATCAGCACGAACGGGCGCCAGGGGCCATACAGCAAGCACTTTGGTCACTGTTGTACCAGAAAGAAGGTCAATCCCTGCAGCCGATTGCTCATTGAGTCGTTCAATGGCTGCCGCCAATGCCGCAGCGTTGTTCTGTTCCGGTGGACGGAGACGGATGACATAGGGTCGATCGAATCCGGGCGGGTGAAGTTGTAGTCCAACCAAAATAGGGCGAGGATGTCCTTCGAGAACACGATCAAGCAAATGCTGAATGAGTGTCTCAAGGACAAGATCTGGCCGCTCAATGTCCTCCAAGGGAAGGAACCGCAGTTCACAGATTTCTCCCCTTGTATTGCGAAGCGCATTTCTCATTGGAGTTGTTCTTTCAATGACAAAACAGTCGTTAATGCTGCGACGTGGCATCTTAAGAGCCAACTTTAAAATATGTTAAATAATTAATAACATATTTTAATTTGATAAATTCTTTTTATTTTTTATTGATCAACAAATACCCATATTACAAAATAAAGAGGGATTACACTTTTAGGCACAAAAAACTCATACTATAAAATGTCTTAAAGTTTGCCTTGTACTTTTGACAGCACATAAAATAAGCATTAAAGAGATTTATCTGATCAAGTGAGGAACAAAATAAAATAAAACGATTTTTTCTTGACTCTTAACGTATTGTCATATTAATACAACGGTAAAAAATTTTAAAAGCATTTATAAAATATGTTGGGAAAAAATTTAGCTAAAGTCATAATGAAACATGATCTGTATTTTTTCTAGCAAGAATCTGTATAAAAGCATGTCACTTTCTTTAATTAATTATCGATGCGACAGTACTATAACAAGCATCTATATTCAAGCATGCCAATTTCTTTAATTAAACAGAAAAATTAGACTAAACTTATAAAATCTTGTCTATTTATTTATTTAATCAGTTGGGCGATAATATAATAACCAACATCAGTATTAAAGCATGTCAATTTCTTTAATTAATCATAAAATTCTAACAAATTTCTGCATAAAAGCATGTCAATTTCTTTAATTAATCATTGGTGCAACAATATTATAACAAGCATCTATATTAAAGCGTGTCAATATCTTTAATTAAACAGAAAAATTAGACTAAACTTATAAAATCTTGTCTATTTATTTATTTAATCAGTTGGGCGATAATATAATAACCAACATCAGTATTAAACCATGTCAATTTCTTTAATTAATCATAAAATTCTAGCAAATTTCTGCATAAAAGCATTTCAATTTCTTTAATTAATCATTGGTGCAACAATATTATAACAAGCATCTATATTAAAGCAGATCAATTTGTTTTTATTTGTCTGAAAAATTCTAGTAAACACTTATATAAAAACATGTTCTTAATTAATGAGTTGGCCGACAATATTATACCAAATTTTATAAAAGCATGTCATTTCTTTATTTAATCAATTGGGCGACAAAATCTTTGCAAATTTTATAAAAAAAATTTTCATTTTTTTTTTATTTATCTTACCAGAAGTACAAAACAAAATTATAACGCAAAAATGTTTGAATAATTAAGAAATTAATATAATATTAGCAAAAGAACAATAAATTAGAATTAGTATTAATACATATTAAAAGAATGCATCTTAGTTATTTAAAGGAAAAAAAAAGAACGTTGAAAGCAAACAATCATAATGAAACGTTTATTTCAAGACTATCATACACAAAGGACATGATCCCCGAATTCGCACCCATTTTTTAACACAATTTCGGTGAAATATATGGGTACAAGGCAGCAAAATCACTGATAAATCAAGAATGAATTTTTCAGAACAAATAATACATTCCATGTCAGAGTCAAGATGAAATTGAGTAATTTTCATAACGGACAAACGTTTAATTTTATCGGCAGGATAGGGTGGTGGTGGGCTGGGAATTTTAGGAAGATGGTCCCCTGAATCATTGGTAATGTTCTACCCAAGTAAATTTAAAGCATTTCTTACAGAAGACCGTACCGGTATGCTGGATTGTCGGGGAGGGGGGCGGCTCAGCCAAAAATCATTTGTTCCCGATGTGCCAGGCGTATCATCGAGAACAATTGTGTCCACATTTTGCACTCTTACAGGTCTTCGATACGGGTGCTGAATGACATATAAACGATAACCAAAAATTATCCAGTAAATGAGAACCAAAATTAAAATTAATATCCAACTAACATTTCTTTTTTCTGAGTATAAAACAAAAAGCCAGTTGAATATTAAAATATCTAATAACTTTTAATTATTTTTTTTTTAATAAAAAAAAAAAGTGGGTTCAAAATGAACCAACTTAAAAATTGAAGACAAAATCATGAACGAAAAAGGATAAATAATAAACTAAATTATCCCACGTTTCGTCTGTCATCCACCAAATTTTCACGTCCCGGTGCATCATTAACACGTTCAGCCATATTCTGTTCATTTCGACGTTGGTGCCCCGTTTGATGATCCTCCTAAACATTTTGTTGAACTATTTTTTGAATTGCTTTTCTTAAATATTTCCCCAAATAAACACCTGAGGATTTTCGTTTACTCCGTGACCAGCAGAAGTTTCATGAACAATTGAACTAGTCACTGGTACTTCTTGTTGAAAAATCAATTGATTCGGCGGGAGTACAGTTTGGACTGATTATGTCGGCGCGGGTGCAGTTTGGACTGCTTGTGTCAGCTTCGGGACATTCTGTGAATGGGATTTTTCAACATAAAAGATTAGATTAGTCTCTCCATACGTGAATTTGACTCATAGACAATTGATTTGGTGGGAGTACAGATTGGACTGATTGTGTCGGCGCGGGTGCAGTTTGGACTGCTTGTGTCAGCTGCGGGATATTCTGTGAATTGGATTTTCCAACATAAAGATTAGATTAGTCTCTCCATACGTGAATTTGACTCATAGACAATTGATTTGGTGGGAGTACAGATTGGACTGATTGTGTCGGCGCGGGTGCAGTTTGGACTGCTTGTGTCAGCTGCGGGACATTCTGTGAATGGGATTTTCCAACATAAAAGATTAGATTAGTCTCTCCATACGTGAATTTGACTCATAGACAATTGATTTGGTGGGAGTACAGATTGGACTGATTGTGTCGGCGCGGGTGCAGTTTGGACTGCTTGTGTCAGCTGCGGGACATTCTGTGAATGGGATTTTCCAACATAAAAGATTAGATTAGTTTCTCCATACGTGAATTTGACTCATAGACAATTGATTTGGTGGGGGCGGCGCGTTTTGAATAGAATGAACCGGCGTGGGTGCAGTTTGGGCGGATTGGGTCATACCTTGGGCATTCTATAAAACAAATAATTAAACATAAAATTGGTTCTATCCATACATTAATTTGAGTCATATATGCACTGAACGCATCCATACTAATTCGAAACCAACTGCTGGTTCGTTCTCGCAATGGTTTTGCACGGCAGTTGACAAAAAGGTACAAAGCACCCCTTGTGGCTGAGGCAAGAATCACCGCTTGGTGAGACCATGCCGAAATTTCAAGAGTATATCCTTCTCCATTTTTCAGAAGAACATTGCACACATTTAAAGGCCCTCTTGCAGTCAATTGGGCGTCACGGTAATCCATTGCAGAAACAACCATTTGGATGGGCCTGTTAAAATACGTTTTTTTTTTGTCTTTATGAAAAAATAGTAGAACTTACGGAAGGACTTGGTTGAATCCTGAAACACAGGTTGTCAAAAAGCTTGACAAAGTAGTGCCATCTTGACCGAGACCCGGTGTAATCAATGGGTGAACTAGTGAATTCGGGGGCCCATATTGTACCATTTGTTGTTGAGCATTCATAACTTGTTGAACGTTTTGCGGAGTCAAAAAACTCTGATGAAAAAATAACAATTAATATAAAAAAAAAAAATTTTTGGTAGTACAAAATAAAATAAAAATTCAATTATTAATTAATTATTACGCCAAGCACTTGGTTGAAGTCAATTGAAGACGAAACAATTGGTTGCGCAGTGACAGTAGTTGTAATTGTTTGAGGTATTCCACTAAGAGCCTGTAAAATAAAAATAAAATAATAACAATAATTTTCAACGCATCTTGGTACCACTGTTTGGTAATTGCGCACCCCCTCAGATAAAGATGCCACCGATTGATTGCTAGACGATACTGACTGTATGTCACCAATGGATGGCGTCGGCTGAGCAATTGACGGGACAAAATGCTAAAAAAAAAAGAATTGTACTATTCAATTTGAAATAATCTTTTTGCCTTACTAAAGAAACGGGTGGATGAGTGTTGTGTTCAAATTGTGACACGTTTGATACAACATGGTTTGGTAGCCCAGATTGTGTGCCGAATGAGTGAATTCCCAAATTTTGCAGTGCATTTTGAAGATTCGACTTTAAAAAATACAATTATAATCATTAAATTATTCAAAACAAAAAAAAAATAATTTTACAGATTGTCCAAATTGTTGCGCACCAAGCTGTGATTGCAGAGGAAAATTTGTTGGCCCCGTGATTGAATTTCTTGGCTTAAAAGAAAAATATACTCCAGATAATTACAAAAAAAAGAATTTTTACAAATTGTCCGAATTGCGGTGAACCAAACTGAAAAGTACCAAATTGCAGGGGAAAATTTTGCTGTGCACCAAGCTGCGGAATGCCAAATTGTTGTGATAAATTTTGCTGCGTACCAAGCTGCAAAATGCCATATTGTTGTGGAACATTTTCCTGCGCACCAAGCTGCGAAATGCCATATTGTTGTGGAAAATTTTGCTGTGCACCAAGCTGCGAAATGCCATATTGTTGTGGAACATTTTGCTGTGCACCGAACTGTGATGTGCCAAATTGTTGTGGAACATTTTGCTGCGCACCAAGCTGCGAAATGCCATATTGTTGTGGAAAATTTTGCTGTGCACCGAGCTGTGATGTGCCAAATTGTTGTGGAAAATTTTGCTGTGCACCGAGCTGTGCTGTGCCAAATTGTTGTGGAACATTTTGGTGCGTACCAAGCTGTGCTGTGCCAAATTGTTGTGGAAAACTTTGCTGTGCACCAAGCTGCGAAATGCCAAATTGTTGTGGAACATTTTGGTGCATACCAAGCTGTTGATGTTGTTGCTGATTAACCCCAAAAGAATGAAGAGTAAAATTTTGGCCCGCTGGAAACATTTCTAGGAAAAAAAAACAACAGAAAATGAAAGGAAAAATTTGTCATAAGAAAACATACAATTTGTGAGAATGATCAGTAGAGATGAATTTAAGGTGAGCTGAGTAGGGGGACGAGGGGAGGGGCGTCCCCCCTCCGCTGTCAAAAGACGTTATTCGCTGAAAATAAATATTAAATTTTCTGGGAAAATAAAAATGTTGAAGACAAAACATAAAAAAATTTTCTCATATTAACGTAAAAAGGACAAAATAATATGGCCAAGGCAGCCGCTCCACCGGGAGATATGATCTATGATTACTCCATAAAAGTTAACTATTCTTTCCTCTTTTCCTCCCCCCCCCACCCCCCCCACCCCCACCATTTAACATCATTTATTCAACAAATTAACTTTTTATTTTAACAACCAGTTGGCCGAGTGGTTAACGTGTTAGGATTCACCTCCTCCGAGGTTCGAGTCGCCTCCTAGTTTTTGAATTTTTCAAAATTCAAAATTCTCGCGCATTTGAAATATTAAATTTTAAATCTCGCGCATTTAAAATAAAATAGATTCGCGAGAATAATTCGCGCACTACATTAATAATCAAAAAAAAACAAGAAAATTAATTAATTAATAAATAATAATAATAATAATAAATAAATCGATAAATAAATTCCATAAAAAATAAATAAATAAAATTTTAAAAAATCGATGGAAAAAATCAATCAATAATTAAAGTGGTCTCCTTATGTAGTTTTGTTAATTCTTATTGCTAAATTATAACCTAATAAAAAGCGAAAACATATTCTATCATTACTTTCTTACAACATGAAATAAATAGCAATAATAGAACAATCCTACGATTATAATTTTGGCGCCTAGATATTTATGCACATAGCCCATTTATGCCCCTATTGCATCACCTAATAATGATATGCTGCGTGTAGATGTCTATATTAAATTATAAGGGCCTTTATCAGATTATGTCACGAAACAATCTTATCCTTGGCAGTTTGATTAGAATTCAAATAAAGAATTTATTGTCCCATTCTGCAGCTTTGAACTTTGATATTTAGATAAATTATACGCAATGTAAGTGACTTCTCATGGTACGTAGCATTTTAAATTAATTATATTTATTAATTCTTATTGCTAAATTACAACCTAATAAAAGCGAAAACATATTCTATCATTACTTTCTTACAACATGAAATAAATAGCAATAATAGAACAATCCTACGATTATAATTTTGGCGCCTAGATATTTATGCACATAGCCCATTTATGCCCCTATTGCATCACCTAATAATGATATGCTGCGTGTAGATGTCTATATTAAATTATAAGGGCCTTTATCAGATTATGTCACGAAACAATCTTATCCTTGGCAGTTTGATTAGAATTCAAATAAAGAATTTATTGTCCCATTCTGCAGCTTTGAACTTTGATATTTAGATAAATTATACGCAATGTAAGTGACTTCTCATGGTACGTAGCATTTTAAATTAATTATATTTATTAATTCTTATTGCTAAATTACAACCTAATAAAAGCGAAAACATATTCTATCATTACTTTCTTACAACATGAAATAAATAGCAATAATAGAACAATCCTACGATTATAATTTTGGCGCCTAGATATTTATGCACATAGCCCATTTATGCCCCTATTGCATCACCTAATAATGATATGCTGCGTGTAGATGTCTATATTAAATTATAAGGGCCTTTATCAGATTATGTCACGAAACAATCTTATCCTTGGCAGTTTGATTAGAATTCAAATAAAGAATTTATTGTCCCATTCTGCAGCTTTGAACTTTGATATTTAGATAAATTATACGCAATGTAAGTGACTTCTCATGGTACGTAGCATTTTAAATTAATTATATTTATTAATTCTTATTGCTAAATTACAACCTAATAAAAGCGAAAACATATTCTATCATTACTTTCTTACAACATGAAATAAATAGCAATAATAGAACAATCCTACGATTATAATTTTGGCGCCTAGATATTTATGCACATAGCCCATTTATGCCCCTATTGCATCACCTAATAATGATATGCTGCGTGTAGATGTCTATATTAAATTATAAGGGCCTTTATCAGATTATGTCACGAAACAATCTTATCCTTGGCAGTTTGATTAGAATTCAAATAAAGAATTTATTGTCCCATTCTGCAGCTTTGAACTTTGATATTTAGATAAATTATACGCAATGTAAGTGACTTCTCATGGTACGTAGCATTTTAAATTAATTATATTTATTAATTCTTATTGCTAAATTACAACCTAATAAAAGCGAAAACATATTCTATCATTACTTTCTTACAACATGAAATAAATAGCAATAATAGAACAATCCTACGATTATAATTTTGGCGCCTAGATATTTATGCACATAGCCCATTTATGCCCCTATTGCATCACCTAATAATGATATGCTGCGTGTAGATGTCTATATTAAATTATAAGGGCCTTTATCAGATTATGTCACGAAACAATCTTATCCTTGGCAGTTTGATTAGAATTCAAATAAAGAATTTATTGTCCCATTCTGCAGCTTTGAACTTTGATATTTAGATAAATTATACGCAATGTAAGTGACTTCTCATGGTACGTAGCATTTTAAATTAATTATATTTATTAATTCTTATTGCTAAATTACAACCTAATAAAAGCGAAAACATATTCTATCATTACTTTCTTACAACATGAAATAAATAGCAATAATAGAACAATCCTACGATTATAATTTTGGCGCCTAGATATTTATGCACATAGCCCATTTATGCCCCTATTGCATCACCTAATAATGATATGCTGCGTGTAGATGTCTATATTAAATTATAAGGGCCTTTATCAGATTATGTCACGAAACAATCTTATCCTTGGCAGTTTGATTAGAATTCAAATAAAGAATTTATTGTCCCATTCAGCAGCTTTGAACTTTGACATTTAGATAAATTATACGCAAATGTAAGTGACTTCCTCATGGTACGTAGCATTTTAAATTAATTATATTTATTAATTCTTATTGCTAAATTACAACCTAATAAAAGCGAAAACATATTCTATCATTACTTTCTTACAACATGAAATAAATAGCAATAATAGAACAATCCTACGATTATAATTTTGGCGCCTAGATATTTATGCACATAGCCCATTTATGCCCCTATTGCATCACCTAATAATGATATGCTGCGTGTAGATGTCTATATTAAATTATAAGGGCCTTTATCAGATTATGTCACGAAACAATCTTATCCTTGGCAGTTTGATTAGAATTCAAATAAAGAATTTATTGTCCCATTCTGCAGCTTTGAACTTTGATATTTAGATAAATTATACGCAATGTAAGTGACTTCTCATGGTACGTAGCATTTTAAATTAATTATATTTATTAATTCTTATTGCTAAATTACAACCTAATAAAAGCGAAAACATATTCTATCATTACTTTCTTACAACATGAAATAAATAGCAATAATAGAACAATCCTACGATTATAATTTTGGCGCCTAGATATTTATGCACATAGCCCATTTATGCCCCTATTGCATCACCTAATAATGATATGCTGCGTGTAGATGTCTATATTAAATTATAAGGGCCTTTATCAGATTATGTCACGAAACAATCTTATCCTTGGCAGTTTGATTAGAATTCAAATAAAGAATTTATTGTCCCATTCTGCAGCTTTGAACTTTGATATTTAGATAAATTATACGCAATGTAAGTGACTTCTCATGGTACGTAGCATTTTAAATTAATTATATTTATTAATTCTTATTGCTAAATTACAACCTAATAAAAGCGAAAACATATTCTATCATTACTTTCTTACAACATGAAATAAATAGCAATAATAGAACAATCCTACGATTATAATTTTGGCGCCTAGATATTTATGCACATAGCCCATTTATGCCCCTATTGCATCACCTAATAATGATATGCTGCGTGTAGATGTCTATATTAAATTATAAGGGCCTTTATCAGATTATGTCACGAAACAATCTTATCCTTGGCAGTTTGATTAGAATTCAAATAAAGAATTTATTGTCCCATTCAGCAGCTTTGAACTTTGACATTTAGATAAATTATACGCAAATGTAAGTGACTCCTCATGGTACGTAGCATTTTAAATTAATTATATTTATTAATTCTTATTGCTAAATTACAACCTAATAAAAGCGAAAACATATTCTATCATTACTTTCTTACAACATGAAATAAATAGCAATAATAGAACAATCCTACGATTATAATTTTGGCGCCTAGATATTTATGCACATAGCCCATTTATGCCCCTATTGCATCACCTAATAATGATATGCTGCGTGTAGATGTCTATATTAAATTATAAGGGCCTTTATCAGATTATGTCACGAAACAATCTTATCCTTGGCAGTTTGATTAGAATTCAAATAAAGAATTTATTGTCCCATTCAGCAGCTTTGAACTTTGACATTTAGATAAATTATACGCAAATGTAAGTGACTCCTCATGGTACGTAGCATTTTAAATTAATTATATTTATTAATTCTTATTGCTAAATTACAACCTAATAAAAGCGAAAACATATTCTATCATTACTTTCTTACAACATGAAATAAATAGCAATAATAGAACAATCCTATGATTATAATTTTGGCGCCTAGGTATTTATGCACATAGCCCATTTATGCCCCTATTGCATCACCTAATAATGATATGCTGCGTGTAGATGTCTATATTAAATTATAAGGGCCTTTATCAGATTATGTCACGAAACAATCTTATCCTTGGCAGTTTGATTAGAATTCAAATAAAGAATTTATTGTCCCATTCTGCAGCTTTGAACTTTGATATTTAGATAAATTATACGCAATGTAAGTAACTTCTCATGATACGTAGCATTTTAAATTAATTATATTTATTAATTCTATTTGCTAAATTATAACCTAATAAAAAGCGAAAACGTATTCTATCATTACTTTCTTACAACATGAAATAAATAGCAATAATAGAAGAATCCTACGATGATAATTTTGGCGCCTAGGTATTTATGCACATAGCCCATTTATGCCCCTATTGCATCACCTAATAATGATATGCTGCGTGTAGATGTCTATATTAAATTATAAGGGCCTTTATCAGATTATGTCACGAAACAATCTATCCTTGGCAGTTTGATTAGAATTCAAATAAAGAATTTATTGTCCCATTCTGCAGCTTTGAACTTTGATATTTAGATAAATTATACGCAATGTAAGTGACTTCTCATGGTACGTAGCATTTTAAATTAATTATATTTATTAATTCTTATTGCTAAATTACAACCTAATAAAAAGCGAAAACATATTCTATCATTACTTTCTTACAACATGAAATAAATAGCAATAATAGAAGGATCCTACGATGATAATTTTGGCGCCTAGGTATCTATGCACATAGCCCATTTATGCCCCTATTGCATCACCTAATAATGATATGCTGCGTGTAGATTTAAGCCTAAACTAAGCCCTAATTTTAAAGTTTGCGTCTATTAAAAAATCGTAAAAAAAATCGTCCGACACTCGGACATTTTCTACACTATTCGACACTCGGAGTGTTCTACACTCGGACCGGAAGCGATATAACCGCATGATTTTTTGGGCATTGGTCTCCTAATGAGAAGGTTATCCTCCCATAAATTTCTTGGACCATGCTAAAACAGCACTTCAAATCATTAATCATCGCCGAAATCGTTTTGAACCAATTTATTGTGCCATGGGAGTACCAACAAATGGTTGCACCTCAATTGAGTGTAGGCTATTTGAGTGTGGCGCACTTTAACGCTCCGTAACTTCTTTCAAAAGCAACAAATTAAAGATGTTTGGTATCATGCAAAAGCCCTAGATGTTTGCCCAAAATATCAACTCAGCCAAAAAACGACAAAATCCCGAATAAGCCAAAAAGCGACAAAATCTCGGGTACATGACTATTCGCCGACGCCGGTTCGCCGACAGACGATTCGCCGAGAAGACGATTCGCCGACAGACGTTTCGCCGATAAGATGCAGGAAAGAATGTTTTTTAAAATAGAAAAAATATTTAAGTTTCATCTCCAAAGTCACCAATGTACTTGCACTTCCAAAATTCATTTTTTTAAAATGCTACAACAATTGAATCAAATTTTCTGATTTAACTAATTTGAAAATATGTGCTCAACCACGCTAATATATCAAAACAGTGCCCGCTTCATAAGTTCAAATAGTTTTCAAATTTATTTCGCCGACTTCTTTTTAGCGAGGTCGTTTCTTAAACTAAAAGGTTTCCCCGAAGTTTCTGGCGTTAGTTAAAATTTTTTAAAAACATTCTGTCCCGCATCTTATCGGCGAAACGTCTATCGGCGAATCGTCTTCTCGGCGAATCGTCTGTCGGCGAACCGGCGTCGGCGACCCTTCCGTCGGCGAACCGGCGTCGGCGAACCTTCCTGCTCCCAAAATCTCGACACAACAAAATCCCGACTAGAAATCAAATACCGATTGGTGCAATATTAATTTTTAATTGTTCAATTCTTTTATCACCATTCGCCTTTTTGATTCTTAACAATTAAGCAACTCCATGTTTTCCCAATTTTATAATTCTAATTCGTTAAGAGCAAGTGCACTTAGTTTTTTTTTATTCTCAACATCATGCCGGGCCACCAGAGCAGAAATCATTCATACATAATGTATGTTTATGAGTAATTTAATTTCTAGGGCCAAAAAAAAAGTCGGAATATATAGGAAACGAGCGAGCAAATCCGCTCGAAATCTTTTGTTGCAAGAAAATTGAGCAAAGAAGGGAATTACGTTTGATTAGCGAATATATGAAGCGTATTTTGCAATGGTGTTCAGCCATTCAAAGGTTTTTTGTTTTCATTTTCCTTCCATTTTTTTTCTTGTATAAAACTACTCGACTTTTTGAGGCGGAAATTCGCAAGCTGGTCTTTCCGGCGCTTCATTTTGGGCGTCCTTCCCTGGGACCATCATCACCAACAATGTAATCCTTGAACGACGAACGGACGTGGACACCGATAGAATCCCGATCGCGCGGCCTACAAATACAACTTCGATTCAAAGGACGATATTTTTGTTACTTTCTGCCTACATCAAACCACTTATTTACCAAAAAAAATTTTTTGTTAAAATTTAATGTCCAAAGAAAAAATATTAGAACTTAACAAAAGTGTGGGTAATAGTAGGGCTGTCCCCCCCCCCCATTTTTGAAAAAAAGTTTGTTTTTTTAAGTCGTAAAGGACATTTTCGCATTTGGCGCGTGGCACCGTTGGCCAAAAGCCAACCGTTTGCGCTGACAACTGATGAATTCCGAAAAAACTGAAGAAAACCATTTCGAAGTGGCAATGGGAAAAATGAAAGATGGCATTTGCGGAAGTGAATAATGGAAAATTTGCGAGCTTTATCTAACTCCATTTTTGAGATAATTTTTAATGTTTAAAAGCCATGAGAAAATGTTTCAGAGAGTTTCAGCGTCATAAATCATAAACCGGATATGCGTTTGACTGATGCCGAATCGCGGCTTCAACCTCGAACAAAAACTGTCTTCCTTACATTATGATAAAAATTTGTCAACAACCGGGAATCATAATAATAATAAACCGTAGCATGAGTAAAAAAGGAAAATTGCGGGAAGAGAATTAAGGGAGGGCGCGGAGGGGGGGGGGGGGATCGAAAAATAATGCTTCCAAAATTAGAAGGAAAAAAACTATAAATTGAGAAATCATCAAAAATTGTTAATTTTTTTGTCAAAAACTGTTTCCAAAATAGAGTCAAATTTTGAAAAATTTTCCCGGCGGCGCACCTCGGCATCAGGGATGTTCCAGTTTCGAAAATCGAGTCGGGGCGGCCAAAAAAAGCCCGGGTCGGCTTTCGTGCTGTGGCGAGAAAGAGACCGGGGTTCGGGCTTCAAGTTTCGGATTTCTCATTTTTAGAAATCTTTATAATAAAATCATTAGTCTTGAATTTTCCCGGCAGCGCCTATCGGCAGCTGCTGCCGTTTTACATTCATAAAACCCAAAAAAAAAAAGAAAATTTATGTATAAATTTTCTCATTGAGTAATCAAATGAATATTCGTGCGACTCTTTGGATAAACAATTACCAAAATCTTTTTAAAAGCCTCATTTGGGGTCAAAAATCATCATCTTCAAAAAAAATATTCGAAGAGCAAAAAAGCAGTAAAAAGCATCAATTTAAAAACTTTAATGAGTTAGGGGCCGGGGGTACGGACCAGGACGAAACGTCGCCGGACGAGTTTTTTGATCATAACTTTTTTTCTTTATCAACAATTTTTATAAACTTGATATTATTCGAAAGCTCTAAGTGATTAGAAACTATAATTAAGCAGAAGTTAAGCGATTTAAAAATTCGAAAAAAAGTTAGCATTTTTATTTGTAAAAAATCGGGAATTTCATGAGTTTTATTTTCTAACTTTTTTTCGAATTTTTTAATCGCTTAACTTCTGCTTAATTATAGATTCAGAACACTTAGAGTTTTCAAAAACATCATGATTTACAAAAATTGGTGGATAAAGAAAAAAGTTACGACCAAAAAAATCGCCCGGCGACGTTTCGGCCGGCGACGTTTTGGGGTGTACCGCCGGGGGTACCGATAGGCGCCGCCACGGAAATTTTTTAAAAATTATGAAATTATAAAGAAAAAATCCCTAAAAATTCATTTTATGAGTTTATATAATACATTGAGATTACTTCTTTTCATAATTTTTTTTTGAAATCAAAGGGGGGGAGACCCTGTTGATTTTTTTGACAATTATTTTTTTGTGTTTTCTTTTGCACAAAAAAGGGGAACCGCCCAGTTCGGCGTGGACCCTTTCGGCGTGACTGGCCATAACTTTTTTCATTTTCGTCCAAATTAAATAATTAGGTATAATTTGAAATCACTTGACGAGATCTATCAATATGCTAAATTTCAAAAAATTTGGAAAATATACAAAAAAGTTATGGCCAAAAAACCTTAAAAAATGGAATTTTTCTGGATAATTTGGCGCAACAGTTCATAACTTTTTTATACATGGACCGATTTTTTGATTTTTTGGCAATATTAACTAAGCACATGCAGAGATTTCTGATGATACCAATTGTATTTAAATTTTCATACTTAGAAAAAAGTTATGCCTTCTCAAAGTTGTCCACGCCGAAATGTCCCACGCCGAACTGACCCGGACCCCAAAAAAGTGTTTCCAAATGTTTGAGGTTGCTGATCACGAAAGTGACATTACTTTTTGGTTATTTTAAAAATAAAAAAATTTCAAAAAAATCAAGAGGGTCTCCCCTTTGGTTTCAAAAATGGTGACTTTTCATATAGCGCCAAAAATTTTATTTATCGACTTATTCTTCGAGTGCGGTTTCCGTGGTACGAAATTGGTCGAAATGGGTGCCAGAATCGTGATAAGTGACCCCAAAACCCCTATAAATACTGTGAAGCGCAGACCTACAGAACTCTTACCATTTTTCACTCATTTATCCATTTCTCCCCCAACGATTGGCCACGCCCTTTCCCTCCTCCCCTTCTACCATTGTCTATTTAAATGATCCTTTTCCTTCGAGAAGACGAGAGTTAACCAGTCAGTTGATCGATCACTCATCCATGTACATTTGCTGCTCCGAATAAAGCGATCGCCATTTTACCGCCGCATTCACATGTTCTGACCCGGGCGGACTTGGAGTCGGGATTCGGGAGGCTGAGGGACCAGGGCCCGGTTCTTCACCCATTCCATCCATCCCATTCCCTTCCCCATTTCCATTCCTCTGCAATTCCTCCATGGCTGTATTGGCCAACTCCCCAAACTCTGGGATGGACAACCCAGTCGTTTTAGTATACGTTTTGCACGCCAACTATGAAAGTTGGTTTTTTGTTCGAATTCGGGTCCGGGAGTCGGAATTTTGGAAAACTAAGGTCATATTCGTGATCAGCGCCCCAAATTACCCTAGAAACGACTTTTTATTTGAAAGTTTCGAGGAGGGTGGCAAAAAGGATACGAACCCCAAAAATTGCTTTAAAAAAATTTTGACTTTAAAACAGGGTTCCCAGATGTTCTAATTTTTCAGATTTGTTCTGATTTGGAGGGGTCGAATCTTAAAAATTTAAAATGTTCTGATTTATCAGATTTGTTCTGATTCCAGCCCATTGTTCTTATTTTGTTCTTATTTCTTACTCTGACGCAAAAAAAAT
This sequence comes from Heterodera filipjevi, assembly GCA_039877585.1. Lineage (NCBI taxonomy): Eukaryota > Metazoa > Nematoda > Chromadorea > Rhabditida > Heteroderidae > Heterodera > Heterodera filipjevi. Next base: position 13,145,792 of record JBDPZO010000002.1, read on the forward strand.
AAGAAAATATTACTATTTTTTATAATTATTGAAGCGATTTCCTTAATATTTTTAAAAATTTTCTCGGCGGCACCTATCGGCACCGCCGGAAACTAATTTCTTTAGAAAGTTTTCCAAAAAACGACCCAAAACTACCAATTTTTAGCGAAAATCTGTTAACAAATCGGCCATAAATTTTCAAAATAAGACCCAAAATTGACCATTTTTGGGGAAAATCTGTTAGCGAATTCAATCAAAATTTTCCCCGGTGGCGCCTATCGGCACCACCGGCCCCCATTCATTAAGGTTTTCTCAAAAAGTATCTCGAAAACCCTCAAAAATTAGGTATTTTTTGTACAAAATTTGTTACCTATGTATAACTAATAAATTTTCAAAAATTTTCCCGGCGGCGCCTATCGGCACCGCCGACGCTCACCGCCGACGCTCACTTTTTCGAAATAAATTTTATCTCTAATTTCAAAGCTCACCCGCCTAAAAAACTTCCGTAGGTATCAAATATGTTGCAAAAAGTTGATTTTGTTGAATAAAAATGTTATTTAACACTTTGGAAGCATGTTTAAAAAATGTTCTTATTTTTGACCCCAAAATCTTATTTTTGACCAGCAATGTTCTTATTTCGAAAAATTTTATCTGGGAACCCTGCTTTAAAACGTTAGGAAAAAATGTGCGAAAAAAAATTTTAGATGCCTATTTTCATGCCTTTTTTGGGATTTTTGGTGCCTATTATAGTGCCTTTTTCACGATTTTTGGTGCCTTTTTTTGCGGTCTCTAATAATCAAATATAGAAAAAAAATTAGAGTATTTATTATCTAAATGATAAAATGGGACACATTATTGTAAATTGGATAATTTTGAAAAGGTTCGAATTAGGGTTCGGGATTCGAAATTGGGCAAAATAGATGTCAGAATCGGATTCCCCGACCCTGAAACCCCCTAAAATAGCTTTAAAAACAAAAAAATTTTTTCAAAAAAAATGTGAAAAATTTTTCAAAAAGTAACGCTTTGCAACTAGCGCCAAAAAATTTTTCGAAAAATGGGGGGGGGGGAAGGACAAAGCACAGTATTACCCATTTTTCTCAATTTCTAAAATACATAAAAAGATTTTCAGTTTTTCTTATTATAGTTTTCTTCCAAATAAATTGCGGACAATCCCAGCGAGGCAAAACAATCGAAGATGAAAAATGAAATGTAATTCAAAACCATTTTTTTTTATAAGTTTAATTCTTTGGCATTTTTTCAGTCCCATCTGTGGCGACGGTTGGCTGGCGGTGTTCGATTTGATTGCGCCTCGTCAACTTGGCCTCGAAATTGCACTGCTCAGCCACCGATTTGACTATTTCGTCGATGAACATTTCAAAACACGAAAATGGATACTGGGATATATACGAATTGAATGCAGAATTGGAGTGAATGGCACCAAGGAAATGCGAATTGTCAATGAAAAAGGACAGTCTCTGCCAATTCCAAAAGTGCCACCACCGAAGAAAGTCGTCGGATTCAAACACATTACGATAAAGATAAAGTAATGTTGAAGAAAAAAAATATCAAAGCTTCTGTTTGCTTTTTGAGCCCGAGTTGAACAACAAATTATTGATCTTTCAGATATTTCGTTTATCTGTTCAATTTCGGTGCTTCATTTCGGAATTTGTCAAAAATAGTTGTCAAATTTATGACAAACATCATCGAAAATCCCTCGAAATTTCTTTTTTCAAATTGTGGGAAAAGGCGCCAGCTTAACTTTTTCCCGAAATTAATTCACTAAACAATCGTGACAGCAAACAAAGGACTGGCTTGATAAGTTTGAACATTTCCTTCCCCTTTTTCAGATACATCAATCCGAATGTCTTCCGCCTTTTTCGCCGTACTTTTGCCTCAAGTGGAACGTATTTAAATATTATATCAGCCGATAATGCTACTTTTGAATTTGTTATGCATAACCTTTGGCCGCTGATTAAGGACAACATTCGCGGGTTGTCTTTGACCACCGATACTATATTTAGCCGAATGCGACAATTTGTTCCGTCCATTCTCAGCGAATGTCCATCTTTTCGATTACTCACTTTGTATTACGATGTTTTCCCTGTCTTTCCGTCTGATGATAGTGCCAATGCATCTGATGGGCAATTGGTGGCCAAATGGTTATTATCGCCTCAATTGCTGTTCGACGGTGCTCCGAAGGTGCTCCAATGCTATTTGGATTCACTTGAGAAATGGTCGTCAAAAATTTGTGCTTTTAAAAGGGTAAATTTTGCACTTCATTTGGTTTTATGGACCAAAGGATACAATGTAAAATGTTCGAAATGGGCATTTGTTGAAAATGAATTAGTCCATATGAATAAAATTGGCATTCCATTTTCGTTTGAATCAGCAGGGTTCGGAATTAGTCAAATGTTGTGCATTTGTTGTTTATTGGTTGTTCTCCTTTTAGGCATTTGCCGGTGCTTCTTCCCGTGCCAATTTTATCATTGTTATTACGTTTTTGTCTGGTCATATTGATTCCGTTGTGCCATTTGAACTGTTCAACAATTCGACTGGTGAACGGCGAAAAAGAACAATTGCTGCCAATTCCCAAAGTGCCACCGCCGAAGAAAGTCGTCGGATTTGAATTCATTTTGATAAGGTAATATGTACAAAATTAAAGTTTTTGTTTGGTTTCGAACCAGAATTGGAACAAAAAATAATTCGTTTTCCGGGGAATTCGGTACTCATTTCTCTTCCCGAGAATAATTTACTCTAAAGAATTATTAATATAAGTAATGACTGGTTTAGAGTTATAAATATTTCCTTCCATTTTTCAGTTACATCAATCAGAATGTCGTTGATTTTCTGCGTCTTTTTCGCCATACTTTCGCCTCAAGTGGTACATTTTTGAAGCTTGCATCAGCCGACAATGACGCTTTGAAATTAATTATGCACAACATTTGGCCACTGATCAAGAACAATATTCGTGGCATTTTCTTGGACACCGACATAAGTCTTCGCCGAATTCGTCAATTTGTGCCGCCGTCCTTTCTCAGAAATTGCCCATCTCTTCGATTAATCCGTTCTTTTTTCGATGTTTTCCCTGCCTTTCCGACTAATGATAGTGTCAATGCGACAGATGGACAATTGGTGGCCAAATGGTTGTTTTCGCCTCTTCTGCTGCCGGACAGTGCTCCGAAAATGATTCAATGCGAATTCAGTTTAATTACGCATTGGTCAGCAAAAATTTGTGCCTTTAAAATGGTAAATTTTGCAATGCATTTAGTTTATTTTAAGGATTAAATCCAATTAAAATATTCGAAATGGGCATTTATTGAAAATGAATTAGTCCATATAAATAAAATTGTCATTCCATTTTTTTTTGAATCAACAGAGTTTGGAATTGGTCCAAATGTTGTTTATTTGGTTTCTCTCCTTTCTCAGGCATTTGCCGGTGCTTCTTCCCGTGCCAATTTTATCATTGTTATTACGTTTTTATCTTATGGTATTACTACCGTTGTGCCATTTCAACTGATCAACGATTCGACTGGTGAACGGCTGACACTGAAACGGCGTGACAATTCCCAATTTTTGTTGGTCCGTTGTCCAATTGCGCGAGATGAGCAGAAATGGACCAATTGGGAGGAAAAAGAGGTGATTAAGTGCCAATTGACCCATCCGTTCAACCAAATTGCCGTCCTTTTTTCTTTTGATTGATCAATTTGTTATTGGTAAATGTTGTCGCATTTGTGCCGATTTCTGTGAACGATAAACACACATTTCAACTGGAAAGAGCTGAAGGGCATCTAAAAATATTTCTTTGTTTGAAGCTTCTAAGCCGGATTATTTTTTATGAGAACAACCCCTCTATTAAAGCGACCCTTTTCGTAATTTTTTTAACTGTTGGGCTTTGAAATGAAACATTTAAATTAATATTGAAAGGAGGCGGTGCCGATCAGGAATGTTCCGGGTCACCCGAAACCCGACACGAACTTTTTTGTCCGCCCAGATCCGAACCCGACCCGATATTTTTGGTCGGGTTTCGGGGCAAAATAAGCACTGGTAAGAATGTAGGTCTGAATACAAAGTATTGTTTGGTTCAAATCCCTCATACCAGGGATGTCACGGAATTCCGATTTCTGTTTTTGGAGCCGGGGAATTCCGATTTCCAAAAATTTTTTTTGGGCGTCGTTTGACATCCCTGCCCCATACCGCAGGGAATTTCGATTATTTTTATTCAACTTTATTTTCCAAAAATCAGTTCGGAAAATTCAAAAATTATGAAAAGAAGTAATCTCAATGTATTATATAAACTCATAAAATGAATTTTTAGGGATTTTTTCTTTATAATTTCATAATTTTTAAAAAATTTCCGTGGCGGCGCCTATCGGTACCCCCGGCGGTACACCCCAAAACGTCGCCGGCCGAAACGTCGCCGGGCGATTTTTTTGGTCGTAACTTTTTTCTTTATCCACCAATTTTTGTAAATCATGATGTTTTTGAAAACTCTAAGTGTTCTGAATCTATAATTAAGCAGAAGTTAAGCGATTAAAAAATTCGAAAAAAAGTTAGAAAATAAAACTCATGAAATTCCCGATTTTTTACAAATAAAAATGCTAACTTTTTTTCGAATTTTTAAATCGCTTAACTTCTGCTTAATTATAGTTTCTAATCACTTAGAGCTTTCGAATAATATCAAGTTTATAAAAATTGTTGATAAAGAAAAAAAGTTATGATCAAAAAACTCGTCCGGCGACGTTTCGTCCTGGTCCGTACCCCCGGCCCCTAACTCATTAAAGTTTTTAAATTGATGCTTTTTACTGCTTTTTTGCTCTTCGAATATTTTTTTTGAAGATGATGATTTTTGACCCCAAATGAGGCTTTTAAAAAGATTTTGGTAATTGTTTATCCAAAGAGTCGCACGAATATTCATTTGATTACTCAATGAGAAAATTTATACATAAATTTTCTTTTTTTTTTTGGGTTTTATGAATGTAAAACGGCAGCAGCTGCCGATAGGCGCTGCCGGGAAAATTCAAGACTAATGATTTTATTATAAAGATTTCTAAAAATGAGAAATCCGAAACTTGAAGCCCGAACCCCGGTCTCTTTCTCGCCACAGCACGAAAGCCGACCCGGGCTTTTTTTGGCCGCCCCGACTCGATTTTCGAAACTGGAACATCCCTGATGCCGAGGTGCGCCGCCGGGAAAATTTTTCAAAATTTGACTCTATTTTGGAAACAGTTTTTGACAAAAAAATTAACAATTTTTGATGATTTCTCAATTTATAGTTTTTTTCCTTCTAATTTTGGAAGCATTATTTTTCGATCCCCCCCCCCCCCTCCGCGCCCTCCCTTAATTCTCTTCCCGCAATTTTCCTTTTTTACTCATGCTACGGTTTATTATTATTATGATTCCCGGTTGTTGACAAATTTTTATCATAATGTAAGGAAGACAGTTTTTGTTCGAGGTTGAAGCCGCGATTCGGCATCAGTCAAACGCATATCCGGTTTATGATTTATGACGCTGAAACTCTCTGAAACATTTTCTCATGGCTTTTAAACATTAAAAATTATCTCAAAAATGGAGTTAGATAAAGCTCGCAAATTTTCCATTATTCACTTCCGCAAATGCCATCTTTCATTTTTCCCATTGCCACTTCGAAATGGTTTTCTTCAGTTTTTTCGGAATTCATCAGTTGTCAGCGCAAACGGTTGTTGGCTTTTGGCCAACGGTGCCACGCGCCAAATGCGAAAATGTCCTTTACGACTTAAAAAAACAAACTTTTTTTCAAAAATGTGGAAGGGACAGCCCAACTATTACCCACACTTTTGTTAAGTTCAAATATTTTTTTCTTTGGACATTAAATTTTAACAAAAAATTTTTTTCAAATAATTATATGATGGGGTGGAAAAGGGAGAGGAATTAAATACCAAATATCCTGCTTCAAGTTCCTCATTTATCCCTGGTTCCTCTGTATTCGGACGATGAAATCTTTCGCCTTTTACTAAAGGTTTCCGTGCAGGGGGACGCTTATGGGTTTACCCCAATCTCTGGAAAGGGGTCGGGGTCGGTTCGTCGCGGACAGTTCGTCGCGTACGGTTCGTCGCGGGTTTTTCGTCGCGGGTTTTTTCGTCGCCGGTTTTTTCGTCGCGGGCCGGTTCGTCGCGGCTAGTTCGTCGCCCGTTGAAAAACGGCTTTTTCGTCGCCAGTGTTTAAAATTATTAAAAAAAAATTTAAAAAGCACCAAATGACTATTTATTTTAACAAAAAACATGAATAAGTTTAACAAAAGATCAAAAATCATTGCAGGTACAATAACTACAAATTTGCGAGGTTCCTCAAAGAAATTCAAAAATTTTGGACGTCAAAATTTTCTACCTTTTCAAAAATATGCTAAACATCCTGGTACGATATGTATGGCAACATTATACAAATTCATCTTTTCTTCGGCGTTTTTTTGGCGTTCCTCTAAATTGAGGGTCCATTTGTGAATGTTCTAATGATCAACCGGAAAACTGGGTCGCTTCTGTAGGATAAAAAACGAATACACTAAAAAGCGACAAAATACTTAAAAGAATTAGCTTTACACCTTCTTGAATACAGAGATGCATAACAAAGGAGTTACAATAAAAAAAAGAGTAATATAAAAATTAGAGAATTTTAAACACTGGCGACGAAAAAGCCATTTTTCAACGGGCGACGAACTGGCCGCGACGAACTGGTCGCGACGAAACGTCCCGCGACGAAAAAACCGGCGACGAAAAAACCCGCTACGAAAAACCCGCGACGAACCGTACGCGACGAACTGTCCGCGACGAACCGGGCGGTTCCCCTGGAAAGCGCTTTCTCCAGGGGGGAGGTTTTTTTCATATTATCAATAAAATTTGCCATTTTTTTTAACAATTAAATATTTTGAAATATTCCAAAAGGATTGAATGCCGGCCTTTGTGAAAGCTTTTAAAAATTTAAAAAATCTCTTCAAAATCTTATGTTCGATTAATTTTGTTGGCTAAGAAAAAGTTGGCTCCGACTGATTGGCTGGCATTGCAAGTGGACAAGATTTCTGCATTAAAAATCCTGTTGGACTCTTGCTAGTCCGGGTATTTCGTAGTAGAGACCGAAATTTTGAAAAAAACGGGGCGGGGGACGGGGACCGATGATGACCGGGGATCCGACAGTGGATGGGGACCCCGGGAAATCCCCGCCGGTCTCTATTTCGTAGTATAAAAAGTCAATTAATTGGGGTGACTCACGCACACACAGACAAATATAATTTCCAACCAAATTAAAGCAACTCAATGTCCAAAATAAAAGGCAAGGATAATTAATGAAGATATTAAAGGAAAGCACAAAACCCAAAATTCGTCTGTGAGGAAAATATAATATCAGCGGAATGTAATCAGCAGACGTAAACATAAATCTGCGGAATATAAAATCTGAGAATGAAAAACGAACAATAAATATTTGATGTGCAAAATGGCGCGAACACAATCATTGTGAAAAAAGGATAAATGCTCGTTTATCCTACGATTTTTCGGCGGTACACTATTCGGCGCCAAAAAAAAGTTAGGGGGTGAAGTTTTCAAAAAAAATAGGGGGTTGCGTTTTCAGAAAAACAAAGGGGTTGGGTTTTCAAAAAAAACTAAGGGGTGAGTTTTCAATTTTTGGCTTGGCGCCGAATCGTGAACGCCGAATTGATGATGTCCGATTTTTCGGATCAGGATAAGGATTCCAGAAAAAATCTGCTGACATGATCTGCAGTGGTCCTGTTCCGGTCTTTAGTACTTTGGAGGAATTAATTTGCACTTTAAGGTTTCTTCAACTCTTTGTGTCACACAAAAAATTATTCATTTTTATGCCTTAGTTTCATAAATCGCACCAATTCTGGTGGACTTCATAACATATTTACTTTGGGTCGTTCGACATTATGGTGTTTCGACATTCGGACCCCTAGCCATTTTCTGAAAAGCGTAATCGAACAATAATTAAATAAAATAATAATTTTTAGGCATTGAGTTGGGCCTTCTCTTAATATTTAATTTTGTTTTTAAAATTTTGTTCGAATTTGGGCCCGGAGCTCAGAAATTGCTCCAAAATGGCATAAGTATTTTTACCTAAGTCCCTTCTTTCCACATTGGTATCAGGGATGCAGTCGATCTCTTATTTCCTAAAATCGGAATTCCAATGCCCAAAACTTTTTTCGGAAATCGGATTTTGGCTGAATCCCTCCCTGGTCAGTATATAAATTGTCATTTTCTTACTTTTGCTGATTTTTATATAATTAAAATTTCGAAACAACATTTCTTTTTTTCACCTTTCAATCATTTATTTTACCTAATTTTCCTCCTAAAAAACGAAACAATTTTTTGGGAAAGAAAATCCAAAAAGAAAAAAGAAACCACAAATGCTAAATAATGAACTTCATTTATTGAAATACCTTCTTTACTTTTGTATACATTTATTAGATTAAAGAATAAAGGCTAATTTAATCCCAAAAAGTGTCATATTTTTACCATCAAAACGAAATGTCGGACAATCCCAACGAGGCAAAACAACCGAAGATGGAAAATGAAATGTAATTTTCAAAACATTTTTTATATATAATTTGGGAATTTTTGGCATTTTTTCAGTCCCATCTGTGGCGACGGTTGGCTGGCGGTGTTCGATTTGATTGCGCCCCGTCAACTTGGCCTCGAAATTGCACTGCTCAGCCACCGATTTGACTATTACGTCGATGAACACTTCAGAACACGCAAATGGACATTGGGATATATGGAAATTCGTCACAAAATTGGCGAAAACGGCACCAAAGAAATGCAAATTGTCAATTCCAATGGGAAATCAATGCCAATTGCGCAAAAAGCAATTCCAAACAAAGTCATCGGATTCAAAAAAATTGTGATTAGGTAAAAATGAACAAAAAAAAAAGGCTAAATATGAAATATTTCGAATTTTTATTAATGAAAATGCATATTTTTGCTCTTTTTCAGTGATTTGGACCAAAATGTCATCGATTTCTCCATTATTTCCGCCGTCTTTACGCCTCTTCGTGGATATATTTGGCCATTCATCATAGAAACGAGACAAATTTTATTGAGCATTTCATTTGGCCACTGATCAGCAGCAACATTTGCGTCTTAAAATTTGACTCCGACAATTTGCTTAGTTCTCGACATAATTTGACTTCGTCCATTCTCCGCCACAATTGTCCATCGCTTCGTTTTATTTATGCCCTTAACTTTTATTCGACCGGTAACAGTTCCGCTGTGTTGGATGGCCAAGCGGTCTCCCAATGGTTGTTCACCCCTCGCGCGGATGGCTTTCCGAAGGTGCTCCGATGCATGTCATTTGCGCAGTCAAAAATGGACTCATTTAAAGCGGTAATTTTGCATATCAAATTTGTTTGGTTGAAGTTTTATTGGTTTTGCTCTCCCTTTTTTCAGGAATTTACCAATGCTTCGTCTCCTGTCAATTTCATCATTTACATTTCGCTTAGGACCCATGATGATCCCCTTTTGACATTCGAACTGATCAACCATTCGACTGAGGAACAAATGACACTGAAACAGCTTAACATTGAGCATTTTATGTTGGTCCGTTGTCCAATTGCGGGGGACGAGCAGAAGAAATGGGCCAAGTGGGTGAATGAGACACTTAAAGTGCTATGTGATAATCAGTGGAACGGAATTACGTTTTCGTAAAAATGATCTTTGAGTTATTTGTATTGGTGCTACATTTGTGTTGAGAATCGATTGAATAAATACTATTTAGGTATAAACACTTAGAAGTTTCAAGAATCTTTTGAGATTGGCATGGCATTTTTAAAATCTTCTCAAGAAATATAATTTTTTTTTGAAAATTTTACAAATATTGAATCGTAGAGACTAATCATTAGGGACAGGATTTTTTGGTCCTAGAAATGCTGAAATCCAATTATATGCACATGCATATTTTTTTCCTGAACTGGTGTGGGCCTGAAACGCACGATAACCATGTTTTTAGCTTGGTTCGAAGCTTCTAGGACGATATTCCATATGCATATTTTGCATATTTATGCATATTTCGCGATTTATGTGCATATTTCCCAATTATGTGAATATTTTATATGCATATTTGGCACTTTTCCGATTTTTTAAAGAAAATCCCTCTTATTTTCGGGAAAAATTTGCATACATTGTTTCGAACAATGCCGGTGTTGGAACGATTGCTCAATTTTGTCAAATACTTTCGGGGAAAATCACCCATGTGATGTGTCCTCAAATCTTATTCCCTATTACAAATTTGCTCGCCTTACTTCAGTTGATGTTGAGCGTTCCTTTTCCATTTACAAGTCCACCCTAGCCGACAATCGAATGAGTTTTTCACCCCAAAATTTGGAAATGTATCTCATTGCCAATTACAACCAATAAATTGAAAAAATTTCCTTGTATTTTGAAAATTATATGTGCATATTTTTCGTTTTTTATATGCATATTTTGACATTTTTCGTGCATATTTTATGCGCATATTTTGTGATTTTATGTGCATATAATTGGATGCCCTAATAATCATTTTTAGTAAAAATTTTGATAAAACTGATAAAATTATTTTGGATTTTCACTAAAAATTTCGAGAATTTTTGCATCGACATAATTTGTGCCAATAGTTTTTAGTTGCTAAAAATTTATTAAAATTCCACTTTATTCATTCAATAAGCTGTGTAAAATGGAATGAGAAATCCTCCGATTATTCCCTTCCCCAAATGGTGCCTTTCTCCGCTGTTTCCCATCGTCCCTTTTTGGCTCTCCGTTTTTTCTCCCAATTTTCCCTCTCTTTCCCCTTTTTCCATCCAATAATCTTCGCCCTTTTCTTTGCCCTCCGTCGAAAATTGTCCACCCTTTTTGTTTTCATCAGTCGGTGCCGCCAAAATGTCAACGGAATGATGGCATTGTGCCGGAATTCGCAGATGGCCCCGCGAGATTTGATGGATACGCATGAATGACTGTCGAATTGCCGCAGAGAGCTGGCGTGAAATCTGCATAAAATGGTGTTAAATGATTGCACTAATCGATATCATCCAATCAATCAATAAATCAATAATCGATTTTAGTTTGATCGATTAGTAATCGCAATTATTCTGCCAATTGTTTTACCCCTGTCGCATTTTTTGTGCACTTTTGTGTAGTCCTTTGGTAGCACTTTGTGTATGCGTTCATTTGTCTGCAAAAATGGGCAAGTATTTTTGGTCTTTCGCCACTGTCCGTCGTCGCATTTGGCGCGTGGCATCTTGGCCAACAATTGTCAACTATTTGCGCTGACAACTGATGAATTCCGAAAAAACAAAAAAGCCAGAAACCCATGAAGAGAGATAGATTAAAGCTTTTGTGCGTCTCCTCTCTAAGGGAAACCATTTTGTTGGAAATAACGGCATTTGCCCCGGGCTTTTCGTTTTGCTGGTCTTTGTGTTTTGTTCCGAGTCTATTTCACAATATTTGTTTGAATAAAATAAGCCAAAAAAAAAGCTGATAAACCTTTTAAAAATAGATAGGTATTTCCTGTTTTTTTTCCTAGCTTTCTGAAAATTTTTGACCTTAATCGCGGCGTCCCTTTTATTTTTTCTCCATCTCTCTCTCTGCATTTCTCGCTCCGTCTCTCTCTCTCTTTCCCTCGCCCTCCCTCTCTCTCCTTTCACTATCTCGCTCTCTTCATCTCTCTTTCTCTCTCCATTTCTCTCTCTTTCTCTCTGTTTTACTTTTTGGGTGGACGAAAAGTGTTAGACTGACGACCGTCCAATGGTCGACATTTGCTCAACTGAATTTTATTTTTAATTACAACATATTTTTTCAAATTTTTCCCCACCTTCTCTGTGCACTTGTTGAATTTGTCGATGGAAGTTATCGTAGAAGTTCAAACCGGGGAAAATTTTGAAAATTTGGTTTGATTTGATAATGAATATTTTAGAAGATTTTTATCAAAAAAACCCACGAAAATCCTTTTTGGTCGGTCGGTTTCGGCTAAAAGTCGTAAAAAACTGAAAAGAAGTCGACCGTGCCGATCTCTAGTTCTAATTTTAGTATATGTATGCCCGTTTAAGAAAAGAATGAAGCTTTCTTTCAACTAAACAGACAGACGTGCATAGCAAGAAATAGTGTATATCGTAAGGGAAAAGAAATGAGAGAAAAGATGAATTGCACATCATTCTCCTCTCTTAAATCTTCCCTCTTTTAAACCCATCTTTCTTTTCCTCTTTCTCTTCCTTCTCTGTCCACTGTTTCCCCTCGCATTTACTTACCTGGCTGGGGAGTTCCTGCGATCACTGAGGCAGGACTCCTGTGGCGAGGCTCCACCATTGCACTTTCGGTTGTGGCTGACCCGCAGGGCGGTCCCGAACTGGGATAGGCCCACAGCTAAATTTTTGAGTGCGGGGGATGGCGTTCGCGCCTCCCCCTTAAAATGAGAAGTGTATTTAATTTTGGCATAATATAAAACAAGACAGCAAAAAAACTCGGAATAAGGGAGAATATTTGGAAAAAAGACATACATAACACTTCAAGGACAAATCGCGGAATATAACAGTGAATGCTTTTAGTTGTTAGATGATATATATAGCATGAGTTGTTTTTTTATCTTAATGCAAGTTTTCTGAAGAAAAACCTTGTTTAATTTTTAAAAATACTTGCATCTTCAATTATTCGCTTGGATGAACAAGAAAAAGAAAAAATATTTTTGAAATTAAAATTGCAGTTAATAACCCCCAATGGATGATGTTGGTCAAAAACGTATCTCAAAAGTTAAATTACAATTAATGAGCTGATACAAATATTTTTTTAAGTACTTTTTTTTTGCTTATATGCTTTGAAGAAAGGAGCTTATAAGAAACATTTCTGCGTTTAAATTTTTTCTTTTGGACGTCAATATTCATCAATAAAAAAAAATATTTTGGGTCTTAAAAAAATATTTGTTTTAATAATTTTAGGGGTTTGTCAATATGTTAGTAAATATTTTGGCATGGCATTTTTCGACCTTTCCTTGTAAAACCCGAAAATTCACACGAAAAATACACCCCTAAGGATTAATTAATGACAAATTTTGAAAAATGTACCACTAAAAAATGAAAAATTCTGACAAGATTTTGGAAAAAATTTAGAAAAATAAAGATAATCCTAAAATATTACAAATTAAAAAAATATATTTTTTGTCGGACAATCATATGGGTTTTTTGTTTGAGAATTTTTGAAAAATATTTTTTTTTTGCAACTAGCAATCAGTGAATAAACTTTATTGTCAATTAATTGCTTATTTATTTATCTATAAAAGCGCGATTTCGATTTTTTTGCACTGCAAGAATGTATGTTGAAAATAACGGTTAAGCCCCGACCCGATGCCCTTTTTGGGACTTTTCCCCGAACCGATCCCCGACATCCCATTCCCCGCGTTTTCCGTTCCCCGACATGCCATCCCCGAGGTCCCCGACAAAAAATAATGGTAAGAATGGGTTGTCTGAGAGGTAGAAATTGTTGTGAAAAAGGAAAATTTAGTAGGAAATTTATTAGAAATATCTTTTTTTAGATAACATATCCTGGTGATGATTTGTTGTGGTGGTATAAGTACTGTTTCTGCATATCTTTTTCTCGGGTTCAAAACCCCACACCACAAGGAAAATCTGTTTTTTTAAATTTATTTTTCAAAAATTATGAAACGACGTAATGCCTACCTTTCAAAATTTAAAAATATACTGGTTTTTGAAAATATCTCTATAAAATTCATTGATGATCAAAAATTTCCCGGCGGCGTATATCGACACCGCCCGGACATATTTTACCTTAGATTTTCTCAAAACTTATCTCAAAAATTTTTAAAAGGTGCACGGTAAAATAGCATAAAATTTTTGGTTAAAAGAAATTGGACTTAAAATCTTATTTTTGACTTGTCCAAAGCATTTTCGATACGAACTTTTTTTTCTTAATATGTGGCTTGAATTTTAGAGTATTAGTGAAAAATCATTGCGTTAAACCGAACATACAAAGGTATTTAAAGGGTTTCTTTTAATTCATCCAGTAATTAATCATTCAGAAAACATACTATTTTGCTAGAGTTTTGAAAAAAAATTTTTTTTTGTTATCCCCCGATCGGGGTCCCGATACCCGACAAATTTTACCGTCCCCGATCCGATCCCCGAAAGTCCATCCCCGACGCTCCCCGTTCCCCGACATTCCTGTCCCCAAAGGGTCGGGGCTTAACCCAGAGGTCGCATTTGTACTTATTTGTAAGTATTGTACTTATTTGAGCTAAATGTACTTATTTTGGTCTTATTTTTGGGTCTCATAGGAAAATTCCGCTTTTTAGTGCAATATTTGAAAGGAGATTATTTTTTGAAGCGAATTTTTTAAACAAAATCTTAACAGATTCACTAAATATTCGAAATTTTGATAGAAATTTCTATGTATAAAATCTTTTTTTAGCTTAAATTAAATTTCATGCTGATTATGAGCGTGAATTTCAAGGCACAAAGAATATTTTTTAACCGGCGACGCTTAACGGCACCGCCGGACATTCACCTTTTGGGATTTTCTAAAATAAGGCACCAAATTGAATATTTTTGGGGAAAATCTGTTAAGAAATCGGCCATAAATTTTCAAAATTTTCCCCGGCGGCGCCTATCGGCACCACCGTACCCCCAGTTGCGTAGGTTCTCTCAAAATTTACTTAAAAATTCTCAAAAATTGGTCTTTTTTTGACAAGTCCAAAACAACGTTTTCAAAAAATGTACTTATTTTTGACCCCTAAAACTTATTTTTGATTTACCCATATTTTTCCTTGAGCGCAGACAGCGGTAGGTTAGACACTCCTTATACTTATAACACGTAAAAAACGAGTTGGGGTAAAAACAAATTGGTCGAAAACAAACGATGGTCGGCCGATGAGAGTACTAAATTTAAAAATTCTCTTCTTTCGTCAATTTCGATGGAAGAGTAAGGGAATTTGAGAGGGAATGAGGGGGAAGAGAGAAAAGGAGAGAAAACGCTCGAAAACAAACAGTGACTTTCCCTTCTTTCATCTCATCATTAAAAGTAAATGAATTTTTCTTGAAAGGAAGGTTTAAAGAGAACTTGATTCCGTGTTTCATCGGAAATTAATTTGAAGACATCTCTTGGCTGTCTGAGGCTCATTCGTCTTTTTATTGTTATAATAAGAAATAAAAAACGAATTTTTTCTAAAAAAGGTACATACCGTATTCCCTCGAATAGATCCCCCCTCGAGGAGAGCCCCCCCCCTCGTTTATAGCCTCCCTTTTCAAGGGGGTCGAACTATAATGCCCCCTCGAATAGAGCCGCCCCCCAAAAAAAAATGTTTTTTTCGTTTTTTTCAATAATTTTATATTCGCAAAACCACAAATATAATTGAATAATAAAAAAAATCATTAGCGACAGACATCTATCGATAAATATAAATTTGAAAATCGAAAATAATTGATAACACCTTAAAAACGTGCATTTTTTTCGTCGTGTCGACCGTCAGTTCCTTAGTTATGCCGCAAGTCAATAACGAATCCGCGATTAGGGCCTTCAAAATTGAGTCCCATGCCATGACGATCCAATCCAAGTAGATCTCCATTGGCGGTTCCTTCAAATTTCCAGTTGATGTAGTCTGCTTCTCTCCATGAACCATCCAGATACATCTAACGAATTGCATCCTTGAAAGGAGCATTCCAACAGAGATCGGGTGCCTAAAAAAATGAATTGGGGGAGACCTGGATGTATTTGGTGGTCCCACCCGGAACAACCGCAGAATTGAGAGCCAAACGACGAAGCGTCTGTTTAATGTACTCGCTAATGTAAAAATCCAAATAAAAAATAAAAATTTGGCTTGTTAAAAAGCCCAAAATTTATTCGATTGGTACCTATTTTGTAGAAATTGACCAAGTTAGAAAAAAGTTATGAGGTTCGAAAGTTGGCTGGTCCGGAAACGTACCCAACCGTAAATTAAACACCAAAAATTGTCAAAATAAACATGAACAAAAACCAAAAATAAAATCTCGCCATTCTGAAGCAAATTTGTATTTATAAAAGAATTTTTCTTCTCACAATGAATGATAAAAAATATTTCAACGGATGTATTCAACATCTCGCTTTCGAAATCTCGCCAAGACAAAATATCGTCGCCGAAAAAAAAATGTTCAACAAAAAACCATTTTCTAAGTTTTTTTTTTGAAAAATACCAAAAAATTTAAAAGAATTATAAAAAAAACAAAAATTAATTAAATAATAAAATTTCATGAATTTTTTAAAACCCCTAGATTTTTGGACTTCTTTTTCCGGAGATTTCCTTTCTATTAGGTTTTTTTGGCATTTTTTTGCGGCGAGATTTGTTTTAAAAAAAAACAAAGTGAAAAAAACAATTAAAGAAATCATCGGTTTATTCATAATTAGGGACAGAGGTTGAAAGCTATAAAAACGCCAAATATGACCATAAAATATGCCCTAAACAGGTACGGACGATTGCGGACCGCCGTTTGCGGACCGGCGGTTGCGAACCAATGGAAAAGGGCCATTTGCGGACCAGCCTTAGAATTTTTTGAAATTTTCAAACTAAGCCTAAGTTTTCATGAAAACCCAACCCCCTAGTTTTTCTGAAAATTTTTGCCGCAAATTATTTTTGTTTTATGCGAAGTAACAATTCCGCTCCGATAAAATTTTCAAGTGCATTAGAAGAAAATTTAATTTGGGACTAAAGGAACGAAATTGAAGTGATCATTCAATACAGGCATTTGTTGGAAAATTCCGCGTCATTGTTGAATCACTAGAATTATTTTAAATCCAATTCTACATTTTTTCAGGGTCAGTCCAATTCGGCAACTCTTTTCCGCTGATTACTTACTAGATGATTGAAGCGCGTTTTGTTGGTTGGTATGGGCCGCTTCTTAGGAAGGAGCACGAACGGTTGTAGCTTCGTCCCGTCAGCAGAAGCAGCTAATGACTTTTGCGCCGAATGCCTCTTCACCGACTGCTGAAAACGAGCAGGAAGAATTGCATGGCACAGCTTGAAGCATTTTCGGCACTGATGCGCTCCAGAACAAGGGTCTTTGCAGTAGCAACAGACCTAATTGATGAGTGAAAGATTAAAAATAGCATTATCAGTTACATTTTTTGACAATTCCGACAAGCTTTCTTGCGCGTCCATTTGAAAGAAGGTCACAGAATTTAATTTTGAACAAAAAAAATAGGTTGAACTATAAAGCCCCCCCCTAATTTTGACTCCCCCCCCCTAAAATAAAGCCCCCCTTTTGAGGAGGGTTGAACAATAGAGCCACCGGTGGCTCTATCTTAGGAAATACGCTATTTATATGTATGTCTGCCCTGAACCCTGCTTTCTCATTCCCGCTACTTCTAGAGTTTGTATCTTCTTTTTTTGTCTTATTTTTTCATAAATTTTTTTTTCTTTTTTATGCTATAATCACTTCCGAATAACAGATAAATGGCGAATCATGTGTTTATATGATACAATTCAGCAATTTGTGACCATAAATGGAAGAAAATATCGGGTCCTCCAGATTTCTTACGCCATAGAAAATCCGAAATGTAAGTAGAAAAAAGAAATCTTTGTGATCCAAATCTCGCTTTGTGTTCTTGTTTAAACTTCTGCCATGTCGACTCAATTGTGTTTGTGTGTTGGCCAGTTTTTGGATCCTTGAAATTTTCCGAATGGTTAACGACGTAATGTGTGTACATCTCAGGTAATTTGTCAATGTTTCCATAGGCGACCCATCCATCGCTGACAATTGTCGCACCCGCATCCGCATAAATATGTTGCTGTATCAAAGGTTTTGAAGCGTTTCCATTATACTTAAGTGATTATAGCATAAAAAATAAAAAATAAATTTTTGAAAAAATAAGACAAAAAAAGGAGATACAAACTCCAGGAGTGCCCTCATTTCCTATACCCTATTTCTACATTAACAGATTTCTTTGCCTCATTTTTTTCTATGTATAAATTACCGCCTTTTCTTTGCAAATATTGATTATTTTTTTGGTTAGGAAAGGGGGCACACAGCACGGAAAATGTAGACAGTCAGCAAGCAGCAGGAAAAGAGCATTTTTTATGTAGTCCGTCCCGTTTCTACTCCCACACATATAAATAGAAGTGGGTGTATGAATGTGCGAAAAACTAATTCATGAGCACACCTGCCGGTTTCGAATTTAGCCCGGACCCGAACTCGAACATTTCGTAAAAATAAAGATCTATTCATCATATCCTACATACCATATTTACTCTAATAGAAGACCCACCTCTATTAGAAGACCCCCCTATGAAAAATCGCTTAATCTTAAATTTTTGCTCAAAATTGTAAAACCGTTATTTTATGCTTTGTGGATTTATTACGAAACAATTCCGCTTGAAATATGGCTCGCCTAAAATTAGAAAGGCAAAATAAAAAAACATTATCGAAAATACCGAAAAACAGTTCAAATTTGCGTTGTTGGCGCTCAATTGCTGGGCTTGTGCAACAATCATTTGGCGTCACTCGCAACTTTTTTTCCCGAATTTCTCGTACCCAATTGGATAATTTAATTAGTGAAAAAGCAGCTTTTACCTTTTTCTGAAATTCAGAAGAGCCTTCTTGCGCGTCCATTTTTTTGTAATTAAAATATAATTAACTTAAATTATTGTCATGGTGCCAAAACAAAATGATGATGGGTGTTGAAAAACTAAATTAAGTACCACCCTCCCCCCCCCCCCCTTAAATACTTAGATCCTTTGAAATAGAAGACCCCTTTTAAGAGGTGTTGAACAATAAAAGACCCCCCTCTATTAGAAGACCCCCCTCCATTATAAGACCCCTTTTGAGAGGGGTTGAACAATATAAGACCCAGGTCTTCTATTAGAGTAAATACGGTATTTATGTACACAATGAAAACCCTTGTTATTCTCATTATACTCTCCTTTCCTGTGAGCATTATTTTTCAATATAATCGATTAAATCGATAACTGCAATGGGAGGGGGGGGGCGGCAAGCATAAATAACCATAATTCCACTAACATCCACTTTGGTAAAACCCAACTCGTTTTTACTTTAATAACGTTTTTATTACTCCAACTCGTTTTTTGTGTTGAAACCTATTTTAATTAAATGGAATTTTTTGAAATTTTACAGGCTATTAGAAAACACTTAGGGCTACCAAATGATATTAAGATTAAAAATAATTGTACTACCGGAGTTAGTGTCCCCTTTTTTTGCAAAATTTTTTTTCAAAAAATTTTTTTTTCCTTTTTTATGCTCTAATCAATTCAGAATAATGGAATAGCATACAAAGAAAAAAAAAATTTGAAAAAGTTTAGCAAAAAAAGGGGGGATACAAACTCCGGTAGTACCAAAATAGTTTGGTAGCTTTGGAGCAAATATGAATAATTTTTGTTGTCTTCATTTAAATGGGTTTTTGACTAACGTCATAGCATCTTTCGAAATATAGTAAAAATTCAATTATTTATAGATTTTTACAAAGAAAAAATGTATGCACACAAATATAGCGATGTGATCACACTTAGTGACGATGGCACTATGAAAGAAGACACCGGCAGTGAGAAACCATTGGCGTTGTTAAGTCATGACAACAATCGACAGACGCCAAGCTACCTTCTCAAACAACGCAAAAAAAGGTGCACAGCGCACACAATCGAGTAAACTTAAAAACGAACAAATATATACAGTCAGGTGCAAAAGAATTGCCCCCAAATTTTTTTTTTTTTTTAAACTGGTTTTCTCAAAAATTAATGGTGGCAAAAAAGTCTTATTTACGCCAAAAGAAAGGTCTATTAGTGCACTAATAAATACCCCAAAACTGCCCCAATAACTCCCTTTGTTGACGAGAAAATTGGTCTGTAGTCGTTATAACTTAGAATTCTCGTTTTAAAACACCTTTCCGGGCCTTTTCGGGGTCGTTTGTTTATCACGAATCCAGCATCAATTTCAAATAATTTCTAAGCCTTGACTACTTCTGGTGTTTTTAGCGAACAAATGGATTTTTTTGTTGAACCATTTTTTTTCTGAAATTTTGGCCGGCGTGATTTTGGCCTGCGTGATCTCGGTGACGGGATTTCGGCGGCGTGAAATCAGTCGAAATAGATGCCGGATTCGTGGTCAGCGACCCCGAAAACGCCCGGAAAAGGCATTTTACACGAATTTTTATTTAAAACTAAAAAAGAAAATTTAACATAAAAAACTGTTAATGTGGGTTTGGTTTAATTTCTTTTAACTGATCCGCTCACATGAACAGGGACATCAACGACACACATCAGCAGCACCAGCAAAAACAGCGACTTGCGCAGACATTGGCCGGCAGAAAAGGCGCCACAATTGCCATCACTCGCCAACACCCGCTGGGCATAAAAAAACAGTTGGACTCCGAGGTGGGGGTCCATTAAAAGTGGCTATTTTAAGATGGTTAGAGTTAAATTAAACAAATATTAAATAGTGAATATTTGAATTTTGTGAGTGAATCAAAATATTACAGGGTGACAAATAAGTCCTGTCCCACTTATTTATTTGTATAACTTTCGTTAAACACAATCAAAAATTACAAAAATACAATCAAAATGTGCAGAAACGAATATGGAAGAAATACGATCAAAAGATTTCGAAGTGACCCCCCTTTGCTTTAATCCAGAGACGGAGACGTGCCGAAAAATTTTCGCAAATAGCACGCAACTCCGTGCGAAAAATTTTTTATTTTCCGGTTAACAGTGCGTTTGCTCACACCGAAAATTGGCGCAGTTTTTGAAGAAGCCATTCCACTTTTGGCCAATGATATTATTGGTTGCCGATTATTAGCCATTATTGAGAATAGAACAGGCTTTAAAATGAATATTTAATTAAGAAAAAAGGCTCATTGGTTCAAAAGATATTCAAAAGTGGGACAGGACTTATTTGTCACCCTGTAGCTAATTTTTTTTGGACGACGCCTGACTCGTACAGGGCGAACTCGTACAACCCCGACTCGTACTTTTTACCATAAAAAATATAAATCAGAAATTTAACCGAAAAATTACATTGGTATTAATAAATCGATTTTCACTGAAAAATACATAAAAAAAAATTCATAAAGACATTAATATTAATCCAATGATGAAATTCGAAGTCGAAAAACTACAAAAAAAGGAAGAAAAAAAAATTTTCGTCATTCAATTGCTCGGTGCTAAGTCCGTTCTGATCTAGAATCGCCTCTGCTTGTTCCATTCGGCTAGTCCATCTTCTCGCGCTCGATGATGGAATCAATTTATGCGGTCAATGCCAATGATTGAGTAGGCGGTTGACCTTTCTTGGCGTAGCTAACTTTCTATAAAAAAAAAAATGTGTTTTCGAAGAAATTAGGCAATAATTATAAGCCTATTTAGTAGAGGTGCGCCGTGACTGATAAAACCCGTGAAGCGTGAACCGTGACCGTGACCGTGAATTGACCCCGTGAACCGTGACTGTGACCGTGAATTGACCCCGTGAACCGTGACCGTGAATCACGACGCACCTCTACTATTTAGTACCGGTGTATAACATGGTTATATGACACTGGTTTTCATATGAAAATTAAAAAATAGTTAAGTCAGTGTAAAAGAACAAAAAGCTAACAAGGGAACATCCAGTACTGTATCCAAATCACTTTAAATCCAGTTCATCGTGTAGGGCATAGTCGACGGTAATAGTAAGGTTTGTCCCCCCCCCCTTTTTTTGAAAAAATAAAATTTTGAAAATTTTCATGTCATGTCATAAAAACATGTCTTAAGGGGTTTTCGGGGTCGCTGATCACGAATATGACATCTATTCCGGCCAAATTCGAATCCAAAATCGAAAATTCAAATTTTTTAAAACGATTTTTACGAAATGTAGGGTCAGGGATTCGAAATTGGCCGGAATAGAAGTCACATTCGTGATCAGCGACCCCGAAAAAAACCCCTAAGCAGCTCGGGATTTTCCCTTGTAAACCTCTTCTTCAGTAACATTTTCTTAATGACGAGAAAAAAATGTGTTTGGTTTGTCCACCCTCTGTCCATTGTCATAGAGCGCTTTTCTTGTTTGCAAGTGTCTTCTTTGCGATTTGTTTTGCATCTCGAATTTTACGGCAGCCAGCATAGACGTAACGGAGCTCAGTCAATTGTTCTGAGTTAGCTTGTGTCCATTTGTAACAAAGATTTGGATTAACGAGTTGATTAGAAATCATCAAGACTTGGAGCCAACCTTTAACTGAAAAAACACCTAAAAATTATTGGATTAACGGAATATATACAAATAAATAAGTGGGACAGGACTTATTTGTCACCCTGTACATATTCGGAGATTTTCGTAGATCAGTTTTTCTTTTTTTGATTCCGTCAATTTATGGCATCGAAGCACTTTCTTTCTTCTTAGTGTGCCATCTGGATGGCCTGCCTAATAATAAAAATCAGTTAAATCAAATGTCGTTTTCCCTAATGAATTGATTAAAGTAAAGTAATTACATGAATCTTAAATAACAAATTATTAGGTACAATTGAGTCTGAGCATAGCGGTTTCATACTTTTTTTTAGCGAAAGTCCTTCCCTCATCCGTTACCACTGCCTCCGTCCAAAGATGGAACAATGTCAACAACATCAGCAAACATGCCTGGTAGCAAGGAAAATGGCGGCAATTCCCTTCCGTTCAAAAACAACATTTTGGTAAAGGGTTGGAGGAGTGGGGGAATTCATGGTAATATGTAGTAGGGCCTGGTTGCCGTCCCTATTGTGAAAAAAAATTTTAATTCTAAAGTTGTAAAAAGCATACTTCTAGGGATTTGCGGGGTTACTGATCATGAATCTGAGTAGGGATTTGCGGGGTTACTGATCATGAATCTGACATCCATTTGACCACTTAGCTTCATTTAGTGCATTTGCATCGGTTTTCGTCAATAAATGTGGATCTTGGAAAATTTTGAACTTTAGATTTTTTTTTTGTTCATTCGGATCAGGGGTTCAAAATTGATAGAAACAGAAGCCGCTCCCTGGTAGGGTGTTTTTTGCGATTTTAAAGAATTAAAAAAATTTATCAAAAAATGGGGGGACCGGCACTACTTCCTATTACCGAATTCATGCCAAAACAAATAAATTTGTTTAGTATTGTGGGCAGAAACGGCAACAGGCCCTAGAATTTCTTTCCGAGTCCAAATTTACGCCGCTAAACAAAACGGTTGGTTTACTCGGTTTTTGTGTTCAATTTATATCAAATGTTATTGCCTTGTTTCCTCTGTTTTATGTATTTAATAACGCTTCTTTTTAATTTATCTTTAACTAACCTAAATTATTAAAATAATCACGTTTTCCTAGTCATGTTAAGATTTTCTATGATAATCTAAAAATTTACTATCAAAAGTATGCTGTTAGGTTTGATGTTAATTAAGTAAATATGCAAAATGAAAAATTACAAAGAAATAAACGAAATTATGTACAAGGAGTTACAAATATGGGGCGAGATTATATCGTTTTTTTAGCTAGTGAGATTTTGTCGGCACACTTTAATTAAAGAAAATTAAATTTTGAAAATTTGTCGACGAATCGTTCGTTTTTGGCTGTGTCGATGAATCGTCGCATCGACCAATCATGGGTCAGCGGTATTGCAATGCAGTAAAATTTGAAGCCATTATGAAAAATTATTTTGAAAATGAGCCAATGATCTTATGCATTGTTGAAATTCAGCATAGTATTCGTAGTTCCATAGAGCGAGCCGATGCCCATCTCTTTTAAAGCGCTTCTCCCGAGATACTCTACTTCAGTTGGTCAATAAGAAAACAAAATCAGCAACCCAAATGAGAGTTTTATCTTTCGCATCCGACTTCATTCTGTTATTCGGCGAGTGTCTTCGCTACCGACGAAAGAATATTACATTGCTTCTACGCCCATTCTTCAATATATGCCAAGCCGTCATTCACTTCTGGACAGCCTTGGTGGAACTCAAGTATACGCCAAAACAATTCATCAATTTATGAAAAAAATTTCCGCATCCTATAAGTATACCACTTATTCTTCATTCAGGTTCTTATATACCTGAATAATTCATGTTGACATTGACCAGATACAGTCTTACACATGTAAATATATTTTTTTTGTTTGGTAACATGTTCGCTATTTTTTCGTTTTTTTGCAGTTAACTCCAAACCGAAACACTTATGACATTGATGTCCCGGGATAATTGTTTGCTGTTCCCAGATAATCCATCATAAAGACCCGATACTTGTCAATTTGTTGTTGCTGTTTTCTAATTTTGTTATTTTGGTGTTGCGACTTTTGCGGCCAAGACATTTGCGACCCAGACATTTGCGGCCCGACTTTTGCGGCTATGCCCAAAATTGGTTTCAAATTTATGTTGAATTAATCCCAAATTCCTTAAAAAGCTTTAAGAGAGGCTAACCCATGAAATTGGTCCGAGAACTGCGTTCTTGGAGATTTTTGAGAAAAAAAAATCATAAATTATAAAAAGACCCCAATGGATTACTTAAAGAGCCAAAAATGATGCTCTCTTCATTATTAATCGTTTTAGGGCATTTTGGATTAAGGCAATTCAGTTTGAAACCGATTATAGACATAGGCGCAAATGTCTTGGCCGCAAATGTCTGGGCCGCAAATGTCTTGACCGCAAATGTCTGGGCCGCAAATGTCTGGGCCGCAAATGTCCGGGCCGCAAAAGTCGTATCCTTTAATGTCTTAATTGAAATATTTAATTTGCTTAATGTCATTTTTAGGGATGCGATTTTTAGGTAAGAAAAATCCTAGAATAGGTATTTAAATAGGTAGAAAAAAATCTCAAAATAGGTATTAAATAGGTACAAAAATTCCGAAATAGGTACGAAAATAGGTAAATAAATTTTTTTTTATTAACGATTTTTGAGCACAAAAAAATGGTCATTTTCCTTTGTTGGTGTTAAAAATCAGAAATTTTCGAGATTTTCGGCGTAAAACTCATTCAAAAGGAAGGGGGAAAGATCTAAAAAAAGTTCCATATTTGCCAAAAAAAAATTGGCTTTTGAGGTTATTTTTTTAAGAAAAAGTTCCTGTTTTTAGGGGTATACTTTTTTTAAATTTTAAAAGCCCATCTTAGGGGGTCTATTTTTCATTTTTTATGGTATTTTCCTTATGAAATTACTCAAAATCCTGAAAAAAGGTACCAAAAATGCCGAAATAGGTATCAAATTAGGTACCTAGGTAATAGGTAGGAAAATCCCGAAATAGGTAAAAATAGGTATTATAAAAGTGGGTGTAGAAGCTCCAAACCAAGCTAAAAACTCGTTTTTTATGCTTATCTCAACGTTACAAGTGCGCAAAAATTTTAGGTATTTAACTAAAAATCGCATCCCTAGTAATTTTCTTTTTGTTTTTCCAACTTAATTATTTTTTAAATGGTCTTAAAGTACTATTACTTTAAGCAAAAACTCAAGATCGGAATGCTTTCAAATGGAGCAAACAATTTCAAGCGCTTGCAACAGGACAACATAACATTGTGAGTTATTTCGGGTAGGGGACTATTCATTGCCGCCGTTTCATTGCCAGCCGTTTCATTGCCAGCCGTTTCATTGGCAGACGTTTATTGCCAGCTGTTTCATTGCCAGTAGGTTTCTAACAAGGGTTCGGCACGGTATCGGTATGGTATCTTTCGGTATAACGTTCGATATTTTTTGATATAACCGTTCGGTATACCGACCAAAGTATTTTAAGATACCATTTTCCGCAAACTCAGCCCAGTTTTTTGAAAACCTAACACTAGTTATTTGAAAACTTAGCATAGTTTTTTTTGAAATCCTAACCAAATACAATGTGGTACTGAAAGAAACCAACTGGCAATGAAACGTCCTGTTCCGGTTATTTCAGATGGAGCTGTTTCAAATATTTTCTTCAAATATTATTTAACATTTATACTATTAATAATTAAAAAATACCTTCATTCAACAGGTTCTGCAACAACTATCTAGAAGCGCACAAAAAGAGGGCCGCCGTGAGCTTTAATGTCGCCGAGGAGGAATTTGCCGGACAATTCCAGGTTATCCATCACCAAGGATTGAAAACATTGACCATTGTATTGGCACGAATTTGTGAAGGCAGTTCCATCGATTCAACTGCACGCCTCTTGACTCCCGTGACGATTTTTTGCGCTTCGACATTGGCAATGTTTGATTGGTGTGTGTGTTCAGTGACCATTTTGATAAAATTATTGCGTAAATCAGTGTGTATTCCTCCACAGCATTCGTCCTTTTGTTCGCATCGCCAAAATATTATTTCATTGTCGGCATTATATCTGTCGAAGATGTTGAGGAAACCGTCGTTCGATAATTTTTCCATCTTGCCTTTTAGTTTTAATTTCTGCCATATTTCTTAAAGAAAAACCTATTAAAGAATATACATAAAAAAAAGCAAATTCTAGATTTTTATAAAGTCGGCGCCGAAAAATGCATTTTATAACGTGCGCCGATTCGAGCGCGTCGAACTGAGCGCGCCTAACTGAGTGGTCCCGGGATAATTCAGTGCCGCCGATTCAGAGTGAGGCTGATTCAGAGTGGCCGATTCATTGTGCCGCCAAAAAGGACAATTCAGTGTCAGCAAATTTTTGGTATTTTATTGGTAACATGTGATTTCGTCAGTGGTGATTTCGTCAGTGGTGATTTCGTCAGTAAGTGATTTCGTCAGTAAGTGATTTCGTCAGTAAGTGATTTCGTCAGTGTTAGTGAGTGATTTCGTTGTTTTTTGACTTTCTTATGGAGTGAAAACATTTAATTAATTAAGGATTTAATTAATTTAAAGAAACCTTAAATTAAAATTTGCAATTAAAAAATAGAAACCGTCACGCTTATTCAAAAAAATTCAACCTTTACTGTTTACTTTGTTTGTTCATTTCCCAAGTCTCGTCACCCATTTGGTATTATTAACTCGAGACTTCCCTCCATATTTTCTGCACTCCTTGAATTAGTCGATGTCCTTAGTCCGGTTTTCTGTCTGACAATCGAAGCGTGGGCATGAGCAGACCAGTTATAGCGGATCCGAGTATCTTTTCGACTTAAAAGTTTTAAACAACTACGTCGTCGAATTTGTTTGTTGATGCTGACGGTTCAAATAAGTAGGTCGAATGACTACACAACATAACCATATAACTGTCTTTATTTTAAATTGCTTGTAATATTTTGCTTGTCATATCTTTATTTTTAAAAATTCTTTCTCACTGACGAAATCACTTACTGACGAAATCACTCACTGACGAAATCACTCACTGACGAAATCACTCACTGACGAAATCACTCACTGACGAAATCACCGGGAACCATTTTATTCTATGACACAATAAGAAAAAAAAATTCGCACTCTGAATCGGCCACTCTGAATTGTCCGTGTCCGTAAAATGTGCTATTTCTGATGAAATTGTCACCCATTTACTTCATTCATCCTCCGTTATGGTTGGGCATGGATAAGCGCCTTAGGCAAAAAAAAAACCTTGGTTTTTGTGGATTCTGGGGTAAAATCAACAAAGATGGATCAAATTTGCCGCGGTCGCGAAAACGCCGCGGATCGCGGTACGCGTCCCATCCCTGCCGCCGGCCCCTATTTCTTTTAATTTCTTAAAAATTTTAAAATAAATAAGGGTAAAATTTTGTAGAAAATAAAAAATAAAGTATTTAATTTTCTTATTGAATAATTTTTTGAAATGAGGCTTTTGCAATGTAAAAAATGTAATTGTTTGAAGAACTTCATTAATAAATAAAATTACAATTGGAAATCGCATTTTGTAACCGTCCCCAGCCCATCAGGGAAATGATGAGTGGAAGAGTGAGGGGGGGGGGGGGGGGGGGGGGGGTTAAGGGGGATGAGCAAATGGAATGGCTGCCGAATGGTAAAATGTTTGAAAGGGAAGATCGATTCTTCCAATAAAATTCTCTATCTGTTAATGTATTTGTTTTTATATAGAAATGGAGAAGCAAAAAAATGAAAATAGTAATGGAGAAAGACAAAAACAAATTCTCAATTTCTGTTCGTTTCTCTAAGTAAAAAAGCTCATAAGTAGGGCTGCCAATTATATGGAAATCCATAATTTTCCTGAACTCGGAACGGCCTGAAACGCATGTAAAACATGTTTTTAGCTTGATTTGAAGCTTCTAGGATGGGTTTTTAAATCCATATTTTCAAAGACGCGTTTAGGACTTTGTAACTTTGTTCTTTGTTGACCAAATTTTACAATTTCTATATCAATTGAAAGCTTTAAGTGTTTCGAAGGTATGAATAAGCTATTGCTAAGCGATTGACCAACTTTTAAAAAAGTTACAACTTGAAGAACGCAAAAAAGTCAGAAATTTTGTATATTTTTATTCATAACTTTTTTATAGGCAGATAAATATTTTTAATTTTTAGAGCGCTAATAGAGTCCATAAGCAGCATCCGAAAGACACTAAGTTTAAAAAATTTGGTTGCCTAAGAAAAAAGTTATGGCGTCCGAAAGTTGGCTGGCGCCCAATCGTGAGCGCCCAATTGACGTAGACCGCATATTTTGGCATTTTGGGAAAATTTCATGAAAAAATGCAATAGAAACGAAAAATACCTCCAAAATTTTTTTAAAAATATCAAAAAATGCCCTCAAAAATAAAGAAAATTCGAGTTTTTCTAAAATTTTTTCAATATTACTGATCAAAAAAATTGATATCGAACGCGTTTTTCACCCCAAAATTTGGAAATATATCTCATTTGCAATTATAAACAACGCTAAATTTTTTTTGAAAAACTTGCACTACTTTGATAAAATTTTATGCCCATATTTTGGTCCATATTTGACCATATTTTGGCTTTTTTCCATATTTATGTCCATATTTTGCGATTTTTGATCCATATTTTATGGCCATATTTCGCGATTTTATTTCCATATTTTTGGCAGCCCTAATCATAAGACAGCACCAGAAAAGACTAGCAATTCGATAACTACTAAAACTTTTACATACGACTGCTCTTGGTAAGTTCATAAGCTTGCAAAATTTCAAAAAATTTGGTCCAGCTAATAAAAAGTTGTTCAAAAAAGTTCGTAAAAAATCGACTTATTCAAGATTTCGACCAAATTTTTATGAAATTTTGCATCTTATAGAACTTACCCCACGCCAGGATGACTCCGACCGCTTTCTCCTTATTTCTTAAACAAATTTTAAGTGTTTTTTCCATTTTTCGTAATTATAAACTTGAAACAGAAACATTTTTGTTATTTATAAACCTGACCTTACTTATCACCGGAATCCCGAAAAACCCTGAAAATCGAAATTTGAATTTTCAAGAAAAACACATGGATTCGGCGGATTCGAAATCAGAACCCTAAATTTTTAGCAAAAAATAAATATTTGTTTTGTTTGCAGTGCACTTTCCAAGACTGTAATAAACGACTGAAAAATAACGTGATGTTCATTTACCACATTTGGGCCCACGTTGCCCAACAGAAACCAATGGACAGCGACGAAAAATTCACCTACTTGCAATTAGTGGCGGAACAACAACAAAATGCCATTGCCAAAGCCAATGCGAACAACAGCAAAAATGGCGTCGTCGGCAGAGGCAATGGCGTTGGGGAAGCGCTGGCATCGGTGGGCGAGCAGCGCAGCGATGTCAGCCGACTGCACATGTGCACGGAATGTTTGTTGGAGCAGCCGACACCGTACAGGGCACGGCTTCATTTAAAGCAATTTAAGGACATCCAATCGTGGCGCCCTCCTTCGCCACTTTTGCACCAAACATGTCGGCACGCATGTGCTTCTGTGCCCGTTCTGTCTGCTCACCTTCAGCGTCCCATCGGCCAGCAAACGCGACAAATTGGTGCGCATGCGTGACTTTGTCAAGCACATGACATACCACGACGGAGGTTTTTTTTCAATTTTCAGAAAATAATCATTGTAAAAAACGGTCAATTTTTTGAATCTTTTAGACAAGTCACTCTACTGTAGCCTCTGTGTGACCCGTGTACCATTCTCACTGCGTCAGCAGATGAAAACGCACAAGGAACAGCATGAGAAGCAGAAGTATGACCAAAAATGGCAGATCCAAACATTGGGTCGGTGAGCGGAACGGACAGAGACAACGACGGGGGGGGGGGATTCAGTCAGTTTGGAACTAAAAACCAAAAATTTGTCATTATGGTTAGATGAAAGAGTGGCGAAATTCCGCTCCCTCCGAAATAAACAAAAAAAACAAAAATTTGAAAAATTTGAAAAAGAAAATAAGATTTTTTTTTTAATTCGGCCGGCAAAAATAATATTTCAAACAAAAATATTTAAATGGATTAAGTATTGTTTGTTTTATTTTTTGTTTGATCGATATTAAACGAGAAGAACTTAGAACGACTTTTTTCTTAAAAAATCCTGTATTTTATTTTTAATAAAAACAAAATCAGGCATCAATATAGGAAGTCCTTGCCCTATTTTTTCGGGTGTAATTTTTATTTTATTAATTTTTTTTTTTAAAAAGATCAACAAGAATCGTTGATTGACTATTTTAAGTCAGAGTAGTAAATCCCAATCATGATTTTCAATTTTTTTTTTCCTCGTATGCGCTTTTTGGCACCGACGGACACCCGGCCGAAAAAAAAACTCTTCTTTCCCCCCCCCCCAAAAAAAATGCTTCATTATGGGCCTGCTTTGAGTTCGAACCGACCACGCTTTTTGTCGAGTCAGCCCCGAACGACCATCGGGTCGACAATAAAATTGAATTGCGTAAATTATATAGTTTTGGACGCTGTCGTGCCGGACAAAAGTCGCGCGTTCGGCAGTGCGGACATGAGCATTGCCCAATGTGTGGAGTGTGGGCAAACGGAGCAGAATCTGAGCAGACACTTTGACAAGGAAAGGCGGTGAGTTTTCCGGGGGAGGCGCTGAAGAAACCGATCATCGACTAAGGCCACTTCAGTCCAAGCCCATAATTAAGAGAAAAAAATTCGCGGGTGGGGGGGGGGCGAGTGGGGTGAACTCAGACTTTTTTTTTTGCTTTGAGGTGTCCGGGAAATTTTAAAAAATCTGGGTGTGATTTATTAACAGATTTGGACTAAAAAAGGTCAACTTTTGGAGGGAACATGAAGACGCCGCCAAAATTACGCCAGAAAAAATTTTTCCAAAAAAAAACTATTTCTTAGAAAATCTAAAAGTTTTTGCAAAAATTTTCGAAAACAAAATTAAAATTTTTAAATCCGTTTCCCTTTCTCCCACAGGCGCTGCAATTTCTGTGCCTTTGCCACTCGCTGTCCTCTCGCGATGGGACGCCATCGTCTGCTGGCGCAATGCAACGCGGCCAACATGGCGCGAATTGTCTGTTTTTCCGCTGCCTCTTCGTCCTCCTCTCTGTTTTCTGTGCCTTTCGTCGTCGTCTTCCCTTGTCCAATTCGCCTGCACTTTCTGCGCCACATTCTGTTCCGTTAATGTGCAGGTGATTATTGTGACTTTATTTAGGGTACATTTATTTCCCTCCCGAGAACTTATGCGAACCTAACCCCCTAGTTTTTTTGAAAACCCAACCTCCTACAGGGCTTTGCCAACAAAAAGAGTTTGCCTCACTATTGTCTCGAATCAAGAATTCTGGGTCAATTTGCTATGACTTTGGAAAAAATAAGCGTGATTACTTTGTAATCACGGCCCATGTCATTACACAAGATTTGTAGGTAAACCAAAAAAAAAAAAACATTTTATTTCTTCAGTTTTTTACGTCCGTTTATTATCAATTTTTCGGAATGGAAGTTGAAAGAAAAACGCGAGTCACTGTCAAGAAATTCATTGACACTTTTTTGATCGAAAAGAAAAAAAGTAATACTATTTTTAGAGCGCTTTGTTCATGTAAGATGTTTCTGTCACGTCTTGGCAACAATTGTTAGACGGACTACGAGCCCATACTATGACAGGCGACTTTCCGTTTATGAGAAATGCCTATTAGAGAATTTTCAGATCGACTGGTCGACTTGTCAAGTTTTGTGACGGCTGCTAAGTTTGTGATTTTTTTCTTTCTTATTGAAACGGTTTAATTTTAGAAACATTCCACAGATTGCCGATGTCGCTGGTTCCTTTTTGCTGGAGCCAGTTAGCACCCGTTGGTTTTTGAATCGACTTCACCCGCTTCAAATCTCATGAATGAAATGAGCGTCTACGAGGCCATTCCGCTTGGTTCAACGGGATTTCTTGTCATTTCCTTTTTATTTGTTTTCCTCAATCACATTATTTTACTCTTATTGGCTAGAGATCTTAAGACTTTCACATGCTATTTCCTTTAGTTGTCCGACATTTGCGAACCGACTTTTGCGGACCGACATTTGCGGACCGACATTTGCGGACCGACATTTGCGGACCAACATTTGCGGACTGAATTTTCGGACGAATTCTAAATTGAAAAATATATTTTCATCCTTTAATTACAACCAAGTTTTCATTTTCCTAAAAATCTAAATTATTAGCGGTCAAACAATACTTTATTGCTCGAATTGATCTTTGTTTGGTTCTTGAAAGGGCGCTGTATGTTTTCGTCAGTAAACGATTTCGTCAGTGAATTTCGCAAATTCGACAGTGAACTATTTCCTTTTTATTTTTTACATTTATTTCGACAGTAATCTAATTCGTCAGTAAATGTTTTCGTCAGAAAAAATTTTATTACTATTAAGTTTTTCTTTTGATATTTTTATGCATTTTCCCATCGAAATATATTAAAGAAAGCATTTTAAATGGATTTAAATGCTGTTAATTGTAAGGAAATATTCACTGACGAAATTATTCACTGTCGAATTTTATCGCTGACGAAATTCACTGACGAAATCGTTCACTGACAAAATCATTTACTGACGAAATCGTTAACCACGCTTGAAAGAGACCTGAATTTTCACTAATTGCTTTATCGTACGGTCGTTAGGCTCTGTATCGTTTGCTTCTATTCCAGATTTTTAGTCCACGTGTATTATCCGATTGATACACCCTAATTCTATCCTGCATAATTATTTCTTCATCTTTTAGCATAGTAATAAATTTGGAAATTTTGTTACTATGTTACTAACTTGCTCTTTGACTTTTATACTCCTCAAACAACTTTGGAAAATTGAAAGTTCAAATGTGATGATTGAAAATAATCATTTTCACTTTTTGAAATTTTTTTTTTTAATTATTTAATTATTTATTTTGTTTCTTAAAAAATATTTTTTTTTAGTTTAATTCGTCCGAAAATACCCGTCCGCAAATGTTGGTCCTCAAAAATCGGTCCGCAAAAGTCGGTCCGCAAAGTCGGTCAGCAAAAGTCGGTCCGCAAATGTCGGTCCGCAAAAGTCGGTCCGCAAAAGTCGGTCCGCAAAAGTCGGTCAGCAAATGTCGGTCCGCAAATGTCGGTCCGCAAATGTCGGTCCGCAAATGTCGCACTACGATTTCCTTTACCTCTTTTTCATCTTTTGCACTATTTCTTTCCTTGGTGTCTACCCTATGAGATATGAAAGTGCTGGCGCGAAAACCAGAGAAGAGAATGAATAATAATGTGAAATAGTGAGAAAAAGATATAAGAAAAGAAGGTTGAGAGAGTGAAATAAAACAAAAATGAACAAAGAGAGAGAACGGGCGGAAAAGAAATCAGACAAAAGAAGAGATACATTAATCTTTCTTCTCTTTCCCTCTTCTTTAAACTTATTTATTACTATCAGAGCATTTCCCCCATATATCCTGCTTTTACCCTTTCATTTATCCCTGGTTCCTCTGTACGGACGATGAAATCTTTTGCCTTTTACTAAAGGTTTCCGTGCAGGGGGACGCTTATGGGTTTACCCCAATTTGGACAGCGCTGTCTCCAGGGAAGGCGCTAAAAATCGTAACAACTTGTAGCTAAAGAAAATTAAATTTTGGTGTGTCTGCTTTTATGTCTGATTATTAGAGACCGGACGGGAACGGGGCCCCGGCGGGGATTTTCCGGGGCCCCCGTTCCCGGTTTTTTATGGAAAATTACCGGGAACGGGGGCCCCGGCAAAAGGGGGATTTTTGCCCCGATTTCCCCGTTCCTGGGTCATCGTCGGTCCCCGTTCCCGGTCAATTGGACCGGGGAAAACGGGGCTAAATTTTCCCATTGATGCGCCCTAATTCTTGAAAAAATCCCCGTCAAAAATCACTTTTTGTGCCTAATTTATTATCAAAATATACTCAAATTTTAAAATTTTCATCGACGGCACCTGTCGTAATCGCCGGGCATTCAGACATTATAAAATTTTTCATAATAATGCAAAAATAATCTTTTTTTAAAAACCTGTTAAAAAATGGCCATAAATTTGCAAAATTTCTTCCGGTGTCGCCTATTGGCACCACCGAACTCACATTTGCATAGGTTTCCTCAAAATTTTCTCAAAAATCTCCAAGTGGTCAATTTTTGTGCAAAATTTGCTAATAAAAATACTTAATAAATAATATTTATTTATTTATGCGGACAAACCACAAGGTACATTTGTACACTTATTGTGGTGAAATGAAGTCATTACATAAACAAATGAAAATTAAACCATCATAAAATGACAGAGTAAAATAAAGAACAACGAAAATTGGATGTCAAAAAGTGTCAGCCCTAAGCCATTGAGGATTGGTTTCGTAAAAGACCCTTAAACTCTTTAATGCCATTTATTTCCATTGCCACTTTGGGTAACTTATTCCATTCATTTATTACCCTAATGAAAAAATTTGGTTTGCTTTTGGCCTTTCTTCTCTTATTTTGTAAAAGCAATGGTTTTCTTTTTGACCGTATTGTCTTAGTAAAAAACACTTCAGGATCAAGGTGGGTTAGTCGGTTTAAGATCTTATATGCCATAATCAGATCTGTAAGATTCCTTCTGAACTCTAGTTTTTCTAAACCGCAGATTTTTAATCTTTCTTCATATGGACGCTTGATCAGTCCGGCTCTTTTGAATACAATTCGGGTGAAATATTTTTGAATTTTTTCAATTTTATCAATTTTTCCCCGCTTTTGAGGATTCCATATTTCTGTTGCATATTCAAGGCGAGGCCTGACATATATTTTATATGCGTTAATTAGTAGTTCAAGCTTTCTGGTTTTTAAGATTTTTAGAGTTTGATAAGCAGCAAAATATGCACTTTTAATAACAGAATTAATGTGTTGATTGAAAGTGACTTTATCATCAACTATAACACCTAAGTCTCTGATACATTCAGCTTTCGGAATTTCTTCCCCGAAAAGAAAATGAGTTCTTTTCTGATTTTTTTGCCCAATATAGAGTACAGAACTTTTTTCTTTTGAAATTTTTAAACCATTTTCTATTGACCAATGTTCAAGTGCCATAAGTGCTTCAGTAACTTTTCCATTACTGTCATCATTTTTGTGCGGGAAATATATTTTTACATCATTAGCATACATCTTAATTTTGATCCCTTCAGGCATACATTTAGGAAGATCATTAACAAATATCAAAAATAATAAGGGGCCCAGTACGCTTCCCTGCGGAACTCCCGTATAAGTTAGAAAAGGCTTGGAAAAAGTATCATTTATTTTGACCCTAAATATTCTTTCTTTTAAGAAATTTTCGATAAACTTGTACACTTTTCCAGCTATTCCTGCGCTGGCTATTTTCCTTAAAAGCAAATCGATCGGAACTGAATCAAAGGCCTTCGTGAAGTCTATATATATTACATCAATATTTTGGGTTTCTTCTAAGGCTTCATAAATATCATTAAATACTGTTAACAATTGCGTGTTGGTCGACCTTTGACTCAAAAATCCAAATTGTTCGGGATCAAAAAAAATTATTTCTACGAAGATATTTGATAATTTGGGAAACTAAAATCCGTTCGAAAGTACGACAAAGCGTACAGGTAATAGAAATAGGTCTGTAATTTCCAGGGTTTGTCATTTCTGATTTTTTATGAACTGGTACAATGAAAGATTCCCTCCAGATGTCCGGAATTGATCTTGAATCCAAAATTAAACGGAACAATTCAGTTATAATTGGGGCCAAGATTTCGGAACATTTTTCAGTAAAATATACGGTATCTTGTCTGGTGAACTCGAATTTTTATTTGGCAATTTCTTAAGCATTTTCAAGACTGATAATAAATCAAATTCAATATCAGTGAAAGAGACTGTTAAACCCCTGGAAGGATAAGATTGGCCGTAGGATGATTCAGGTTTGAGTGTAAATGATTTTTGAAATTCTGTTCCAAATAAATCACACTTTTCTTTATCTGTTATATATATTTTTCCATTCTGGTCTATAAGGCTTGGGATTGGATGATGAGAGTTGGTTTTATTGCGAACAAATTTATAGAAAAAATTTCTACCTTTCTCTATGGCCAATCTCTCCTTTTCTTCATAAAATTTTTTTAATTGTTTTTTCAGATTTATACAAATAATTTTGTATTCAAGCTTACTGTGGTTTTGAGAGGATTTTCCGATCGATTTGTGCAATTGTTGTTTTTTCCTGTTAAGGTTCCTTATAATTAGGGGATACTGTTCTTTTAGTATCTTATTTAGTGGTTTCAGAGGAACCCATTTATCAAACAACTCCATTAATTTATTAGTAAAAAGTGCATATTTATCATTTATAGTAAAAACGTGAGTCAGACAGGTCTGCCATTTGAAAAATGCAACTGATGTA
The DNA here is from genome assembly GCA_039877585.1 of Heterodera filipjevi. Classification (NCBI taxonomy): domain Eukaryota; kingdom Metazoa; phylum Nematoda; class Chromadorea; order Rhabditida; family Heteroderidae; genus Heterodera; species Heterodera filipjevi. The sequence goes on from JBDPZO010000002.1 coordinate 13,182,339, forward strand.
TTTAATTTATCAAAATTATTTTTCTTAAAGTCCCTAATTTTAAGCTTTGGTATTTTAGTTCGGATAATTTTCGTAAGGATATTAAAGAAAATCATTTTGTGATCTGAATTAGGAAAAATTTCACTATTCTCAACATTTTCAATAAGGTGTTTTGGACCTGAAAAAATTAGATCCAAAATAGAGTGTTCTCTAGTGGCGTGTGAAACATGCTGATAAAGATTGTTTGAAAGACTAAAATCCTGGATTGTAATGGCATATTGATTATTTTCCTTTTCGAAATTCTTCCAATCCGCTTTTGGGATATTAAAATCCCCGCATATAACAGTCCTTTTTCCAATATAATTTGATAGGAATTTAAACAATCTTTTTGTGTTTTTCAAAGAGCAGTTCGGAGGTCTATATACACAGATAAGATTTAGTGCATGATCAGAAAGTAGTTTAACGACAATATACTCACATTTAAATTGGGATTCATTTTTAATTATCTGAAAACTTATACCATTTTGGACCAATATTGCTACTCCACCACCCTTTGATTTGCCTCTATTTGCTACTATTGGGTTATATAAACCGTTTCCTGTTAAATCCGATAAAATCGGTATATTACTATTTAACCATGTTTCAGTTATACAGGCAATTTTTGGCCTTGACTGTTCTAAGAGGAAGTTTAAATCTGCGGTTTTATTCACAATGGATCTGGCATTAAAGAGAATACATTTTAAGATTTCAGTTTTTTGTTGTTTGTCCTGCGTTTCCTATGCCCTAAATGGCTTAGGGTTTGGGATAATTAAGTCTTAATTTACGTTTAAACTTTGACATAGGCTTTAGCTAGCTTAATTCTAGGCTTTTATGTTTTCATTTTTTAACAAAAGCCATTTTGGCTTTTTTTTTGTGCCATTCGGAACTCGGTTTTTTTTTTGTTCTATTCGGCACTCGGACCGGTAGCCGGTCTACCGACACCGCCGGACCCCTACCATGCCATTAAAAAAAGATTGAATATATGTTTATAAACTAAAACAACTTTATTTTCAATTTCCATTTTATTCAACTCTCATTAAATAAGCGATGCAAAATGAAATGAGAAATCCTCCGATTGTTCCCTTCCCCAAATGGTGCCTTTCTCCGCTGTTTCCCATCGTCCCTTTTTGGCTCTCCGTTGTTTCTCCCAATTTTCCCTCTCTTTCCCCTTTTTCCATCCAATAATCTTCGCCCTTTTCTTTGCCCTCCGTCGAAAATTGTCCACCATTTTTGTTTTCATCTGTCGGTGCCGCCAAAATGTCAACAGATTGATGACATTGTGCCGGAATTCGCAGATGGCCCCGCGAGATTTGATGGATGCGCATGAATGACTGTCGAATTGCCGCAGAGAGCTGGCGTGAAATCTGCATAAAATGGTGTTAAATGATTGCACTAATCGATACCATCCAATCAATCAATAAAACAATAATCCATTTTAGTTTTGGTCAATCAATAATAATTCAATTAATCTGCCAATTGTTTTACCATTGTCGCATTTTTTGTGCACTTTTGTGCAGTCCTTTGATAGCACTTTGTGTATGCGTTCATTTGTCTGCAAAAATGGCCAAGCATTTTCGGTCTTTCGCCACTGTCTGTCGTCGCATTTGGCGCGTGGCACCGTTGGCCAACGACCGCCAACCGTTTGCGCTGACAACTGATGAATTCCGAAAAAACTGAAAAAAACAATTCCAAAAGCGAAAAGAGAGAATTTAATGAGGAAATTGCTTTGCTTTTGTGCGCCTCTCTCTTATGGATGCCATTTTGCCCCGGAAATAATGGCATTGGCCGGGTTTTGGTGTCCGTGCCGGGTTTTCCGTTTTGCTGGGTCTTTGGGTTTTGTGCCAGGTCTATTCATTAAATTTATTTGGATTAAAATACGTTAAAAATTGAAAAAACTATCAAAAAAATTAATAGTTTCTCTCTCTTTCTCTCTCCTTTTATCTCTCTACATTTCTCTCTTTCTCTCTCCTTTTATCTCTCTCTCTACATTTCTCTCTTCGTCTTCTCTCGCTCTCTTCATCTCTCTTTCTCTCCCCATTTCTCTCCCCATTTCTCTCTCTCTCTCTCTGTTTTACTTTTTGGGTGGGCGAAAAGCGTTAGACAGACGACCGTCCAATGGTCGACATTTGCCATTTCCACCAACTTCAGTCTGTTCTCCTCACAACTGAATTATTTTTAATTTTCAACAATTATTTTTCTTCAAAACTTTTGCCCCCACTTCTCTGTGCACTTTTTGAATTTGTCGATGGAACTGATAAAAAAAAATGTTTTTAGCATTTTGTTTTTTCGGCACTTGCAAATCCATTCGGTTTTACGCTGAACAACAACATTGTTCGGGCTGTTCCGAATCAGCATGTCCAACGGACTTAGTGCCATCAAAAGCAAAGGGACAGGCGAAACGGGGGGACGAGTGGGGAATCCGAGAATGGCACTCATCGAATGGCGAAAGACAGTGGAACAATTGCGGACGCATTGTTGTGCCGAAACAACGAGAAAAAGCGAAAAAACTTGGGGGAATTTTGAGGGAGGGGGGAGGGCAAAAAAAAAAGAAAAAAATATACCGAAAAAAGTCGGAATAATTAGCAGAAGAAGAAGTGGACAAAGATCAATGTGGCAATGGGAAAATCGAAATGATGGCATTGGCGGAATGGATAATGAAAGTTTCAAACAATTTCCGGAGGTTTTCAGCGTCACTATTCATGTATCGAGTATGCGTTTGACTAATGCCGAAACGCGGATTCAGACTCGAACGAAAGCTAAATTTTCCTTTTAATGCCTTATGATAAAAAATGTCAATAACCAGAAAGGTGCAGCGACATTTGCGCCCCGAGACCAAGCATAAGTCTGAGAACCAACTAAACATAGATTTTTTAGTATTTTTCAATAGTTCTCGATGTACTCTATTGGTATACCAAAAATCAAAAAAATTGGTCTTATTTTGAAAAAGTTATGATAAAAAGATTACAAAAATGTCGATTTTTGCAGATTTTCTTGTTTTTCAGGTCATAATTTTTTTGTAACTTTACTAATTTTTTTTATTTTTGGTAAACTAATTGAACTCATTAAGGGCATTTGAATGATACTAAAAATCTTAAACTTAGTTCGTTCTGAGATTTTCTCTGGGCATTGGGGCGCAAATGTCGGTTAACCACCAGAAAATGTATTAAACAATAATAGCAATTGAGTTTAGTTGAGAAAACAGAAAATGTCATAATATAATTCTTGACTTTTTGTCCGAGTCCGGGATTAATTTGAAATAAATATTAGGACCCTAAAACCCCTTGGAAGCAATGTTCATATGGCTTTTCAAAATTTTTCACAAAAATGGGGTGGGCGATAAAGCTTTGTATTTCCCCAATTTCTGTAGAGGAAGAAGAAACTGGCGGAAAGCCAAACAAAGGGCCAAAATTATTCGTTTTGAGTAAAAAAGGAAAATGGCGGGAAGAGAATTAAGGGAGGGCGCAGAGGGAGGGGGGGGGAGAGAATGTTATTCGCTAATTCGATTATTTAGTCTTTAAAATTTATCGAAAAATAAAAACAACAAATAAAAAAAATCATCAAAAATTGATCATTTTTTGTCAAAGTCTGTTTCCAAAATAGAGTCAAATTTTGAAAAATTTTCCCGGCGGCGCACATCGGCACCGGGGATGTTCCAGTTCGGAAATCGGGTCGGGGCGGCCAACAACGTCCGGGTCGGCTTTTGTGCTGTGGCGAGAAAGAGACCGAGGGTCGGGATTCAAGTTTCGGACCAATTGAAAAATCCTTATTTGGTCAACAAAAAAGTTCAATCAAAAAACTCCTAAATTAGTAAATTTGTGATGCAAAATCTCCAAATGAATATTCGTGCGAATCTTTGAATAAACAATTACCAAAATCTTTTTAAAAGCCTTATTTGGGGGGGTCATGTCATCTTAAAAAAACCCAGTAAAAAGCATCAATTTAAAAACTTTAATGAGGTAGGGTCCGGCGGTGCCGATAGACGCCGCCGGGAAAATTTTTGAAAAAATATATGAAATTATAAAGAAAAAATCCCTAAAATGTCATTTTATGAGTTTTTAACACATGGGATTACTTCTTTTCATAATTTTTGAATTTTCCGAACTGATTGTCGGGTTTCGGGTCGGGGTGGTCAAAAAGTTAATGTCGGATTTCTGGCTTTGCGTGACGCGGAACATCCCTGATCGGCACCGCCTCCTTTCAATATTAATTTAATGTCTCATTTCAAAGCCCAACAGTTAAAAAAAATTACGAAAAGGGTCGCTTTAATAGAGGGCTTCTCATAAACAATAATCCAGCTTAGAAGCTTCAAACAATAATTTTAGATGCCCTTCAGCGCCTTTCCAGTTGAAATGTGTATTTATCGTTCACAGAAAACGGCACAAATGCGACAACATTTACCAATAACAAATTGATCAATCAAAAGGAAAAAGGACGGCAATTTGGTTGAACGGATGGGTCAATTGCCACTTAATCACCTCTTTTTCCTCCCAATTGGTCCATTTTTGCTCATCTCGCGCAATTGGACAACGGACCAACAAAAATTGGGAATTGTCACGCCGTTTCAGTGTCAGCCGTTCACCAGTCGAATTGTTGATCAGTTGAAATGGCACAACGGTAGTAATACCATAAGATAAAAACGTAATAACAATGATAAAATTGGCACGGGAAGAAGCACCGGCAAATGCCTGAGAAAGGAGAGAAACCAAATAAACAACATTTGGACCAATTCCAAACTCTGTTGATTCAAAAAAAAATGGAATGACAATTTTATTTATTTATATGGACTAATTCATTTTCAATAAATGCCCATTTCGAATATTTTAATTGGATTTAATCCTTAAAATAAACTAAATGCATTGCAAAATTTACCATTTTAAAGGCACAAATTTTTGCTGACCAATGCGTAATTAAACTGAATTCGCATTGAATCATTTTCGGAGCACTGTCCGGCAGCAGAAGAGGCGAAAACAACCATTTGGCCACCAATTGTCCATCTGTCGCATTGACACTATCATTAGTCGGAAAGGCAGGGAAAACATCGAAAAAAGAACGGATTAATCGAAGAGATGGGCAATTTCTGAGAAAGGACGGCGGCACAAATTGACGAATTCGGCGAAGACTTATGTCGGTGTCCAAGAAAATGCCACGAATATTGTTCTTGATCAGTGGCCAAATGTTGTGCATAATTAATTTCAAAGCGTCATTGTCGGCTGATGCAAGCTTCAAAAATGTATCACTTGAGGCGAAAGTATGGCGAAAAAGACGCAGAAAATCAACGACATTCTGATCAATGTAACTGAAAAATGGAAGGAAATATTATTCATAACTCTAAACCAGTCATTGCTTATATTAATAATTCTTTAGAGTAAATTATTCTCGGGAAGAGAAATGAGTACCGAATTCCCCGGAAAACGAATTATTTTTTGTTCCAATTCTGGTTCGAAACCAAACAAAAACTTTAATTTTGTACATATTACCTTATCAAAATGAATTCAAATCCGACGACTTTCTTCGGCGGTGGCACTTTGGGAATTGGCAGCAATTGTTCTTTTTCATTGACTATTTGCATTTTTTTAGCGCCATTCTCTCCCTTTTTACATTCAATTTTCATTGGATCCAATGTCCATTTTCGTGTTCTGAAGTGTTCATCGACGTAATAGTCAAATCGGTGGCTGAGCAGTGCAATTTCGAGGCCAAGTTGACGAGGCGCAATCAAATCGAACACCGCCAGCCAACCGTCGGCACAGATTGGGCTGAAAAAATGGCAAAAATTCGAAAATTATAAAAAGAAATGTTAAAAATACATTTCATTTTCCATCTTCGGTTGTTTCGCTTCGTTGGGATTATCAGAAAATTTCTTTAGGAGACAAATTACTCCTTTTCAATTCCTTTGCTTTAGGCAGAAAAAATGTGTAACATTAAGAATAAAAAGAAGGGGGGGGGGGGGGAGATGTGCTGTTTGAAATATAGGCTCTATTGCAGTTTACACGACCATAAAAAATTTACACGACCATAAATCTCACCCTTCATTAAAAATAGGAAAAAAAAATTCTATGTCTTGAGTTTTTTCAATAAAAAATTACTTGGAATTTTTAAAGTAGGAAATTTAAGAAAAAACATGAAATTTTCATAACATAATTCTTGACTTTTTGTCCGAGTCCGGGATTAATTTGAAATAAATATTAGGACCCTAAAACCCCTTGGAAGCAATGTTCATATGGCTTTTCAAAATTTTTCACAAAAATGGGGTGGGCGATAAAGCTTTGTATTTCCCCAATTTCTGTAGAGGAAGAAGAAACTGGCGGAAAGCCAAACAAAGGGCCAAAATTATTCGTTTTGAGTAAAAAAGGAAAATGGCGGGAAGAGAATTAAGGGAGGGCGCAGAGGGAGGGGGGGGGAGAGAATGTTATTCGCTAATTCGATTATTTAGTCTTTAAAATTTATCGAAAAATAAAAACAACAAATAAAAAAAATCATCAAAAATTGATCATTTTTTGTCAAAGTCTGTTTCCAAAATAGAGTCAAATTTTGAAAAATTTTCCCGGCGGCGCACATCGGCACCGGGGATGTTCCAGTTCGGAAATCGGGTCGGGGCGGCCAACAACGTCCGGGTCGGCTTTTGTGCTGTGGCGAGAAAGAGACCGAGGGTCGGGATTCAAGTTTCGGACCAATTGAAAAATCCTTATTTGGTCAACAAAAAAGTTCAATCAAAAACTCCTAAATTAGTAAATTTGTGATGCAAATCTCCAAATGAATATTCGTGCGAATCTTTGAATAAACAATTACCAAAATCTTTTTAAAAGCCTTATTTGGGGGGGTCATGTCATCTTAAAAAAACCCAGTAAAAAGCATCAATTTAAAAACTTTAATGAGGTAGGGTCCGGCGGTGCCGATAGACGCCGCCGGGAAAATTTTTGAAAAAATATATGAAATTATAAAGAAAAAATCCCTAAAATGTCATTTTATGAGTTTTTAACACATGGGATTACTTCTTTTCATAATTTTTGAATTTTCCGAACTGATTGTCGGGTTTCGGGTCGGGGTGGTCAAAAAGTTAATGTCGGATTTCTGGCTTTGCGTGACGCGGAACATCCCTGATCGGCACCGCCTCCTTTCAATATTAATTTAATGTCTCATTTCAAAGCCCAACAGTTAAAAAAAATTACGAAAAGGGTCGCTTTAATAGAGGGCTTCTCATAAACAATAATCCAGCTTAGAAGCTTCAAACAATAATTTTAGATGCCCTTCAGCGCCTTTCCAGTTGAAATGTGTATTTATCGTTCACAGAAAACGGCACAAATGCGACAACATTTACCAATAACAAATTGATCAATCAAAAGGAAAAAGGACGGCAATTTGGTTGAACGGATGGGTCAATTGCCACTTAATCACCTCTTTTTCCTCCCAATTGGTCCATTTTTGCTCATCTCGCGCAATTGGACAACGGACCAACAAAAATTGGGAATTGTCACGCCGTTTCAGTGTCAGCCGTTCACCAGTCGAATTGTTGATCAGTTGAAATGGCACAACGGTAGTAATACCATAAGATAAAAACGTAATAACAATGATAAAATTGGCACGGGAAGAAGCACCGGCAAATGCCTGAGAAAGGAGAGAAACCAAATAAACAACATTTGGACCAATTCCAAACTCTGTTGATTCAAAAAAAAATGGAATGACAATTTTATTTATTTATATGGACTAATTCATTTTCAATAAATGCCCATTTCGAATATTTTAATTGGATTTAATCCTTAAAATAAACTAAATGCATTGCAAAATTTACCATTTTAAAGGCACAAATTTTTGCTGACCAATGCGTAATTAAACTGAATTCGCATTGAATCATTTTCGGAGCACTGTCCGGCAGCAGAAGAGGCGAAAACAACCATTTGGCCACCAATTGTCCATCTGTCGCATTGACACTATCATTAGTCGGAAAGGCAGGGAAAACATCGAAAAAAGAACGGATTAATCGAAGAGATGGGCAATTTCTGAGAAAGGACGGCGGCACAAATTGACGAATTCGGCGAAGACTTATGTCGGTGTCCAAGAAAATGCCACGAATATTGTTCTTGATCAGTGGCCAAATGTTGTGCATAATTAATTTCAAAGCGTCATTGTCGGCTGATGCAAGCTTCAAAAATGTATCACTTGAGGCGAAAGTATGGCGAAAAAGACGCAGAAAATCAACGACATTCTGATCAATGTAACTGAAAAATGGAAGGAAATATTATTCATAACTCTAAACCAGTCATTGCTTATATTAATAATTCTTTAGAGTAAATTATTCTCGGGAAGAGAAATGAGTACCGAATTCCCCGGAAAACGAATTATTTTTTGTTCCAATTCTGGTTCGAAACCAAACAAAAACTTTAATTTTGTACATATTACCTTATCAAAATGAATTCAAATCCGACGACTTTCTTCGGCGGTGGCACTTTGGGAATTGGCAGCAATTGTTCTTTTTCATTGACTATTTGCATTTTTTTAGCGCCATTCTCTCCCTTTTTACATTCAATTTTCATTGGATCCAATGTCCATTTTCGTGTTCTGAAGTGTTCATCGACGTAATAGTCAAATCGGTGGCTGAGCAGTGCAATTTCGAGGCCAAGTTGACGAGGCGCAATCAAATCGAACACCGCCAGCCAACCGTCGCCACAGATTGGGCTGAAAAAATGCAAGATTCCCAAAATTAAAAAAAAGGTTTAAAATACATTTCATTTTCCATCTTCGGTTGTTTCGCTTCGTTGGGATTATCAGAAAATTTCTTTACTAGACAAATTACTCCTTTTCAATTCCTTTGCTTTAGGCAGAAAAAATGTGTAAACATTAAGAATAAAAAGAAGGGGGGGGGGGGAGATGTGCTGTTTGAAATATAGGCTCTATTGCAGTTTACACGACCATAAAAAATTTACACGACCATAAATCTCACCCTTCATTAAAAATAGGAAAAAAAAATTCTATGTCTTGAGTTTTTTCAATAAAAAATTACTTGGAATTTTTAAAGTAGGAAATTTAAGAAAAAACATGAAATTTTCATAACATTTTTTAAATTTTTACTAGTTTTTTGAAGACTTTTAAGAAAAAAATACGAAAATTTGAAGGATTTTCTTGAAAATTCTGCGTTAAAAAATTCCCAGTAATTTTTTATTGAAAAAACTCGACTTAAAAAAAAAATTTATATTTTTTCCTAGGGGGGGGGGATATTTATGGTCGTGTCTTTTTTTTATGGTCGTGTAAATTTTTTATGGTCGTGTCTTTAGTTTTATGGTCGTGTTAATTTTTTATGGTCGTGTAAATCTTTTAAGGTCGTGAAAATTTTTTATGGTCGGGTAAACTGCAATAGAACCGAAATATATTTTTGTGTTGTTATCCGTGGACTCCCCTTTTCTCCCATTGAAATTTGAACAAAAAGAAGAACGACAAGCAGACAACAAAGTGGAGACAAAAGATGTTCAAAAATGCAGTGCAATGGACAGAGCCCAGCAGCAGATTTTGAATCGGAGAGGCGAATGAATAAAACGCCCAACGAACGGCCATTTCGTGCATTTGAATCGATATCGGACAATAAATGTTTTGGAAAATTTTAGTTTTGTTCGAATTTGGGGTTCGTAATGGTTCGAAATGAATGCCGGATTTGTGATCAGCGACCCTGAAAACATACAAATTGGCAAAATCGTTTGCATCATTTGGTTTTGGTTTTTCGACACTCTTGGTTTTTATTTCGTTTTCTTGTTTCGTTTATCGGGACCACTCCGTTCGGCGCGCTTAGTTCGGCGCGCTCGGTTCGGCGCGAGTTTTTCGGCGCGGTATTTTTTCGGCGCGGACTTTTTCGGCGCGCTCGGTTCGGCGCCACTTATAAAATGCATCTTTCGGCGCCAACCTTAGAAAATTAATTCTTTTTTTTTAAAGCAGTTCAAGATTTCTTTTTCACTCAACTTTAATAAGTTTTTAATGCACTAACATAAAGAACACTAATGGATAACATTTAATTTTTAATAAAATTAAAAAACAACAAAATGATCAAGGGTTCATGACTCACTTTTGCGAAATGCCTTGAGAATTTGTTTGACTGGCGTTTGTTTGATTGACGGTTGGCTTTGTTTGACTGGCGCTTTGTTCTGTCTGCCTTTGCTGTGGACGGCATTCACAAATTTTGATGAACTGGGGCCCTCCACTGCTTTGGCTTCGGCAATGGTCGACTGAAAATTTATCAAGTCTTCAACCACAGAATCATATTTGACATTGTCGCCGTCAGACGCCAACTTCGCCAAAATTCTCTGTCGGAGTGTCGCGTCATTTTGTGACTTGAGTGCAGTCAAAAGCATTAAGCAGTTGAACTGTTCTTTCTTCAAGTCGTCGAATTTGAAATCCGTGAGCAGTCGTTTGTGTCGGTTGACAAATTGTCGAAACTCCTCGCCCTCTCCTCTCATCGCCTTCAAACATTCATATCTATCGATGAATACAGATTGAGGTTTCGAGAAAAGTTTTTCAAGCTTTTGAAGCGTTGCGTCGAAGTCGAAATCGGTAACTTCTGACGGGAGCACAGAGCGACTATACTCACTGAATGCAGATTCGCTCAATTTGTTCATCAGAGACTTAACTTTGATTGCGTCCTGAGCAGTTGGAGCAGCACAATCCAGTGAAAATTTGAAACAGTTGAGCCATACGGTCACTCGGCCTTTTTCATCACTCGGCTCAAACGGTAGGGTCGGGGTCGTTTCGGCCCCCACGTTTCGGCCCCAGCAACATTTAAAGTATCATAACTTTTTTCATTGCAAACCAAATGCAACAAATTTATTATCATTCGAGAGCTCTTCATGAGCTCTATTAGACTTCTAAAAGTCTTAAAGAATAGTCGATTTACAGAAAATGTATGAACCAAAAAAAACCAAAATTTTGATTTTTTAGTGTTTTTCATCTTGTAACTTTTTTTTAAGTCGGTCAATCGATTAGCAATAGCTTATTCATACCTTCTAAACACTTAAAGCTTTAGAATGATACCAAATTTGTGAAATTTGGTTGACTTTGAAAAAAGTTACAAAGTCCTAAACGAGTCTGGGGCCGAAACGTGGGGGCCGAAACGTGCCTGGCCGCAAACGGTACGACGTCAGGGAGCGAAGGAATTGCCGTGCTTTGTATTGGTAGAGCAGCTGCGTTTGCCGGTTGCACTTGGTTCGCCAGCAATTGAACGATTTGCTGCTGTTGCTGTGTCAGCATTTGCAGAATTTGTTCCATCGTTTGTGGGTTTGCTGGGTTGGCCGGCATTTTGTCGTTCACCACACTATTGATAACAGCGCCTAGGTGATATCAGTGTGGGTGCGCGTGGATGAACTAATTTGAGTCGCCTAGACACAAAATTAGCTGCGCAAAATTTTCTCGCACACTAAAAGCTACAAGCTTTTTAGGGCGTGATGAGTCTTCTACCAACAGCGCCAAGCTGTATGGCAGGGATGATGAAATTAATTATTTCCGCAAAATTGTTCGATTTAAAACGGGGCGTCGCCAATGTTCGGTCCTTCAGTACCGACTTACAAATAGTCCAAATAAATAATAAATTTATTGGAGAAAATAAATAAATATAATTTGTCGGAGGTGGAAGAGAATAGAAGAACACAAGAGAATAAGAATGAATAGGAGAAATGGACGGGGGTCACAAATGGCTTGGGAAATATGTGTCTGACCGACAAGAGGAAATTAGACACAATTAAAATAACGATATAATGTGGGGAGAGGAATTAACAAACGAATATTAATATATCATATTATGTCTCGGTCGGGTCAGTACCCGAACAGAAATAAAAGCTTAAAATTTCAAATAAAAATCCACAACTACGATTGGCATTTCTCGACCGCGGCAAATTCGAACCACGATTCGGACCCGCATTCGCGGAATTTTTTCGCTTGCGCCTCAGCCCTGGCCCATATCATTGTATTCGAGGATATCTTTACAATATAATTTATAAAATATTATTTGCACTTTACTCTCCATTTATTCCTCTGCCACTGCACATTTCGTTCACTCATTTATATGTATGATGTATGCCTTTCAATTGTACTTTTTGAGACTACGGCCAACCAATGGCATAATTCTGCCAAAAATGAATGGCCTACGCGCGATCGGCACAACTCATTGGCCTTCCCATGATACCTATTTCAGCATTTTTAGCACCTAAAAATTCCAGTCCTAGTCATAATCATTAGACGCTAATCGGTATTGCAAATTTCTAGGCCCTTAACTGAGAGTCGGGGTCGTTTCGGCCCCCACGATTCGGCCCCGGCACGTTTCGGCCCCAAGCCAAAAAAAAGTAAAAATCACTCAACTTTCAATTGATAATGCAGGATGCATTCTGTGAATCTTTTTTTAAACTACTACATAAAAAGATTTAATCCCGCATTCAAAATTATTTTTTGTTTGCCATCGTTATTTTTATATTTAAGTTTGCTTTTTTACTTTTTGAAGTGTGTTTTTTGTTTCTGTGTCTACGGTCAGGCCGAATCTCACATTTTTTGTATTAAAATTGACAAGACGATAGTGAAGAGGCCCACTCTTCGTTTATTTCTTTTTTTTTCTGTGTCTCTCCGCAAAGACAACCCGGAAATTTTCGAAAATGAGAATCCGGTTCTGGATCCGGCCGGTTCCCGGCGGTGCCAAACGGCACTCCGTACGGGTCGGGGTCGTTTGGGCCCCAGGCTCATTTAGGGCTTTGTAACTTTTTTCTTTGTGAACCAAAATTTACAAATTCGGTATCATTCGAAAGCTTTAAGTGTTTAGAAGGTATTAGTAAGCTATTCCTTGGCGATTGAAAACCCCTTAAAAAAGTTACAACTTGAAGATCGCAAAAAAGTCAGAATTTTTGTATATTTTAGTTCATAACTTTTTTTATAAGTAGGTAAATTTTTTCTATTTTAGAGTGTTAATAGAGCTTCTGAAGAGCTTTCGAATGACACCGAATTTGTAAATTTTGGTTCACAAAGAAAAAAGTTACAAAGCCCTAAATGAGCCTGGGGCCCAAACGCGGGGGCCCAAACGCCCTTTGCCCTCTCCGTACCCCTTTCACTTACAAGGGAATATCGCGATCTGTCGCAAAAAGGGCCTTTATTTAATGTAACACACATTGTATAAAAGACTTCCTTTTTCCTTTCCCCTCTCACTTTTGCTGCGACTGATGCAGCAAAAGGAAATTTTGACATATTGTTATGTTGTTTTTTTGGTTCTTGTCGGTTTTATGCGTCCCAGGACATTTTATGCGTCCCATTAATATTTTATGTCCCATCGAATTATTTTGTAAAATATAAAGCAAGTAATAAGGATTTATTTTAAATCAAAAAGTTACGGCGCATTGTTGCTGCTGGGAGCGACCGGGAACAGGAAAGAACCTAACGCGGTTTGTCTCGCGTTCAATCATGCCAAACACCCACTCATAGTCTCTAACAAGCGTCTCATAATTCTTATTTTTTAAATATAAAAATATTGGAACGCATAAAAACCTTGGGACGCATAAAACCGACAAGAACCGTTTTTTTTTTTTTTTTGGATTACAACTTTTTGTTTTTACATAAAAATCATTTTTTTGTACAGTTTTTCTTATCAAAGCCCAAAAAATAGTTATAATTTGCCAAAGAAATGTCGGACAATGCCAAAGAGGTGGAACATCAGCAGCTGGAAAATGAAATGTATTTAAACATTTTTTTTTATAATTTTGTAATTTTTTGTCATTTTTTCAGCCCAATCTGTGGCGACGGTTGGCTGGCGGTGTTCGATTTGATTGCGCCTCGTCAACTTGGCCTCGAAATTGCACTGCTCAGCCACCGATTTGACTATTACGTCGATGAACACTTCAGAACACGAAAATGGACATTGGGATATATACGAATTGAATGCAAAAAAGGAGAGAACGACACGGAGGAAATGCAAATTGTCAATACGCGTGATCAAATTGTGCCAATTCCGAAAGTGCCGGTTCCACAAAAAGTCGTCGGATTCAAACACATTTTGATAAGGTAAGTTGAAAAAACTAAAGATTCTGATTGATACCGAACCCGTGTTGGTAAAAAAAAATAAAATTATTTTTATTACAATTTTATATTTCGTTTTTGTTCAAATTTGATTCTGGATTTATGATTTTATCTAAAATGTTCTCAAATCTGTGATAAACAGCCTCGAGAAATTTCTTTCAGAATTGAGGCAGTGGGCGGCGGCTTCTCTTTCTCCGAAAATAATCAGCTCAAAATACACTCCTAAACAAATGACTTGTTTAATAGCTATAATTTTTAATCCCATTTTTAGATACATCAATCCGAATGTCGTCGATTTTTTCCGCCTTTTTCGCCGTACTTTTGCCTCAAGTGGAACATTTTTGGAAATTATATCAGTCAATGATGGCGCTTTTGAATTTGTTATGCATAACATTTGGCCACTGATCAAGGACAACATTCGCGGGATGTCCTTGGCCACCAATATTAAATTTAGCCGAATGCGTCAATTTGTCCCGTCCATTCTCAGCGAATGTCCATCTCTTCGTTCACTTTCTTCATATTACGATGTTTTCCCCGCCTTTCCGTCTGATGATAGTGCCAATGCATCTGATGGACAATTGGTGGCCAAATGGTTGTTTTCGCTTCCTCTGCTGCCGGACGGTGCTCCGAAAATGATTCAGTGCGAATTCGTTTTGATTACGCATTGGTCTTCCAAAATTGAGGGGATCAAAGCGGTGAATATTAATTGCTTTGTTTTGTTTTTTATTTGTTTTGCCTTAATTTTCTCTCTTTTAGGCATTTGTCAATGCTTCTTCCTCTGTCAATTTCATCATTGTCATTTGTGCTTGGTGGTACGCTTATGTGCCGTTTTTTGAATTGACCAACGAATTCACTGGGGAACGACTTACATTGAAAAGGGCTGATGACATTAACAGATTTTTGCTCATTCGTTGTCCAATTGCGCGTGATAAACAAAAGTGGGCCAAATGGGAGAAGGAGGCGAAACAGTGTCTATTTATTGACCAGCTGAGGAACCGAATTGAGATTAAATATTACGGCTCATCATCGTGGTCATTCATCACTTTGATTGTTCTATATTTTGCCCCTTTTTAGTGAATCCTCCACCGATTCGTCTTCATCAGAAGAAATGGACAGTGACTGAACAGAATAAATGTGACGAAAGACAGATGCTTTGATTTAATGACATTTGAATATGGATGGATTGATTATATTAATCTTTGACTTTTTCACAGATAAATAAAATATTTTAATAATAATTAGCGCTTGTCAATTTTTTTTTTTTTGCGCAAGTACATAAAAAGACCTCGAGGAGGGCACAAAATAATATTTTGGTAATTGTGAGCATCTTTTGGTTCTACGAATCTTAATAACTCCAAAAAAGGTTGTTTTTGAGTTAGCGATGTTGGGTTTTTTTTTTGCAGTTGTTTTCTTGAATTTAGTGGATCGCTTTTTTGTTTGGGTCAGGGTTTTCGAACCGGTCTAAACGAATGGCTTCCTTCGACCAATGACCCTGAAAATCCCAGGAATTTAGCTTTGGAGTGACTTTTAAAAATGTCTTTTTTTAACACCAAAATCTTATTTTTGACCAGCGATGTTCTTCATTACCAATTTATGGTTTTCTTATTGAAAGTGTTTTTGGTCATTATATGATTTTTCAATTGAGTCGAAACTCGGTAACAGAGACATGAAACCCAACATTTTTCTCGACCCAAAGTCCGATCCAAACATTTTTCTCCCCTAAAATGATAACAAAATTTAAATAGCTCCTGCTAATTTTTTGGTTTCTTCCAAAAAAAAAACAGCTCGGAGCTGTACTTAGAAATCAAATTTTTACCATAAGGAAACTGATGCGTAATCCATTTTTTTTAAAATTACATTTTCTATATATCTTCTTTTCAAAGTTGTATACTAATAGTCCCATTTACCATTCATTTATCATCAGATCAGCACTGGTTTTCTGTTTTTGTTTTAGTGTTACTCTTTACAGACAAAAGTATAATATGACTGCAAAAAATGGAGTGATTGGAGCGGACGGGCGGACGGACGGACGGACGGACGGCGTATGATATGATCAAAAGTGGAGGAATGCGAATGGGTGGGGTGAGGGGGGGGGAGTGTATGCTGTCGGCAAAACGCCCTTATCATTCCCTCCAATTTTTGTCATTCTTTTCGGCTTACTTATCACACTGATGGGCTTCTGACGCAGTGACGGGAACAGTTCATTAATTGTGTAATGATGTGCTGCTGATGTAATTGTTGTTGAGCTGCTGATCGGCAAAAGGGCGGTGGACAAATCATTTGGCGCAATGTCCAATGAAAAAACATTAAAAACAAATATTTTATTTTAATTTATTTATATTTATGATTTTTATGATTTTTGCAATATTTTTATTTGCTTTTGACGGGAAACGCCGAGCACTATCACTCACTTTTCTCAGAAACATCAAAACTAAATCTTTTTAGTGTATCATTCGATAGCTTTTGTTAAATTCCTAAAATCACACGGTGATAAGATGCCCCCGACCTGTTTTTAATATATGGACCAAGACTGCAGCCGTTCCGTTTTCCGATGTTTTTGGGATCAAAATTCAGATTTCCGAAAAAAATTAGGGCGTCGGAATTTCGATTTCCGATACTCTTGTGAAAAAGTCGGAAAAAAAATCGGAATTAATTCTAAAAGTTATCAAAGCGAATGTCTGGTGTAATATCTTTTGCCACTCAATTTATTTGAATTTTTTCAATGGACTCAAAAATCAACCATTTTTGGTCAAAATCTGCCAGCAAAATAAACCCAAATTCTAAAAATTCCACCCGGTGGCGCCTATCGGTACCACCGGACATCCTTTCGCTTATGTTATCACTAAATTTACTCCAAAAGTTAAAATTATTGTGCAAAATCTGTGACTAAAAGACATCTGAATTTCAAAAAATTTCCCCGGTGGCGCCTTTTCAGCACACATGCTCCGCGCCTTTGAATTTTTAAAAAGCATAAAAGAGCTTAAATTATCATGGCGAGTGAAACTTAGAAATTTCAAAAACATCATTTGGCTGTCAAAAAATCATCAATAATCATTTTGAAAAAATTATTCAAAGAGCAAGAAAACCGAAAACCCAGAAAAATAATTTTTAGGGGCGAGTCGAGTCGGTGGTGCCGGTAGGCGCCACCGGGGAAATTTTTTTTTTTAAATTTAGGTCTGATTTGTCAAAGGAATGTAGCTTAAAAGACCACTTTCAATATTTTTTCAAAAAAAAAAAAAACAAACTAAAAATGATCATTTAAAAAAACCCATTATTGACCCCCTAAACAACATCAATATGATGATAAATCATGACGTCTGTGAACCTTATTTTATTGGCTTTTTACACTTGGAATTAAAAAAATATATATTTATTTTGTTAAAAAAAAAATTTCCTATTTCCGATGTTTTTTGGACCGGAATTCCGATTTTCGAAAAAAAATTTGGCCACCGGAATTCCGATTTCCGTAAAGATAATATAGGGCTGACGCCGGACAATGGCTTCGCCGGACATCTGGCTAATGCCTGAGCCTACCGAGATGCCCAGCTTAATTTTTTTCAAAGATTTTTACTTTTCTTTTAAAAACACAAAAAATTATTACTCTCTTATTTATAGCAAAAATAATAAAAGGCCATAAAAAATTCGTGTACTTTAATTTTGTAAATTTTAAATATATCTTTTACATACATAAAAATAAATTTATATAAATTACTTTTTTTATATAATATTTTGATATTTTCTTTCACCTGAATAACTGTTATTATTTTCGGTTTTTCTAATTTTTTCTAAATTCCGGAAGTAAAATTGAGTCAAATGAACATGAAATTTGAGAATCTGTAAGACCGTTTAATTCCCTTGAAAATTTTAAAAATAAAGAAAAAAATTTTGTTTTCTTTTTTTCTAAGTTTTTTTGGAAATTGCGCCGAAATTTTCACCAATCCAAGCAAAGGACAAAAAGAAGTGATCAAATGGAGGAGGAACAGTGCGAAGAGATCGAAATCAGCACGAAGATCAACAACAACAGCAGCAGGAGCAGGAGCAGTTGTTCAATGAGTGCGAACAGTTCAGCTTCTTCCATTTCCCTGCCCAATTTTGTGAGAGCGGCGGAAGGTGTCCTTTTTTTTTGCGCAGAGTTTGCTTTGACACTGGCACCAGCAGGGATGGCATGGAAGCCCAAAAAATGTTTGAAAATCGGAATTCCATGGCTTAAAAAGTCTCAGAAATTTCGATTGCAAGGCTTCAAAAATTTAGAAACTTAATACCTTGTGTCTAAAACAGGGAAATTGTTCATAGCGCCGCCGGTGAGAAAATTTTAAATAATTTTTCTTAAAATTTTTTAGTCCCAGAAAATTGCCTAATTTTCTATATCAAATCTTAAAATAGTGGAAACTTGAATTACAGGATTACAAAAAATTTGGAATTCTGACCCAAACAAAGTTAGTAAATCGGTATTTGGTGCCATCCCTGACTGGCAAAAATATTTTTATAGAGTTCACATTTTATATTTTCAGAAATGCCTGAAGATTGTGCCATAAAACGTGTCCCATCGGCATTGTGTTCCTTCGTCGACCCTTTCTGTGACCCAAAGAAACCTGTGAAGACAACATTTTCGGACATTTCAACTGCTGGTATGTCCAAGAAGTGGCATTACCTTCCCGCCGTTGTCCTCTCTCAATCCCCTCCCTCCAAATCTGGGGCCGGCAAATCCGACACCGGCGGAAATTGCGACACAAAACAAAATCCAATAGGAAAATCCGACATGGAAAATTTTAAAAAAATTTTATTGGTGAACCCTCGCTCAAATGAGAATGCAAATTTGTAAACCAAGTGATAATTCTTACAAATGAGGGATGGTTATCCTTTATGTTTCTCCTTCCAAACTCTGTTCTGAAACAATTTTTATTCCATAGATATTTCGTTTTAAAAAAGTTGTTAAATGCAATCAAAAATCCTATCGGATTTTCCAGTGGCGGGTTTTCCAAGGTCGAGTTTTCCTAGAGCTTCCTTCCAATTAGCCCTCGCGACCATCTCCCCTATTCCCTGAAAAAAATATTTAAAAAATTATTTTGTTAAAAGTTTTACGAGACTTAAATTTAAAATTAAAAAATATATTGATATATTTAAACTAAAATTTTCCGAGAAAAAATTTGGATCCAAGAGAAACTCAAAAATCCGAGATTCTAATAACTTGAGAAATTTTGTTTTTTATTCTCAGCATTTAATATCCGTGACGGAATCATTCGAACGCCCACAATTGTGCGTATGCATTGCTTTATCAACAAATTGACATTCATCCGAATACTTAATTAAGAAGTCTGATGCGCTGTCCTCAATGTTTGGCGTCGATTTGTTCTTCAAACAGGTGAAAGAAAGCCAATTAAGGGGGGAAGGGCCTTCCTTCTTCCGCTGTTCTTAATTGGGCAATTAAGGAGTATTTGCAAGTGACCGGCAGCTTCAAAGAACGCGGGGCACGCTTTGCCTTGTTGCGACTGACAGAAGAGCAACGGTAAGCGAATGGGAGCACAAATGATGCCCAAATGAGTGATCAATCGTTGTTATTTCATTGACATTTTAGCCAAATTGGAGTGATCGCCGCGTCGGCTGGCAACCACGCACTTGCGCTGGTACAATTTTTTTAACGGGCATTTGTTTGCTTGAGGGGCCATCATTAATTGCCTTACTCATCAGGAATTTTGCCTAGGGTTTCAGAAACGCTTGATCGCCCATTAACACATTCATTCGACTAATTTCGAATTTTAACTCGAATCTTTTTGAATTAAAAACTCCACAAGTATCGTAAGCATCGAGCCCGAAAATGCCGGAAAAATCTTTTAAGGCTTATCGACCTTGTTAACTTTTCGTCGACCCCTCAAATAAACAAGTGCCCCTTTATTGGCTTACTTGTGTTCAAATGATTCCACTTGATAATGAATGTCAGGCGTACCATGGCAGTCAATTGGGCATTCCTGTAACGTGAGTGCCTCTGTTGCTGTTTAATCAGAGTTGCCATTCGTACTTTTTTCAAAGTACCGTACTTTTTTTCGGCTTGCATACTTTGAAAAATTGAAACGTTCTTTTTTCAAAGAATTTACTTTCAATTTGGCATTTTGCGCATAAATTAAATCCTTTTGAAATTTGTATTTTTGATCAAAATCTATTAGCAGATTACATTTAAATTTTTCAAATTTTTCCCTGCGGCGCCTATCGGCACCGCAGGGCATTTTTAGCTTATGTTTTTTCGAAATTGACTTAAAAATTCTCGGAAACTGACCATTTTTTGTGCAGAATCTATTAACAAATGACCTAAAATTTTCATTCTCCCCTTATGTGCTTTGAAATCACCTTATCGGTCCTTTGAAATAGAGCTTATCCGATGGCACTCTGTGTTTGTCATTCGCCCACTAATTGCCCTCCCCCATAATTGCCCTTCTCAGCGTGGTGATGCCCAACTTCGCCCCTCTGATGAAGATTTCCTGCTGTGAATCTTACAATGCCAAAGGTGTGTATTCATTTGGCGCATCAGCAGGAGAGTTTGTGTGTGTTATTGACTTTTCAAATTTTAGTTATTCTTCACGGGCTTAACATCCAAGAGGTGAGTTATCGGTAGAGACCGGACAAGGCCGGGCCCTGTACAAGGGTTTTGCAAGGCCCGGCAACCCGGCCTTGCGTTTTTTGGGAAAAAACAAGGTTGACAAGGTTTTGAGCGGCAAGGCCCGGAACCTTGCAGTTTTTTTTGAAAAAGGCCAACCCGGCCCGGCCTTGTGTGGAATTTGCCAGGGTTTTACAAGGTTATGCTCTTGGCAAGAATTGTTCATCTTGTATTTTTTTTCAAATCCAGCTCAATTACAATTATTAATGCCCATTTACACTTAATGATAAAAGGTGGTTATTATACCAAGCTAATCGTTTCCATTTTTGGGTTTTTAACCTTAACAAAAACATATTTGGAATTTTTTTACAACCTTGTAACCTTGTACAGGGCCCGGCAATTTAAAACAACAAGGTTACAAGGTTGTCAAGGTTTTGAGCGGCAGGGCCCGGAACCTTGCTGCTTTTCAAAAAGTCAGCCCGGCCCGGCCTTGCGGATTTGAAAAATCCGGTCTCTAGTTATCGGTCCGCCATTAGCGACGGAACGCAATTTAGGGAGGGGTCAATTGGTCAGTGGCCCTCTGCTTTTTAATTTTAAGTAAGCCTAGCTTTTTTTTTAAATTTAATAGTTAAAAAGCTTTTTAAAAACAAAAGCAACAAAAAAATGCTATTTTCAATAAAGTCAAAAATTGAACAACCGAGACTGGGACAGGACGCCGGGGCCTGTCAGGAATTTCCAGCGATATTGACCCGGGTATTCTTTTTTTTTTTTTTTTGAAAAAGGGCCCTGATCAGGAGTCAGCAAAAGAGTACTTTTAATCCGGAAATCCTTCACCAATCCGAATTTTCAAAATCCGATCTCTATATAACCCCATCCCCAAATGGCCTCTCTTCCCATTAATGGAGGATAGTAAAATTGGTGGCTTTTAAATATATATATATATATATATATATATACACACGGTATCTGTCAATGTATTCAGTCAAAATTGTTCGCCTACGAGTTGGCCAAAGAGAAAAGCCTTCAGTACATCAACGGGTTCGACCACCCCGACGTGATTGCGGGGCAGGGAACCATCGGATTGGAAATTCTGGAACAAGTCGACTGCTGCCGAAATCTGCCTTTTGTTGTTTAGCTTATTCCTTTTGGGGTTCAGGTGAACAATGTGGACGCCATTGTGGTCCCTGTGGGCGGAGGCGGATTAATTGCGGGCGTCGCGTTGGCCGTCAAAACGTTGAAGCCGCAAGTGCTGATCATTGTACGTAAATTAGTTGGGATTAGTGTTAGGCACGGTAAAAATTTACCGCGGTAAAAATCGGTAAATTTACCGTTTACCGACCGATTTGGGGGAAAATCGGTAATTAGCCGATTTTTACCGTTACCGTTACCAAAAATCGCATTTGCCTAACACTAGTTGGGATTAGTAAATGCGATTTTTCGGTTACTAAAATTTGTTTTGTTTATATATTTTATCGTTATTGTTTTTCCCGATTCCAGTGGCAAAATAGGAAATCAAGACAAATTCCAGCAAGAAATTTACGGTTTTATAACTTAAAAAATACGTGCCAAACTCTAATTTAGATGTCTTTTTGTTACTAAACAATTTTCTAATGATACTTTTCAGGGAATGTAAGTTGAACTGGGACGCATTGCCAAAAGCACAATGGCACTGTTTCAGCGAATCCGAAATGTGCCCATCGTTCAAGAATGCCGTTGAACATGCCGATGCACCGATGTGCCCGGAATCAAGCCTGGCTGATGGTACTGTTAATTGATTCATTGCTTATTTTTAGCTAATCACAGCGGTTATGCATCGTTTGCGTCCCGCACATTTGCGCCCCGATATTTGGGACATTAGAGGAACATTTAGTTTGGAACGGGGGTCGTAGACGTGCTTAATTCCTCCCGGAAACTTGGCAACATGCATGATTCAGTACTTGCAGATATTGGCAGACTCAACAATTGTAATATGAAAGTTTCCATACGAAGGAAGTGACAATTGGATTGACTAATGGCTGATTTCAGTAGATAATTTTCCTTTTGCCCTTGGGAAAGACATTTATGTGAAATGAATTTGTTAACTAATGGGCGCAAATGATCAATCACCATCACAGCATATAACTATGAATCCAAAAACAATTAACTTCTCTCCCCATCGGACCGCCATACTTAGACTTTTTCAAAAAGTTCAAATTGGTTTTTTAAAAGAAAATTATTTAATTGTTTTTCTAAATTTTAATTTCTCAAAATGCACATCATTTTTGGCATCTTTTAATGAGTTAGGGCTCTTTTATGTAAAATAATGTGTTGTTTTTTGTAAATTTTCATCCGCCAGCCCTTGCCCCTTAATAACTTCATTTGAAATTGCTCTTTTTTTGAGGACTTGCCGTCCCGTCGGTCGGGCACAATGCCGTGTTCATGGCCGATGGAATGGTCGATGCCCTTGTGACTGTGTGTGAAGAAAGCATAGCGTCGGTTCTCAAAATCTTCCATATGGCATTCAATTAGCTCATTTAAGACTGGCCATTCTGCGTTTGTTGGAAGTCCAAAAGGCTGTTGTCGAGGGGGCAGGCGCTGTTGGCCTGGCGGCATTCATTTCCGGCAAATTGGACCACCTTCGGGGGAAAAAGTGGGCAAACGACGGGAGTAATAGACATAGAAAGTAGCCATTTTGTCTAAAACTCTAAGCCAAAGGTGCCATATGAAAATTTCAAAATCAGAAATTCAATTGACAAAATATGCCAGACTTTTGGAGCCAAAAACAACAAAAGATGACTATTTGAGTGTTATACATTATGCCATCGGAAATTTTAAAATTTAGTTGAAGAATTTTAGAAAACAGAAAAAAGAACAAATGTTTTGCCAGTATCTTGAAATTTTTTCATATAAATTAGAACATTTCATTTCTCATTTATGGCAGGAGTGCGATATGTCCTTATTTCTAAGAAATGTTCTGATTTGGGAGGCCCAATTCTTAGAAATCAAAACTTATTTGTAAGAAATGTTCTGATTTCAGCCCATTGTTCTTATGTTGTTTTATTTCATACTCTGACGTAAAAAATAAGAAAATTTTACCTATTTTTTACATTTTTTGAAGCGATTTCTTTAATATTTTTAAAAATTTTCCCCGTCACCGCCGGACACTCATTTCTTTTCAAATTTTTCAAAAAAAAAAAACCACAAAAAATTATCTTTTTAGGGAAAATCTGTTAACAAATCGGCCATAAATTTTCGAAATTTTCTCCGGTGGCACCTACCGGCACCATCTGACACCCATTTGCGTAGGGTTTTTCAAAATTTATATTAATATCCCCAAAAAGGGTCATTTTCTGTGCAAAAATTGCTAACAAAAAAACACTCAGATTTTGCCCCGAAATGCACGATTTGCTTATTTCTAGTTCAAAAATGCTCAAAATGATTATTGTCCATGGTACGGTTTTGGGAGAATGGGTCGGAGTATAAAATGCCAAGGGCACATCCGATAAAAGCAAATCTGTCCGGTTCCTTCCAATGATTTTCTTTTTATTTATTTTTTTGATCAATCACCCATTACCACGCTTATCATTATGAATCATCATTTTTAAGAGTTGTGAGCATTTTAACCGGTGGCAACATTGACACGACTGTTTTGGGTTTTTTTTTGTTGCCCGCTTCCCTTTGTGCCTGCCCATTGTATAGCAATTTTAGGTCGAACAATCGAACGAGGATTGGCGGCCGACGGGCGCTTGATCAAATTTGACATTGTCGTCTCCGACAGACCGGGGGGTGGGAAAAAAAAAAAAACAATGCGGCATTTTTGGGATGCCATTTCAGGAATTGCTGAGCTGACCAACGAAATTGCCAAAACGGGCGCCAGCATCAAAGACCTTTTCCACGAAAGGGCATGGCTTGCGGCCAATGTTTTTTCGGTGCGCGTTCGCGTGATTTGTGAGACGAGGGGCGAAGCGCATGTGCAGGAACTGATCACACAGCTTGGCAAGAAGTACAAGCAGGCAAGAAGCACAGGGGAGAAGCAACTCAAATTGTCAACAAGGGCATTCATTCATTGCCTTTGCTTTCAGATCAGCTTTCCCGGTCTATCAATGGCACATAAATGGCCACAGAAAAATGGAATTTGAAATGGAGACAAAAATGAATGGCAAAAAGTGCACACAATCCATTTATGACTGCAGAAATTTTATTCATCTGCATATATACAAAAATAAGGCCGACTTTTGTTTATTCATGTAAATCCAATTTCTGTTTGTCTTCTCATACTTGTGGCTCTCCTCCACTTTGGGCTGGACTAAATTTCATTTTCGTTCGTTGGCATTTTTTCGTTTTTGATTTTAAAATTCTGTTAATTTTGAGGTCAATTCGACAAAACCTAAGCTAAAAAGGTGCCAAACCGTGCTGATAGACGCCGCGAGAAAATTTTTGAAACATTAAATTAAATTTTATAGAAAATATTAACATTTAAACAAAATTGTTAAAAAATTGAATCAAATTTTACAAAAATTCGGCCAAAATTTGTGTCAATACGACCAATTTTCGTAAAAATATGGCAAAACACAAAAATATGGCAAGACCACAAAAATATCGCAATGCCATATAAATATGTTTTATCAGGGAACAGGACAAAATCACGACGCCGAAATCACACCGCCAGAAAAAAAAATTAAAAAAATCTGTATTATTTTTTGTTTACCCGTTTTTTTAAAACCTAACCCTAGTTTATTTTAAAACTTAACCTCCTAGTTTTTTTTTTTTAAAAAGTTTGTATAAAATTTTAATAGGGGTAGCTTCAAAAAGCACTAGGGTTTTTTTTTTATATTAGAGGGTAGGTTTTCAAAATTTCATTTGTCAAAAGAATTGTTCCATTTGTTTCCTATTCTTTCGATATATTAAGCACATGAAGAACACATTTTCCATTTGGTTTGAAGCTTCCACGATGTCTTTTTTTGAGATTTCTCTTGGAATAAAAATTTTTTTATTGTAAATGCTGATTTTTGACCCCAAATGCTGATTTTGAAAATTTTTATATGGGAGCCCTGCCTTTAACATTTGCATTATAATTTGGGATGGTTTTGCGTTCGTGCTAGGACGAAGTCCGAATAGTGCAATTTGGGGAGTTCGGAGGAAGGGCCGTTTCAATATAATATTAATCAATGTTATTTTTCATTTTATTTTTTAATAAAAATGATCTATTATTTTTAAAAATAAAATCGATATCATTTTAAAAGCTAATGCATTTTCTTTCTATTTTCATTTTTATTATATTAACTTTTACCTTTGACATTTATTTAATAACCTTTTTAAATTAAAATATATTTATCCCGATATCTTCAGTTTAAATTGTTATAGAAAATGAAATCCTTTATTTTTTATCTAACTATTATTCTGTGCATTCCAAATTACGCATTTGGAACTGCTGCTGGCGCTGGCGGCACGCTCCTTTTGCTGGAAATACTTAAAAAAATGAAACCAGCAAAAACAACGCGGAATTGGACGCTTCTAGTAAGAATATTTAAATTCTGATAGAAGAAGACGATCCAATTATAATAGAAAGCGCTGAGAGATTAAAAGCCCAGAAAATATCGATTTTATTAATAAAAATAATAGATCAATTTTATTAAAATAAAATGAAAAATGACATTGATTAATATTATACTGAAACGGCCCTTCCTCCGAAATCCCCAACTTGCACTATTCGGACTTCGTCCTAGCACCTTTTGCGTTCATTTCCATTCTCTTTACGATCTTTGGATGACCTATTTATATTTAAATGGGAAAATGAAGGCAATCCCTCTGTCCCGCCAATTTTAGTTCGCTGTTCTTCTCTTCCCCTCACTTTATTCTTCCATCGAAAAATATCTGCTACAAAAGTTGGGCTTTTTTTTTCATTAAGAATTTCAAAAACATAAAAAGATGCGGTTGTTTTAACTCGACACATAAACATATGAATGAGGAGGTAAAAGGAAAGTCGACTTGGGTTGCCAAATGTGAGGCTTTAGCCTCATTTTATGGTTTTTTTGAGAGGCGGATGAAATTTTCAAAATGGAACTTTTTGTGGTTTTAAGAAAATTCAAAACTGATTTGCATTTTATGTATTATGGCGTTATGTTGATTTTTCTGTATGACCTTCTTCTTTACAAATTTTATTGCTTTCTTGCTGTTTAATGTTGTCGGCACCCCCAGTCTTTCGATTTTTAAAAATTTTAAAAATATGCCGAAAAAATATAAAAGTTTAAATTTTTGTGGAGAGTGAAAACAGAATTATTGATCATTTTAATGTCTTTTTTTGCTCTTGGATAATTTTTCAAAATAAGGCTTTTTGCCCGCCAAATGAGGCTTTTGAAAATTTTATTTGGAACGCCTGAAAGTCCACTAATTAAGTCTTTCGCTGCAAATTTTTTATAGAGGTACATTTGGAAAGAATAGCGCATTATCATTTTGTTCCCATTACTATTCCAATTCTTATTTGCTTAATATTCTATCCGAAACCGGAAAACCTGAAACAGCGGAAAATCCGACACAATACTTAAACAGGCGAAAGAATTGAAGATGGAAAATGAAATGTAACAAAAAAAGAAATTTATGAAAAAATCATTTGGTTTTCAGCCCAATCTGTGGCGACGGTTGGCTGGCGGTGTTCGCTTTGATTGCGCCTCGTCAACTTGGCCTCGAAATTGCACTGCTCAGCCAACGATTTGACTATTACGTCGATGAACACTTCAGAACACGCAAATGGACGTTGGGACAAATGTTTATTAAATGCAAAATTGGAGGGAATGGCGCCAAGCAAATGCAAATTGTCAATGAAAAAGGACAGTCCCTGCTAATTCCGCAAGTGCCAGTGCCGAAAAAAGTCGTCGGATTAAAATACATTTCAATAAGGTAAATAGTGGTTTCCCAAAATCCACTGGCAAGTATGGAAATGAACTATTTTTTTGAATTTAATATTTTAATAAAATAGTTAAATTTTACATTTATTTTTTCGGAAAGATGTCTATAGACAAACTGAACCAAAGTTTCAATTTTATTGCGAATTTGCCCATTTGTTAATCTTTTTAAAATCTAATTTCAGATACATCGACCAAAATGTGTTCGCTTTTCTCCACCTTTTGCGCCCTCTTTTCATTTCTTATGGCACCAATTTGTCTGTTCTTATCAGAGACGGTTCCTCTGTGGATGACATTATGCGCGACATTTTGTCAGTGACAAATGGCAACATTTGCAGCGTGCATTTGTGCCGTGCTGCTTTCGACCCTTTTCGTCGTTTCATTCCATTTGTGCTGCGCGACAATTTCACATCGCTTCGTTCATTTGCTTCCATTGGTGACGACACTTTTCCCACGTTTCCGGCCGATGACAGTGCCGGCGCGTCAAATGGCCAAAGAGTGGCCAAATGGCTTTTCGCGCCTCGTCCAGACGGTCTTCCGAAGGCGCTACGATGCATTGACTACCCGAATGTGTCGTTAAAAATTGATGGATTAAAAGCCGTAATACAAAACTAACTGTGTTAGCTATTTATTTTTTTATAAATATGTGTAGGCATTTGTCACTGCTTCTTCCTCTGCCAATTTCTTTGTTTCCATTTGGGTTGCATTTCTGTCGGATTTTCCTGTGCCGTTGTTTGAGCTGACCAACGAAGTGACAGGTGAACGACTTACACTGAAAACGGATTATAATCACGGCTTTTTGCTCATTCGCTGTCCAATTTCACGGGATGAACAAAAGTGGGCCAAATGGGAGGAGGAGGCGAGAAAATGGCCATTTGACTACCAACAGTGGAACCGAATTGCCATTAACTTGCAAACATTGGAACTGAATTGCCATTAGCTTATTTGACAATGTAAAAAGGTGGTCATTTGTCACTTTCATTATTTCCTATTCTTTCCCCACTTTTTTGATAAAAACTGTGTTTTTGATTTAATAATTTTTGAATATGGATGAATTGATTATCTGTATCATTTGACTCTTTTTTCCTAAAAGATAAAAAAGTTTGAATATTTTATGGCCACGGGCCGGGGGTACACTCATCAAAGAAAATGTACCTAAGGGGAGGCACAAAGTAAACTGTTTTGGACAGAATTTTTGCATATCGGCGTCCCAGACCCAGATTTCTTTTCATAAAACCCGGATTGGCATCGCAACAAATCCACCCCCACCATATGACCCATAATTGGTCGAAATTTGTTTCAATCCAATGGGCCATCTGTCAGAGATTGGCCATATTGTCATCGTTCACTTACCACATTTCGGCACCGGCACAGTACCGTAGGTGCAAACCAGACCCACCGTACCACTGATACATTTGACAAAACAAAATTTTTGTCATTTTTTGATTTTAGTTAACTTTTTGAAATTTTTCGTCATTAAAACACACAGCCCTCGTTATTATCATGGTGAGCCGAAGCGACAAAAATATGGGTGTGGGCGAAGCGACAAAAGTATGAGTGTGGGGGTTTCGGGGGTAGGGGTCGTTTCAGTACTGATGAAATTTCAGTACTGAAACGACCCCTACCCCCGAAACCCCCACACTCATACTTTTGTCGCTTCGCCCACACCTATACTTTTATCGCTTTGTCATAGCAGCGTTATTATTACCTTATTTGCAACGGGAAAGAATAATAAAAGAATTTGAATGAATATTCCTAATTTTCCCAGTTTGTATTTTCGTTAAAATTAGTTGTTTTTTTATTGCTTTCTCTCTCCCTCTCTCTCCCCCTCCCTCTCTCAACCAACCCACACACACTCTTTTTCCTCTCACTCTTTTCTTTTTTCCCTCTCATTTGGCCCAACTGTTTCTCTGCTTCATTCTTTCCCAAATTCAATAGTTTTTCCGTTGTTATTTTTATCTTTTTTGCATCACAACACCGGCAAATTGTTTCTCCTCCTCCTCCTTTTTCCGTCCACCAATTGGTGTGTCAATTGTCGCATGTGCTCAATGCCATTCATTGGGCGGGTGTCTCTTCCCCCTAACAGTTGTGCCATTCCCTTATGTCCTCTCCCCAAATAAAATTACCGCGTCGTCGCCCCGTTGGTGATAGCCCAAAAAATCACAAATCATTTGTGTGTTGACGGGCGTCTCCAGCAGCAGAACAGTGGGGAAAAAGTGTAAGCAATTGTCACCACCCCGGCGGGGAAGAATTTCTGAGAAAGTTCATTCTCTCTTTTCCCTGACGAGTTTTCTGTCGCTTTCTTAAGAAAAAAAAAAGGTAGAAAAATATGGAAGAGCGAAAGAGAAATTTGGGAAATTGGACAAAAGATGGGTAAGGGGGGGGGAGAGGAGGTGAGAGAGGACGGAAGGGACAGACGGACAATGAATGAATGAATGAGTGGGAAGAAAGAGAGGGGAATGGAAGGGAGGGATAGACGTGGGAGGGGGGGAGTGTGAGGGGAATGTCAATACGATTAGCGACGCTAAACCAACCGGCAATTGCCGGATGAACGGGAGGGGAGGGGGTGGCCTTGCTATTTGCCGTCTCATCCGATCAGTTAGAGGGGAAGGGAGCGAGGAGCGACACTGTCATTGGGGGACGATCATTGGCACTGATCCCACCCCTCTTCACTGCCATCGTCACTACTCACCCCCTACCCCTCCCTAAATTAAGAGAAAGGAAAAGAAGAGGAGAAGAAAGGGGCATTTGACATTCGAATTGCCTGTCTGATCCGTGGCCAGTAAATAACCCATGGATTTGTCTAATTAATAGTCATTAACCCATGGAGATATCTGTCACAGAAGTCGCAATTGTTTTCGTTTTATCAGCAAATTGACTTCCTGAATTGGATCAGCTGATCACTGTTCTCTTCCATTTAACTCGCGCTTCTCCTTTTGCGTCTTTCGTCCGTCTTTCTTTGGCCCATGGATCGTCTGCCTTTGGCGATGCCCTCCACCTCTCCTCCCTCCTCCTCCTTCCCCGTCGTCCCGTCCACCTGCTCTGCTTCTCTGCTGCTGTGTTCTTCCAATTCTCTGTTGTCTCTTCCATCTTGTTTTTCTTCCCCCTCTTCCTCCTCTTCCTTTAACTCTCTCTCATCCTTTCCTTCTCTGCTCCTCCCTCCTCCTCTCCCGTCGTTTGTCTCTTTGCCCACCAATTCGTCCCACTCCTTTCTTCTCACTTCCATTGTTGCTCTTCTTTTGGACGGTTACCACGCACTTCCAATCCGTCTTAAGGTATTCTTTCTCTTCCCC
Organism: Heterodera filipjevi; assembly: GCA_039877585.1. NCBI lineage: Eukaryota > Metazoa > Nematoda > Chromadorea > Rhabditida > Heteroderidae > Heterodera > Heterodera filipjevi. The sequence continues at coordinate 13,213,142 of JBDPZO010000002.1, forward strand.
CCCCCCCTCCCTCCCTCTTCTTAATTATCCCCCTTTTATCCGAAGATTCTTCTCGATAAGATGCTCGAGTCTCTCCCGGATTCTGAGCGTGACGCCCTTTTCAGCCGCTTCGGTTGGTCACCAACAGACATTGCCCGCGGTTACATACCCAATGTAAGGAAGGAAGGCTTTTTTGGTCTCTCCCGTAAGCCCCTTTCCCTCCGATTTTCCATTTCTTTCTTTCCCTCTTTTACCCCTCGCCCCCCCGCCCCCCCATTTTTGTCCCTTTTCTCTATTCACCTCTCTCCCCCACCCCTCATTTTGCTCCATTTTATCCTCCGTTTAGCCCCCCTCCCCCAACCATTGGCAATGTGTGCCTGTCCACACTGAACTTCGTCTCCTTTCCCTTGTCGGCTCCGTTTTGCCGCATTTGTCTCCGCTTGTCCTTTCCCTTCGTCAGTCGGCACTCCATTCGCTGTTCACTTTTGCGTTGGGCGGCGAACAACTTTTGGCAAACAGTGCCAATGGTGGAACAACAACCCCAAAGCAGCAACAACAGTCGATGATGAACAATGGAAGAGAGGAAGAGCAACAACAGCAGAGAATGGCAAAAATAAGAGAGAAAAAGGAAGAGGAAGAGAAGAAGGAAGAGGAGAAAGAGGAAGAAGAAGAAAGGACAATGGCAGTGGACTTATCAAAACAGACAGCAGCAAAACAATGGGACAATAGGGCTGAAGAGGAAGTGGAAGAAAAAACAGAAGGTAAAGGGGGAAAAGAGAGAGAGTGGGGGGGGGGAGAGAGAGGTTAGGGGGGAGTGAAAAAGAGGGGAGCACGAAAAAAAAGAAATATATGGGTAAGAGAGAGAAAGAGCGGAAGGGAGAAGAAGGAAGAAGCATGGAGTGGGAGAAGGGAGAAACAATTAAAAAAGGGGAGAAAACGATAGAGTGAGTGAGAGAGAGGATGAAAAAGAGAGGGAGCAGGAGGAAGAAAAAGAAGAAGTAGATAAAATGGGTAAGAGAGAGGGAAGGAGAAAGAAGGAAGAAACATGAAAAGGGAAAGAGAGAAAGAAAGGAAAGAGAAAACAAAGTGGAGGAAAGAGGGAGAAAAAAGAGTAAAAACTAAAGGGAAAAGAGAAACAGAGAGTGAGTGAGAAAGAAAAGAGAAAAAGCATTGGCACTTTAGGAGCAGAAAAGTCAAATGGAAACAGCACGATGGGAGGAGAAGGAACAATGAGCCGACTGGAGGAGGGCGAAGGCATTTCGTCGGAGAGGGCGGCCACAACGATGTCCGACTGTTCGACACCGCCCTGCATCATCAGCAGCAGCACAACAGCGGCGAGGCTGAGGACGAGTCGCAATGGGGGCGGAGGCAAAAAGAGAGTGCAATGCCCAATTTGTTTTAAGGTGGAGGGGGGCGGGGGGAAGAGACGGTGAAGAGCGGAAAGATCAAAGGGAACTCGAATTGCAGACTTATTGTGACAAGGGGGCACTGAAGATACACACCAGCGCAGTCCATCTGAAGGAGACACACTTCTGCACGGTGAAAGGCTGCGAGAGGGCATTCTCATCACGGCGGAGCAGGTTCAGCACGAGCGGTTTCTGAATAGGCGGTTTCTTCCAAATCGAACCGACTAAAACCTGCCGTTTCGATTAACCACAAGGAAAAGCGAAAGCTCGGTTATCAAAACCGAAAACGGAACCAGAGGATTTCATATAACCGAACCGAATGGACCCGGTGGAGGCGTGGGTTCGATTCCCACCCGAGGCGTAACATTTCACCCATTTCTTATTTAATGAACAGAAAGAATTGACTAACAAATCATAGGAACAGACACTCGCTGAACTCGAACATGCACGCAGTTTTGCTCACGGACAGCAGAGGGGCGAACGAAATGAATGACGCAGAAAAAAGGCACTCTTTTGAACAGCGGGCGAAATTGGAGCCAAAAGAGCGGGGAGAATTCAGCAGGTAAAACGGCATTCAAATCAGAGAATCTTTTGGCATTTCGAGAATTGAGCAAATTGCCCATTTAAATGTAGGCTATCCGGAGGTGCTTACCCTTCTAAAAATGATTTATAAAGCGTGACACAGTGAATGGCACTGCTTCACTATCGTATCACCGTTTAATCGTTTCATTTGCAGTGCCATTAACTCTCCGCCGACTGTTTTTCTTTTGCCCTCCCTCCCCCACGCTGTTCCCCAGCAAACGATTGAACTCAAGCAAATCCTGCACATGTTTGAATACTCTCATCAACAGCATCAGGGACAAAATGAACGGGAAAAATGACATGAATGGATCGACAAATGAATGGGCGAATCTGACTCTGCCGAAGAACAATTATTGAGCGCCAAAGCCATTTAAAACGGCATTTCATTTTTTGTATCAAATTGCGGAATATTGTCAAATTATTAAAAAAAAATATATATATGGGACTTTAAATGGCTCTGGTGCTCATTCGTGGGCGCTCAATCCACTCTTACCCTGGCAAAATGATGTAAATTTGTCGGTTTTTTTTATTTCATTCGGTATTGTTTTCGACTCAACTCACTCAGGGTTAAAACAATTCGGCTGTCTTTCGCTTTTTTTTCTCCTTCGAAATTGGTCTGTATTTTGCACAGCGTATAAATGACCCCTGAGGGGACCACAGCGGATAGTGTTGAGGGGGCCAACACTTGACAATAATTCAAAAAGGGGCAAAAATACGGGCAATTCCCTTGGGGGAAAGAATGGCACCAAAGGAAAGAAGGAGTTGACAGAGACCACGGGGGGGGGGGGCTAAAAACGATGGATGGATGGGCTGAGGGGGGGGGGCAAAGTTGGCACGGACGGTGGTGACGGATAAACGAAGAATGTGCAACTTGGGGACAATGGGTAAAGCAAAGACAGGAGAGAGGGCTGGGACAAAGGAGAAGCAGAGCATGGCGAAAAAACATTGAATTTCTAAAAAATAAACCCCCGATGAGGGGAGGGAGAGATACTGAGAAACATTTTTGAGAGGGGAAAAGAGGAAGAAAATATTGTACCAAAATTGGACAAAAAAGATACAGGAAAAGTGATAGAAATATTACTGGAAAATGGGAGGGCACAGAGAGAAAGTGAGAAAGGAAAGCTTTACTCACCAAATCCAACCATTTTCTCCATAAATTCCCTTTCACTTTTTGCTTTTAAAATAGCACCCTCCTCTAACCCCAAAAAACCATCCCCCCCCCCCCGCCATCGGCCCATTGCATTTCATTCGTTCATTCGCCCTCCCCCCCCGTCGCCCATTCTGCGACTATTTTGCCAATGGATTGCCGCGCTGTTCTCCTCGGGGCGATGACGGATGTCTCAATCCCCCAATTAGCCGTTTCTCTCCCATCGCAAAGGCCCATTCACTTTTATTGGCACCCAAAAAACACACACACTCAGCCCGAAGGCGAATGTGTTACAGAATGGTCGACCAACGGACGGAAGACAATCATTGCCAACGGCCATTAATCTTGCCTTTCTCCTTCGATGGCCAATGCCAATGCCAATGCCATGCAATTCCCTGTGGAGGGGGAAAGTCAAGACGATTATGCAAATGCAAATCATTCAACACATTTTAGTCAAGAATAGTGGGGACAGAAAAGATGAGAATGGAAATAAATGGGCGACAGAGGGAGGAGGGGGGGGGGGGGGGGGAGGGACGGGAGAGGATAGCGAGGGAGGGGATGAAAAGAGGGAGAGAGAGAGAATTAGAGGAAGTTAGGAAGATGCAGAGAAAAACGATAGACAGAGAGAGACTGAGAGGGAGAAAAAGGAGCGAAAAGATGGGCAGCGAGGAGAGCAAGAGGGAATGAGGAAAAACAGAAAGGGAAAATGATATAAAATTACGTTTTTATGTCGTAAAAAAAAATTAGAGAAAAAGAGAAAGTAGAAAAATAGTAAGAAAAAAAATGATATTTGTCCTGGGACAGAGAGAGAGTAGCGAATACCGTACTTTTTGGGCAACATACGCATTCCCTGTCCCAGCCCTATTCACACTCCCCCTTAAATTTTGAAGGATTTAGGCAAATTAACAATTGGCATTAAGATTTTTCCAGCAAAATAAATAAATGCCAAAATTTGTCAACATTTCTGCTGTTATGCAGAACATAAACGGTTTCGCGCCAGGTGGAACTCGAACCCCGCCCTTCCTTTCCGTGGAATGCTCTTACGACTGCGCTATGGGCACCCTTCCAGAGCTTCTCCCATTTTATTATCCCACTTTGTCCATACTCCGCTTCCTTTAAACTCAATTTCTAAATTTGAAAAAAAAACAAAATTTTTTTTTTGCTTGCGACAACTGAAAAATGTCTCTGAAATAAGCAGAAAAAATATTTAAAAAAATATTTGTCACGACCCTAGTAATAGGTGCCATTCAATTGGTTATTTAAATTAAAAACAATTTGGCATAACTAATTGAATAGCACCCAAAAATCAAAATAAAAAACGAAGTCATTTCTCAACTCGTAACGAAGAAAGATACTTTTACATTCACTGCTCTGCATTTTTGGCCCTGTGGCGAGCGATTAGTCATTTTCAATTTGTTGTCGTCGTATTGTCCATTTGTCCGAGAGGTAGCCAACCCTTCATCAGATACGGTGTTATTTGCCTCGTCGTTCTCTCACACACTGTGTGACGCTGGAGAGGATAAAATGACAAAAAAGAGCCACCAAAGGCCCGAGAGTGGCACGGGCAAAGGGAGGGAGGGGGTGGGGAAGGAATGACACTTTCGGGGACACTCACTCCCGCCCATCGACATCCTCCGCCCATTGGCTGCCGCCCACCGCCCGCCGGTGTCGTCCGTCCGCCGTTTGTCAATGCCCCTCTCCGCCCGCCATTTCCATGTCTCATTCCAACATCGTCCGTTTTCTTCCCTGTCTTGCGCTCATTCATTTGTGCCGTTCCTTCCTCCAAAATGCCGTCGCAAAAGTTTACAGTCGAATTTCTGCTGATGGGTGAAGAAGGCCGTTGCGACAAAAAAGTTGGACAAAATAAGCAAAGCAAGAAAAAATAGTATTTGTTTTTATTAAGAGAGAGAAGAAAGGGGAGACGGAAAAGCGAAGGGATGCGCGGACGAAAGCGGAGAAAAAGCGGGTGAAATGCGCAAAGTGCGGAAAGAGTTTCTGCGACAAAGGCGCACTGAAGATACACAACAGTGCGGTGCATTTGCGGGAGATGCACAAGTGGGACAAAGGAAAATGCATTTGGGGGAAAGAGATGGGGGCACAATTGGGGGGGGGGGTAATTAAGGGGTGAATTGATAAAAAAAAAACAAGGGCATAGTGGCTTAATTAAAGGGAGTATGGATCAAAAAACGGCACTGATGGCACTCAATCGACCCCCACTCTTTTAATTATAAATAAATAATGTAATCTTTGGGTAAATGTGTGCCATAGTGAACGGTATTCGTTTTGTACTGCCCCGAGTCTTATTTTGTGGATTGCGGCGGGTTTGCCGCGACCATTAGGATACCAAATTTTATGACGAAAGCCCCATTTAAGACGTAAAAGACCAAATAATAATTTAAATGGCAGACATTTTTGGGTTTCAGATGCTCCGTGGAGGGATGCCAAATGATGTTCTCTTCCAGGCGGAGTCGGTCGGTCTTCGCTGCTGGGCACTTCTTTCCTTTTGCATCTTCGCTACAATTTTCCCTTTCAGAAACCGACATTCGGCAAATCCGAATCCGAAATTGCACTGCGGCAATGTCCCCCCACTGACTTATCGCCTTTGTTCCTCCATCCAAAAGTCTTTTCTTAAACTGTCCAACGGTCAATTGTCTTCAACGGGTGAGCAAATGGGGTAATCAATGCTTTAAGGTTTACCCTCCGTTTTTTGATAATTAAAAAAGCCATAGAGAATATAATGGTGGCAAATTTTGAGTCCTTAATCGGTAATCACTAATAGAGTAGACATTTCCAGCAATTGAAATTCACTGAACTGAAATCAGAAAAATAAATCTAAAATTTAATATTACTGTACATTTTGGACCTTTAAAGTTATAATGAACATAAAAACAGACAATGAACAGAAAAGCACAAATGCCACCGGGCTTTTGTTCATTCAGGACGATCAGTGAGAGAAGGCAAAACTCGGCGGAAGGAAACGAAAATGGCGGAAAGCAAAAAAGAAAAATTCATTCGCTTTACGCCGCCGGTGACGGACAATGCGCTGGCGGAGGCAATGCGCGTTCATTGGGAGAAACAAATGCAAATGATAAGCCGACAAAGGGAATGGCACGCCAATGGCCAACAAAGATGGGATGGCATTCCAACAAAGTGTTGCACTGCTTTTGCCACTTTACCACCCTTCGCATTGCTCCAGGGATAGTAGTGCCAATTTGCTCGTTTTTCAATTTTCGATGATATAAGGGGCGGAATCTTCCGAGTCGAAATTTTTATTCCGAATGATTTCAGGCATCGATATTCCGATTTCTGAGGGCTACCGGTCCGAGTGCCGAATAGAACAATAATAAACTCCGAGTTCCGAATGGCACAAAAAAAGCCAAAATGGCTTTTGTTAAAAAAATGAAAACATAAAAGCCTAGACCTAGTCAAGCTTAAGCCTATGCCAAAGTTTAGACCTAAACTAAGCCTTAATTATAGAGTAGTGTCTGTTTAAAAAAATCATTCGGAACTCGGCCTTTTCGGCACTCGGACATTATTTACACTATTCGGCACTCGGAATTTCGGCACTCGGAGCGGAAGCGAACAAAAGGCATTGAATTAAAAAGTTGCTTATGTGAAAGCGTATTTAGCTCATTTTGATGTTTTTAAGGGGGAGTTAATGTTACTAAATTACTTTTAGAAGTTATCCTGTGGCTTTTTTGGAATTTTGGGAATTTTATTATGAAAATCCTCAAAATTGGCCTTTTTTTTTGTTTTGGTAAACCATTACGATAACTAAACAAAAATCGGATAACAAAAAAATCCGAGCCGGATCCAGCTCTTAAATTATTCTTCGTGACAATTCCCTAATTAAAAAAAATTTTATTTTTGTGGACTTTTGAAATTCCTCATTGATAATATTTGTCACCCAAATAGAAAAAGGTGTTGTAATTTTCATGTGGTTGTGTTACCCCCATTACCATCCTAAACGGTGCCAAAACCCAACTGTTTATGCATCAATCTGAACAAATCAAAAGCCATCAAACAATAAGCAGACCAACCAAATCAAAAAACATTAAAAAAAGAAGCGAATAAGGAAAAAGAAATAAATGTTGGAAATCAACAACAAAAAAAAAAATTACCAAAAATATAATGGGTACACATTGAAAGTTTTAAGGATTCGACAAAAACAAATTTTTGTTGTTTTATTTCTCGGCGTTCAGTGAGTGCCAAAGAGTTGCGCGTGGCGTTCCTTCAGTGCATTCACTGCTTCGGCGTCCAATTGTTTGTTGTCCAAAAGATTGCCGACGAATCGCTCTCCGGCAACGGCGAAGTCGTCCTTGGTCATGTCATTCAAGACTTTCTTCTGAAATCGAATTTTTAGGCATGAAAGTCCAACGCCATTCATAACGTAGACCAACCCTTACTAATGCATTTGTATGCTAAAAGGCCTTTTTAACTCAATTTTTCAGAAAAAGGTGGGGTGTCCGGCGGTGCCGGTAGAGGGCCGCCGCGGAAATTTTGAAAATTTTAGGGTATTTGGTAACATATTTTGCACCAAAAAAGCCAATTTTTTGAGATATTTTAAGAAAATTTAAGGAATAAGGGGTCCGATATGGTGCCGATAGGTGCCACCGGGGAAAATTTTGAAATTTTAGTGTATTTTGTTACGGAATTTAGCCTAAAAATAATTAAATTTCTGTGCACATTTCGTCTCCGACCCCTTCCTTCACATTTCACCCCGACCAATACGAAGTCCCCCCTTTTTCGGCCCCTCATACGAACGAAGTAGGAGGGAAGGGGGTCGACCCCCCCCCCCTATTTAAGGTATGAAACCACACTCTGTTGTTGCTGATACCCAAACTCTGGTGGGTGTCTCACCTTCATGCCGACGATGTCGCATTGGTGTGCCAATCGGAATTTGCAAATGGCCGACTTCTCACTTGTGTGCATCAAAAAGGCAACGCAACGGTTCAACACGGAGTGCAACTGAAAGCGATGGGCCAACAGCAGAACACTTTCGACACAATCATCTGAAAATGGCCAAAAAAGATCTTTTAATTATTATTTTTTGTTCATTTTACCGTCCAATCCCAAATTGGTCGGATACATTGTGCTAATTGCTCGTTCAAAATTGGCCACTCCATTTTCAATACCGCCCACATGGATTTCCGGTGGTTTTTCTCCATTGTTTGCATCAAAAAACAATTTGCGGAAAAAAGTCGAATGGGCAGCCAACAGCTAAAATAAATAAATATTAAACAAAACAAAACAAAAAAAAAAATTTGTTGGACACGTAAACTAGAAGAGTAGCAATATTTTAATTAAATAATTATAATTAAACGTCGCCTCACGTGTTTGTTCACTCGAATTGTTTTGCCATTGACCAGCAAAGCGTCCTCTTTGCCAACACCGCTATAAGTGAAATTGAATAACCAAATGTACTCAACAGAAATGGCGCCAAACAGCGAATTTAAAAAAAATCCCATGCCCAAAACTTTTTTTTAGGAAATCGAAAATCGGCGGCACCTTTCTTTTTGATATTTAAGCATAATATATAGAGAGATTCATATGCAAATCAGTGACCCAGCAAAAGAAAAATTAACAATAAAAAGAGGTAATTTTAGATAACTTAATTATTATGAACTAAATTTATTTAAAAAAACACCAATTCCCGGAAATGCTGTCCCGGTCCATTTTCTAAGTCCCAACCCTGGTGCCGAATTTTTCCAAATTGCGGGCTAAACTTACGCCATTCCCTTCGGCTCTTCCGCACAGATTTCCGCTTTGAATGTGACCACGTCATTCTGTTCGTCATAAATGCCATTTGCTGGGTCCATCAATTTCTAAAAATTCAAAAGTTTTTGTGTCGGAGTCGAATGAGTGCCATTTTTGGGTTAATTTTCAAAACTAGAAAAACAAATGGCACTCAATCGACCAATTCACAAAACTCAACTTGGCATTTTATACAATGCCCTTTTTTAAACCCACCTCAATGCTGGCAAACTTTTCGCAGCCCCAACACGGTCCGATCGGGTCGAACAGACGGAATACGTCCAAGTTTCCCTTCTTCTTCAGGCATTCATTCGCATTGACACAGGAAAGAGCACCAAGGGTGAATGCCGCACGGCAGGACCAAGCCACGTCTGGAAAATTTGCCGAAAAATATTTGATGATGGAATCGCACAAAAATGAAAAAAGGGAGGGGGAAGGGGCCTCGCTACGGAACGGACCGGCTCCCTCTCCCAGAGTGAAATTTTAGAAAACTTTCGCAAAAAATCCGATTAGCGTAATTTTTCAGTCGTCCAACAAGCATCGGAATCATATGGCCAAAAAATCAACCTTTTTTTTTTGCCTACCATGTTCATTGGCCCCACAAAACAAGTCCACTCTGACGTGTTCCTCCGTGTGTTTGACTCGAATGCGCCACGGCATTCCGTTGATTGGCACTGCCGGGTCACTGAACACAATCTTTGGCCCACAGCCGCGCGAAAATGCTTTGAAGTTGGGCATACGGAACACAATTTGACCACCGCGTTTTGTGTTGATGTCAAAAATGGGGGGAAAAAAAAATTGAAATCAGAGCCCTCCCCTCTCCATCATATTTTTAAAAATCTTAGTTTTCGGCAAGCAAAATAAAAAAAAAAATTCTTGATTACTTCAAGTTTTTTTTATATAATCTCTTTGAAAAAAATGGTACCGGCGGGGCTTTTAGTTTAGGTAAAATTAAATTTGTAAATAAATTGGAATGGATTTTCACTTTTATTCGGTTGGTCAATGTCGGCGGGAGGCTGCTGCTGTTGGCCATTGTTTGGGCGATCAACACCGACCGTCGAAAGCGTGGTTATCGAATTGGATTCACTGAATATTTAAAAAATGTTTCATTATAATAGGAGAGGAGAGAATTCAAAAAAAACCCCAAAAAACAAGTTTTTTAAATTTTTTGAGAAAATTTTCTTAGAAATAATTAAAATTTCGAGCCCCAAATTTTTTTAGAATTACTCGCCCCATCTCCTTCTCTCCCACTTCCCCTCTCCTTTCTTTCCCCCCCCCCGCGCCTCCTTGCCGTTTTGCCCCCCCCCATCCCTCCGCCTCCTTTCCCTTCCTCCCGCTCCCTTTCTCTCCCCCTCTTTTTCTCTCCCGCCCCCCACCTTCCCTTCTCTCTCACCTCATTCCATCGCTGGTTTTGCTTTTGTCCGACCCCTCCATTTGGGGTAGAGCATCGCCTTGTAAATGGCGCGATGTTGCACGCGTTCGGTGTCCCATTTTTGCTGTTCAATGTCCAAAAAAATGGCTTCCGAGTTGACTTCCGAGTCGCAGACGCGTTCACGAATTTGCAATTTGAGCATATTGTCCGCCATCAATTGGTCCATTGGCATGTCAAAATGTCGTGACAAAATGTCAACGGACATTTGTCCAACAGTCGGCGCAATGGCAAGCGGAGCCAAAGGAACATCATCAGCAGACCCGCCATTGTTATTGTTGTCCAAGATAAACTCGAACTTCAAATTCGGACAATGTGCCGGCGTCGTCGCTTTGGTGTCCATCAGTCGCACTTTGAGAATGGCAAAACACTTTGTTGGTGTGCCAATTTGCTGATGATGATGTTCATCCTTTTTGTAAAAAAATTTTTTTTAAATTTGGGCTCTTCTAAAAACATTTTTTTTTATAAGTGAAGTATAAACATCTTTTTCAAATTTAAAACAGTAATTTATTGGTACATTCATCTGCTGCTGATCATCATCGGCGTTCTCCCCAACTTTTTCCTCCCCATTTCCGTCGACGACTAAAAAAGAAAAAAAAAAAAGTTTTTTTCCCCGATTTTTTTTTACCCCCTCCGCCTTCATTTTGCTCTCCGTCTTCCCCAACTGAGGACATCAGGTCGAAACTGCACACACTTTCGGTCGGCGACTTCGTCGTTTCACGTTCTTCCAACACAGCGAGGTCAATCCCATCGGAAGGATGCGCAAAGGATGGCCAATAATACACTGAAATAAGAGAATCACTGGGCTCGAGGGTTTCGGGGGTCATGATTAAGAATCCGACATTTATTTCGACCAGTTCCATTCTGAAGCATGGAGAACCGGTTTTAGAATGTTTTTTCCCGAAAAATCCATATTGCCCACAACCGGTTCTCCGGGCTTCGGAATTGGTCAAATTTTGAAATATTTTGGGTGATAGAGTAAGGTTTGTCACCCTTATTATCCGAAAAAAAAGAAAAAAAAATTTAAAAAGACAAATTAGGGGCGAACAATAACTAAATTTTATTTTCCCTACCTTTGTCCGATGATACGTCACCGTAGGTGGTATTTTGACTGTCCATAATTCGGGGCAAAAAAATGTTATAATTCAAAAACCTGAAAAATACAAATGTAAAAAAAAATAATGTGTATATAAAAATTTTTGGAAATATTATTGCGATTCCGGGGAAGAGAAATTCGGAAGACGGGGAATGCAGGGAACGCAATGTCGGGGACGAGGACGGGGAAGAGAAAATCATCGGAGAACGGGGACGGGGAATAAAAATTTTCAAAATGGAAATTAAAAGATTGTACATTATATAAAGAACGGCAAAATAAGTTTTGTCAAATATGTTTAACCAGCGAGCGATTTGGCAAAATGTTATAAAATTTTTCTTTCAGAAAATGCCATTCTTTGGGGTGTATATTTTCCGTGTCCCCGACTCGGGGAATGGTGTCGGGGTACGGGGAATGCGGGGAAGACTAGGTTGGGGACGGAGAATTCCCCGAAAAAAGGCCAAAAATGTCGGGGACGGGACCCTAGTTAAGAAGATAATTTCGGTCAACTGCGATGATTCAATTCAGTTAATATTTTGTGAGAGTACCTCCTCCTCTCCCCTTCCCTAATATTTGGTCGTGGGCATTTTCTCCCCTTTTTTGAATTCTTTGGAATGCCATGGGCGAAATGGTGACCCAATGGTGAGGCTGAGGATGGACGCTAAATTGGGCAAAGACTGACAAAGTGATGGATAAATGAATTCTGAGTGAATGAATGAGTCCATATCCCTTTTATCTGGGAAGGGACAATTTTGCGGACCAAACATCTTTATTATTCCTCCGTCATAACTTTTTTCCTTTTAAACAAAATTAGGAATAGGCAATTGGTAACATTTGAAAAGTTTTTTTTAATGTTTTTCATTCGCTTGGCAATTATCTGTCTAATAAAGCGTCGGGGTCGTTTGGGCCCAAAGCCAAAAGTTTTTTTCTCCAACAAAAGGAAGGAAAAAATAAAAGTTTTAGATCGCATCTCTGTAATAAAGCTATTCAAGAGCTATCGATGATACTAAGTTTGCTTAATTTGGTTCAGTTTGAGAAAAGTTATGATTTGATTCAGCCGAAAATTCAGTAAAAATGGCGGATTTACGAAAATCGCGGATCAAGGATTTTTAACAAAACTTCGCTTCAAAAATAATTTTTGAAAAACTTACCCCCTAGTATTTTGGAAAACTTTTTTTAAAACTGACCCTAGCTTTTTTGAAAATCTACCTCAAACTTAAAAAACAGAGTTCGATTTTCAAAAAAAATTTTAAAGAAATTTTCGAAAAACATCAAAAAAATTTTGAAATTTTTTTAAACCTTAACCTAGTTTAAAAAAACTTTGAAAAAATGCAATTTGCGCATAGATATTTTTAAAGTACTGTGGTAAGTCAATGTCTTTTCTGAGGGATCCCTCGAAAACGCAGCCACCTAAACATAGGCTTGCGTAGGCCTAGGCTTAGGGCCCCTATCTGGGATGCACGAAAATCTCCAAAAAAAAATTTCGGAAACGAAACCGAAATGAAAAAGGTCTTCGTGAACGAACACGAAACCGAAACGAAAAAGTAAATTTTCAAAAATCGAAAACGAAACGAAAACGAAAAAACTTTTCCGGACGAAACGAAAACGAAAAATCGAAAAAATACCAATTTTTGACGAAACGAAAACGAAAAACCCGAAAATTTTTCACTGTATATTTTTCTTACCCAATAAAATTCTAATCGCAATCTTTTTGAATAACTCCTATAATTGGCGAGGAAAATAACAGTCATAACCATTTCACCAAAATATCAACTAACCGAGTATCAAATAACGAATTTATGATGAATTTTTTCTCCAAATTTTTTTTTTTCTCAAATTCCTTCACTATTTTTTCCTTAGAATCACAATTCTTACCAGTGCTTTTTCGTTCGAAATTTTTCTCGGACGAAAACGAAACACGAAACGAAAAAGTAAATTTTTAAAAACCGAAAACGAAACGAAAACGAAAAAACTCCAACGGACGAAAACGAAAACCGAAAACGAAACCCAAAAAGTGCCGAAAAAGCCGAAAAAGCCGAAAATACGAAAACGAAAACGAAACCCAAAAAGTGCCGAAAAAGCCGAAAATACGAAAACGAAATTTCGTGCATCCCTGGCCCCTATTTAAAAAAATTTTTTGACAGCTTTATTTGGTTTTTGCTTTTTTTTGGCTTGGGGCTGAAAAGACCCCGGGGCCGAAACGAAGAGGCCGAAACGACCCGGACCCAAATGACGCGGATCGCGGTCGCGGATCAAATTTGCCGCGGTCGCGAATCGCGGAAAAAAAACGCCGCGAATCGCGGCCCGCGTCCCATCTCTGGTCTTTACTCAAAAACCATAAAAATTAAAAATTTTAACGAAAAATTATTCATAACTTTTCTCCTTTCGTGATGTTTTTTAGAATAAACCCCAGTCTTTTAAATCAATTTTTATTTTTCGCGTAAAATTAGGAAGCATAATTATATTCTTATGGCATGAGAGAATATGAACATTTATATGATAGAATGTTATCTTTATTTAGGGTCGGGGTCATTTTGGCGCTGGCCGTTTTGGACGCCGACCGTTTTGGCGCCGACCGTTTTGGCGCCGACCGTTTTGGCGCGCGTTATAAATTGGCTGTTTTGGCGCCATTTTCCTACCTCAAATTCGTTGAATGAGAAATTTTTTTTTTGACTTCTTTTTTAATTTGCTTGAATTATTTTGCTGCGGAAGGACCTCCCCTAAGATTAGAAGATTTCTCAAAAAAAATTGCCTCTTAAAGTTTAAATTTTTTGACAAAAATTTCATTCTCAAAACTTTTGTTTATAATTTTCGAAATATTAAAAATTATTTTCGTTTGTCTTTTTAGGTAAATACCAGGGATAGGCCAAATCAAAAAATAAAATGCGACATACGACATGCCCAAAAGTACGACAAATGCGACATACGACATCAGCCTATCCCTGGTAAATACCCCATTCGTTTCGGGCCAATTCGTTTTTACCCCGATTTGTTTTTACGTGTTATAAGTAGAAGGACTGTCTAACCTACCGCTGTCTGCGCTCCAACGCAAAATAGGGTTAAAAAAACGTCGGGATAAAAACGAATTGGCCCGAAACGAATGGTCCGACGTCCTCTTTGTGATAGGGAAAACTTTGCTTTTTTATCTGATTTTGACTAAAGAATTGCCACAAAGTTCATAATAATTTTTCTCTGTTTTTCGGTTTTTAGTGACTATTTAACGATTTTTGTGCCTAAAAGTTAGAGTCCTGCGTAGAACAAAAATTTATAAAAGTCCAAATTACAAGTTATACTATTCTAAAAAAGAAGACCAAACCACTGCTTCATAGAGTTCTGAAAACTCGAAAATGGCTAGAAACTGGGATAAATTCGGGGAAAAACTCCTAGTGGTTATTGAAAAAATGGCACCAAAAAAGCCATTTTCAACGGACGCCAAAACGGTCTCGCGCCAAACTGGACGCGCCAAACAGAGCGGTTCCCGTTTATTTATTCTTTGGCGTCGTAAATCATAAGAAAGCAAGAAATTATTTTCGCGTTTTTCTCTGTTATCTTGGCTTGTCTTTCCAGAATAAAATTATAGTTTTAAATTAGGGTTAGGAAAATTTGATTTCCCGGATCCGGAACCGGATTTTCATTTTCAAAAATTTACGGGTGGATTTTCCCGGATAATCCGGAAAAATCCGGTGAGGCCCAAAAAACCAGGATCCCGGATTGGGATCCGGAAAAATCCGTCCGGATCCCAATCCGGTGCCTAACACTATTTTAAATGAATTTAAATTATTTTGTAAAAAATATTATATATGTCGGCAATGAAACCGGCCTACTTAGATGTGCACAAAAGGATACTCCATTTAAGCCGACCAAAGTACTCGCCCGAATATTGGAAAAACTCGTTAGACCAATTTCTTCTCCGACTCAAACGATACCTCCCCGGCGGGCGTGTTTCATTCCGAGCTCAAAGAAACTGTTGAACACGGGGGCATTCGTGCAATTTTTTGTTGGAAGCGACGAATTTGAGTTTTTGTCCCAATTTTAAAAAATTTCCGTAGCTTAATTTCTATATTTCTTAATTTAGAATTTTTATGATAATTTTTTTGTTTGAAATCAATGAATTTCATCAAGTAATTTTGAACATGCATTTTAATTGACTGGAAAATTAAATAATAAATAATCAGCGCAAATTTAAGAAATTCAATGTGTTTAAAGTGGCAATGAACGGATGAGCATCGGTGTTGAACACCCCCAGAGATCCAACTGCACCTTTGTTGGTCTTCGAATAGCAACAAGTTCAAATACGTCATTGAATACGCTGTAACCGAGTAAACGCTGTAGGGATGACGCCGATTCCCATTTTTTTTTTGACGAAATTCCGATTCCCGAAAAGACTGGGCATCAGAGTTCCGATTTTTAATGAAAGCAGCTTGTTCCCGTCCCTCATTTTTTTTTATTTTAAAATTTATCCAAAATTAATGAAAAAAAGTCCAATCACAAATTATAGTGTAACACAATTAATGGGTGTGTCTACTCGAATTTCATATGTATGTATTTTAGAAGAAAATTTTCACACAGTGTACTTTTATTGATTTCCTCAAGAATTTTTTTGAAAATTTTCGATTTATGGAAGCGACGAAATATTATTGATAAAGGTAAAACATAATTCTTGAATTTCAACTTGGGAGAAACAAATTCAATTAGGTCCAGCAGGTGCCGGAAAGAAATCCGTTTGACATTTTGAATTGTTACATACCAGGGATGTCAAAGGACTCCAAAAATTTCGGAAATCGGAATTCCGACCCCCAAAAATGTCGGAAATCGGAATTCCGAGCCCTCAAAAAATTTCGGAAATCGGAATTCCGACCCTCAAAAATGTCGGAATTCGGAAATTTAAAAAAATTTTTTTGACCATGAAATTATGAAATTGTGGCTTAATTCCCTCATAATTAGTGGGAAGAGTAAAATTTAGGGTTAAGCCCCGACACTTCGGGGAAAGAAAGTCGGGGATCGGGGAGGAAATTCCCCGAAAGAATTAGTCTGGGATGGCTGCAGAACTTTAAAAAATGTCAGGGAGCAACACCTTCGTCGGGGAATAAATTTTCATAAAAAGTCGAAAAAAGGATAAAAGAATAAATGCCAGAACAAAAAAGTCTTAAAAACTCATTTAAAAACACTTCCCTAGTATGAAATGTTGTGAGAAATGCAGACACTAAAAAGAAAAACGGAATTCCAGAGAAAGGGGAGGGGAAAGGAAAGATGAGAGAGAGTGGGTGGAGTACGACTCGGCGGCCACCTGCTCCCACTGCCACGCTACTGCTGTCTCTTCCCTTGAGCATTCCCATTTTCTCTAACCTCTCTTCTTACTATTTTCTTCTTTTAGCACTATCTAATTTCCTCATATTTCTTTTCCCACTTTTCCTCTTTATTGCAACATTCATTTTTACTCTTTGTTCAATATCTCTGCTCGCTGATGTCCAATTTTTGTTCCGTAAAGTGCTCCCCATATGTTTTCAATGCTTCCGGATCCATTTTTGCGCTCTGTTTTGCTGTACGGGCATCGCTTCTCGGCCTTTTGGCTAAGATCAAAGTGTAGTATCTGTTCTTTACGGCTTAATCTCCGTAACGACCCCTACCGGGGTCAAAGAGATTAACCAATTTTTGGAAAATGGTCGCAGCAGGGGGCTTGCTCCCTCTCGACCACGCGTCGGCCCGGTATTGCACTTACCTCCGGGAACGGCGCATCTCCCCTACGGGGGAGATCAAAAGAGAAAGCGCTTTTAAAAGCAAAAGGTATAAGAAACTCTAAAAATTTTATTTTTTTCCAAATGAAAAACTAAATTTTTCGAAAATTTTAAGTTTTTCTTGAATTTTCCTGCCTGAAAAAACTACCTAGTAATCTATTAGTGAAAAATTTTTAAGAATGAACAATTTGTTATTTGACAAATCAATAAATATAAAACCTGAAAAAAAAACAGAATAGGGAGAGTCAGGGGATATTTTGCCAGTCCTGAATATGACACAAAAAAATGTTCACTCTTTTAATATTTAATAATTTAGTTTAACAAAAAAAGTGAAACTCCTTCCTTCATTAATATACATAAACAATTAGCTCAAAAAAGCAGTCATTAAGGAAATAAATTATTTAAATGTGTAAAAAAATTTATTTTTCAATTTTATTGCTGCTTTTTTCTGTCCAACTAAAATCAGAGATATGATAAAAAAGCAGGAAAAAACGCAAAACGGTTAAACTGCGGCTCTTAAAATTTGGATTTTATGAAATTTCTTTTAAAAATTGGAGCCTTTTAAATTTTTAGTCAAATTGGTAGGAAATATATTTATTTGTTCATTTCAGTAAAAAATTGACATTCACCTAAAGGATTCCTGGAACTATAAATATAATTTTAGTATTAGATATCCCTGGTTCCTCTGTATTCGGACGATGAAATCTTTCGCCTTTTACTAAAGGTTTCCGTGAAGGGTACGCTTATGGGTTTACCCAAATTTTTGGACAGCGCCGTCTCCAGGGAGGGCGCGAAAAATTGACCCGTTTAGAAGCAGATTAAAAAAGGACACTTTTTCAAAGGACGTCCTTTGATTCTAAGGACGAATGGGAACCCTGGTAACAGAGCTGGATGAAACCAGGAAAAAAAATTTACGAAACCAAACGAAACAAGTCCAAATTTTTTAGACGAAACGAAACTCGAAACGAAACAGGCCAAATTCACGAAACGAAACACGTAACGAAACATCGCGATTATGGAAAAATGTTTTTTTTCTTCAAATAAAATATAACATATTCTATTAATTTTGTAAAAATATGAGTTCTTCTTTTGTTTCGAATTACAGTTGCAGCACTTCAAAAGTCTAAAGATCCGAATCCCAAAATGTCAGAACCAGAATTCCAAAAGCATTTTGGTAAAATAAATGAAATAAAATTTGGAACTGCTGTTTAGGGAGGTTTTGTTCCTGTAAAACGTATTTGAATAAGCGTCAAAGTGACTTTTCCTTCAATAAGAATAAAAAGAATAAATTTCAATGCTCGGAAATCTCAATCCCTAGCCATGGAGTCCGTTAATTAACTGGGAAAACAAAGGAAAAACTGCAAAATATTTTGAGTTAGAATTAAAAATTGCCTTCCGAGCCCAAATTCGAACACAAAGTCGAAAAAACAAACCACCAAAATGTGTGTTATTAAAGAGCTCTTTTTAAGGGCATAATAAAATCAAAGAAAATTTGTTCACCAATCGTTCAAAAGGCAAAAACAAATTTCAAATTACACAAAGTACCAAGAGATTAGGCCCAACTCATTGCCCCACCAATCTTTCATTCATTCGAATGTATTCCTTTGCCTTTTTATAATGTTTAATTATTGTTCAATTAAACTGTTGATCAGCAAATGGCATTTTTGCTTTTGGTGATTATCTCTTCCACAATTTGATCCGTTTTGCCTGTTCCGTCCACTGTCATTACGCACAATTCCCCTCCATTTTCTTCTGCTTGTGGCAATTCCAAATCTTCCAATTGCGATGGTATCAAATTGCTTTTGGCGAAATGGTCGTTCCTTTGGGCCATTCGTTGTCTCAGAATTTGCTCGGGAACATTCAGCATAATTATCATTTTGTCTTTGCCATTTGACTGCTGTTGCGCATCCAAAAGAAAGGATCTGCCGGGGTATAATTAGTGCTAATTAGCTCATAATACAAGTTGTTTAATTGCGGCACCACTTACCGGTATTTCCGTTTCAATGCCGAACAGGCGATGACGAATCCTTCTGCTGATGTTGTTGTGTCTTCTTTCGTCCATATTCCACGAATTCGGGCAAGCCAAGGCATCCGATCGGCATCTATTGGCAAAGTTCAATTAATACCAGTACCATCATTAATTGATCTGTGCTTCTCCCAAAGGTGCAAATTGCCCCTCCCCCCCACTCATTAAACAATTTCAGCGCTGCCGTTTCGGCGACGAGTACATTTTAGAAAGTAATAATTAGGGAAAGTAGTTATAAGTTTTTTATACTATTCTGCTCATATGCTATGAAGAAAGTGGCTCAAAATAAGCATTACTGCATTAAAATTTTTTGATTAGGTGAAGGCTTTTAGGGCATATAAATGCATTTTTGGGGGTTTTCGGGAATAAAGGCATATTTCGCCATTTTTGCATTTTTAGAGCATATTTTGGCATTTTTCGGGAATTTCCTTAAGAAAAACCAAGAAAAAACAAAAAAACACCCCTAAAAATCGACTTTTGTAAAATTTTCAAAAAAGGACCCCCCTAAACACGGAAAATTTGAATTTCTTGAGTAGTTTTTGGTAAATATTTTGAAAATAAAAATAATCTTCAAAAATACTTCTTTAAATTTTTTAGAATTTTATAAATTTTAAAAATAAAGTGAAATTTTATTTGGCCTTTGTAATTTTAATTTTTAGTGCCTTTTTTGCCTTTTTTTTAGGTCATATTTTGGCATTTTTCGGGTTTTTAGTGCATATTTTATGGTCATATTTGGCGTTTTCTAGAGCTTACAACTACTTTCCCTAGTAATAATTATTTTAAATGCCTGTTCGAAACGGCGGCTCTTCGTTTACCGAAATGGCTTCTCCAAAATATGTCCGGTACAATTTACCCCCGAAGAAATCGAACCAGTGAGTGACTCCCCTCTGCTCATTTTGGCTTTGCTTTCCTCCGAATGCAAATCGTCCCCATCAACAAAAGTGTAACCGATCCTTTCGGCCAATTTGCTTCCAATTGTGCTTTTCCCACTCCCACAAACACCGCCAACAATTATAACAGAAGGGAGACTCATTTATTATTGGGTTAGCAAAATGATTAAACTGATAAATTTGTGGAGGCAAAAGGCAAATAATACAAATGAACTGACACATTTATCAGTTAAAAATTAAATTTTTGATTATTATTTTTCGTAATTTGTTAAGGCTTGGGAGGAGATTTTCAAGCCCGGAGGGCGTCCAAAAATTGCACATGGCACCGCTTTCGCAGGCCAAGGCGGGTAATTGGTAAAAGTTTTCAATCAGCAATAACAGCAGCTCGGCTAGGCCTCATTGCTCGCTGTATTGACCGAGCGCAAGGCTAAAGACAAAGGAAAAAGTTTAACTGAAATTAAAGTATACAAATAATTATATGATGGGATGGAAAAGGGAGAGAAAAATAAAGAGTAATCTATGCTATTTCCTTTTCCTCTTTTTCTCCTTTTGCACTATTTCTTTTCTTGGTGTCTATCCCTTTGAGACGGGACAGTGTTGGCGCGAAACCAGAGAAGAGACTGAGTGATGAAGTGAAATAGAGAGAAAAATGATATAAGAAAGTAAGAGAGAGAGAGAGAGAGAAATAGAAGAGAAAGTGGGCAGAGAGAAAATGGCCAGAAAAGAAATCAAACAAAAGAAGAAACACACTATTCATTGTATTAAGCAGAGGTCGCATTTGTACTTATTTTTAAGTATTTTACTTAGTTGAGCTCAATGTACTTATTTTGTACTTATTTTTGGACCTCAAAGAAAATTCCGATTTTTATAGCAATATTTGAAAGAAAATTATCTTTTGAAGCGAATTTTAGAAACAAAATTTTAACAAGATTCCCTAAATATTCAAACACCGAAATTTCTATGTATCGTATTTTTTAGGGTAGCACGGGACCGGGGCTTTTGACAAAAACCGGGACCGGGACTTTCCGGGCAGGAAAACCCGGGACCGGGACCCTCGATTTTCAACCGGGACCGGGACTAAACCGGGACTTTCTTGAAGCAAAATTTTTACTTGAAAAATGATAAATTTATGAATCTTTTGTAAAATTTTCAAAAAAGGACCCCCCTAAACACGGAAAATTTGAATTTCTTGAGTAGTTTTTGGTAAATATTTTGAAAATAAAAATAATCTTCAAAAATACTTCTTTAAATTTTTTAGAATTTTATAAATTTTAAAAATAAAGTGAAATTTTATTTGGCCTTTGTAATTTTAATTTTTAGTGCCTTTTTTGCCTTTTTTTTAGGTCATATTTTGGCATTTTTCGGGTTTTTAGTGCATATTTTATGGTCATATTTGGCGTTTTCTAGAGCTTACAACTACTTTCCCTAGTAATAATTATTTTAAATGCTTGTTCGAAACGGCGGCTCTTCGTTTACCGAAATGGCTTCTCCAAAATATGTCCGGTACAATTTACCCCCGAAGAAATCGAACCAGTGAGTGACTCCCCTCTGCTCATTTTGGCTTTGCTTTCCTCCGAATGCAAATCGTCCCCATCGACAAAAGTGTAACCGATCCTTTCGGCCAATTTGCTTCCAATTGTGCTTTTCCCACTCCCACAAACACCGCCAACAATTATAACAGAAGGGAGACTCATTTATTATTTATTGGGTTAGCAAAATGATTAAACTGATAAATTTGTGGAGGCAAAAGGCAAATAATACAGAACTGACACATTTATCAGTTAAAAATTAAATTTTTGATTATTATTTTTCGTAATTTGTTAAGGCTGGGAGGAGATTTTCAAGCCCCGGAAGGCGTCCAAAAATTGCACATGGCACCGCTTTCGCAGGCCAAGGCGGGTAATTGGTAAAAGTTTTCAATCAGCAATAACAGCAGCTCGGCTAGGCCTCATTGCTCGCTGTATTGACCGAGCGCAAGGCTAAAGACAAAGGAAAAAGTTTAACTGAAATTAAAATATACAAATAATTATATGATGGGATGGAAAAGGGAGAGAAAAATAAAGAGTAATCTATGCTATTTCCTTTTCCTCTTTTTCTCTTTTAGCACTATTTCTTTCCTTGGTGTCTATCCCTTTGAGACGGGACAGTGTTGGCGCGAAACCAGAGAAGAGACTGAGTGATGAAGTGAAATAGAGAGAAAAATGATATAAGAAAGTAAGAGAGAGAGAGAGAGAGAAATAGAAGAGAAAGTGGGCAGAGAGAAAATGGCCAGAAAAGAAATCAAACAAAAGAAGAAACACACTATTCATTGTATTAAGCAGAGGTCGCATTTGTACTTATTTTTAAGTATTTTACTTAGTTGAGCTCAATGTACTTATTTTGTACTTATTTTTGGACCTCAAAGAAAAATTCCGATTTTTATAGCAATATTTGAAAGAAAATTATCTTTTGAAGCGAATTTTAGAAACAAAATTTTAACAAGATTCCCTAAATATTCAAACACCGAAATTTCTATGTATCGTATTTTTTAGGGTAGCACGGGACCGGGGCTTTTGACAAAAACCGGGACCGGGACTTTCCGGGCAGGAAAACCCGGGACCGGGACCCTCGATTTTCAACCGGGACCGGGACTAAACCGGGACTTTCTTGAAGCAAAATTTTTACTTGAAAAATGATAAATTTATGAATAATTTTCTCATTGAATTCACATTTCGTCTTCAATCACTTTTAATTCATCATATTACTAAGAGCAGGGTTCCCATCTGTCCTTTATTTCAAGGGGCAGTCCTTTATTTTTGGCTTTCATCCTTTGAAAGTTTGAGGCGTCCTTTATTTCAAAGGGCAGTCTTTTGAAAACGGCTTTTTGCCCAAAATCCATTTTATTGGGAAATTTAAACCTTTTGGCTTTATGTCTAAAGGAATTCTCATTTTTCTGCAAGAAATTCTTCAAAATTGACTAGTTTTATAGTCAAAATCTGTTAACAAATTACACCAAAATTTTCAAAATTTTCTTCGGCGGCGCCTATCGGTACCGCCTCCCCCGCCCCCTTCCTTGGTGAAAATCTAAACACTGAAAAAATTAAACCTTTTTATTACATATGATAAAAATTTTGTTAGGTCCTTTTAATTCGCAAGTTTTCCCCCTTGTGTCCTTTGAAATCGCTTTATCCGGCCTTTGAAACCAAGCTTGACTGATGGGAACCCTGAGTAAGAAGAAGTGTCGGCGGTGTCGATAGACGCCGTCGGGGAAAATTTTGAAAAATAGATGAAGTTTATAAAGAAAAAATTTTCATTTATGCATTATAACAGGCTGGAGGCTTCTTTTTTTCAACTGATTTCTGGAAAAACAATTTAAAAAAGATTTAAATTTCCTGCATGAGAGGGATTTGAACCCAAGCAAAAGATTTGGAAAAGCAATACTTCTACCACCACACCGAATTATCATTAGATGGATTATTAAAAAAATATATTAAAATTGTTAATATTTTATTTTATTAAAATTCATTTTTAAATACAATTTTTATTTCCTTTTGCAGTCAATTGATGCAAATATTTGTGAAGAAGAATCAATGGACGAGCACAGCGGCAGAATTGATGACCTTGGAGGAGTGCCAAAGAAAAATGTGTTTTGATCATTTTCAAATGAAAAATATTTGCCAAATTTGCATTTGCTATTTTTTGCAATGCTAAAATACCTATTCTTGTTATTATTTATATTTCGTGATTTAAATTGAAAAAAAAATTAAATTTCAAATTAGTCGAAATTACGACAACTTAGAAGCAGGTTTTTTTTTATGGCATCGAGCCCAGTTGACCTGCTGAACCCTTCTTGAATGACATTTCTGTCGAAGTTGAACCCAAAAGTTCCGAATTCATTTTCTTTTGAATCGGAAATCATTAGCGTATTCAAACATTAAAAAGTCAACAAAGTGGGCATACTGTAACTGTAGCACTAAATTATTTTTTAAGAGCCGAATGTTCGGCCTTTTCAAATTTATCCGTTATGGTTTTTGTTGTGGTGTTAAATCGTTCAGTAATTTAACTGATAATTAATTGGGGAAACAAAAGGGAAAAATAATACAAAAGATAAACGGACAGACATTACCCATTTGCATTAGCAGATAAAAATGATTATGTTCTTTATAACTCATCTGTTAGAATCATCAGAGAAATGCATAATTTAAGCCCCGGAGAGCGTCCAAAAATTGCACATGGCACCGCTTTCGCAGGCCAAGGCGGGTAATTGGTAAAAGTTTTCAATCAGCAATAACAGCAGCTCGGCTAGGCCTCATTGCTCGCTGTATTGACCGAGCGCAAGGCTAAAGACAAAGGAAAAAGTTTAACTGAAATTAAAATATACAAATAATTATATGATGGGATGGAAAAGGGAGAGAAAAATAAAGAGTAATCTATGCTATTTCCTTTTCCTCTTTTTCTCTTTTAGCACTATTTCTTTCCTTGGCGTCTGTCCCTGTGAGACGGGACAGTGTTGGCGCGAAACCAGAGAAGAGACTGAGAATGAAGGTATTCAGTGGAATAGAGAGAAAAAGGATATTACAGAAGAAGGGAGAGACAGAGAAATAAAAGAAAAAGTGAGCAAAGAGAGAGAACGGGCAGAAAAGAAATCATACAAATGAAGATATACACTATTATTTTTTCTCTTTCCCTCTTCTTTTACAGATTATTTATTATTTTCAAAACATTTCACTCAAATAATCTGCCTTTACCCTTTTATTTATCCCTGGTTCCTCTGTATTCGGACGATGAAATCTTTCGCCTTTTACTAAAGGTTTCCGTGCAGGGGGACGCTTATGGGTTTACCCCAATTTTTGGACAGCTCCTTCTCCAGGGAGGGCGCGAAAAATCGTAATAACTGAAAGTTCTCTCTCATCAATCGCTCTCTTCATTTTTCTATTTCTCCTTTCTCTGTTTTACTTTTTGGGTGGGCGAAAAGCGTTAGACAGACGACCGTCCAATGGTCGACATTTGCCATTTCCACCAACTTCAGTCTGTTCTCCTCACAACTGAATCTAATATATTAATTTTGCAATGTGTGTGTGTGTGTGTCACAAAATTTGAAATATTTATTGACACGAAAATATGAAGAAATATTTTATTAAAATAGTGAGAGAGAAAAAAGAAAGCGAAGGAGAAGCGAGAGAGAGAGAGACGAACAGATAAAGATACAGGGGGCGACAGAGAAAGAAAGGAAAAAAGAGGTAGGAAGAAAGAGAGAGTGAGATTGAGATGTAAAGAGAGAGAGAAAGATAAAGGACTCGAAAAAGAATAGAAAGAGAGAGAGAGGGAAGAAAAATTTAAAATAATGGAGCAGTGGGAGAGGAGAGAGAGAAACAGAGCGATGGATAAGAGGTGTCAAAGAGACGAAGAAATAAAACAGAGAGCGGCAGATAAAGAAAGAGAAAAAAGAGAGTAAAGAAAGAAAGAGAGAGCGAAAGAGATAGAGGTGGAAAGAGAGAGAGAAAGAGAGAGGAATAAAAGAAATAGAGAGGAAAACTGAAAAAATTTTGTTGAGGAGAGAAAAAGGGAAAAAGGAAGAGTGAAAGTGAGGGAGGAAGAAGGGAAAGAAAGAGGGGAAAGAGAGATTAGGGGAAAGAGAGAGAGAGGAAGGAAGAACAAAAAACAGACAAAAGGAAAGATAAAGAGAAAGGAGCAATGAGAGAGAGAAAAGGGGAGTAAGAAATATAGCAACGGAGAAGAGATGGAGAGAGAGAGAGCGAACAAAGAAGGAAACAGAGGACGGTTGAATGTGAAAAATAATCATCGAAAGAGAAATAAGAGGGAGGAAGAAAGAGAGAGAGAGAGGGAAAGAGAAAGAGAAAAAGGGAAGGAAGAAAGAAAGAGGGAGAGGAAGAAAGAGATAGAGTGAAAGAGAGGGGAAGAAAAAGAGGGGAGAAGGAAGAGAGAGAAAAAATGGAAACTACTGAGGAAACAAGAGAGAGAGAAAGAGTGGAAGGAACAGAGATAGCTACAGAGAGCTATAAAGGAAAAGAGAGAGACATAGAGAGACGAGAAAGAAAGACTGTTGGAGACAGAGCTGAGAAAAGAATAAAAGAAAGAGAACATTGGAACAAAAAAGATAGAGAGAGAAAGAAAGAGGGGAAGGAAGAGATTGAGAGAAAGAGAAGGGGAAGATATATAGAGGAAGAAAATGGAACCTAATGAGGAGGGAGGCGAGAGAGAGAAAGAAAGATAGAGGACATGTGAGACAAAAACAGGCAGATAGACTGAGAAAGATGGAGTATAGATAAAATAGAAATGAATAGAGGAAGGAAGAGAAAAAGACCAAAGAAAGAACAGATGGAAAAAGAGATACAAAGAAAGATCTAAGTAAGAAAGTCTATTTTTTTTTTAGTATTTTGTTTTTAACTAGCGCAAGGGGCGCGAGCGAAGCGAGCGCACCTGCGCTGAATGATGGAAACAGAGAGAGAGAGGAAGAAAGAGAATGAGAGGGAAGGAGAAGGGAGATAGACAGAGAGCGACAGAGGAAGAGAAAGAGAGGGTAAAAGAGGGAGGAAGAAAGAGGGAATAGACTCTTCTTAAGCGAGAAAGATACAGAGAGCGATAGAGGAGGAGTGAGAGATAGAGGGACTAGAAGAAGAATGATGGAAACAGATAAAGAAAGGAAGAAAGAGAATGAGAGAGAAGGAGAAGAGAAATAGACAGAGAGCGACAGAGGAAGATAAAGAGAGGGTAAAAGAGGGAGGAAGAAAGAGGGAGATAGGGAGAGGCAACAGATTGTTCATAAGAGAGAAAGATACAGAGAGCGACAGAGGAGGAGTGAGAGATAGAGGGACTAGAAAAGAATGATGGAGACAGAGAGAGAGAGAGAAGAAGAAAGAGAATGAGAGAGAAGGAGAAGCGAAATAAACAGAGAGCGACAGAGGAAGAGAAAGAGAGGATAAAAGAGGGAGAAAGAAAGAGGGAGATAGGGAGAGGCAACAGATTGTTCATAAGAGAGAAAGATACAGAGAGCGACAGAGGAGGAGTGAGAGATAGAGGGACTAGAAAAAGAATGATGGAGACAGAGAGAGAGAGAGAAGAAGAAAGAGAATGAGAGAGAAGGAGAAGCGAAATAAACAGAGAGCGACAGAGGAAGAGAAAGAGAGGGTAAAAGAGGGAGGAAGAAAGAGGGAATAGACTCTTCTTAAGCGAGAAAGATACAGAGAGCGATAGAGGAGGAGTGAGAGATAGAGGGACTAGAAGAAGAATGATGGAAACAGATAAAGAAAGGAAGAAAGAGAATGAGAGAGAAGGAGAAGAGAAATAGACAGAGAGCGACAGAGGAAGATAAAGAGAGGGTAAAAGAGGGAGGAAGAAAGAGGGAGATAGGGAGAGGCAACAGATTGTTCATAAGAGAGAAAGATACAGAGAGCGACAGAGGAGGAGTGAGAGATAGAGGGACTAGAAAAAGAATGATGGAGACAGAGAGAGAGAGAGAAGAAGAAAGAGAATGAGAGAGAAGGAGAAGCGAAATAAACAGAGAGCGACAGAGGAAGAGAAAGAGAGGATAAAAGAGGGAGAAAGAAAGAGGGCGAGAAGGAGAGTGAAAAGACTGTTCATAAGAGAGAAAGATAAAGAGAGCGAAAGAGGAAGAACCTATAGAGAAAGTGAGAGAAAAGAAAGATAAGAGGAACAAAGAGAGATAGAGAGCGAGAAATTTTTTTTTCGAATTTGAGTTTTAACTAGCGCAAGGTGCGCGAGCGTAGCGAGCGCACCTGCGCTAGTTATTTTTAATTTTCAACAATTATTTTTCTTCAAAACTTTTGCCCCCACTTCTCTGTGCACTTTTTGAATTTGTCGATGGAACTGATAAAAAAAAATGTTTTTGGCATTTTGTTTTTTCGGCACTTGCAAATCCATTCGGTTTTACGCTGAACAACAACATTGTTCGGGATGTTCCGAATCAGCATGTCCAACGGACTTAGTGCCATCAAAAGCAAAGGGACGGGCGAAACGGGGGGACGAGTGGGGAATCCGAGAATGGCACTCATCGAATGGCGAAAGACAGTGGAACAATTGCGGACGCATTGTTGTGCCGAAACAACGAGAAAAAGCGAAAAAACTAGGGGGAATTTTGAGGGGGGGGGGGTGAGGGCAAAAAAAAAATATACCGAAAAAAGTCGGAATAATTAGCAGAAGAAGAAGGGGACAAAGACCAATGTGGCAATGGGAAAATCGAAATGATGGCATTGGCGGAATTGGACAATGGTAAAATTTCAAACAATTTTATGCCAAAAAGCAGAATTTCGGTGTTAAAAAACTTTTGCAGCAATTTTTGAGAAAAATGAGAAAATCTTTCCGGAGTTTTCAGCGTCACTAGTCATGTATCGAGTAAGCGTTTGACTGATGCCGAATCTGAACAAAAACTGTTTTCCTGTTTTAAAGTCTTATGATAAAAAATATGTCAAACCAGCAGAAATCATAATAAACAGTGGCAATTGAGTTTAGGCGAGAAAAAGAAAGAAACATAAATTCTTAAATTCTCGATTTTTTGTCCGAGTCCGGGATTAATTTAAAATGAATATCCAAACCTAAAATCCCTTGGAAGCAAAAAAAGGGGCGGGGATGAAGCTTTATATATCCCCAATTTCTGTAGAGGAAGAAGAAACTGGCGGAAAGCCAAACAAAGGGCCAAAAATATTCGTTTTGAGTAAAGCAATGGAAAACGGCGGGACGCGAGTGAAGAGAGGGCGCGGGGGGGGGGGAAGGATTTTCCGATTGTCGTTCCGCTAATTCGATTATTTGTCCTTTAACACTTACGGAAAAATAATGCTTCCAAATTAGGGGAAAAACACAGAATTGTAGTTTAAAAGGGCTACCGTAGAGCCACATAATGTCGAACGTCAAAATTGAGCGTCCGGAGGTGACCCGTTCCGATCTTAATAAGTGGCCAAAACTTACAATTTAAAAAGAGCAAAAAAGTTAGAATTTTACGAATTTTGATATATAATAAAATAAACTTTTTTTGTAGATTAAAATTTGTTTTTGTTTTTACACAACTAATAGAGCTCTTGATCATTTTTGGCTTCTATTGCATTTTATGAATCCAATCAACTGACCATCCATTGTTTCATGGACCATAACGGTGCTAGGTCGTTTCATAAAAACCGCCACTTCGCAGATTTTTCGTCAAAAACTTGTCATATCTTTGCGTAACTCAATCAAATTGTACATTCTTGGTATGGCCCCGATAGCTATTCGTTAGCTCTATTAGCCTACCAAATTTCAAAAGTTTTGATTGAGATTTAAGAAGTTGTAGCCATAAAAAGTGCAAGAAACTCATTTTCATTGTCATAAAAAGAATCAAATTATTTGAAATTTGGTAGGCTAATAAAGCTAACTAATAGCTATCGGACCTTACCAAGATTGTTTCATTTGATTGCGTTTGAGCAAAGTTATCAAAAGTTTTTGTCGAAAAATTTATAAAATTAGCGGATTTATAAAACGCTCATGATGGCGGTTTTTATGAATAGGGTGTAGTATTATATGCACATGCATATTTTTGGTAAAAACCCGACTCGTACTGGTCCAACTCGTACGACCCCTACTCGTACTGGTGACGTGTTATAAGTATAAGGACTGTCTAACCCCCGCTGTCTGCGCTCCTGGGCAAAATAGGTTTAAAAAGTACGAGTCGGGGTCGACGAGTCGGGGTCGTACGAGTTGGACCAGTACGAGTCGGGGTTTGTCCATATTTTTTTCCTAGACCGGTTGTGGCTTGAAACGCACGAAAAACATATTGGGTTGAGGAGAAAGTCCTGTCGGTTTTTTTGGTGCTTGTTATTTCTGTTGTAACATTAGTTGGAAAAATCTGATTTTTTGATATGTTATTCTGCTATCCAAGTAGTACAACCTTGCTCTTTGAATGGTCCCGGCAGATCTCCTCATTAGTGAGATAAAAATTCTCAAATCAATTAGGTCAAAACTTGCCAAAACCGGTATTTCCGGTTTTAAACCGGTTCATGATTAATAATGTTGTAATCTTAGCGTGCCGCCTTAAGGGCCATTTAATTCTGCATGGAATCCAGAAAACCGCGTCAGAATCCGTCCATTCTTCGACTTTTATGAATTTTCAAAAAGTTCGACCGAAAATCGAGGAATGATAGAATTTCGATTAAAATCCTCCAATTTGCAGCAATTTCTCGATTTTCGGTCGAACTTTTGAAAATTCATAAAAAGTCAAAGAATGGACGGATTCTGACGCGGTTTTATAAGAAAAATGCAATAAAAACGAAAATATACCCGTAAGGAAAAATTTTTGAAAATTTTCAAAAAATTCCCCCAAAAAATAAAATTTATTGAATTTCTTCATAAAATTTTGGTAAATTTTTTATTTACCTAATTTAAAAAAAAAAAGATAATTGAATGCGTTTTTCTCCCTAGAACTTGGAAAAGAGTCGGGGTCGTTTGGGCCCCGTTGTTTGGGCCCCGACGTTTGGGCCCCGCCCTTTGTGCCCTGCCGTTTGGGCCCCGGGTTCTTTGGGCCCCGCCGTTTGGGCCCCAAGCCAAAAATAGAAAAAATCCTATACAAATTTCTTTTTGAAAACTAACCCTGATTTTTTTTGAAAACCGAACCCTCTATTTACGAAACGCGCACTGGCGGATTTTATGAAACGACCCAGCACGTCAGTATTGTATTATGTACTTTGTAGAGACCAAAATTTTAGAAATAACCTCATCAGTAGGGCTGGCATTTATGTATATGGAAACCGGCAGCCCTCTTAACGTTTAATTTTGGTTTTAAAATTTCGAATTTGGGCCTGGAGCTCAGAAATTGCATCCAAATGGGATAAGTATTTTTAAGTTCCTTATTTCCACATTGGTATCAGGGATGCAGCCGATCTCTGGTTTCCTAATATAGGAATTCCAATGCCCAAAATTTTTTTCGGAAATCGGATTTTGGCTGAATCCCTCCCTGGTCAGTATATAAGTTCGAAAAAGAAAAAAGAAACCACAAATGCTAAATAATGGACTTCATTTATTGAAATACCTTTTACTTTTATATACATTTATTAGATTAAAGAATAAAGGCTAATTTTAATCCCAAAAAGTGTCATATTTTTACCATCAAAAAGAAATGTCGGACAATCCCAACAAGGCGAAACAATTGATGGAAAAGGAAATGTAATTTTCAAAATTTTATATAATTTGGGAATTTGGCATTTTTTCAGCCCAATCTGTGGCGACGGGTGGCTGGCGGTGTTCGATTTGATTGCGCCCCGTCAACTTGGTCTTCAAATTGCACTGCTCAGCCACCGATTTGACTATTACGTCGATGAACACTTCAGAACACGAAAATGGACATTGGAACCAATTGGAATTGGATGGAATATTGGCGAAAACGGCACCAAAGAAATGCAAATTGTCAATGACAAATGGAAATTGCTGCCAATTCCGCAAGTGCCAGTGCCAAAGAAAGTCATCAGATTCAAACACATTAAGATAAGGTAAAATTGAACAAGAAAGGCTAACTTGAATTTGTAATTTTTGTTTTTTTTAAGATACGGCGACCAAAATGTCACCGAATTTCTCCACCATTTCCGCCGTCTTTTCGCCTCTTCGTACATATATTTGGGCATTCATAGAAAAGAGACAGGTTTTATTGAGCATTCCATTTGGCCACTTATCAGCAGCAATATTTGCGCCTTACAATTTGACTCCGACTATTTGCTTAGTTCTCGACCTAATTTGATTTCGTCTATTCTCCGTGACAATTGTCCATCGCTTCGTTTTATTTATGCCGTCGACTTTTTCGCATTTTCGACCGATTACAATGGCGTTGTGTTGGATGGCCAAGCGGTCTCCCAATGGTTGTTCACCCCTCGCGCGGATGGCTTTCCGAAGGTGCTCCGATGCCAATCATTTGCGCAGTCAAAAATGGATTCATTTAAAGCAGTAATTTTGCATATCAAATTTTGTTTGGTTGCTTTTATTCGTTTTGCTCTCCCTTTTTCAGGAATTTGCCAATGCTTCGTCTCCTGTCAATTTCATCATGTTCATTTCGCCTAGACTTTGGGGATATGGTGTTACCCTTTTGACATTTGAACTGATCAACCATTCGACTGAGGAACAAATGACACTGAAACAGCTTAGCAATAAGTATTTTCTGATGGTCCGTTGTCCAATTGCGCGGGATGAGCAGAAATGGGCCGAGTGGGAGAAGGAGGCAATTGAATGGAAATTTGATAAGGAATGGAACCGAATTACGTTTTCGTAAAATGATTATTGAGTTATTTGTATTGCTGTTACATTTGTGCTAAGACCTTTAATAAATACTATTTAGGTATAAAATTTAGAAGTTTCGGGAATCTGAGATTGGCATGGCATTTTTAAAATCCTCTCAAGAAATATAAAATTTTTTTAAAAAGAATAACTAATCATTAGGGACAGGATTTGTAGATGCTAAAAATTCTGAAATAGGTACTAAAATGGTTGAGAAAAAGTGCAAAATAGGTATTGAAAACCCCAAAAATAGGTGAAAAAAGAAGAAAAATGCCGAAAATTGACAAAAAATTATTTTTTTTCGAAAAGCTCTTAAAAACAACTTCAATGTTCAATAAGCACTTTTCGTAAAAATTTTGAAATAACATTGTTAAAATTATTTTAGAATTTTCGCTAGCTCCAAGAAAAATTTCGAAAATTTTTGCATCGACAATCAGGGATGTGAGGATTGAGGATTTATCATCATTTTGTTGCTTTTGAAGTTTGAAGGGGGTCAATGATGATTTTTTTTGAAATGATGATTTGATCATTTCTGTGGCTTTTTTGGAAATTTGATGATGATTTGATATTTGGGATTTAAAAAAAAATTCTCCAAATTTTCTTTCCTTTTAATAAAAATTTATTTTTTGTTCACTATCTCCGCTCGCTGATGTCCGATTTTAGTTCCGTAAAATGCTCCCAACCCGAAATTTTGGAACGAATGAATGACCATATTCTGAAAATTGATGAGTCACTTCTTAAACCATGCCAAAAATTTGACGCTGTGAACTCCTTTGTTTTTCCATGCATCGGCATCCATCTGAAGAATGGGGCTGTGTCCAAAAACCCATTTTGGACAAGAAAATCCGAAAATGTTGAAAAAAATAGCTAAATCTGGCTCATAGAGCGAGGATCCAGCCCCTATATCTCAGCCATGCCATGGGGGGAAAGTGACTGACTCCTCTCAATTTGCTGGCAGATATAAGCCAAATTGCCTACGCCTACCGGCTGATCATTTCGCGCGATCTTTCTATTTTATCAATGAATCTGATCAAAACCATCGCCAGTAAAAGAATCAGGCAAGAGCCTAACAACAGCCAAATTGCCGATTATTTAAACGGGTCAATGAAAGGGGTCTTCCGCCAATATGAATCGACCGATATAACATCAGCATGGACTCGTCTCCGGCAGGCAACCGCACGACTGAGTACCAAATTGAATGTCGAATGGAAATACACAAAGCCATTGGTGCTTCAGCTCAACAACGACTCGCTGAATACCAAAACTGCGGAATTCTGTTTGAAAGCCGCCATACGTGACTTCTTTCGCTGTCGACTGCTCGCGAAACGCGACCAAGGAAAAGTATTCTCGATCACCAGCGCTACCACAGCCTCAAATCACTTCATGAGGACCTGAAACTTTACTCGTTTCGCCGAATGGTGATTTATCCATCGCGCGCGGTTGGATTACGTTTCGCTGAACGCAACTCGCCGATTCGGCCACGGGGACAAACATTGCCGCCGCTGCCACGATGGACAGTTGGAAACTCTTCCACACGTCCTTTTCCACTGCCAAGCATTTGAACGCTGTCGACACGGAAAACGTCAAAAATAGGAGGCTCTGGCAGAGCACTATCACGCAAAAAGCTTTGATGTTGTGCTAGAGGCCTTCATTGCTGGACCACTCGGCGGTTGCGACCCGCATAACGAATTTGTGCTCAAGAAATTGAAGATTGACAAACACTACCGCCAACTGAAGCGGCGTTTAATGATCTCGGACGCCATTAGTTGGAGCCGGGACTGATGCAGTACCGAGATAATGATGGCGAAGCTGCCCGCGGATAGCAGCACCACTTTGACGGGGGCACCAGAACGATTTCAACATTGGCCCACCCAGCCCGGATGTTCCCATGGACTTCATGGCCTAATCTGAAGAATGGATTAAGGGATGTGTGCCAAGGGACCGCCCGAGGCACTTTTGATTTTATTTTTTATTATTTTGACACATTTTAAAGTTTGTGACGCAGATCACTTTTTTCGGAACGCCGGACATCACCTCGGCCTGGACACGACTGCGCATGGCAATTGGACGCCTCGGCAGCAAGGCCTACGTCAATTGGCACTCGAACGGATAACAGCTCAAACTCCATCTGAACAACACCCAGCTTCAGCCAAAGGCAACCGAATTCTGTCTGCGGTCATCGGCGCGCAACTATCATCAAAGACTGTTGGGCAAACCGACCAAGGCAAAGTACACAGCGTTACGAGCGTCCACGCGGCTTTCAGCCACTTCTGTGGAAACGGCTCTTTCACCAGGTTTGCTGATTAGCACTTTATCGTCCGAGACTGGTTGGACTGTGCCCCTCTGAAGGGCACCAGGCGGTTTGAATGGGCCATCCACAAACGTTGCCGACGCTGTGGGCACAGCAACGAAACATTGCCGCACGTCCTCTGCCATTGCTGCGTCAAGCGCAATGTGCCTGGCTTCCATGGCAACCTCCGGCCCGACATCCTCGCCTTGGACGACACCGCTAGAACGCATTTATCGTCGACGTGTGCATGCCCTTCGAGAACCGCTACCCTTCTTTCACAGCGGCCCGGGACGAGAAGCGGCGCAAATACGGTGATATGGCCCAGGATCTCCAGCAACAAGAATTGACCGTCCTTCTCGATGCGTTCATCGTTGGCCCGCTCGGAGCGTTGACCCGCACAACGAGATCGTGCTCAACCGGATGAACATCGGACACAGCTACCACCACCTGATGCGCAAGCTCATTGTCTCTGACGCCATCAAATGGAGTCAGGACATATACGTCGAACACATCACCGGCACCAAGCAGTACAACGACTGGCCCAAGCCCGAAGATCCTGGTTTGGAAGAGCCAGCGATGACCGGCAAGGGACACTTAAGCGCCAACGGAACATGACATTTACGGATCGACATTTGCGGACAAAATATAAGTGAATGTTTTTGTTACAAATAAAAATAAGAGTGTGCCAATACTAGTATACGGGAGTTTAACAAGAAAAGTTCACAATTTTTAGATTAATTTTTGTTCTAAAAAAGGAGGAATGAGTTGCACAAGACTAATTATACTTTTTAAAACGGAAAAGACCGTACTAATGATATTCCACTCTTCGTTTTATTTATAACAAAAAAATTCTTAGATCCCGTCCGCAAATGTCCGTACGTAAATGTCATGACGAATTCCATCCGCAAATTTCGATCTGCAAATGTCCGTCCGCAAATGTCAGGACGCGGATTGACTTGGTATTTTGACCAGTATTTGACGCATTTATACATTAGTCCACATCCAATCTGCGCCTGCAGTTAGATTGTCATTTTTAACTTTTAAGATTTAAGTTAATTAGAAACAAAATTTGGAGTTGTCATTATTTTTCCCAGATGAACCGTTTGTTAACATGTATTTAGAAAATGAAAATTATTAAAATTGGATTTGAATTGCTTTCTGGTGGTATCGTATCGAATCGAATCCAATCAAATTTTTGTTTTTTGGAATAGGAGTCAACCAACTATAGAACTAAACCACGAATAAAGCATAAATAATTCAAAAAATTAATTATTTTGGTACAATTCCCACTAACATTTTTACTAGTGCTAGGAACCGGACCGGACTCTGGCCGGATTTTTCCGGATCCGGGTCCGGAATCCGGGTTTTTTGGGCCTCACCGGATTTTTCCGGATTCCGGATTTTTCCGGATTATCCGGAAAAATCCCACCGGCAATTTTTTGAAAATCAAAATCCGGTTCCGGATCCGGCGTTTTCAAAACCGGATTTCCGGATTTTTCCTGATCCGGCTAACGATGGCAATTTGAAGAAAGATACTGAGATAAGAATTTTAGTGGGAAATTGCACCAAAATAAATTAATTTTTTGAATTATTTATGGATTATTCGTGGCTTAGTTCTTTAGTTGGTTGACTCCTGTTCCAAAAAACAAAAAAATTTGATTTGGTTCGATTCCACCAGAAAGTAATTCAATTCAAAACTTTAATACTTTTTGTTTGCGAACCAAATCACATACTCTTGGTATTATTCGAAAGATCTTGTCAATAAGCCTTTTTCTATTTTCTAAACAAAATTTAAACAAATGGGTTGATCTGGGAAAAATTATTTACTCGAAATTTTGTATTCCAAATAACTTAAACCTTGACCAATTTTGGCGAAAACCTGTTAACTAATGGACTTTTAATTTTCAAAAATTTCGCCCGCCGGTGGCGCCTATCGGCACCACCCGCCTCCCATTCGCGTAGATTTTTTATCTTAAAATTCCCTTAAAATTGGTCATTCTAAGTGCAAAGATTTTCACGAAAAAACACTAAGATTTTCGAAATCTTTTCCGGCGACGTCTATCAACATTAAAAATCTCCTAAATTGTCCAGCTTTTGGTCAAAATCTGTTACTAAAGCACACCCAGATTTAAAAAAAATTTCCCGGCGGCGCCTATCGGCACCGCCGTAACCCATTTGCTTTATTTATTAGATTTTTCTTAAAATCGATCACAAAAAATTAGGCATTTTTTGCGCAAATTTTCTATCAAATTGGACATTTTTGCTGATTTTTTGCTCTTCAAATAATTTTTTTTTAAGAATTAAGTGAAATTTTTTAAAAATCCGGAACCGGATCCGGATCCGGCTTTTTGAAAACCGGACTCCGGGAAATTTTTCAAAAAAACGTAATCCGGAAAAATCCCACCGGTAAATTTTAAAAAATGAAAATCCGGTTCCGGATCCGGCGAAAAATTTTTGCAGTTTGAAAATCCGGTTCCGGATCCGGGAAATCAAATTTTCCTAGCCCTAATTTTTACCACAGCATCCTTAGCCGGATCAGGAAAAATTCGGAAATACGGTTTTCAAAACGCCAGATCCGGAACCGGGTTTTAATTTTAAAAAATTACCGGTGGGATTTTTCCGGATAATCCAGAAAAAATCCGGAATCCGGAAAATTAAGGTGAGGCCTAAAAAAACCCGGATTCCGGACTCGGATCCGGAAAAATCCGGCCGGAGTCCGGTCCGGTTCCTAACACTACTAAAAACTAAAGGAGATTAAACACATGGCATTTAAAATCGTGCCAGGTGTTTTCGACAGTGAATTCTATAACGGTAAAAAATACTGATTACAAAATTTTCGTGAATTGAAAAGCTTGATATTCTATCTCGAACACCTATGTAGTTAAATTAAACAAAGCGATTAAGTACTTTTTACAAAAAAAAATGATAGCAGAAGATTTTTGGCACACCCGACTTGCTGAATTCCAAATCAATCCGTGAATGGAATAAGGGGCCGTATGAAAAAAAGAAAGTTGAAATATCACAAATATCGGACGGCATCCTATTCGTACGGCTCCCGGACAATCGGACAGTGGACAATGGGACAGTGGACAATTGGACAGTGGACAATCGGACAGAAGTGGACAATTGGACAGTGGACAATCGGACAGAAAATAAAGGAAAATGATAAGAAAAATGACTGATTACTTTAGAACAAGTGGTTGGATGCTTAATCGGGTTTAGAAAGCAAATTTTTAAAGGTTTGGTTTCAGCATTCGGTAAGCTATGGCTCGTAAATAGGTGTGCTAGGATTAAGTTTTAAGAAAGTGTAGCCAAAAAACTGCAAATAAACTCATTTTAATTGCCATAACTTTTTTAAAATTTATTAAGACATTCTTAATCGGTCATTTTCTTATCATTTTCCTTTTTTTAATTTTATTTTCTGTCCAATGTCCACTGTCCGATTGTCCACTTCTGTCCGATTGTCCTCACTGTCCGATTGTCCACTGTCCAATTATCCTGTCACGATTCGTACTGGTGGATTCGTACTGCCCCGAATTGTACTTTGTAGCAGAATTCGAAAACCTCGAACTTCTACAATTAGTTATACCTTCTACTTGTCCTTTTCACTTTTAAATTATCAATTATATATGTCATATAGAACAAATTCAAAAGAAAAACAACATTTTACTGTGAAATCAACCACTATCGAAACCAATCACTGTCGAAACCAACACTGTCGAAAACTAACAGCACCTTTAAAATTACTAATAATGCAAAATTATATGACTAGGGTAGCTACAAATATTTTTTTAAATTGTTTTTCTGCTTATATGCGTTGAAGAAAGGGGCTCAAAAGAAGCATTTCTGCGTTTAAATTTTTTCATTTGGACGTCAATATTCATCAATAAAAAAAAATATTTTGAGGGTTTTTTAGAAAAAATATTTATTTCAATATTTTGAGGTTTTGTCAATATTTTGTAAATATTTTTGCATTTTTCGACTTTTTCATGTAAAAATTCAAAGATTTCAACAAAAACACACCCCTAAGAATCAACTTTTGAAAATTTTTGAAAAAAATACCCCTAAAAAATGAAAAATTCAAAAAAAAATATTTTCTCGAAAAATTTATTTTAAAAAAATAAAAAATAAATTTTATCTGAGAACCGTATGAGTTTTTTGCCCGAAATTTTTGAAAAGTACCTTTTTGCAACTGTAATCAGTGAATAAATTTGTTGCCAATTTATTGCTTAATTAAAAGCGATTTTTCGGTCTTTTACGCTGCGAAATTGTATTTTTTAGTCAATATTTTCGTCAATATTTTGGACTTTTTTCAATATTTGGTCAATATTTTGGCTTTTTTTCGTAAATATTTATTTAAATATTTTGGCATTTTTCGTAAATATTTGTAGCTACCCTAATTATGACCAAATTGCATAATATTTTTATAAACTCAGAAATGATTCATTTGAAAAAACCGTACCCTTGTTAAGAAATTAACTTTTAAATCATTTAAAAGAATTTGGAACACCACGAATCTTTACGTGACATCTCTGAGCAGATTCGATGCTAATTGAAACTTCTTTAAATTTGCCTTTCCTTTTCTGTCTTGTATCTTCTAATATTTCTTTTTTAAAATATCATACTTTTAATCATTGATATTTTTTAATTTCAAACAATAAAAAATGGTCCTTTTCATTTCGATCCCTTCCTTGGTTCTTTGCTCCTAATTCCGTGTCCCGACATTTGCGGTCCGACATTTGCGGCCCCGACATTTGCGGCCCGACATTTGCGGCCCCAGCCAAAAACGACATTTGCGGCCCGACATTTGCGGCCCGACATTTGCGCCTCCGACTTTTGCGGCCCATTTCTTAAGGGCCATTTTCCGACATTTGCGGCCCGACATTTGCGGCCCCAACCAAAATTTGACTTATTTTAACACAAATTTGGCCAATTTTAATATTATTTTCTTTCCAAAGTTACATTGCACTTTATTCAACCTATATAATTCATTTCACAATTGAGCTTGCCAGGACCAATGCAGAGCTTGAAGTTTGTTAGCCATTCTACCAATCCTCAATTCCTGTATTGGCTAATCGATACTGTAGAGCTCTGAGGTGTGCTAATAATGTCTCATCATCCCTATTTTCATCATTGTCGTAACGCAAAATCAGATCTTTGATCGCCCTGTCATTTTCCACATATTTTTTCTTTCTTGTTTCAGTTAAGCCCCTTGTTGGGTCCAATTCAAATGGCCGAATCCTGTTCCGCTGATATTCCTCCTCGTCTTTGATGCCAGTGATGAATCTTTAAACTTAAATTTCCAAATCCAGAGTTCTGTAATTTAGTTCACTTTGAAAGAGGTGGGTGTTTGCCTCGAAATCTCTTTGCGAATGAGCAATGCCAACCCTATATGTAAATGGTACTTTATAAAAATCACTACTATCTATGTAAAAAAACGTTGATGGCTAATGTTTTTTTTAGTTTTTTGTTGTTTCTGACTGTTTTAAGACTTAAATCCCTTCCCTATTTATTAATAAACAGCTTTGCCTCCATGGCGTTGTTAGTCCTATGAAGGTTTTCAATTGTGGCGTCATGCATATTCCAATTGTAGTGAGAAAACAGTGGTGGTTCTCTTTCACCATTGACGATTCGGTAAAGATAAGTGCTTAAATAATCCTATACTTGACGAAGATAAATAAACTTAACTTTTGAAAATAGTCAAAAATTGGGAATGCTTCTTGCGGTGAATTTGCTCTAAGCGTATCATACGCATCCAAAACTTCGTCAATTTGGAGGAAGGAAAGTGCAACCAAAGAGCGAACTGCCTTTTTGAACTCTTCATTTTGGCCATAAAGTTGTGCAAAACCATCGCTCATTATTCTCCTGTTAAGAGATTGTCCCAAATGGAACAGGCAATGTCTAAGCGGTATGGCTGCACCAAAGACTTGTTTGAATGCATTTATTGCCGCTGTAAAACATTTTAGACTTAATTTAACTGGTGTCAAGGCAACTCGTACAATTTCAGATGGTTGAAAATGTAACTTTTTTTGTGAGATGCTTTGTCGCTTAGCTTCTGCTTACTAATCGCTTCTAAACAAGAAAGCATTCGAATGATACCAAGTTTTAAGGAATTGGCCTACTAAAAAAAAGTTATGGCCACATCCATCTGAAATTGTACGAGTTGTCTTTGTACGAGTTGCCATTGACCCAATTTAACTCTCGTAAACTGACCAATTTCGAAATCAGTCATAATTGAAAAAGGAGCAGCTCCTTCCAAATTACCATGCAACACTGTAAAAACTCTCCTATAGGTTTCCTGCTGACGATTCTCCATAAGAACAAATGCGCTCGGAACGGAAGACTGATCAATTAAAACATTCACGCTGTAAAGCTGTAGCAAATTTGTTGGTACCACCTTAACTGCCAAAATAACATAATTTTTTTTTACTCATCGGTTCAAAAATTCCTTGAAAGTTCCATCTGCGCCCCAATGTCTGTGTCTTCTTAATCGTTGGAGACTATGATCTGTTGCGAAAATAAAAAAGACAGGAAGCTCCGGTTCCATTTGCCTGGAGTCAGCAAACCACCTTTGTCGACAATAAACTCTCCCTTAATCAAATCACATTTAATAGTCAAGCCTTAGGCAAATATACATCTAAAACGATCTGATTCAAAGCCTCTCGGTCGACATTTTCTCCGCCATTCGAATCCATTTTGGAAAATCAAGTCTACTCCTTTCGTCGTACGATCGGCTTGATCACCATTTTCCAATTTGACTATGAAAACAAAGCACCAAAAAAATACTTTTAATATAAGCATTTTAACGGTCTAGGAAAGAGTTATGAAAATGAGAAAATGATATTTATGAAGAATAGTAAAAATGATCAAAAATGTTTTGTTTGCTTGACGGTGTACGGCTGCCTCCCCCCGGCCAAATGTTGTTTTTATGATCACTTTGTTTGCTTGACGGTGTACGGCTGCCTCCCCCCGGCCAAATGTTGTTTTTATGATCACTTTGTTTGCTTGACGGTGTACGGCTGCCTCCCCCCGGCCAAATGTTGTTTTTATGATCACTTTGTTTGCTTGACGGTGTACGGCTGCCTACCCCCCCCCCCCGGCCAAATGTTGTTTTTATGATCACTTTGTTTGCTTGACGGTGTACGGCTGCCTACCCCCCCCCCCCCCGGTCAAAAACTTTAATTCCCTTAGGCGATGTTTTGAGGTGTTTAAAATAACAAAAACAATAGATGAGCTCCTGCTTCGGTGTTCAAAACTATATAATATGTGGGGAGAAACTTAGCGAATAACAAAAATGTCCCTTTTTCCAATTTTTTTTTTAATTATTTTCTCCGCAACTTCCACCTGCCACCCTGTTGTGGTAGCTGGAGGCTTGTACCGCCTGATCCATTCATTGAAAAGCCTGAAAAACGCACACACCATCACGAGCGCGACGATTGGAGCATTAGGAGGAGTAGCGACAGCCAAAATTGTTGAGGATCTGATAGCAATGCTAATCGATGCATTTGATGATGATGGTAGACACGGTTCTTTCTACAGTATAGTTTAGCTTATTGGTTTTAAGATATGACCGAATTAATTGACCCGCTTTTCCCGATTCTTTTTCAAATTGACAAGAACGAATTTTTGGTCGAAGCTGCAAACTTTAATTCGGAGTATTTATTTACAACAGTACAAAAATTGAGTGATCGGAAATATTTGCATCAACTTTGCTTTTATAGTAAGGGTGCTATTTAATTCAATCTGATTTTATATAAAATTTAAATAGCGAAAGACGGTGAGGACAAAAAAATCGACAGATCCAAGAAATCGATGCCGATCCTGTTAATGTATGCTCTAACCAACGAGAAGCGTCTGGAATTGTTTTTATGTTGATCAAAAAATGATTTACATATGAAATTAAACATAGATATTGATAGACCGCCATTTATAAATTTTTTGATAAAAATTGCTAAAATTTGTGTTAAAATAAGTCAAATTTTGGTTGGGGCCGCAAATGTCGGGCCGCAAATGTCGGAAAATGGCCCTTAAGAAATGGGCCGCAAAAGTCGGAGGCGCAAATGTCGGGCCGCAAATGTCGGGCCGCAAATGTCGTTTTTGGCTGGGGCCGCAAATGTCGAGCCGCAAATGTCGGGGCCGCAAATGTCGGACCGCAAATGTCTGGGCACCCCTAATTCGGCTCATTTTTCTATTCGTTCGTCCCTTCCTCTTTCTTTTGCTGTTCCGCCATCATTTTACCGAACTGTTCCATTTGTTTGTTGGCCATTCGTCGTATTAACACTGTTGCCAAGAGCAGCTGAAAAAGAAGTACATTTTGTTATTGCATTATTTTGATTAAATTTTATTCAAAAAACTTCGACGGAAGAGAAGACGAAATCGATGAAATAAAAAAATTGTTCCACGGGGAGGGGACGAATGTCCAAGTTA
Source organism: Heterodera filipjevi (assembly GCA_039877585.1). Taxonomy (NCBI): domain Eukaryota; kingdom Metazoa; phylum Nematoda; class Chromadorea; order Rhabditida; family Heteroderidae; genus Heterodera; species Heterodera filipjevi. Next base: position 13,256,143 of record JBDPZO010000002.1, read on the forward strand.
AAGCAGAGAAAGAGCAAAACGGGCAAATGGAGCAGAGCGGACAGAATCCAAAAGGCGGACAGCGCAGGGATCTGCAGCAAATTTAGATGTTTATGTTTACACTTTTTAGAACCTAATATTTTTCCAACTAATCAAATTTTTTTTTGAAATTTTAAAGAAAATTTTTTAATTTTGCAGCCCTATGTGAAAAAACGGACCGTGTCAACTGGGCGCCCTAAATGGGCGCCAGTCCAACTAGGCGCCATCAACTGGGCGCCAGTCCAACGTGGCGCCAACCCAACTGGGCGCCCAGTCGGAATCATGCTAATTAGAAAAAGCTGTAGTTAAGAAAAAACTGCAAACACTGCGCTTAGAAAAATAAGTATGGATTCGACTTTTGCACTTGAGATCTCTGTTGCTTTTGGCCTCACACCTTCAAAAGTCGAACAAACAGTCGGCGCTGAATTGTCGAAAACATAAAGATAACCATTAAATTCAATTTTTGGCACTTCTATAACATAAAGCGTCAACCTTCTATAGCATAGAGCGTCAGTTTGGGACCCATTTGATATTTTACCAAATTTTTTAATTTTAAAACTACTAATAAGCTGTTTACGAAGGTTGTTGAAATTATTAAAATGAATATGACTTTTAGTTAGGCCAATTCTGAAAAATAAAAAAGTTAGTTAAAACATCAAAAGGGTCCTCGGCGCACCCACGAAATGTCGACTCCACGAAATGTCGACTAAGCCAAAAATCCACGAAATGTCGACTCAGCCAAAAAACCACGAAATGTCGACTCCACGAAATGTCGACTAAGCCAAAAATCCACGAAATGTCGACTCCACGAAATGTCGACTCCATAAAATGTCGACTCGGCCAAAAAACCGAATACTTTCGATTAATTTAATCGCCGCGAGGTTCGATGTTCGAAATAGATGTCTAATTGAGTTCGAAAAAAATGGGAATGACTTTTTGAACATAAGTTTTAGGTGAGTCGACAAAAAGTCGAGTCGACATTTCGTGGGGAGGCGGGGTCCTCTCCCTATTGTTTTAAATTGGCGTTCTATACTAAAGATTTTTCTGTTTGCACTGAGTTAAAACATCTGTAGCCATTGTAAAATTTAATGGATCTAAAATAGAGACCGGACCGGTCGGTTTTTTTTTCGGTTTTTAACCGAAACCGACCGAGAATTTTTTTAGCTTTTTCGGTTTTTTTCGGTTTCGGTTTTTTTTCGGTTTACCGAAACCGACCGACCCTTTTATCCGGTCTCTAATCTAAAATAAGCGTAAACATTCTTAAGCGGGGGTGCCATTTGTCCTTATTTTTGAGTTAGCGGCGCCCAGCTGACCCCCACCGTGAAAAAACACCTTCCAAAAGTTATAATAAAAAAATTCTTTGCAGTTTTCAAAGCAAGTATTAAGCTTTCGAATGATTCAAGGTTTGCTTAATTTGGTTGGCTAAGAAAAAAGTTATGGTTTAAACGCGTCTTCGATTCAAACCGTGTCAGGTCATTCCGACAGTACAACGAAATTTTGAAAAATCATTTAAAAAATTAAGGTTTTCGAACTAAATCCAGATCCGACTCAAACTACGCCTGGAAAGGGGGCGAGGGAAACAATTGAGTGCGAGATAGTTTTAGTCGCCGTAAAAGGCGTTGGGCTGATGGATTGATTGTGCTTTAGGGAGAACAAACCCGGCCTTTTAAGTTGCCATGAAAGCCGAGAAAGGGACGCGCAATTTGGACGAGCACCGAGACAAAATGCAAGACGAGAAGAGTGGCGCGATAAGTCGGGTAGAGAAAACGGAACTGACAAAAAATCAAAAATATATTTATTTAAATAAATAATTAAAAATTATTTATTCAACATTTGGACAAGAAGAAAATTTGTCACTTAAGAAGTGTCAATATGTCAATAATATACATAACAGGAGATTGCTCTAACTGTTTAAAAACCTTGAGCACAAAACAACCAATTTGGGAGGTAATGGCGAAGGGAGTCAGGTGGGCGTGGAGATGGAGCAGTACTTGGAACGGCAAATTCAGCGAAACCGCAGCAACGGAATGAACGGCGGGGGATGCCATGGGCGGGGAAGAGATTTGGCAAATTTGGGAAGATGGAGGAGCAGAATTGGCACAAACATTGTGACTCGGTTGCCATAGTGATTTTCAATATTTCGTCAGGTTTTGACAACAGCGCCAAAAATGACGCACGATTTGCACCTACCGTTTCGGAATCCATAGCACCCGAACAACAAATGGTTTGGAGAAAGTCGAATTTTGATAAAATTTTAAAGGAAACAGTCAAAATGGATGCACAACAAGCAGAAGAAAAAATTGGTATAAGTTCCCAAACAACCAAAAAAATTAAAAAACAATGAAGAATATTTTAAAAAGAATTTTTTGTTCCTAAATCTCAAAAATTGGCTAAATTTAAAAATAATTTATACTTTTATTAGGTAAAGCATAGGTAAAGCACATAGATAGTTTTTTTTGGCTCTACTGCAGTTTACGCGTCCAATCAAAATAAACCGCTTAAAAAGGTGAACCTAACACACCAGTTTTTGAAAACCCAACTCTCAGGTTTTTAAAAACCAATCCCCTAGTTTTAAAAAAAAAATCAACCCCCTTGTTTTTTTAAAACCACCCCTTATTTTTTTTGAAAGGGGCTGAGTCGTTTCCTAATAACCGCCACCATGGGCGTTTCCTAAATTCCGCCATTTTACAGTTTTTTCGACAAAAACTCTTAATAACTTTGCTTAAACTCATCCCAATTGTACATTCTTGGTAAGTTCCAATAGCTATTGGTTAGCTCTATTAGCCTACCAAATTACAAAAAAAATGATTCAGATTTAAGAAAGTTGTAGCCATAAAACTGCAAAAAACTCTTTATTTTTCTTAAAACTCTATCAAATTTTTTTGAAATTTGTTAGGCTAAAGAGCTAACCAATAGCTACAGGACCATACTAAGAATGTTTCATTTGGTTACGTTTGAGCAAATTTATGAAGAGTTTTGTTCGAAAAATTTGAAAAATGGCGGAATTTAGGAAACGCCCAAAGTGGCGGGTTTTAGGAAACGACCTAGCACTTTTTGAAAGTCCACCCCCTAGTTTTTCAAACGGTTTATTTTGATTGGACGCGCGCGGAAACTCTGATTGGATGCGTAAAAGTCGTTTGGACGCTTAAATTGCAGTAGAGCCGTTTTTTAGATAAATACAAGAAAAAATGCATCTATTTATTAAAATTTAATATAATAAAAAAGGAAATAAATAAAAATATTTTTTTGTTCCAGAAATAAATATCTCCGATTTTCGGCAGGAGGAGAGGCACCGGTTCAGCGGACGGATGAACGAAAGAAATGCCCAGCGGCGTGGAAGTAATGCCCCGGGCGATGCCTTTGTTGTTTTTAAAGTCATCGGTGACTTGGTACAATTTGTTGAAAGTTTTTTTCGTTTGTTTGCCAAACGGCAAAACGGATGAAAATGGTGGCAAAATGCGGAATTAATAGGGAAAGACGGGGGAGAGGGGGAAGGAAGACATTGTCAGCAGAAAAAGAGTGAAGCGAGGAAGAGAAGCAGAGCGGAGAAGAGACAACACTAAAAAAAAGAAATGAAAATCAAGAAACGAAAGTTAGTGATTAAAGAAAAAAAGAGATAAAGAGATAGTGTGAGAAAGTAAGAGAACGAGAGAGAAAAGGGTAGAGAGAGAAAGCGAAAGGGAGAGAGCGATAGGAAGAGCGAAATTTCGTATCTTTCTTTCTCCTCTCATTCCTCCCCTTCTCTCACTCTCCCTCCCTCTCCCACATGCTCTGCTCTCCCTCTCTCTTTTCCTCTCCTAATTCACCCACCTTTTGCTGTTGTGGCCATATCATTTTCCGCCCTCTCCCCGCGGCGTTCGCTTTGTTCAGGTTCCCCTCTTCCACCGGCCATAATTCCCTGATTTGCAATGTGATTCGTCTCCGCGGCACTTCCGTTTTTCTGCCCTTCATTTTGCTGTTCTTTGCGGTCAAATCCCAAAATTGCCCAATTTCATCCCCCTCGGGCACTGCCGCATTTTCCCACGGATCGTCAAAAGTTATTCGGTCATTTTCACCGACGGGCGCCAACCAATAGCCAAAGTGGCGAAGGTGGGCCTGACAAATTGCAATTCATTCAATTTTTACATTATAAGACATTGTCATCAAAAAATCACCAAAATGGACCGATCACCGAGCAAATGGCCGGCACCAATGGCGAAGAACAAAATGGCGGACGGATGGGAACGGAGCAAAAGGTCGGCCCTTCTGAAAAAGTGCCAAATTTAGTGAAACAAAGGAGAAAGATGAAGAGAGAGAGAGAGAGAAAAAAATGGGGAGAGAGATGAAGAGAGAGAGAGAGAGCGGAGCAAGAAAGATACAATCAAATAGAGAGAGAGAAGGAGGGAATGAACGAGAAAGTGAGAAGATATTATGAATGGGAAGGTAATTCTTTTTTGGTCACCAAAGCCAGAAATGTTTGAAATACCTATGTGCTAAATTATGTGACAAAATCTCCAACAGATCAACTTCGCATTTGCTCACCTTGCCATCCGTTCATTCCTTTTCAGCAGAATGTCTTCCGCCAAAAGGTTGTCCACGTGGCGCGCCAATTGGTCCGCCTCGGGCGACGAGGAAAAGCCGCGCTGAGCGAAACGACGAGCGCCGAAAACAATCGGAAAAAGAACAATGGCCAATCACAGGGCCACACAGTCAAATCGTTTGTTTTAATAATCCATAGACAAACTCCCGCCCACTCTCCTCCTCTCATTTTGATTGGTCATCCTCGCCCTCCCTTTTATCTCCCCTCCGTTCACGTTTGACTCTGCCAATGCCGTTCTACCCTCACCCCATTGGCTTCCCTTCCCCCTTATGTTGATTGATCGGGTGCACTAAAAAATTTCGCCGACAAAATTCCGTCCTGTCTACGATTGATCAACCCTCTGATCATTCCATAATCATCCCCCTCCCCTGATCATCTTTGCTTTCCCGCCCTATCTCCCCCCCGTTTACCTCCTCCATCCCTTCGCCCATTGCTCCGCATTTGTACAGTTCCACGAGCTGTGCCAATGCCGACTCGTCCCCCTTTGGCTTCTCCTCCCCATGGCTTTTACTTTTCCTTTTTTCTGCCCATTCCAAATAGGCCAAAGTGTAATTAATGGCGAACAACAATTGGTCATTCTGAAAAAAAGCCATGAATATAAAAGTGCCAAAAAAAAAAGTTTTCTTTTTTTTTGTCATTTACCTTTACGGATTCCAACGGATGGCATTGCTCTTCAACACTTTCCACCTGTGCAGCAAAAGTTGTGGCAATTATTTTAATTAAGCAATTAGCCCAGGGTCCAATGTAAAATTGGCAGGCAAAATTTTTTTGTTTTTATAGAAATTTATTTCAAAAGATTTATCTAAAGTTAAAAAATATCCTTTTTTTAAATTTTCAACGCAATGTTAAAGTTTTTAATGGGGATTTTTCCAAAATATTAAAATCCAAGTTCAAAACTTTCATCAGCACAACTCTTAAACGGTGCTAGGTCGTTTCTTAAATACCGCCACTATGGGCGTTTCTTAAATCCGCCAGGGCGTTTCTTAAACCCGCCAGGGCGTTTCTTAAATCCGCCAAGTGGGCGTTTCTTAAACCCGCCACAATGGGCGTTTCTTAAACCCGCCAGGGCGTTTCTTAAACCCGCCAAAATTCAAATTAATGAATAATTTTACATTAAAATATTTTTTATGCAGATTAATCAATAAATTTATTTTTCTTAATTGATTGTGCCAATAAGGTTAGCCGGAACTAGCATTTATTTGTCATATTATGACTGTTATTTTCCAACATGAAAACTAAATAAATAGCTACCAAAATTTTATTTAATTTCACCTTAAGCTGTTATTAAATGAAGAAAACACTTTTATTCTTAATATTTTATTCATGTATAAACCTATTAAATTTTATTACTTTTGAAGAATTGGTATCAAATGATGACGCAAAAAATCTGATTGACCAATACCTTAAAAAAGAGATAAAAACGAAAGGAGATTTGTTGGAAAAATTGTCAGAAATTGGAGTCGACATAAGTTTTAGAACGCTCGAAAGACATATTTCTAAAATAAAAAATCGAAAATCAACAGAAGGAAATAATGAGGACATGGAAAATGCTGAAGTAACACAATGTTTTTCCAAATTTGATAAGAAATTTCTGTTTGTCGTTGGTCATGGTGATGAATATCGCAAATACAAAAAACAAAAGAGAAAGGTGACGCAATTTACATTTATTGCATGAAATGTGAAAGTTATAAGAAGCCAAATTCTGATGGGTTAGTTTAGGGTATTTTCTTTTGTTTGTAAAAATGATTAAGAATTATTGCAAGTGCTATAATTCGAGAAGGACGATTAGACAGGACGCATAAAATAATACATAATCCTCTATGCAAAGGTGTTCCACTTGAGCAGCTTACTGCTGAACAAATTGATAGGAACCAACGAAGAGAATTAGCACAATGTGCTGCCGATCCCAAATCCATTTGGAGAGAAGTATAAAATAGTTCACTAAACCAAATCAAATGTAATTGTAGGGATCTGACAGGGCACGAGAACATGATGTAGCCGAGGAAATGGAAATTGATGATCCTACGGGAATTTCATTCAATTATCCAAATTGGCAAAGTGTAAGGCGTGCCTACAACCGGAGAAAACAAAACCAAATAGGGGATTCTACTGACCAATTTAATATTCCAGAAAGACTTCAGTTAACTAAACGTGGAGCAATTAAATTAATTCTTCGAAAAGAACTGTCTTCTGAAGACATGTAATAGCCTATTATTCAAATGGGTAAAAAAATAAATATTGTTTAAAGGTGGCTAAGATTTCGTGACAAAGAAATTGGTATTATGCTTTTTGTAACTCATACACAGAAAAGAGCTGCCAGTCATTGTAAAGTGCTAGTATCTGATGGCACATTTGAATTGGCACCATTGAGTTTCCAGCAAATTTGGACAATTCATGGACTGGTAAATATATTAGGGTTTCTGATCGAAACGACTTTAAGCTTGAAACTGCTAATGGAGCTGAATGGACTCCGTTACTGATGGCTCTGATGAGAAAACGGTAGTTGTAGTAAATTTCATATCAATTTTACAATAAGAAATTTTCTAGAACACAAGCATCATATGAAAAGATTCTTTCACAATTAAAAGAAATATGGGGAGCTGAAGTTTTTTCGGGAATTAATCGGAGTTGAAACAATGGCACGTGCGACCTTAAAATTCGTGTTTAACCCCTTGAATTCTGATCAAAGACAAGAAATGTGTGAAACTTGGTTTTATGTTTTCCGTAAGAAATGGATTTAAACATATAACAAACAAATAATTTAAATAATTTAAGACCCAGAACCTATAGAATACCAAGCGTCTTTTGATTTTATGTCTTCTGAATATGGGCCTGGTGAAGTAACCAAAATATTGGGGGATGGGAACTGTGGCTGGCGCGCTGTCTCTCTAGCTATAACGGGCACAGAATCCAATCACAGTGAAATTCGAAGAGATGTCATTGAGTTTTTAGAAGAAACAATTTACCAACATTCTTATTTAAACCATCCTGATAATGATTGGTGGTGTGAGTTTTTAATTGTTTAGTTTTGATGTACCTTTCTATTTAGCGCTTTTTGGGAGCATCGAAAATGCTAGAGAGCACATTGAGAAGGCCATTTCGCCAGCTGTTGGGGCCCATGAAACCGATAAATGGATGAATAATCTTGATATGGCAGCAATTAGCAAAATGTTTCGTATTAACATTTTAGTATGCGAAGAGATTAAAGAAAGAATTTATCGTTGGCAAATTTATACGCCAAATTTGCAAACATCGGTTAGACTTTGTTTAATTATGAAAATTAGTTGGAATTTCAGCTTTCGAACCTGCGACAAACGGAGTCAACTCCATCAATATTTTTATATTATCATGATGGGCATTTTGAACTAATTAGACAGCCACAAAAGATAAATTAAACCATTTTGTTTATTTATGTAATATCTTAATCAATTTCCCTTTGTAAGTTGCAAAGAAATATTGTGGCACTTATTGTGGCACTTCGCTAATTGATTCTTGCTTGATAGCCCCTGTTATATGGTTTTGCAATTTTAAACAAAGTATAAATTTACGAATGATCTGAATTTAATATTTTAAATATTATAGTTGACAGTTGTTGCTATGACCATGACGTATGTTATATAAACAAATGGAAAAAGCGCTATGATTGTGACTATATATTTTGTAATTGTTTGTATGAAATTACTGATTGCATTCTAACAAAAGTTCGCCGAGACTCAAATATTTTAAATATTTTTTGTTTAGAATTTATTATGCTGGTCAGTTCATATTTTTGGAGAGAGATTTAAAGAAAACTGAAATCCTCTATATTTATATAATCGCGAAGTATTTTGTAGTAATAAAATTTTAAGCAATATTATGCACAATTTACATTAATTTAAATTTTGGCGGGTTTAAGAAACGCCCTGGCGGGTTTAAGAAACGCCCATTGTGGCGGGTTTAAGAAACGCCCACTTGGCGGATTTAAGAAACGCCCTGGCGGGTTTAAGAAACGCCCTGGCGGATTTAAGAAACGCCCATAGTGGCGGTATTTAAGAAACGACCCAGCACGCTCTTAAACCTGGGCAGCCTTAATTAAGCCATTCATTAACTTATTCTGTCTTTGGCACTTTGCCTTAGGAACTGATTTTTTTTGTGCCAATTTTCCAAAACCAACCGAAAGGAGCTGTTTGCCCTGGTCAAGTGCCATTTGTGCCAAATGCAAGTCAAGCATCGGCATGCGTCGTTCGCTGTTGCCCACCGCCCACTGCTGGTCATCGCCCGCTTGTAATAACAAAAACAGCAGCCACATTGGTTTCCGTCTCTCCCAATCGCCTGCAAATAATTGCCATGAAAAGGAATACTTTATTTTGGCATTTTTAAAATGCCATAAAAAACGAAATTTATGAGAATTGGTAAAAAAATACCATGAAAAAAGGAATATTTTTATTTTGGCACTGTCATAAATGCCATGGAAAAAGGCTCTCATTTTAACAATTGGTAAATGGGTCACTTGGGAATGTACGACGCACATTCTGTCGCGCCTTTTGCCGGTTGTTGCCATTCATTTGAAGGTGCCATCGCAACATTCGTTGTCTTAGGCGGTGCATAACTGAAGAGGTCCTTTATGAATTAGCAATAAAAGACATTATGGCAAAACAGAGATGGCAAATCGGACATTAAACAGCTAAGTTTGATCAGTGGTGTCATTTTGATGACCCACCCACTCCTCCTCAAATTAATAACAGATTCTCCATTTCTCTGATCACTCTCTCGCCCTCTCTCCTCTTCTTTATGCTCCTCAGATAACACTGATCACCTGCCGCCCTCCCTCTTTCTACCCCTCCCTCCTCTCCCTCATCCCTCTAATTTGTCCAACACTGATATTCACTATCATTCTTTATCTCCTTGTTTCCCTCACTACACTCCCTCTCTGCTTTCCTTATATCTTTTTCAATACAGATTATCATTATCACTCTCCCTGCCTCCTCCTCTCCCCCCCCCCCCCCTCTCCCCATCAAATTTTCCCTTTTGTCACTGACATTCTCTTAGCCGCGAGTACACTTCCATCGGCAACCATTTTTTTATATGTCCGCCACTGTCCATTTGTTTGCATTTTGCCAATTGCAACACTGAAATTCACAGTTGTGATTAGATTGGTTTGCCTCCCTCCGCCAATTCATTCGTCCCTTTTATATGTAATAATTATATTAGGGTGTCGATGTGAAAACCACCACCAAATAATAAGAAAATAAAGTTCAAAAAATCAGTTTTAAGGTTACAAATAAGTTATTGAAAACGCTTCTAGGGTAATTTTGGGCGCAAAAAGATTAAAAAAATCCGACGATGTCAATAAGCTTGGCTGGAAAAGTTTGAAATTTTAATGAATTTTGTTCAAAAATTAGCATAATTTAAAAAAATTTTTCAGGATCTTCAAAAACTCAAATAAAATAAGAAAAAATAGGTTAACTATAATGTTTCTTTTAAGCAAGAATACGTCGAAATTTTTTTTAAATGCTCCCTTTCCCCCTTTTTTCACCTGTCTCCGCATTTTGTAATTCCAATTCGAATACAATTGCTTCTGCCACACCAAATGCTTCTTTGACACGTGGGGACACTGAATATTTATTTTTATTTTAATCTTTTAACTTTAATTTTAATATTTAATTTCCTTTATTTTAATTTTTTTTTTCTTCCAAAAATTGGTTCTTTTTCCTCTCAAATTTCGTTTTTCATTTCCCATATGGCGGACCGAAGGTCATTTTTGCTAATTATTTCCCCATTTCCCTGAACAAACACAAATTATTCTTTTGTTTTTTTTTGGGTTGCCTTCCATTTCTCCCCCAAATTGGGTCATTTTTCCATTAAATGACTACCGTATTGCCACACTTTGTCATACGGTACATGAATTGTGCCTGAAAGAAAAAAAAAAAATGGAATTTGTTGTCCAATTTTTTTTTTTCATTGAATACCGAACAGAAAACTGCGCACATTTCGCGACGGCGAATCAATGGACCACAGAAAAGTTGACCTGCTGCTGGTCTAAAGAGAAAAATCGAAATTAAATTTGAAAATGCCTTTTCCAATAAATGCCGTAAACCTTTTGCTCATTTTCACTGTGCGACGGATGCGCGAGAAAAAGGGCGACGGAAAAGGAAAAAGCGAAAAAATGGGCAAAACATTGGCAGGGCATCCGACAAAGAAAAAGCATTTGCATTGGGAGGAGAGAGTGCCAATGAAATTGGCAGCCCGTCATTTGCCGCCGGCGTTTTCTGCAAAATTTGGGCGAAAATCGGGACAATTGGGAATGGGGAAGCAATTATTTTCAGCGAAAAGGTGGGAAAATGGGCCAGTGGGCTGGAAAATTGGCGACCACACCTTGGCATTTGTTTTGAGAAGAGGGAGCCAAATTTGGAAGAGATTTGGCGAAAATGGAGCAAAAGTGACAAAATGAAATTCAAAATAGAGACAAAAGGACAATGGCAAAAGGGGAAAATGGGGGAGAGGGCGGAAGAAAATGAGTGGGCATACGGTAGGAAAAAACAAGCAAAGACACACTGTACAAGGAAGCAGGGGCGGATACGGTAGATACGCGGTTTGGGGATATTGTCAAATTCTAGGATACTGTATGTGATGGCAAGATCAAATTGGGCGGATATGGTGAATTAATAAACGGAAGTAACAGCAGCAGCAACAGCATAAGACTTGTCACTGCCTTTGTTTCCTCTTGCCATTCGATTTAACAAAATTCGGCCGCGCATTCCGTGCTGAGTGTCTCCTTCATACATCACATTCAGCTGCACTTCTCCCCTCTTCTTTCTCCTCCTGTTTGTTCTGTCTCTATCACTCCTTCCTTCCTTTTCCTTTCTCCTCTCTTTTCTTCCTTCTCTTCCTTCCTCTCTTTCCTTTCTCCTCTCTCTTTCTTTCCTTTCTCCTCTCTTTTCTTCCTTCTCTTCCTTCCTCTCTTTTCTTCCTTCTCTTCCTTCCTTTCCTTTCTCCTCTCTTTTCTTCCTTCTCTTCCTTCCTCTCTTTCCTTTCTCCTCTCTCTTTCTTTCCTTTCTCCTCTCTTTTCTTCCTTCTCTTCCTTCCTCTCTTTTCTTCCTTCTCTTCCTTCCTTTCCTTTCTCCTCTCTTTTCTTCCTTCTCTTCCTTCCTTTCCTTTCTCCTCTCTTTCTTCCTTATTAACTTGTATCCTTTCTTCCTTCTCTCTCTTTCTCGCTTTCCTTCGTTCCTTCCTTCCCTCTTTTCCTCTCTTTCTCTCTTTCCTTCCCTTTTCATTTCCCCCTCTTTCATTTCCTCTCCTTCATCCATTTGTATTCTTCCAACCATTGCTTATTGTCTCCTCTGTCCGACCACCAAATTTGCAAACATTAGATGAATGAGGTGAAGTGCTGCTTCTCAGGGCGATGTTCTCCCCTCGGGGGCTTTCTCCTTGCCCCCTCCCTCCCCCTCGTCCCGTCCTCTGTCCCTGCCCCCGCCCGACCCCCGACCCATCCTCCTCTTGCTCTGCTGTTGGTGTTGTGTTTATTTGCAGAATGAATTGTGCCCTCCCCCTCCCCGTGTTTCGCCGGCGGCTTCCTCAAAGGCACTTTCTTTGGACAGATGCGGCAACATCAAATAGAGTTCGCTTCACTTCGAAAAAGCCGACAAATGCGGCAGAACAGAGGCCAAAAAACGGACGGCAAATTCGGAAAGAAAGGAAAAAGTGGAAGAAAAGTAGAAGAACGTGAAAAGAGAGGTTCAAAAGAATTCTGAAATGTATAGAAGCGTATTTAAAAGAAAAAGAATTGCTTTTGGATTCCCTCTGGTCAAAGACAGTAAGGTTAACTAGGAATTGTTAACAGCAAAGTCGTGTGCCAATCATGAAAATGCCAAAGAAAAGACCAATGCCAGAATCGCCAAGCCAATAAAAATACGACCAAAACAATATATAAGATCAACAACGAAATCCATTTACCTAACTTTACTCCTTTTTCTTCCCAATTATTCTTTTCTTCTTCTTTTTTGCTTTTTCCTTGACATTTTGGTCCAATTCTTTTCGCTTCCGTTTTTGTCCTCCATTTTGCATCAATTTCTGGATTTCTTCAGCAATTCGACCGTCGAATCTTCTTTTTCTTCATCCGTTCGGCTGCCTCTCCGTCGCCTGTCCCTTCGCCATTCATTTTTTATAGAGGTAAAAAAAATACTACTTACACTCCTATCCGTGAATTTACAGAATTGACATTTCGTGTTTGGGGGTCGGGGTCATCTTGGCGCAGGGCCATGTTGGCGCTGACAACTTTGAAGTACCATAATTCTTTTCTTAGTGTACCAATTCATGCATATCTGCCATTATTCAATAGCTCTATATGAGTTTCAATAAATATGAAAAAAAGAATGAAATAACCAAAAGGAAAAAAGTTATGGTGTTGGCTTTAAAAAGCCACCAATTTTTGCTGACTCAATTTATTTGTAACTTATCAAATGAAAGGTGCTATGTCGTTATTTAAAAACCATCATTATGAAAAATGTAACAAAAAACTAGTCATAATTTCGCTCTAAATCTACCAAATTTTTAATTCTTGATATCATTTGATAGCCCTAAGTCTTCTCTATTAGCCATTATAATTCCAGAAAACTTATTTGAATTCCAAAAAAGTTATGACAAAAAATGTTTGAAAAAACTGCCTTTTTTGAATTCCTTTGGCCATAACTTTTTTTGAATTCAAATAAATTTTCTGAAATTATAAAGGCTAATAGAGAAGACTTAGAACTATCAAATGATATCAAGAATTAAAAATTTGGTAGCTTTAGAGCGAAATTATGACTAGTTTTTTGTTAAATTTTTCATAATGATGGTTTTTAAATAACGCCCTTTATGGTAGTTTTTAAATAACGGCTCCGCTTCAAATGAAACCCAGCGATTAAGTTCTTTTTGTCAAAAAAAAAAAAAAAGATAGCAGAAGAATATTGTGGCAAACCTGCCTTGCTCAATTTCAAATCGCTCGCGCGAATAGAATAAGGGGACCGTATGAAAGAAAAGAAAGTCGAAATATCGGCGTTACACATTAAAAAAAATATCAATGATCGATTGAGGATGTGTAAGGAAGGGATGAGTTTTTGGCTCTATTCCAGTTACATGTCCACATAGATTGGACGCGTTAACTTGAATAAAGCCGAATTTTTGACTATATTCAAGCAGATTAAGCCTCTTGGACGATACCCGATTCGTACTTTTATGTAGAGACCGGACAGAAGGGTCGGTCGATATATATCGATGAATATCGAAAAAATATCGAAAACGATACATATCGAAACTAGCGGGTGCGTACATGCGTGGGTGCAGTCGGGGAAAGCGCTTCGCGCTTATCGAGCTTCGCTACCTAGGTCTGCCCAATAGAGCCGAAAGTGTTTCGACGGATAGAGACTGAGAGTGTTCCAATGATTAGGAACTGAGAGTGTACCCAAATATTTTAAAGGAATTTACAAAAAATTCCAAAAATTTTTGAAATATTAATTTTTTAAGAGATTTTGTATGGAATAAAAAAACACAAATATTAACAAAATTTAATAATTCCCGAATATATGAACCAAATCCAAAAATGGCTAAATATTAATAAAAAGAAAACCTAAGCGCAATTATTAATGTTTCAAGGGGTGCTGGCGAGTTTCTTAAATTCTGCCACCCATGCGTATTTCTTAAAACTGCCTTTTTAAATTGATTTGAATAATTCTCTCATAACTTATTCTCAGAAGCAATTGTATCTCAGCTGTTAAATTACAAAAAATTATCCTAATTTTTTAGAGTTATGGCAATTTTTGCAATTTTAGGCCACTTCAGTAGAATTTGCAATTTTAAGAAACGCGCCTATATCGTTTCAAAGCATTTTTTTATTCTACACGCCATAAGTTTCAAAAAATTTCAAATGGTACAAAAAAGAATAATGGAAAAACTAAAAGACTGAAATTTTGGGGGGAGGGGGGAAAAATTGCAAAAGGGTAAAATCAAAAACAGGAGATATAAACAAACTTGCTCTTCAAATTCTGCTACTTTTTTGGGCAGAAACCGAATCAATTTAATATGGTCAAATGATAGTTGGTTAATTTTAGCGCGAATATGCCTTTAAACCGTGTGGTCATTATGCCGCTTGCAAGGAATGTGCCGAGAAATTGAAAAACAAAGGAGAACAATGCCCATTTTGCAAAGCGGAGATTAAGGGAATGTTAAAAATTCTCGAATTCGGGTTTTAAGCCTTGGCTTATCACCGCTGCCCGGTTACCAAACAAGGGGAATGTAGCTCAATGGTTTTTTAATACTGTATCCATTCCGAGATGTGTTCAGTTTTTATGATTGTTTCTTATTTCTTCATCGATTTTTTCTGCATCTCTAATTCCCGAACTGCGAACTGTTCTTTCCCTCCTTTTGCTGTCTCTTCGCTTCTTTGGCTCCTTTCCTTTGCAATGTCTTTCTTTTTTGGCATACTTTTGAATTTGAAATTTCCCACATCATTCTTTTCCCATTAGGTTTTTATTTTATTTTCTGAATGCTTTTTATAAAGTATATATATATGCTGGCGCATTTTATCAATTCAATCACCCATGCGCGTTTTATAAGTCCGCCATTTTTACAGATTTTTTCTAAGAAAAATTGTCCAACTTTGCACAAAAGCAATCAATTTAAATATCTTGGTATCATCCTTGGATTGGTTCTTTCAACTAGATTTTTGCAGTCTGGATGGCTAATATATAGAGCCAATCAAAAGCTATCGGATGATACTAATGGCCATTGATAATTATTTGCTTTTTTCATCAATAACAAAAGACATTTACAAAAGGATAACCACTTTTATACAAAAAATTGTATTTTTTTTAGAGAATTAGGGACCGGATTTAAAAACCCGGCGGAAACGGGGAATGATGGTCAATGGGGAACCGGAGCGCCTGTTACCCTAAAAACCTGGGAACGGGCCCTGCGCGGCGGTGCCGGCAGGCGCCGCCGGGAAATATTTTTCAAAATTAAGTATTATTTTGGTAATAAACTTGATAAAAATGATAATTTTTTGAGAATTTTTAAGAATTTTTAAAATTATAAATTTCGGGAAAACCTACGCGAGTGGGGTCCGGTGGTGCCGATAGGCACCACCGTGCGGTACGGGTCAACTGTGTCCCGCCAATTGCGTCCCAACACAAAAGGGGCCAACTCGCGCGAAAATTCCTCCCCCCCCCCAAAAAAAATCCAATTTTCTTTGGCAAATTGGGTCCTTAAGTTATTTGTAACTGCAACAATGAAAATGATTATTTTTTGTCACTTAAAAATAATTAATAAATTTTAATTTATATATTTGTAAATATTTGAAGGTTTTTGTATATAATTCATACATATTACGCAATTTTTTAACTTTTTTTATGTATAAGTTTCAATATTTTTTACAACATAAAGACGGAATCTTTTTTTATTATTGCAATTTAAATTCAATTTTGGGTTGAAAAAAAATTTGATTAAATGAATTTTCTTTGCATTTTTAAACCTATAAAAATTTGGGACGCAGTTGACCTGTTTCGCCACCGAGGGAAATTTTGAAAAAATAACAATGGCCCTTTTCCAAATAACAGGGGTTTGTTTACCTGGATCCATTGATCTTCTAAAAAATCAGAAATAACGGTGTAAGGGAAAAGTAATGTTAGCAAAAATTACAAGGAAATTTCATCAGTATTCAGTCAACTCCTATGCATACAGGATATTTCACATCCATCCAAAATGGAAGGACCATAAGATTTGAAGGAGTACTGTTAGAAATTTAGCAAATATTTCTGTTCCTTTTAAAACAAAATTAGATTTGCATATGTATTAAAGAGAAATTGAAGCAGTATTTCGTTATAAATCTACTTATATTTTTATACATAGCAATCCCTCGTTTGGTAAAATTTTATTTTCATTTTTTATAAAGAAATAATTTGCATGAATATTTATTTGGAATGCTATTATATGAAGGCTTTCTTATCTATTATTTTCGGTTTGTCAGAATCACAAAAAAAAATTAGCTTATCATGTATAACGAGATAATCAAATATGTTTCACATTTAGATCAATTCAAAATTGGCTTTTTCTTAATAGACAATCTAAGAAAAGTTTAAAAATTAAATAAATGCATTTTTTTGTTTTTATTTTTTTATTTTGCTAAAATAGATCGTGTCTTCCGGCCCATTTTCCAACACTTTTCCCATCAATGAGTAATCGAACGGGCAAAAAAAAACCGAATAAATTAATACAAATAAATTGTCAATTCCATCCACTAGTATTCCATTTTCCATCAGTGAAAAACAATGAATTGATGGATGATTAAGCTTGCTGTTCCTATATCTTTTGGTGGTTTTTTAAAATTTTTATTCAAATAATTGCCATTTGGTCCAGTAGAGAAAACAAAGTTGTTAACGAGAAAATGACAGGGAAATCGCGGAAATTCACGTCCCGGGCCCGGACCTATATAATTGAGGTCCAGACAAAACCGGGGTATAGGGAATGATTGTAACCAGTCTAACTAAAAAACTGGAAAGGGAATGAACCCGACCGAAAAACTGGGCCGCTCTAAGCTAGAAGATCGGATTATATTCACCCCATAAAATAAAATTTTTAGAAAACTTATTCTTAGAATAATTTAGTGTTGCAACTCTAAACCCAATAATGGTTAAACAAATCAACCTTTTTCCGACCGCTTTTGTTGTGCTGTTATTATGCTGCAGTGCATTGCCGAAGTTTGGACACGGTACTATACCGTATCACACCCAAATGTTTTCATTTGAATTTTCGTTCATAATTTTAACTAAGTTAAAATGCAATTTAAGCCAAATGCTAAACTCATAGCCATTCGAAGCCTAAAAATGGTTACCATTCAATTGTTAATTTTTTGTTCATTTTAGCATTAATTTGCCGGAACAAAATAGCAACGGAGGATAAATCACAGATTGCAAGATGGGATTTAACTGCCAAAAAAACTTTTAAATGTTTTAACGGACAAGATTTCTGCGTTGCATCTTTCTGTTCAGCTCATTCTGGTAATTATAAAATAAGGTTGCACCCCGATCTGTGGCACGCAATTGCGTTTGCGTGTTGCGGATTGCGTCAAATAGTGATTTTTACGCAATTTAGAACCCCCCCCCCCCCCCCCCCCGCCCGCTCTGATAAAATGAGTTCAGCAGGCAACCAATATTTATTTATTTTTGATATTTAACTTAATTTTATTTGATTTTAGCATTTTATTTTGGGTAAT
This sequence comes from Heterodera filipjevi, assembly GCA_039877585.1. NCBI lineage: Eukaryota > Metazoa > Nematoda > Chromadorea > Rhabditida > Heteroderidae > Heterodera > Heterodera filipjevi. The sequence continues at coordinate 13,273,962 of JBDPZO010000002.1, forward strand.
TGATTATGTTTGTATGCTTTTCTTTTGATATCATTCGCTGAATAATACTTGGTTAGAAAGCACCAAGTCCATCCATTATTATTTTGGAAAAAAACCAGTACCGGTACTAACCGGTATTTTAGTAGGTTCTTATCCTTTTTGCCACCCCCCTCGAAACTTTCAAATAAAAAGTCGTTTCTAGCGTAATTTGGGGCACTGATCACGAATATGACCTTAGTTTTTCAAAATTCCGACTCCCGAACCCGAATTCGAACAAAAAACCGACACTCATAATTCGAGTACAAAACATATTTCTAGGGGTTTTTGGGGTCTCTATTCACGATTCCGGCATCCAATTCGACTAATTTCGAACCCAGGACCCTGCACTCGAAGAAAAGTCGATAAATAAAACTTTTGGTGCTATATGAAAAGTCACTATTTTTGAATCCAAAAGGGGCTGATTTTTTGACACTTATTTTTTTTTTTGCACAAAAAAGTGCTTCCAAATGTTTTTGATGATGCTGATCATGAAAGCGCCATTAATTTTTGGCTAAAAATAAAAAAAATTTCAAAAAAAATCAAGAGGGTCCCCCCTTTGGATTTAAAAATAGTGACTTTTCATATAGCGCCAAATTTTATTTATTGACCTATTCTTCGAATGCGGTTTCCGGGGTTCGAATTTAGTCGAATTGGATGCCGGAATCGTGAGCAGCGACCCAAAAAACCCCTAGAAATATGTTTTGTACGCTAACTATAAAAGCCGGTTTTTTGTTCGAATTCGGGTTCGGGAGTCGGAATTTTGGAAAACTAAGGTCATATTCGTGATCAGCGCTTCAAATTACCCTAGAAACGACTTTTTATTTGAAAGTTTCGAGGGGGTGGCAAAAAGGATAAGAACCTTTTAGTATTTGTCACCAGAAAAATTGTCTTACTGGTCAATTGTCGAGAATTTTTTAACAATATTCCGAAAGACCTAAGTTAAATGGTGTCCGGCGGTGAGCGCCGCCGGGGAAATTTTTGAAAATCTGAGTGTATTTGTAGATTTTGGCCCAAATTTTCACTCCATTTATTATGTTGAAGCATTAAATGTTGTCCGGCGGCGCCATAGGCTCACCGCCGGTCGAAAAAATTTTGATTTGTAAAGGAACCGCCCTGTGTCGGCCCGCGTAAAACCACTTTTCGTCGCCTTATTCAAAAATTTTATTAATTTTTATTTACATTTGCATTTACCGTAAAAATTTACCGCGGTAAAAATAAGACCTTATAAGTTTTTACCGATTACGGATTTTTCCATAGTACTCGGTAAAAAACGGTAAATTACCGATTGACTCAATTTACCGCTGTAAAAATCGGTAAAAAAAACTCGTAAATAAACAATGTTAAAAATGGGGTCACAGAAGAAAATATAGGAGAGTAAGGTAAGAATGGCGGTCTGAACAAGAAATTGTTGAGAAAATTTAGGAAAAAAGGAAATTTAGGAAGAAAATTTTCTTAAATATATTTTTTTCTTACTTTGCACCACTGATTATTCGGTGTGGTGGTAGAAGTACTGTTTCTCCACATCTTTTGCTTTGGTTCAGATTCTCCTCATGCAGGAAATTTAAATATTTTTATGAAATTGTTTTTACCCAATAACAGTTCGGTTAAATTCTAAAATAATCAAAATAAAATGATAAATTATATTTTTTGAAAATTATCTTTATACAATTCATTTAATTTTCAAAAACTTTTCTAGTCGGCGTCTACCGACATCGCCAGACATTTTTTAAATATTTTTTCAAAACATCTAAATTCTTCAAAAAAACCAGTTTTTGGTAAAAAGCTGTTAGTAAATCACACCCAAATCCAAAATTTTCTCAGGCAGTGCCTATCGGCACCGCCTGAATCCCATTCGCTTTTTTTTTCATAATGATGGTTTGGACACCTAATTTGTAGACAAAATAATGGTTCAAAAAAATTCTTCTGAATTGGCGCCTCGCCTTTTCTTAATACTCGGATTGGGCCCGATACTCGGACCCGAACCCGGGTTTATGGACCCACCGATGTGCGGAACCGAATTTAGCCAAAACATGGGTCCGTGCTACAACGCGTATATGCTTTAATTTTCAAAAAACCTTATAATAGGATTTTTTTTCGAAAAAAATTTATTTAAATTTTTTTTCGTATTCCTCGATCGGGGTCCCCGTTCCCCGACAATTTTGACCGTCCCCGACCCGATCCCCGACATCCCATCCCCGGCGTTCCCCGTTCCCCGACATTCCTGTCCCCGAAGGGTCGGGGCTGAACCCTAAACTGTTGTGATCAAATTATCACTAATACATTGATATCAGAAACCATAACATTATAAAATGAAAGATGGCTCACAAAAGGATCATTTTCACTCAGTTCATAAAATTAGAGGGACCTAATATTATGCACACTTTAAGCAGGGGTTCGATATGAAAAATTACAAAATCAGAAGATCTAATCCGAAAAATCATATTTTGGGGTTAAAAATCAGAACATTTTAAAAATGGTAGCGCAGCAGTTGTAACGCAATTTATTTAAATAAATGAGTATTAAATGCCATAGTTTTAATTGCCCTAATTATTTTGTCTCGAAAAGGAAGGGGCCGGCGATGCCGATAGGCGCCGCCGGGAAATTTTTTTTTTTAAATATTAATGAAATTGCTTCAAAATTTGTAAAATTAATAATATTTTTTCATTTTTTACCCCAAAGTAAGAAATCGGAACCAAATAAGAACAATGGGCTGAAATCAGAACAAATCTGATAAATTAGAACATATCGCACCCCTGACTTTAAGTGAAAATCATTTTTCCCTAAAATTAAAAAAAATGAAAAAATAACAAACATAAAATCTAAAGAACAGATTGGAAAATCTTTGCATATCTCTAAATTTATCAACGATTTCAGGTAAATTTATTTTTAATATGTGGGCTTGTTACAATAACAGTGATGGTAATGATAATGAAGAATGTGGCAAAAAAGTTCCCACCATCGCGAATGAATTTCGAAAATTACTTTTTGTTCGCCAAGTGAATGGATGGCAATGCAAATGCCAAATTGGAGCCAAAGGGGTGGACATGGGCAACGAACACTTCACACCACCACCAGCAGCACCAAATCGGTCACCAGCAGCAGGTGGAAAACATTGATCTAGGCCGGTAACAGTACCGGTACCGGTACCGGCCTTAATTACCATTTTTTCAGGTACCGGTACCAGTACCGGTTTTTGAAAAGAGTGAAATATATATGTGAGCCTTCCAAAAGACAAAAATATTTTTTTCAAAAGTTTCCAAGTTGTGATACTGAAAAATGGGCGCCGAAATGATTCATGCCCATTTGATTGGCTTAAGAGGTGCTAGGTCGTTTCATAAATTCCGCCAATTTGCAGATTTTTCGTCAAAAACTCTTCATAACTTTGCTCAAACGCAACCAAACTTAACAATCTTGGTGTCATCCGATAGCTATTAGTTAGCTTTATTAGACTACCAAATTTCAAATAATTTGATCCAGATTTAAGAAAGTTGTAGCCATAAAAAGAGTAAAAACTCTATTTTTCTCAAAACTTAAAGAATTTTTTTTAATTTGATAAATTAATAGAGCTAACCAATAGCTATCGGACCATACCAAGATTGTTTTATTTGGTTGGGTTTGAGCAAAGTTATAACCAGTTTTTCACAAAAACCCTCAAAATGGCGGAATTTATGAAACGCCCAAAGTGGCGGTTTTTATGAAACGACCAAGCACGGGCTTAAGAAATGTTAATTTAGTTTAAAAAATTCAATTAAATTTCTTTCTTTTCCCCTTTTTAATGTAATAGAAAACAGCTCGAAGAAGCATCAAGGTCTTGGAATGTTTTTGGCGATGGGATGGATTTTTGGTAAAAAAAAATATATGAGAATATTTTTCATTTTGGCATTTTTTTAAGAAATTGCATTGCTTTATGCCATTTTGGTAAACATAATCTGATCATCTGAATTGCATTAAGAAGGACACTTGTTTATGCTGAAAGAATAGAGAAAGAAAGGACGCCCGACTTTGATCAGTTTAACTTTCTCATAATTCCGGTCGTTTAATAAATATGCATTAATCTTTTGCTTTCTTGCGCTCGATTTTGATCATATTTATTCCCAATTTAAAAAACTCGTGTTTTTAAAGTTTCCTAAAACTGAATTTCACTGTCTTATGGAGTCAAAATATCTTAGGCTTTTTTCATCAGGCCAATTTTAACCAGAATTATTCTGAGTCACTAATTGAGAGGGCATTTCAGATGGTCTATTTAAAATAAAGTTGTCTTAGCGATTTTTAGGGTTGGAGAATCAATTTTTGACTTATGTTTCGATCACTTTTTCCTCTTTTTTTGAACCAAATGTTCCATTTAATTCATACTCATTTTGCAAGCCTTTTAGAAGTTAAAAAAATAATTACTTGAATATATTTTAAAAGAAATTATTGACCAAAGATAAAGTCCTATTTCTCACAAAATACCTTTCTTTTATTCATTTGTAAATCCAATCACTGGCATTTGGGCGTAAGTTTTTTTAGGGTGCTGATGTATTTTTTCTTATATTACTGATGGTGATAGATAGGGAGGTTAGATAATTATTAACGATTGCAAGCGACAAATGTTTCTGTGTTGCAGTTTGTTTTTTCAAGCTTTTACGGCGTAAAGCCATCCAAATTTTTAGAAAATTTTCTAATCTCTACATAATTGAAAAAAAAAATTTTTATTGAGTGATTTTTTTAGGAGACTTCCAGGTTTAAGGAATATACTTATAATATAAAAGCTGATTCTTAGTGGGTCTATTTGTCATTTTGAGGTCCGGTTGCATGAAATTTTGTTTTTAGGTTTTATTTCTTTTGGATTTCATTTTAGGAACTATTTTTCGTCAGTTTATTTTTTTTCTTTTCGCTTTTGTTTCCAAATTTTTTATTAGCTTCGTGCAGTGCTTGCGACCTTGAAAAATGTTTTTAGCTCATTGGACTAAAAGACTGGCAATCAAAATTTTATTATTATTCGGAATTTCTCCTTTACCTGTAAGAATATCAAGGGACGGGCCGCAAATGTTGGGACAGCAAAAAATAACAATTCATGGGGTTGCTGAGCAATTGCACAGCACGAAACCTGACCTGAATAAAAAGAAAAAAATAGGCATATTAAATTTTCTTTTTTATTTCACATAGTGAAACAAAAGGAGGACGTGAGGCTGAAATAAGGACAAATATTAGAAAAAAAAATTAATTTTTCAAATTCGACCATCCAAAAATAAAATTAAAGACATTTTGGCGCTCTATTCTTACCCATTTATATTATTATTCCTTTTTTCCGCTGTTTTTAGTCCTTATGGTGTGGTGTCATCATCGGATTTGCCGCCAAACGGAAGCCCTTTTCATCGTCAATTGCCGGCCGTTTGGGTGCTTATGCATACCAAAGCGATGGCACCTTTTGGGTGAACGGATGCCAGAAAAGTGGGAAGTCACAGTTTTTGGCTGGTGACATTGTTGGATGTGGCATTAATATGAGCACACGTCAAATCATTTTCACCAAAAATGGGCATCAATTGGGTTGGTAAAAAGAAAGCATAAGAAGAAAATCTCTAATTACGTAAAGGAAAAATATAATTAAAGTAAAATGATAGACTTAAAATTTAAGAAGATTTATTTTCTAATTAAAATTGTAGTTTCAAATATATTTTTTTAACCAATGGAAACTAAAAATTTTGGTATTTTTATAAAAGTATTAATTAGAAAATTGTTTATTTCAAATAAAAAATAAAAGAAAATTTTTTCTAACTCAAATTTTAAATAAAATCTTTTTTTATTTAACCAAATTAAATGAAAATTATTGTAATATTTATAAAAGTTATTTTTTAGACACCGCTGATTTGTTCGCCTCTCCTCCCTTTGATTCGCTGTTTCCATTCGTTTCTTTGTTTTGCTCTGAAGACGAAATTGTGGCAAACTTTGGGCCCGATTTCCTTCTGACGTCATTTAAAAAAAGACCGAACCATTTTTTTCATAAAATAAAAATTTGTTAGAATTTTCAGTTTCCGAGAGTTAATTTGATAAAACTCAAGAATTAGGTCGCGCATAATTGTCTGATTTATGAGATATGCAAATTACATAATGGTTAAATCTTTGATTCAAATCTAAAGATTTATTCTTTTTTCCAATTTTTATTTTTCTTAATTATCTAAAAAAAATCATTCATTATAATTCATATAATCGACAAATGAAGCGTGGCATTACTAAGCATAGGTATGCTGTGGGAAAGATGTAAAGTATTTAATTTTTTTTATTTTTAAAAATGATATTTTATTTATTTATTTTGTCAGTTTTTATTTTGTAAATGATGCGAAAGAAATCTCTTTTTTTTTGATAAGTTATGGAAGAAAATTGAATTGGAAAAGGAGCAAAAACTACCAAAGAAAATGAAATGCCAAGAATTCAGCTTTTTCGGTTTTGGGTTTTTTCCCGTTTTTAACCGAAACCGACCAACCGAAAAAATTTCAGCTTAATTCGATTTCGACCCTTCTGTCCGGTCTCTAGTTATACTAATTATGAAACAACGTTTTACTGCGGTAAATTTTGTTATAAATATTCTTTTTTAATCCCACCAAGAAAATGGTGTAGTGGTGTATTACTGGTTTTACCTAGCTTTTGCTTCAGTTCGAGTCCCCTACGTCGCAAAATCGCTGGGAAAATTAATAACTCAAATTTTAATAAAATATTTAACAGTTTCTAATGTACTTGGTTTTGTTGTTTGAAACAAATTTAAGTCTTTAAAAAATAATTTGGAATAGTAATTACCGATTTTTGCCGTTACGTTACCGAAAAATCGCTTTTGCAGCACACTCATTATTATTCAGAATTTTTTTGATATGTTTTGGCAGACTCGCTAGAAATTAAGAAAATACTGGAAAAAACTCTGCCTCTAAATTTAAGATATATTTCTTTCGTTCTTTTCAGATTTTGCTGTATATCCAAAATGCGTGATTTAATTTTTGTAATCTTTTTTCTACTTATTTTTTTCGCTGAATTTCCAATTTCAAACGCAAAACAATTGGTAAGTAATGAATGGGGGGGGGGCAGCAATACAGTATTTAAACTTTTACATGTTTTCAATGCATATTTTACTATTTATCGGCATTTAAAAGGCATAATAATGAATTAATTCAATCAAATGTTTAATTTTGTTTAAGCATTGTAATGACGATTTATTGGTCACGTTTTTGAAAGACCCGCCAAATTTTGAACAATTTTTCGCTCTGAATGATCAACGGATAAAAGAAGACTTGGCACGAGAATATGAGTTTCATCTTGGCATTGTGTATTTAATGAGAGAGAAATGGCATTGTGCCAACATTGGAGAGGAATTTGGAGACAATGGACAAACAGAATGCCAAACATATAGAAAACATTTGGACATTTTGTACGAATATTTATTCCGCGTGTACGCCGGATTGCCCGCCGTAAAGCCAATGTTTTATTTAGACAAAATTTATGCATTTGCCACAGTGACTGAGACGGTGAATAGTCTGGCAATAATTTCCAAATTTTTTTTCAATTCGAAATTCGGAGAGAGAAATGGGCATAAATTGGAGACACTTTTCATCAGACATTTGGAACCGAAATTATTCAATTGGGACAAAATGAATTTTGAAGCAAATTCGGATATACAAAAAGAAACATTCCAAGAAATAACAGTTCAAATGGGAATTGAATTAAAATGGGAAAATAAAACAAATGAAAATTATGTAAAATTAATGCGCCAAAAATTTGACGAAACTTTGGAGGAAATGATTAAAGAGGCAAAAAAACAGGCGGAAATGCCGAGAGAAATGGCACCGTTGGCAAAGATTACCGAAAATTTGAACGAATTCGACATTTTGTTTTTGGATCCTCCATTATTCCCTGAATCATACAATGTGGTAATTCCAACCTAAAATGTTTTAATTTAATTAATGAAAATATTTAGCTTATTGATAGCGCATTTACCGAATTTGTGAGAGGACAGTCGAATTTTGAACAGAACTGTGAAGAAATGCAAAAAGATGGCGTACTGAGCGTGATCATTCTCTATCAAAATAACACTTTGGAGGAGAATAAACAATATTTGATACACAAATTTGAGACTGCTCTTGGCCTTTTGTATTTGATGAGACAAAATTGGCATTGTGACAAAATGGAAGAGCAAAGAAAAAATGACGAAAAAGAAGAATGTGAAAAATCCCGAAAATATATTGACTATTCTTATGAATTTTTGTTCCAAATCTATGCAAAAAGTAAGCAAGGTTATGTGGGAGAAATAATCAAACATTCCGTTCAGTTAATAACTGTTCAAACTGCATTCGAAAAACTGCCAAAATCCCTCTTTTGGGTGTTTTTGACCGATATTTGCATGCCTTAAAAGTAGGGTAGAGCGGTACCGGGGCTTTTGGCAAAAACCGGGACCGGGACTTTCCGGGCCAGGAAAAATCGGGACCGGTGCCCTCTGTTTTCAACCGTGACCTAAAAACCGGGGATTCCTCGCCCCAGTCCCGGTCCCAGTCCGCTTTACCCTACTTAAAAGGGACGAATTAAAAAATGAATTAATTCGTCCAATTTACAGGCTCTCCTCTTTCCATAGAATTAAGTATAGTAAAAAAACCAAATAAAAATGCATTAAAATAAAAATCCCTCTGTCCCAGTGACCGTTTCAGTTGATTTGGCGCAACCTCTAGAAGCAGTGTTAAATAGCGAAGCTTTTTTAACTAATTTTTTTGAACTGCCAGTGCCCCGCAAGGCACTGGTGTTGCATAAGAGAAAAAAAAATCAATGCCTCAAGCTCAGTTTTCCAATTTCAGTTCTCCAAGAAAAATTTTCCATTATATTTTTTTAATTTAAAGCTCAAATGCCGCTGCTTGCCCACCAATTTCCCGCAGTTAGACCATTGTTTAAAGCAATCATTGAAATGTCTTTATTTGATGAAATAAAAAATATTAACAGAAATTCATGGACATTTTTTGGCATAAAAAATGAAAATAGTTTTTATTCGAAAATTCATTTAAAAAATGAGAAAAAATTGAAGAATTTTCAAACAAATTTCGGGAATTTGAATAAAGCACTTCGCCAACAATTTGACAATAAATTAAAAACAATGCTAAAGAAGGTGCGAGAAGAACAAAAAATGTACAAATGGGAATACAAGTATGAAATGGACGCATATTGTGACTCACCATTTTATGACCGAGTTAAAAAGGTCAGTTGATTATTTGATTGTCAAAGAGAAACGCGCATTTTTAACGGAATAAGAGGAGATGAAAACTAAAAAATTATATATTTAAAAAGCGCAAAAGTAAATTAAAATAAAAAAGAATATATATTCATTTGCTCAATGAATCATGAATATTCGCGAAAAAAGGAATTCGACTTCAGATGGAAAGCTTTGAACCCCAAGCAAAATGCTAACAAAAACAGCACTCAATCATTACATCAAGATCAAGAAATTTCGTCCCGGTCCCAGTCCCAAAATAAAAAATTAACACATTTAATTTGGAACAAATAATAACTGATTGGGATGGATCCGATTATATAAATATTATCTTCATTTTTTTAGTTGGAGGATGCAGCATTTATTGAATTTATAAAAAGTCACTCCAATTTTGAGCATTTTTGCATCAAAAAAGAGTTGCATTTGCTTAATATTTGCAACGACAATTTGACAAAAAGTGCCACCTTTGAACAAAAAAAGGAATATTTGGCACAAAAATATGAGGCACATCTTGGCGTTGTGTATTTGATGAAAATCAATTGGCCTTGTGCCAACATTGGAGAGGAACTTGGAGAGAATGGACAAACAGAATGCCAAAAATACCAAAAATATTTGGACATTTTGTACGAATATTTGTTCAATGTAAATGCCGAAGGTATCATTTTTGCCAAAAATTTAAACAATCAAAAAGTAAAGAGAATATTCAAAAATTTTGAGTAGTGCATTTTTAGACGATGATGTTGTGAAAGCCATAAATTCTCTGCTTATTATCCGAAAAATTGAACAATTTGGGACCATAATTGATGTAATAAATATTTTTAAAGAAATATCGAAATTCCTTTTCAATTCGGAATTTCGTAAAACCAAAAAAAATAAATTGGAAAATATTCTCAAAATACATATATTAGAAAAAATATTCAAATCTGAGAGAGAAAATGAAGAGAAAACGGAGGGAAAGTTTAAGGAAAAGGAGAAATTTGATGAGAAAATGAAAGAAATGTTTAAAAAAGCAAAAGAAAAGGCAACGGAAGAAGCAAAGGAATTAAAAAAAATGGGAAAACAAATTGAAGAACAAGAAACACCAAAAAATGATTCAATGAAGGAATTGAGAAAAAGATGGGCAAAATTTAGAGACCAATTTGGCATTCTTTTCGATTCGCCATTTTATGACCATCTTTTTTAATTTGATTTTGGCGTTATTTCTTTATTTTCTTTCTTCTGTCAGTTTTGTCTTGGTGTCTGTCTTTAAATTTTCGATTTATTTAATGTTATTTATTAGTCTTTTCTCTGTTGCTTATTTTTCTGTTACCAAGAAGAATCTTTTATCTTTTGAATTTTTCCTGGTCTACGATTCAGTTCATATATAGGCCGTCATTTTTGACAGGGATTTTTGGTTTAAATCTTTTAGTAAAGCACATCGAATTTTGCTGCTTAATGCTGAGCATTTCTTTTTCAGTTTTGCTAATTTAAAATTCCAAAAATCGTCATAATTTGTCTTCCAAACGAAATGTCAGACAATCCCAGCGAGGCGAAACGTCCGAATATGGAAAATGAAATGTATTTCAAAACTTTTTTATATTTTAAATTTTTTGTTTTTCAGCCCAATCTGTGGCGACGGTTGGCTGGCGGTGTTCCATTTGATTTCGCCTCGTCAACTTGGCCTTAGAATTGCACTGCTCAGCCACCGATTTGACTATTACGTCGATGAACACTTCAAAACACGCAAATGGACATTGGGATATATACGAATTGAATGGAAAAAGGGAGAGAACGAAACAAAGCAAATGCAAATTGTCAATAGACAAATGGAAATCGCTGCCAATTCCGCAAGTGCCGGTGCCGAAGAATGTCGTCGGATTCAAATGGATTATAATAAGGTATTGTTGAAGAATGTAAGGTTGTTTGATTCTGAATAGAGTTCGAACAAAAACAAAATATTTTTCAGGTTTTTTTTTTATTTTTCTGCTCAAATTCGATCATAGATTTTAAAACTTGTAGTTGTCTGATACGTAATTGAGAGCCTCGAAAATTCCTCGAAAGTTCAAAATTCAGCAGGGAGTAGCAGCTATACAATTCCAGAAATAAAATCGTTTTGAACATTTTCTTCAATTTTCAGATACTTTGACCAAAACGTCATCGAATTTCTCCACCATTTTCGCCATCTTTTTGCCTCAAGTGGAACATACTTGGCCATTGAATCAGAGGACAATGGCCCTTTGGAATTGGTTTTGCACAACATTTGGCCACTGATCAAGGACAATATTTACGGGATGCATTTGGGCAATAAAATAAAACTCAGCCGAATTCGACAGTTTGCCCCGTCATTTCTCAACGATTGTTCATCTCTTCGATTACTCACTTCATATTACGGTGTTTTCCTTGCCTTTTCGTCTGATGACAGTGCCAATGCGTCGAACGGACAATTGGTGGCCAAATGGTTGTTTTCGCCTCCTTTGCTATTGGACGGTGCTCCGAAGGTGCTCAAATGCAATTTTGATTCAATTGACCAATTGTTGTCAAATATTGATGCTTTCAAAACGGTGAATAATTAATTATTTTAAATTATTAATTATTTATTTGTTTTGCCTTTCTCTCTCTCTTTAGGCTTTTGTAAGTGCTTCTTCCTCTGTCAATTTCATCATTTCCATTTGGACTTCTGTCAAACACTCCGACGTGTCCTTTGAATTGGTCAACCAATTCACCGAGGAACGATTGGCATTGAAAGAGTCAAACTATTGGCGTCGGTCAAGAAATTGGCGTTTTATGATTATTCGTTGTCCCATTGCGCGGGACGAGCACAAATGGACCAATTGGGAAGAGGAGGCGACGTATTGGCATAACTCTATTACGCAGAACCAAATTATCATTTCCACTATCAATACGGGTCAGAAGTTTGCGGATTTGTTCTTTTATTGTGTTTAATTACAGTTTCTTTGTTTTGATTCTCTACACAATTCCCTGGGTCAATGGTTGTCAACCGCAGCAGCGGAAGTGAAAAGAAAACTGATAATTTAAGCTGATTTACAATTACCGTATTTTTTTTAATAGAAGCACCCCCTCAAGAGTGATTGGAATAATAGAAAAGTACCCCCTCTAATTGAAGTTCCCGCAATGACTAGGAAAACAAACCTTTTTTGCCAAATTTTGTGAATTGAAAAATAGAAGCAGTCCCTCTAGTTGAAGCACCCTTTCTAACTGAAGCGCCCACCTCCTTGAGAGTGACTGAAAAATAGAACCACCGGTGCTTCTATTAGAAGAAATACGGTAAGTGTTTTTTCCTGTTTTAAATGAATTTTTATTAAAATTTGACTGTTTATGTTTCGAATTCATTTGCTATCGAAACCCTATAGGATCTGAGTCACCAAATGAATTTTGAAATTAATTCAGCTTTTTTGTTCCATCCGAAGCTCTTTTGTATTACTCGTCGTTTTAGTTATTTTGGCACTTTAGACTTTTTGACATTAGGCATTTTGAAATTTGGGTAGTTCTACGTTTAGACTGATTTTTTGGAATTTTTTTTAAAGACATGTGAACCAGGGCTGGGACGCGAACTGAAAAATTCCGCGGTCGCGATGCGCGAGACGCAGTTGAAATTTGCCGCGGTCGCGATACGCGAAACGCGCAAAAAAAAAACCCGCGGCCGCGATACGCGAAACGCGGATTTTTTTGGAAAAATTACTAATTTCACAAAAAAATTTCTGACACTATGGATAAGGCAATTATTTTATGCCTTCGTCAAAAAATAACTAGTAAAACTAGTAACCAAAATTTTTTGGTTTTGATTGGACCTGGACCTGATTTTTGTTTAATTTGATGCATTGGTTTTACCACCTTTTCGTTTTGCTCAGGATTCGAAAGCAAAAAAAAAAAAACTTTTCTTGACAATTTCGGTCAAAATTAACCGGGCGCCGGTGGTGCCGATAGGCGCCACCGGGAGTAAATTTTGAAAATTTGGTATATTTGGTAACAGATTTTGCACCTAAAATTGTTGACTTTCAAGTAAATTTTGAGAAAAACCAAAAGTAAAAGGGGTGCGGTGGTGCCAAAGACGCCACCGAGGGAAATTTCGATAAGTTATGGCCGATTGTTAACAGATTTTCGCCAAAAAGAATTTTTTTTTTTGGATCCTAGAAAAATTCAATAAATTTTCTTTATAAAAAAGGGTCAAAAACCCCGCGGTCGCGGATGAAATTGCCGCGTATCGCGAAACGCGGAGAAAAAATTACGCGGCCGCGATACGCGAAACGTGCAAAAAAAACGCCGCGATACGCGAATCGCGGACGAGATACGCGGTCCGCGTCCCACCCCTTATGTGAACCATCAAGGCTGGGACGCAATTGCGACGCGCGATTCGCGGCGTTTTTTTCCCCTATTCGCGTATCGCGACCGCGGCAAAGGTCGACCGCGATTCGCGGCAATTTTTGATCAAATTTGTTTAAAAAGATAAATTTTTGAAACAATTTGTAAAAACATTGCCAAAAAGAAAAATGACAATACTAAAATTTTTGTATTTTTTTACAAAAATTGGACTCAAAATTTTATCACCTAAACTGTATAAAAGGACCAATTGCTACTGTTTATTATATTTCTGAATGGTCATCGCTTATTTTTATCATAAAACCAGGGGTCGGATATGTCCTTTTTTAAAGAAATGTCCTTTTTTGGAGGGGTCGAATCTTTTAAATCAAAAATGTCCTTTTTTCAAAGAAATGTCTTTTTTTCAGCCTACTGCTCATATTTTGTCCTTTTTTCTTACTGTAAGGTAAAAAAAAAGAAGAAAACAATACTATTTTTTATAATTTTTGAAGCGTATTTTTCAAAATTTTTCCCGGCGGCGCCTGTCGGCACCGCCAGGCACTCAATCCTTTTGAAATTTTTTCAAAAAAGGACCGAAAATTAACCATTTTGGTGAAAATCTGTTAACAAATAGGTTACAATTTTCAAAAATTTCCCCGGTGGCGCCTATCGGCACCACAGGACCCCATTCGCGCAGATTTTCTCAAAATTAATTTAAAAATCCCTAAAAATTGGTCTTTTTTATCAAGATTTGCTACCAAAACACACTCAAATTTTGAAAATTTTTCACGGCGCCGCCTATCGGCACCGTCTATCTTCCTTTTTCAAATTAAAAATTTAATGTCTCATTTCAAAGCCCGGCACCTAAAAAAATGGGTTAAGAATCTCGCCAAAATAAACAGAATTTCGATCTCACTTGCCCCGAAATTCCTGTCCCAAATTGCTCAAAATGATTATGGGTAATGAAAATGTAGTAGGTACTTGCATAAATTGTTTACAATGGTTGCACAATCATTTTTCAAAAATGTCCTTTTTTTTGACCCCAAAATCTTTTTTTTTGGTATGCATGTCCTTTTTTTGAAAATTTTAAGATCCGAGCCCTGCATAAAACATTAAAAAATAACTAAAAACAGGGCTCGCAGATGAAAATTTTAGAAATCATCATTTATCATTTTGAAAAATTTTATTCCAAGAACAAAAAAGTTGGTTAAAATTGATGGATTATTCTATTTTTCATCCTACATGATAATTTTAAGCCAGGGTTCCCATCTGCCGAGATCTATTTCAAAGGACCGATAAGGCAATTTCAAAGGACATAAGGGGGAGAATTTTCGAATTCAAAGGACACGGGGGGGGGGGTGCGGAGGCGGTGCCGATAGGCGCCGCCGAGAAAATTTTTGAAAATCTGCGTTATTTTAGTAACAGATTTTGCACAAAATTAGTTGAATTGGAGTCAAATTTGAGAAAATCTAAGATAAACGGGGTCCGGCGGTGCCGATAGACGCCGCCGAGGAAATTTTTTGACAATTTGGGTTGATCTGCTAATGGATTTTGGCTTAAAAATGAACATTTTTTACTTTTTTGGGCAAAATACCATTTTCAAAGGACATCTTTGAAATAAAGGACGCCTAAATTTTCAAAGGATGAATGCCAAAAATAAAGGACGTCCTTTGAAATAAAGGACGTATGGGAACCCTGTTTTAAGCTCTTATATTTTTTTTCGGCTTGTTTTTTAAAATTAAAAAAAACAATAATTTGCAATGAGCCTTGTTATCGTTCCACAGATTTTGAATGCCTTTATTAGCGATACAAATTTAAAAAAATTTGATTAAATTTTAAGAAAATTGTAGATGTAAAAGTTCAAAAGTTGGCATAACTTAAAAAGAAATTTTAAGAAATCTGGATGGCTAATAGAGCCAATCTTAAGCTATCGGATGATATCAAGATTATATAATCTGGTTGAGTTCTAGCAAATTATAACCAGTTTTCTTAAAAATTCTATTAAATGGCGGATTTATAAACTGCATTAGCACCGATTAGAGCTTAAAAATAGTCTTTTTTATGACTTTTTTTTTCAAAAATCCTTGAAATCAGCAAAAATCATCAGATTACAAAAAAGCATCAAAAATTATCGTTTTCAAAAAAAATTACCTTTGACCCCTGAAAATCAATAAAACATCTCTAGGTTGCGGCATAAATGGCATACCCGATTCATGACCAATGACCATGATCATCTCAGGAAATATAACCTTATGACATTCATAAATTTTCACAAAAATGTGTTTTGAATAAAGTTTGGTAACACATGAATTCCGCTTTTTGGCATAAAATTGTTCGTAATTTGCCATTTTCCGCTTCCGCCGATGCCATCATTCGTTTTTCCATTTGTTCCCTTCTGCTAATGCTAATGCAGAGGTTCATTTTTCTGTGCTATGTTCTTGCTTAGTTTAAAGTGCAAATAAAGGACTGCTCCCATTCTATGAGTGCAATTCCCATTCTCAGCCTGCCCACTTGTCTCTCTGTTTTTGCTCGTCCCTTTGCGTTTGGTTTCATTAAGTCCATTGGGCATGCTTACTCTTATCAGCCGCACAATGTTTTTGTTCAGTTGCGTTTCATTGCGTTTGGCATCGATTTTTTAATGTATTGAATAAAATGTTATATGGCTGAGTTGCTTATTTATAAGGCTGACAATTGATGGAATATTTTTCCATTTTCGCGATTTTTTTCTTATTTTCCATATTAGTCCATATTTAGGGTCCATATTTTGGGGCCAAGGTCGTTTGGGACCCACATTTGGGCCCCAAATCAATAAAAAAAGTTTTTTTTTTGAAACAAACCCTCCGAGAACCGAGACCCCGAAAAACCCGAGAAATTTCTCGGGTAGGTAAACGAGAACCTAATGTGTTTCATTTAATTAACGGGTAAATTCTTTTAGTTAAAAAAAATAAAAGAAAAAAATAATTTTTGTTTGTGGTGGTATCGTTATTCAATCAAAAACATTTAATTGATTGATTAAGGTGGATAAAATAATTAATTAACATTTTATTTTCAAACTAAATGATTATGAATTATAAAAAATTTATTGACTTAAATAAATTTTTGAATAAAAAAATCTTTTATTTTTTCTTAATGACTTTAAGAACCGCCCAGAGTGGCGCATTTAAGAAACGCCCATAGTACTATTTTTTTAAGAAACGACCTAGCAGCGACCGGATCCTGTCAGGATTTCCCGAACTCTTGGCCGGATAAGCAGGATTACGAATTTTGGTGCCGTTTGCCACTATTTTAAGTGTATTGCCACTGATTTAAAAAAATGCCAATATTTGCCACTATTTTATTTAAAAATATCAATTGTAGTTTTGTAGTGATTTTATTAAACAAATTTAGTACTATATTAATATTTCAATAACAATCATTCCAAAAGAAAAAAAAAACAAAAGTACAAAAGGCAATCAATCAGTCACTCACTTTCCTCAAATGTTTATATGGACACGTTTCTGGCTCAAGTGGACACCTGTAAAACCATTGACGCCACCATTATCTTTTTCATTGGGTGTGTACCAGAGATGACGACAATCTCTGATTTAAAAAATCGGAATTCCGGTCCCAAAAGCATCGGAAATAGTCGCCATCCCTGGTGTTTACAGAAAATTACCCGTCCGGATGGATTTGCTGGAAAAGGCATTGAAAATTGCGCCTTTTTTCTCGCCCAATTTCTCGCTCAAATTGCTGATAGTCAGAAGGCCAAAAGCGCAAAAAAACGGTGCCATTTAAAAGGACAAACAATTGGCGTTGACGCTGCAAAAAGGACAAAAGGCCATTGCGAATTCCAGACAACAAAAAGCTGAAACCAAAAAAAAACAAAATTTTTGATTGATACGATTATTTGGCTAACCGATGCTCATCATTCAGTACATTTTTTGCAATCTCTTCAACCTTTGCCGTTCCACCACAATGCCAATTGCTATAGTAAAATGTTTTAATTGTTAAAATTTTATGGGTTTTTGGCGATTTTTTGTGACTAAAAATCTGGGCACCACAAAATCATCCGACGAAATCACGCCGGGACATAATCAGGCCGCAGAAATTTCAGTAAGAATTTGCAGAAAAAAAAATCCATTGTTCAAAGCTTGTTTAATTTAAGAAATTTCCAAATCCATATAATTTAAAGGAATTTACTAAAAATTTTTGAAATAATAATTTTGTGATGAATTTTTTAAAAATAAAATACGCCTTTTTTTCTAGTTTCTTTTGAAAATTTCCTGGTAACGTGATTTTGTTCCATCCCCGTATAAATGTACCGTAAATTCCGGTCGGAATCCTTTGAAATCAAATAGACAACAATGCGACGGGAAAGGTCTATAAAACATTCATTGCCGGAGATAATTTTTGCATTCTGATAAAAATAAAAAATATATTTATTATTTTATTTAAATCTGACCAGCAAAAGGTGTTTGTTGTTGTTTGGAAGGAGTTCTTTTTTCGTTTGTTTGCAGCAGTCGGTGGTGCTTCCCAAAGAAAGCAATTGGCCAATGATTTGGTCCAATTCATCGGAGTTTGGCAGCCCATTAGATGGCACAATGCCAATTAGGCATTTCTATAATGAATTGATGGGGGGGGGGGCTTGATTTTAAGAAAACTAGGGCTACCAGTCGAAATGCCGAAAAAACAGCTAATAGATAAAATTATTAAAGTTATTTCATAAAAAAAATCCATCAATGCTAATAAAAAAAAATACACCAATACGGAAACATTTATGGGCGTTGCAGTAAAAAGTTCAAAAATTATGGAAAAATCGCTTTTTTGTCAATTAGGTATTTTTGTTAGGCATTTCGACCTGGCGCCGAAATAATCATCGTTCAAATTTGGTCATCTTTTCGCACCCGCCTTTTTGAAGGGATTTTCAGTTGATCAGTTGCCACGCAAAAGCCAAGCATTTTGCTGGTTTGTTCGAGAAAGGCATAAAATTGTCCCAGTCGGCCGGAGGGCAATTGTTCATATTTGGCCACAATTCGTTTGCCAAAGTTGGAATGAAAGTTGGTCGGTATGTTTGGGAGTAGGAAAAAATTGCAACGCAATCTGAACAAAAATAGGAAGAACATACTTGTGCAAATGAACTGCTCTATTTTTTGACTATTTATCGGCAAAATTAAAAAAAAATGAAAGACAAATTTTATCAAATTTTCGTACTTTTTCGCTCATAAATTTTCTCTTTTTTTTTTGGACAAATGTTTAGAAATTTTACAAGCTTATAGTACTCACGAAGTGCTATCGGATGATACTAATACAATACAATTAGGTTTCTTCTGGAAAAAAAATTATAATATAAAGCGTTGCGCTGTGTTTGAGACTTTTTGGCAAATTTTTAAATTTCCCCTTGTTTCAATTTCTTTTTTGTTTTGTTTATTAATTCATTTGTAAATTTTGCCTTCCCTCTCCGTCACAAAAACAAAAAAAAATCATTGTCTTTACTTTGCCGCAATTAATGGTATCCACGGAATCATTTGGTCGCATCGGTTGCCAATCAAAAAGTCCACTCCGTCGTGGACGGCATTTTGGATTTCGTCGGCCATGGAAATGTCGCGCATCAAAGGCAATTCGATCAGTCGCGTACCTTGGCACTGTGTTGTGAATTGAAAATCATAACACAGAATAATTCCTCATCAAAACACTTGAAATATTCCTTGTTTAAGCAATTTCCGACGGGTGCACCCCAAAAACTCAATGCAAAAAAAAAATCAGAAAAATTTTCAATCTTTTCGGAAATTTGCTTAAAAAACTTTAGTTTTTCTAATTTTTTCTGAAAATTTTTGCGGCGACATTAGGTCCTGTTCCGATTTTACTTTATGAGTCCAATAAACGAACTTCCTCCATCTTTTTTGCGGACCCGGAATCCGTTTTTTTGGGCCTAACCCTATTTTTCCAAAAAAAAAATAGTGGCATAAAATTTAATATTCCGTATCCCACCGAAAAATTTTGGGGAAAACCCGGTTTTGGATCTGAAAATCAAATTTGTGCCTAGGCCTTTCAGTAATAGTAATGTATTTTGAGTTTTTTTTCATTTTCATGTCATACGAACTTTGAAAGCGGCCCATTGCAGCATTTCCTTGCGGTGTACCCCAACGCCTGGCACTCCCTCCACCTGCAAAAGATGGGCCAAAATGCCTTTGCCACACTCCAAGTCGACAAAGCCCCGCCATTGGACCAACTCCGTCAATTTTCCATAGCTCCTAAATTTTTAATAATATTTAAAAAAATGAAATTCTAAAAGTGGAAACTGACCAACAAATATGCAGCCACCGCACAGCATTCGTAATTCAATGGACCACAATGTTTTTGTTTTTCTTCTAAATGCTGCAAAATAATTTTTATCAGTGGAAAATGTGAAGCGAAATTTGGGTCCCAAGTTAATTTCCAACTCACAAAGAACAATTTTTCGGGGTCGCTGCTTACGAATCTGACATCCAACCATTTCGACTAATTCCGAATCCCGGATGCAAATTGGAATAAAAAGTCAAAAAATGACGCTTTGCAGGCCATAAATGTATAAAAAGCCATTTATAATTGTCATTACGCTATTTTTGCTGGGTTTCATGTATTTAGTCATTATTTTGGTTTAATTTACTTTTACATCGTCCCCCTCCCCCATATTTTGTACTTAATTTTGTCAATGTTTAAGTGAGGGCCGCCGTTTCTTTTCCTAAAATTTGACTTCACCACCAGAGTTGTCGGTTTCTGGAATTTATGGAAAGCGAACCGACAGAACCGATCGATTCGGTTAACCAAACGAAAACCGATAACCAAACCGAATTTTCTTGTTCGGTTTCATACCGACAACCCTAGTCACCACCCACTCACTGTCCGCTGCTGTTGTTGGTGCCCAAAAGTCAGTTTGAGTCGCCAGTAGCGATCGGTGTATGCTTTTTGGTCACTCAGCAACTGATTGTCTCCGTCGGCCCAACCAATTTTAGCAGGCAAAAGATGAACAGCGGCAGAAGAATCGTCGTCGTCAATTTTGTGGACCCATTTTTGAAGCCGCGGCCAAAGCCATTTGAGCAGAAAGCCAATTTGGGCAGGTGGCATTTCGGGATGGCACCAAAGCTTCAGACTGCGGCAAAATTTACTTAGAAAATTAACCGTTTCATTTTTGTGTCCAATAATGCAAAATTTCGCTCGGCAATTAAATTGGGACCCATTTATTCACCTGGTCTCCCTCCCCCACATCCAAATAATGAAGAATAATCTAATACTATTTAATACCAAATAAGTTGTTTAAAAAAAACAATTTTGAACCCCTTAAACCAATTCATAACTTCGAGAAAATTATTAAAAACTTGTACCATGCATTCGTATGACGACTAATTTGACTCCCATCTTCCCCATCGGTTTCAGTGAAATTTCTCACTGACATTGTTTTGACCAAATGAAATGCATAAGTGGAGGTAATGTGCGGGTTTTGGCCTTTTCTGTCATCCCTTTCCATGGTCAAATGATGGTCGCTTTCTATTAACACAGATGATGATGGCAGTTGGGCAGAACGAAAAACGGCGGCAAATTCTGCAAAAATATTATGCGTGCGTCCCATGATATTTATATGTACGTCCCAACAATATTTTATGCGTCCCATGATATTTTCATGAACAACATTTTTAATAATGATTCATTACGAAAATATTTATCTATGTTTAATTAACAAAACTTTTTATGTTTGTCTGCGCCATCATCAAAATTATCCTGTTTAGATGCTATTTATATTCTCAATAACAAATTTGTTAAACAAAGTGAAATATTTTCGTCATGATTAAAAAATTTAGTTCATAAAAAATCATGGGACGCATAAAATATCATGGGACATAAAACGGAGGAGAACCAAAGGTTCATAGTAGGGTTGTGGTCCCCATTTTTGAAGTTTTTTACTCTAAGTATTGACGGCTAAAACTGATGTAAATGCACTAAATAAGGTTCGGAATTAGTCGAACTGGTTGACAGGAATCGCAATCAGCAGCCGAAAACATTTTTTATCACTTTATAAAATTTGTTTTTTTTTTCAAAAAATTGGAGGGAACAGCCCTAGTATTATTCCAGTCCTTTTACTATACTATAGTAACCTTTTTGTCCATCTCCGCCAAATTCTGCGACTTCAAAACACCGGTCACTGAATTTGTGGTGGAAGTGACTTTTGGGGATGAGTTGCATAATTGTCGGACTACGCCACAATTTTGCTTCCAGATCGGAGGGAATAGGCGACAAATTGGCAATGATTTGTTCAAACAATCCATGGGGCGTATTTTGTTCATTCAAAAAATGAGTGCACGCAATTCGACGGTTGACACTTGCACAAAAGCGCCACCAAATTTGGGCTAACTGAACAAATGTCAAAATTTGAATTAGGTAACTAACATTTTTAAAAAATGAATAATTTAATGTACTTGTGAAACACAGCTTAAACATGATTGATTAGACAGCCAGAATTGCATTTCGGCAACTTTTTCCCATTCAAATTCGGACGAAAACATAATTGAATTATATTGGGTTTCCTGTTTCATGCAAACGAAACAAGCATTGTTAAAAAAACACTCTCAAAGCATGAAATAAAACGTTTTGGCCAAGGACCTATTGTCTTTGTTAAAACGGTAAGCCAAATTCAAATATGAAAAAGGATCAAAATGAATTTTTTTTTTTTTTTGAAAAGGGAAGATTAAGCAGAGTTGCCGTCTCAAATTTTTGAAAATACTCATTTGGCCCCAAAAAAATACTCATTTATTAAAAAGTTAGAGACCGACAAAAAAGACCACAAATTACTCAAAAACTCATTTCAAAAATAAAAACTCATCGGCCCTTCAAAAAACCTCAAAATGGGTATAAACCAGGGTAGGGATTCGTACTTTATTTCAAAGTACGTACTTTATTTTCGGCCTTCATGCTTTGAAAATTTGAAGGCGTACTTTATTCTAAAGATGTACTTTAAAAACGGCTTTTTGCCCAAAAATGTTAACTTTAAAAACGGCTTTTTGCCCAAAAATGTTAAAAATGTTTATTTTTACGCCAAAAATCCATGTGCAGATCAGACCCAAATTTTCAAAAATTTTCCCGGCGGCGCCTATCGGCACCACCGGACCCCTTTTATCTTAGATTTTCTCAAATTCAAACTATTTTTTGTGCGAAATCTGTTACAAAAATACACCCGAATTTTCAAAAATTTCCCCGGCGGCGCCTATCGGCACCGCCTCCGCACCCCCCCGCTTGGTGAAAAATTCAATAGAATTACTGAGTTTTTAGTGTAAATGATAAATTTTAATGTGTACTTTGAATTCACAAATTTTCCCCCTTATGTACTTTGAAATTGCGTTGGCTGTACTTTGAAATAGATCTCGGCAGATGGGAACCCTGCTTTTTGATCTCACTTGTCATCAAATATCAAATGCTCATTTCTAACCACAAAATGTTGGATCAAATCGGCGGATGGGCGAAATACCTATAATTCATTCATTTTTTATTTTTACTTTAATATTTAAGCCCATTTGTTCTTATTTTAAACTGCATATGACCATAAATATGCCCTAAAAAACACTAAAATATGCCCTAAAAACGCGAAAAAGGCCAAAATATGACCTAAAATATGCATTAAAAACTGCCAAATATGACCTAAAAAGTGCAAAAAGGCATTAAAAATCAAAATTAAAACTCATGATAAATCAGAGGTCGCATTTGTACTTATTTGTAAGTATTGTACTTATTTTGAGGGTGCAAAACTTTAAATTTAAAATGTACTTATTTGTAAGTATTGTACTTATTTGAGCTAAATGTACTTATTTTGGACTTATTTTTGGGTCTCATAGGAAAATTCCGCTTTTTAGTGCAATATTTGAAAGGAAATTATTTTTTGAAGCGAATTTTTTAAACAAAATCTTAACAGATTCACTAACTATTCGAAATTTTGATAGAAATTTCTATGTATCAAATTAGCTTAAATTAAATTTCATGCTGATTATGAGCGTGAATTTCAAGGCACAAAGAATATTTTTTAACCGGCGACGCTTAACGGCACCGCCGGACATTCACCTTTTGGGATTTTCTAAAATAAGGCACCAAAGTGAATATTTTTGGGGAAAATCTGTTAAGAAATCGGCCATAAATTTTCAAAATTTTTCCCGGTTGCGCCTATCGGCACAACAGTCCTCCATTCACTTACCCTAGGTTTTCTCTAAATTTATCCAAAAATCCTCAAATATTGGTCATTTTTTTTGTCAAGGTTTGTTATCAAAATACACACAAATTTCAAATTTTATTCGGTTGCGCCTATCGGCACCGCCGACCCTTCCTTTTTTAATTTCAAAGCCAGAATTGCTCAAAAAATTGTTGGAGGAGAGAAATATGTCGCACATACTGAATTTGATGAAATAAAACGCAAAATTAAGCTCCAAAACAACGTTTTCAAAAAATGTACTTATTTTTGACCCCTAAAACTTATTTGTGACTAGCGATGTACTTATTTCGGGAAATTTTCAATGCGACCTCTGTGATAAATTGGGAATTTTAAGCAAAAGAAAACCAAAATTTATTTATTTTTTTAATTTATAAATAGGTAATATAAAAAATTTAAAGAAATATTTTTAAATTATTTTTATTTTTCAAAATATTTACCAAAATCTTCTCAAGAAATTTTTTGAAAATTTTATAAAAGTCGATTCTTAGAGTGCTTTTTCTTTTTTTTCTTGTTTTTCTTGAGAATTCCCGACAAAACCCAAAATATGCCCTAAAAAGGCGAGATATGCTTTTATTTTTGAAAAACCCCAAAATATCGAAACGGGTCATTTTGGCGTGGCCACTTTGGCGTGACCGTTTTGGCGTGGCCGTTTTGGCGTGGCCATTTTGGCGTGGTTGGATATAACTTTTCTCAGAGGCAACCAAACTAAATATTTTTATGGATCATTCGAGAGCCCTAAGTGTTCTCTATTAGCCTGCAAAATTTCAAAAAAATTGATCCAGCTAATAAAAAGTTATGCACAAAAAAGTTCCAAAATTTGAGAAAATTTCCGAACTTTGGAAATTTTCGAACTTTTTTGAACATCTTTTTATTAGCCGGACCAAATTTTTTGAAGTTTTGCAGGCTAATAGAGAACACTTAGGGCTCACGAATGATCATAAAAATATTTAGTTTGGTTCCCTCTGAGAAAAGATATCCAACGACGCCAAAATGGCCACGCCAAAATGATCCCGACCGCAAAATATGCATTTATATGCCTCAAAAACCATCGCCTAAGCAAAAAATTTTAATGCAATAATGCTTATTTTGAGCACTTTTCTTCACACCGAAATTTTTGCTGCTTAATGTTGAGCATTTTTTTTCACTTTTTCTAATTTAAAATTCCAAAAATCGTCATAATTTGTCTTCCAAACGAAATGTCAGACAATCCCAGCGAGGCGAAACGTCCGAATATGGAAAATGAAATGTACTTCAAAACTTTTTATATTTTCAATTTTTTGTTTTTCAGCCCAATCTGTGGCGACGGTTGGCTGGCGGTGTTCCAT
Organism: Heterodera filipjevi; assembly: GCA_039877585.1. Taxonomy (NCBI): domain Eukaryota; kingdom Metazoa; phylum Nematoda; class Chromadorea; order Rhabditida; family Heteroderidae; genus Heterodera; species Heterodera filipjevi. The sequence continues at coordinate 13,299,025 of JBDPZO010000002.1, forward strand.
TTGATTTCGCCTCGTCAACTTGGCCTCGAAATTGCACTGCTCAGCCACCGATTTGACCATTATGTCAATGAACACTTCAAAACACGCAAATGGACATTGAGACCAATGGCTATTGAATCCGAAATTGGAGAGAATGGCGACAAGGAAATGCAAATTGTCAATGACAAATGGAAATCTCTGCCAATTCCGAAAGTGCCGTTGCCGAAGAAAGTCGTCGGATTTCAATTGATAATGATAAGGTAATGTTTAAAAACGTAGATAGTTTGATTCTGATTAGTTTTTCAGGTTTTTATTTTTTTGCTCGGGTTCGACCATTGATTTAAAAATTTGTCAAAACAAAGTTTTTAGATATGTAATTAACAGCCTCGAAATTTCTCGAAAGCTCAAAATTCTTCAGAGACTAGCAGCTATACAATTCCCGAAATAAAATAATTTTGAACATTTCCTTAATTTTCAGTTACATCGATCAGAATGTCATCGAATTTCTCCAACATTTTCGCCATCTTTTTGCCTCAAGTGGAACATACATGACTATTGAACCAGAGGACATTGGCCCTTTTGAATTGGTTATGCACAACATTTGGCCACTGATCAAAGATAAAATTTGCGGCCTATCTTTGGACACCACCACAACTCTCAACCGAATGCAACAATTTGCCCCGTCCATTCTCAACGACAGTCCATCGCTTCGAACAATCTCAGCATTTTACGATGTTTTCCCTGTCTTTCCGTCTGATGACAGTGCCAATGCGTTGGACGGACAATTGGTGGCCAAATGGTTGTTTTCATCTCGTCTGCTGTTGGATGGTGCTCCGAGGGTGCTTAAATGCGGTTCGGATTCAATTCAGCAATTGCCGTCAAAAATTGGGGGAATTAAAGCGGTGAGTGGTAATTCATAATAATAGTTCTTTAATTTGTTTGTCTTTCTTTCTTCTCTTTGTAGGCATTTGTGACTGCTTCTTTCCCTGCCAATTTCGTTGTTAACATTTATATTCGGGAAATGTTCAATGTTTCTGTGCCGTTGTTTGAGCTGACGAACGAATTAACCGCGGAGCGACTTACACTAAAAAGGACAAACGATTTCTGCTTTTTGCTCATCCGTTGTCCAATTGCGCGTGATGAACAAAAGTGGGCCAAATGGGAGGCGGAGGCGACAAAGTGTTATTGTCTATTTGACCACCAATACTGGAACCGAATTTACATTCACTTATTTAAAAGGTGGTTATTTATCACACGATTGTTCTATTTTTCCTATTATTTTCTTTTTTTAGTGAGTCCCAATGATGGTATTAACAGAAGAAGACAATGACAGAACGGATTAAATGGAAACGGAGGATGATTGGGTTCTAATTTAATGATATTTGAATATGGATGCCATTGATTATCTTTTTGTCTGAAGTCAAATAAACAATTGGATAATTTTTGAAATACAATTGTAAATTATGAAAAAATTGAATCGGCTTTTTGTTCGGATTCACTCGTGAGCGAATGACGATTGGTACTACCGTAGTTTGTGTCCGCTTGCGGATGAAACTCGTCACGACATTTGCGGGTGTCTCGTCACGACATTTAGAGACCGTATCTTATTTTTGTTATAAATAAAAAGAAAGAGTGGGACATCATCAGTACGGTCTCTTCAGTTTTAAAAAGAATAATTACTATAGTCTTGTGCAACTCGTTCATCATCTTTATTTCTTATTAAATTCCCGTATACTAGTGATGGCTAGAGACCGACTAAAAAGGCACCAAAAATCGCGAAAAAGGCACTATAATAGGCACCAAAAAATGCAAAAAAAGGCATGTAAAAGGCACAAAAATCCTGAAAAAGGCATGAAAATAGGCACTTAAAATTTTTTTTTCGCACATTTTTTCCTGCTAATTAAAGCCAAAAAAATTTTTAAAACAATTTATACTTAAAAACACATAGAAAAACAGTTTTTTCTCTACGCAGAAGACATGCGGAACAAATTTAATATTTTAAAAATTAAGCAAAAAAAAAATTTTTGAGAATCAAAATTTTGGATAAAAAATTGATTTTTTGGGGTTAATTTTTTGAAAATTTTTTCCATTCTTAGGGGTTTATTTTTACCAAATTTGAAAGGCCAATTTTTAGGGGTCTATTTTTCATTTTTTTGCCTTTTTCTCTTAAGAAATTTATCAAAATTTAGAAAAAATGCACCCAAAAATGCCAAAAAAGGCACCAAAATGGCAAAATGCCCAAAAAGGCATTTAAGGCACGAAAATCCCGAAAAAGGCAAAAAAAGGCATTATAAAAGTCATCGTAGAAGCTTCAAACCAAGTGGAAAATGCGTTATTTATGCTTAATATATCGAAACTAGTGCGCAGAAAAAAAAGGCATATGCCTCAAAAGTCGGTCTCTAGTGATGGCACATTTTCCTTTTTATTTGTAACAAAAACATTTACTTATATTTCGTTCACAAATGTCCGTCCTCAAATGTCATGTAGCTGAAAATGCTACTATTTTTGCAATTTTTTGAAGCGATTTCTTTAATATTTCTTAACATTTCCTACGGCGGCGCTTGTCGGCACCGCCTGCTGACATTAATTTTTTATTTATTTTTTTCAAAAGGGATTAAAAATTAACTATTCCTTGGAGAATCTTTTAATAATTCATTCAAATTTTCAAAATTTTTCCCGGTTGCGCCTATCGGCACAACAGTCCTCCATTCACTTACCCTAGGTTTTCTCAAAATTTATCCAAAAATCCTCAAATATTGGTCATTTTTTTTGTCAAGGTTTGTTATCAAAATACACACAAATTTCAAATTTTATTCGGCGGCGCCTATCGGCACCGCCGACCCTTCCTTTTTTAAAATTAAAAATTTAATTTCTCATTTCAAAGGTCAGAATTGCTCAAAAATTGTTGGAGGAGAGAAATACAGTGCAAACAGCTGATTTTGTTGAATAAAATGCAATTTAAAGCTTCGGAATCGCTTTTTTTTTAATTTTCTTATTTTTTACTAGCGATGTTCTTATTTTGCAAATTCCGATGGGACCCTGATTTTAAAAGGATAGATTTTAAGAAAAATTTAATGTAAAAAAACAGAGGGAATGCGCAACTCAAGTGCAAACCTTAACAAATTGTTGTCTTATTGTTAGTACCTTTTTCTTTTCTTTCTTTTTTTCTTTTTACTATTTTCCCCCTTTTCTTATTCCCTTGTCGAAAAAAAATGTTTTGACTCATAGGAAAAACAATGTAACGCTATGAATAAAAAATGGCATGCGCTGTTAGAAATTTATCTTTTTTTACATCAGTCGCAGCAAAAAGTGAGGGGAAAGGAAAAATGAGGACTTTATATCAATGGTGTGCCATTGTCCTTTTTTTAAAAGGATTAGTTTCGAATTTTTTTCTCTTCTTTTTTTGTTATGGAGTGCAAAAAAGCAGACTTTTTTAATAATATTTAAATACAAATTCTTTAAAATTTTTAAAGTTTTTTCACGACGGCACCTAAATGCATGCCAAACGGTGTCAAGGCAACTCGTACAATTTCAAATGGATGTGGCCATACTTTTTTTTGTATTCAGCCAAATTCTTTAACTTTGGTATCATTCGAATGCTCTTCATGTTTAGAAGCGATGATTAAGCAGAAGTTAACCGATTAATCATCTCACAAAAAAGTTATAATTTATAAATTGCGAAAAAGTCTGCTTTTGCGAATTTTTAATGTTCTTTAAAATGTAACTTTTTTATGAGATGCTTAATCAGTTAACTTCTGCTTAATCATCGCTTCTAAACATGAAGAGCATTCGAATGATACCAAATTTAAAGAATTTGGCTGACTAAAAAAAAGTTATGGCCACATCCATTTGGAATTGTACGAGTTCCATTGACCCTGCCAAACACTCAAGCCCTTTTAAAATATCGATGAGCTTATTCTAAATATTTTTAACCACTGATTATTGGGTTCAAAAAAGGCAAAATTCCAATTCTTTTTTTTTCGAAAGGCTTAAGCGTTGTCATAAGAGGGGTCCGGGTTGGTTAGTCGCGGCCAGTTTGTCGCTTTTTCTTCGCGTACGGTTCGTCGCCGGGCAACTGTCCCGTGACGAAAAATGGACAAACTGTACACGACGAAATGACCGAGACGAACATGGTGGTTCCTCCCTCCTAAGAGGCAAAATCGATTAAAATTCACAGATTTGGTGAAATACTTATTTATTTAACCGTTCATTTGGGTGTGGAAATTTGTTCTGCTCCCATTTGGCCACTGATCAACCGCAACATTGGCCAAATGTAAATGCACTTTTTCCTTCTTTTTTACAGCATTTGCTCACTTTTTGTCTGTTTATGCGATGGCCTCCCATTTTCTTTCCCTTTTATTCATTATCGTCACATTACTTCTTAACTTTGTCTTCTGTCACCAAAAGGACACTAAGTTGGGGTTGGGGGGGTCATTAAGACGCGGCGCATCTTGCCGTCGTGCGATATAACTTTTCTCAGAAGCCACCTAACTTAACATTCTTATAATCATTTGACAAAATTATGTGTTTTCTATTAGCCTGCCTAATCTCAAAAATATATTGAATTAAAAAAAATTATGTCCTAAAAAAAAAATGCAAAAATCTATTTTTACCAATTTTTTGGTAGTTCTTTGCTCATAACTTTTTTAGAGCTTGACCAAATTTTTTGAAATTTTGTAAGCTTATAGAACTTTTCTAAGGGCTATTGAACGATACTTATTTAATTGAAAGTTCGAAATATGAATATCCAGGGCGCCCAGATGTGATAATTTATCATCATTTTGATGATTTTGGGGGGTCAATGATGATATTTTTCTGAAATGGTAATTTGATGCTTTTTGATGAGTTGAACTTTGATGGATTTTGGTGATTTTAGGAATTTTTGTAAAAATTTTCAAAAATGGCAATTTTTAGGTCAAAATCCACTAGCAAATTAGACAAAAATTTCCAAAAATTTCCCCGGTGGCGCATATCGGCGCCCGCCCTTATGAGTTAAAAAAGTTTGTGCTTTTTACTGGGTTTTCATGCTTTTAAAAGAATTTTTTTCAAAATGATGATTTAAGAACATTTTTTAAACACACTGACAAAGCTTTTAAATCATTTTTATTCAACAAAATCATCCTACGACAGTTTATAAGCTGTTTTTAAATGAGACATAAATTTTATTTTGAAAAAGTAAGGATCGGCGGTGCCGATAGGCGCCGCCGGGAAAATTTTTAAAAATGGGGTGTATTGCTAACAAAGTTTGCACAAAAATAACCTATTTTTGAGTGTTTTTAAATTTTGAGAAAACCTATGGAGGTCCGGTCGGTATGCGCCACCGGGGAACATTTTGAAAATCTGATTCAGATTTTCAAAAAGACTTTGATCTGAAAATGGACAACTTGAGTCCTTTTTTAAAAATTTCAAAAGGACGGCACCGCCAGCAGGAAGAATTTCAAAAATATTATATAAATCGTTTAAAATTTAGAAATATAAGTAAATTTTAAACCAAACAAAAACAGTAGGTCAACAAATGACACCCCTGCTCTATCGATATGTAATCCTTTTTTTTTGAAAATTTGACTCGTAAAATTTCTTAGAAAAACTTGGAGCAAAGGATGGGGGAGGGAAGAATGGAAAGCGCCAATTTGTCATATTCACTGACTTAAAATTTCCCAATTTCAGTTCAACTGAACAGCACCGTACGGATAAAGCCCGTTCCGTGTTCTTTTTGTTTGTGTAAGTGTTCGTGTCGTTCATTTTTATACCATTTCTCTCACAATTTTAGCGTGGTGCCATTTGTTGTCGGCTTTACCATTGCGTGTTGTTTCGGCTGTTGCATCAGTGCCTTTCTAATGAGGAAACGTGCCAATGATGAGAGAGGACGCCTAAGCAAATCATCCGATAACAACAACAACAACAACGACGACAACGTTGGTGATGACGCACAATTGCCGTTGCCGTCCTGAACACGGGAAAGATGGCACTGTCTCGCGCGTCGATTCAATTCAAACCGAACGGAATGGACGATGGATTTAAATGATAATTAGTAATTAGGGGAGCTACTTTTAGTGACTAACTATTTTTTCGCAGCTTTGTTTCGATGAAAACGCGAAAACAATTTTAGCGAAAAAATACTTCGAGGGTCATTATTTCAAAAACTCTCGAATGAAATTCTTGGCCACAATCTATTCGTAACATTTATTTAAATATTATCAAACTTTGGATTCTTAAAAGTTAAATCTAAAGTGAATTTTAGGACATAGGCGCAAAAGTCCGAGGCGCAAAAGTGGGGTAACTCAAAACACACCCAAATTTTCAAATTTTTCCCGGCGGCGCCTAACGGCACTGTCGGCCTTATTTTAAGTGCAAGGCAAAATAGCGAATAATTTACAAAAGGATTATTGTTTTTGACACCAAAAATCTTATTTATTGACCAGTGAAGTTCTTAGTTTTAAAAAACGATCAAGCTCTGTTTTGGGTAAAGCTAATTTTTTTTTTGAATTTTCAATATTTTCTCCAAATCCTAATCGGCGAGCCATCACGATTCGCGGCTTTTCAGAAGAGCATGCGAAACAATAAATTTTTGTCATTTAAATTTTAATGCATGAAACATGCTTTGTTTAAAAATTCCGGTTCCCGACTGGGAAATTTCCCGGGTTTTTTGTATCCCGGTTCCCGGGTGCATTTCCCATCCCAGTTCCCGATTCCCGGTAAAAATCATTTCCCGTACAGCCCTATTCTTCATCATAATTTGCTTTTAACCGGTTTCTCAATTGAATGATTTTTGTTTTTAAGAAAAAATTTTTTGTAAATTACGGATTACGGATTACGCCAAATTACGGCCTTTTTGGACCTCCGTAATGACGGATGATGGATGGCCGTAACTGAAAAAATCGCCGTACCTCGACCATTCTCCCGTCGCGCATCATTTCCATCTTTTAAAATGTTTTAGAACTGTTTCAAAAAAATAAAAACGATTTTGCTGCTGTTGGCACTGCCATTCGCATCATTAGGACGCAAGAAGTTCACCGGCCGCTGCTGTCTGTTTGTAGGCTCTTTGTAGGCGTAATGTCGTATCCAAGCGTGGTGGCTATGGCCATAAAATAAGTACCAAAACCCTCCGAAATATGGACATAAAATTTAAAAAACATGGAAATAAAATCAAAAGACATGGACATAGTTTTCAAATCTATTCAATTCTTCAATTTTCGTTAAAAAGCCTGAAAATTGCATTTAGAAGAAAAATAGGAAATTAAGTTTTTTTTCAAGAAAAAAAATATTTAAAACACGTTATTTTTCGGAAAGTTTTTGACTTAGTTTACCATTTTTGGAGAATTTTCAGGTTTTTATTAAAAACCAGTTAATAAGAATTTTTTATTTAAATAATTTTTTCCGGTTTTGTTTTTTGATTATTCGAAAATCACCCGAGTTTATAAAGGCTTAAAAACGAACCTGGAATTAAAAACACAAGTTCATATCCAAATAAAATTCTTGCAAAATTTCATTTTAAATTTAGTTTTCTTTAATAAAAGTGTTCCTCTATTTGGCGAGGCCTATCGATACCGCAACCATACATTTTAATCTGATCTTATTTTAATTTGAAATTTCCGAATACCCTTCTTTTTAGGTGTTCATCTTTTTGTTTTTTAAACAACGGAATCCCATTTTTGAAAAAATGGGACATCCGACTGCTGCGGGGCATCTCCCTGCTGTACTTCTCCCCCCCCCCCCCCCTAATCCCCCCTGTTACAGTACTCATTCATACTGTAATTTTGTGATATTCTTTTTTTTTGTTCTTCCGCTTGACTTTTTAACCCATTCAACTGCTTAAATTTGCGTAAACAACAATGTTTATGACAAATGATGCCTTCTGATGATAGTTGTTGATGATGATGTTGACCCATTCCCAATTTTATTTACCCTGTCAAAATGTTCTCTCACATCGAAGCGATGGCATTCATCATTCATTTATTCATTTGTATAAATTTTTATTTTCCTTTTTCTCTTCGTTTCTTTATTATTTTTGTTTTTTTATTTGCGGATTTTTAGTATGGTATTTTTGGATCAGAATTTGAAAATAATCCTCTATTAATCTCTTCTTCATTAGACCTAATAAAAGCTTTTTCATTTCATTTTCTTCAAATCTTAACGAAAATGGGCAAAGGCGGAGGTAGCGGCGGAGGCGGAAAGGGAGGCGGAGGCGGTGAAAGCGGTGGTGGAGGCGGAAAAGGCGGTGAAAGCGGTGGTGGAGGCGGAAAAGGCGGTGAAAGCGGTGGTGGAGGCGGAAAAGGCGGTGAAAGCGGTGCTGGAGGCGGAAAAGGCGGTGAAAGCGGTGGTGGAGGCGGAAAAGGCGGTGAAAGCGGTGGTGGAGGCGGAAAAGGCGGTGTAAGCGGTGGTGGAGGCGGAAAAGGCGGTGAAAGCGGTGGTGGAGGCGGAAAAGGCGGTGAAAGCGGTGCTGGAGGCGGAAAGGGAGGCGGCGGAAGCGGTGGTGGAGGCGGAAGCGGTGGTGGAGGCGGAAAGGGCGGAGGTTGGCAGTGGAAAAGGGGGAGGGAAGGGTGGGGGAAGGGCGGCGGGAGTTTGTTTTTCTGAAATTGGCGTTAGCTGCCACTCCCCTCACCTCCCTTTTCTTCTTTATCTTCGAATCTTCGCTAATTTTAACGCTTTTAAGATGATCCAGGCTGTTCCGTTCAAGGACCTAGCAGTGCGCGCGGACCCAGAGGAGGCGAGATACCAGGAGGCGAATGCCAAATACTTTAAATAATGTCCGAGTGCGGAAAAGGCCGAGTTCCGAACAATTTTTTTAAACAGACACTACTCTATAATTAAGTCTTAGTTTAGGTCTAAACTTTGGCATAGGCTTAAGCTAGCCTAGTTCTAGGCTTTTATGGTTCATTTTTTTAACAAAAGCCATTTTGGCTTTTTTGTGCCATTCGGGACTCGGACCGGTAGCATAGACTGGGAGGCGGGAAAGAATAACGTGCCGAGGCCATTCATGACGCACTACAGGGGCTTGACCGTTGATATTTGGCCATATATGGCCGAAAGAGAAATTCATTTGCTTCTAATGTTGACAAATTGTCAAATTGTTGCTTTAAACTAAAACGGAATTTCCACATAAAACTTAATACCCTTTGGTAGGGTTAAAAATTCAGCAGCAATCACAAATTGACATGAATATAATGCATATTAAAGTTGCAATGGAGAAAAAGATGTTCAATTTATCCTAAAAAATGGGACAAAAAACGCAAAAATTGATTCGTGTGTTAATTGGAGCCGGGAAAGACCGCGAAAATTTGTGGTAAATAAATTAAATATTTTCACCATAATATAAAATTTTGAGTTTCTGAGACTGAAATTTGAAGGGAATGAATATCATCATTAGACGATAAAGCAAAAATTTTCAATTTTAAAAGCATTAAAACACTGTAGCCAAAAAAAAATCCAAAAAGAAACGACTTATATTATGTTCTAATGGATGTATATTGGCTAAGAAAAATCTGACCAAATTAATATTTTTGTGCTAATATTTTTATTGAATTTTATTATTTTGCACTTATTGGAAAAAAATTTTATATTTTGGGTGTAATGGAAATAAAATCCTTAAAGCTTTCTCAAAAATGATTTTTACAATATTTTCGATTGGACCGAGACAAACGGGGTTAATTTACCCATGGAACCGCTTCATTTTTTCGAAATAATTAAAAATTATTGGCGAATTGTTTAAGCAAGGTTTTTACTTTTTACAAAATGATTGGCACCATACCAAGCAACCCAAAGTTTTCATTTGGCAAAAATTGAGGGAAAAACAATATATAAGAAACCGATTGAACTCAAAAAATCTTTAAAAAATTAAGTTTTTTAATTTTATAGCTTGAATTCTAAGGGGGGGGGGGGAGGGGGAGATTGTCCATTTGTGGCAGACCATCCGAAATTTTGGACGGTCACTAATTGGCTCACCATGTGGGCGATTGGCACTGCGTTTTGCTGGGCGTGAGCTGGCGCAATTCCGCATTGTCCAACCATAATAAGCATAATACACACTAATGAGAGACAAAAATATTGAAAGAAGTCGAGTGGGGCCATTGCAAAATTTTCCCCGGTGGCACCTGTCGGCACCACCGGCCCCTTTTACTGTTTTTTTTCGCTTTTTGATTAAAATTTTTCAAAGTGAGGTTTTTTGGCCCAAAATGAGGCTTTTGAAAACTTTCATCTGCGAGCCCTGGTTATTGAGGTCACATTAATACAGGGATCGGATATGTCCTTTTTTAAAGAAATGTCCTTTTTTGGAAGGGTCGAATCTTTTAAATCAAAAATATCCTTTTTTAAAAGAAATGTCCTTTTTTAAGCCCACTGCTCATTGTCCTTTTTGGTAAAAAAAGAAAACAATACTATTTTTTATAATTTTTGAAGCGATTTCTTAGTATTTTTCAAAATTTTTTCCGGTGGCGCCTATCGGCACCACCGGAGCCCCAAATTCGCTTAGGTTTTCTCAATCAAAAAATCCATAAAAATTTGTCTTTTTGGTGCAAAATCTGTTACCAAAATACATTCCAATTTTCAAATTTTTTCCCGACGGCGCCTATCGGCACCGCCTCCATCCCCTCCCCCTTGATAAAAAAATCTAAAAATTTGAATAAATCAATATTGCATATCATAAAAATTTTGGTGTCCTTTGAATTCACAAAAAATTCCCTTTGTCCTTTGAAATCACCTTATCGGTCCTTTTAAATTGAGCTCAGCCGATGGCAACCCTGTTTTAGCATTATTATTTTTTTTCTCAAAAACCCGAAACCAGCCCGATACCCGAGGTTTTTCGCGACCCGAAACCCGAACCCGAAAATTTCCGAGTGACCGACCCGAAACCCGAATTTTTCCCGACCCGCGGCAACACTGATTTGGACCCAATTTTGGCAATTTTTACAAAATTTTGAACCGGTTCAAACCCAGTTTTTTTTTGCCATTTCCGCACCTCAGGAGTATTTGTCCTGAGCTTTACAGGTCACACGAGAGAACGAATGGCATCAAATTTATTTATTTTTTAGTGGGTGATACACTATAACAGAAGGTCCGGTTTTCTATAACCAGGGGGTTAGGTTTTCAAAAAAAAAATATTTTGATGACATACAAATAAAAAATGTCAATCTTTTAAAATATTATTTTACCAGTCATTATTCCATTTTTATTGATAATTTTGAATTTTTGTGCCTTCGAATTTTGCTTGGCGAATATGCAAAATATTTTTTGTAGTATGAGCATGAGGGGAAAAATAGTCGATATGAGTATAGAAAAACGCCCAAGTCCGAACACTGCTTCTGTTCCTTCTTTAGCCTAATATTAGACAACATATTTCTTCGTTAAATAAGACATACTGAAGTTTTGTTTTGGACGACATTCAAACTGACTAAAAAAGGTTGTTCAATGATGAAATTCATTTGTCATTACAGAACCGAAAATGAAAAAACCCCAGGACAGGCATTGAAATATGACCTATATGCAGGGTTGCCATCGAAAATTTCCTGAAATAAGCCAAACACTGGTTAAAAATAAGTTTTAGGGGTCAAAAATAAGTACATTTTTTGAAAACACTTGTTTAAGATTAAAATTGCATTTTATTCAATAAAATCAACAATTGGAACATATTTATCACCAGCAACAATTTTTTTGAGCAATTCGGGCTTTTCTATGAGAAATTTAAACATTTTCGGACAATTTTGATCAAAATTAACTTTTACTTGCACCAGGCAAAAAGGAAGGGTCTGCGGTGCCGATAGGCGCCGCCGAGAATTTTTGAAAATTGACTAGTATTTTGATAACAAATCTTGACAAAAAAATCACCAATTTTTGAGGATTTTTATGATAAATTTAGAAAAAACCTACGCAAATTGGGGTCCGGTGGTGCCGATAGGCGCCACCGGGGTAAATTTTGAAAATTTGTAATACAATTTGTTAAAAGATTTTCCCTAAAAACAGTCAAATTTACGCTCATAATCAGCGTCAAATTGCGCTTTAGTGGAGCCATTAAACGTAAATAATCTAAGCTAAAAGCAATTTGGGTACAGAAAATTATGATGGAAGTGTACCGCCGAGAGAAAAATTTGAATATTTAACTGAATCTGGTTAAGATTTTGCATATTAATTCGCTTCAAAAAACATTTATTTACAAAATTATCATACTAAAATCAGACTTTCCCTTGAAATCCAAAAAAATAAGCAGAAAATAAGCACAATGAGCTGAAATAAGGCGCTAGGTCAAAATGTCCAATGGACAAAATGTCCAATAGGCCAAAAACGGTCAAAATGTCCAATAAGCTAAAAACGGTCAAAATGTCCAATAAAAATGTCCAATGATCGTTTTTATTCAATCCGTTTTTTTGAGATGAAACTTATTCGATTCGATTCAATTTTTTTATATTTCAACTTAGTAGTGCTTTCTAAGATTCACACTCATTTTGAAAAAACGGATTGAAATAATAAAAACGATCATTGGACATTTTTATTGGACATTTTGACCGTTTTTAGCTTATTGGACATTTTGACCGTTTTTGGCCTATTGGACATTTTGTCCATTGGACATTTTGACCGTTTTTAGCTTATTGGACATTTTGACCGTTTTTAGCTTATTGGACATTTTGACCGTTTTTGGCCTATTGGACATTTTGACCATTGGATATTTTGACCATTGGACATTTTGACCGGTAGCCCTGAAATAAGCATAAAGCTTAGAAATAAGCATATTTTCAGTTTCTAAGATTCGACCCCTCCAAATAAGCCAAAAGCTTATAAATAAGCACAAATGGCAACCCTGCCTATATGTAGTGTTAAAAAAGAATCCGTTTATTTAATGTTGTCTGACATTTAGGGAGTCAGATTTTTACAAATTGTTGTCTTGGCGATTATTATTTTTTCCGTTGGTCGTATGGTCGACCCCAACACCATCAGTCTGCGGCACTATTAAATTACAATAAAACTTTTTTTTTTTGCGGTTCTTGATGAGAGAAGCACAAGATCACATTTTATTCGAATAGTTTTGAATTAGAGCGACTTTTTGCAACTATTAACGTAACGATGTTTAGCATCTAATTATCGGTGCCCTAATCATAAGTATGTATTCTTTTTATCCCTTTTCAATTTTTTTTAAATGACTCCTTGTTTTTTTTAATTTATTGGTACTGTCGGAATCTCCTAGGGCCAAATAATCAATCAATCCATTCATATTCAAATATAATGAAATCAAAGCACAGTTTCATCGTCCGTCACGATCGTTCTGTCACTGTTCTCTTCTTTTAACGATTTCGCCTAAAAAAGGAACAGAATAGACAAAAAAGGAACACATTCATTGTGATAATGTCCACCTTTCTACATCGCCAAATAAGTGTTAATGTCAATTCCACTCTGCTTGCCAACAAATTTGCAATCCATCGCCTCCTCCTCCCATTTGGCCCATTTTTGTTCATCCCGCGAAATTGGACAGCGAATCAGCAAAAACCAGCCATCATAAACCCTTTTCAGTGTAAGTCGTTCCGCAGTTAATTTGTTGGTCAGCTCAAACAACGGCACATGTGAAGCAAATCCAAACTTCCAAATGGAAATGATGAAATTGACAGAGGAAGAAGCATTGACAAATGCCTACAGAGAGAGAGTAAGACCAAATAAAAAATAACAATTTAAAGTATTAACATTCACCGCTTTGATTCCCCAAATTTTTGCCGAAAATTGCATAATTGGAAACAAACTGCATTGGAGCATCTTCGGAGCCCCTTCGAGTAGCAGAGAAGGCGAAAATAACCATTTGGCCACAAATTGTCCGTCCGTCGCATTGGCACTGGCATCAGACGGAAAGACAGGGAAAACATCGTAATACGAAGAGAGTAATCGAAGAGATGGACAATCGTTGAGAATGGACGGGCACAAATTGTTGCATTCGGTTGAGAGTTGTGGTGGTGTGCAAATAGAGGCCGCAAATTTTATCTTTGACCAGTGGCCAAATGTTGTGCATAACTAGGCCAATGTCCTCTGATTCAATAATGGTCATGTATGTTCCACTTGAGGCAAAAAGACTGACGAAAATGGTTAAGAAAATCAAAGACATTCTGATCGATGTATCTGAAAGAGAAATTAAAAGCATAATTTGTTCGCAACAGGGATGCGGACGAAAAAAATCCCGCGGTTGAAATTTGCCGCTGCCGCAAATCGCGGACAAAAAACGCGGCGAACGGATCGCGTCCCATCCCTGGTTTGCAATAGTAATATTCGAATATTTTCTCGAAATTGGTCCTTAGAGGTGAATTTATAAGAAATTCATTTGCGACATTTGCTCAGATTCAGTGGTACAGAGTTGACTACATATCACACTTTTCAAGCAAAACTGTTAACATCAGACTGCGCCGTTTTATTCACTATACTTGATATAAATGCTATGGAATCCGACGACTTTCTTCGGTAAAGGCACTTTTGGAATTGGCAGCAATTCGCATGAATTATTGAAAATTTGCATTTCCTTGTCGCCATTCTCTCCAATTTCGGATTCAATAGCCATTGATCTCAATGTCCATTTGCGTGTTTTGAAGTGTTCATTGACATAATGGTCAAATCGGTGGCTGAGCAGTGCAATTCTGAGGCCAAGTTGACGTGGCACAATCAAATGGAACACCGCCAGCCAACCGTCGCCACAGATTGGGCTGAAAAACAAAAAATTGAAAATATAAAAAGTTTTGAAGTACATTTCATTTTCCATATTCGGACGTTTCGCCTCGCTGGGATTGTCTGACACTTCGTTTGGAAGACAAATTATGACGATTTTTGGAATTTTAAATTAGAAAAAGTGAAAAAAATGCTCAGCATTAAGCAGCAAAATTTCGGTGTGCTTTACTAAAAGATTTGGACCAAAAATCCCTGCAAAAAATTACGGCTTATATATGAACTGAATCCTAGACCAGGAAAAATTCAAAAGAGGAATTTTTTAAAGCTTTAAAATTCGAAAAAGTTGAGCCAAGAAAGTTAGAAATGCGTTGCGTTTTTCTTAATCCCCAAGTAATAAAAGAAATTAAATAAATTAGTGTCTCTTGTTTTTGTACCTAAATTTAACTAAAAATTAATTTGGAAAATATGGTTCATAGGGCCCAGACTCCAAATCGAACAAATTATATATCAATCGACTTCTCTCGGTCTATAAAGTAAGAGTCCGCAAAAAAAAATTCCGGAAACCATTCCCTGAAGAGTTACAGACCCGGTACTGAAATGGGAAAGTGGCTTGGGACTCAACCGTCCAACTTGTAAAAATTAAAGAAAATGAAAAAAATGTTTATCTAATATGACTTGTCCTAATCAGTTATCTGTAGGGATCGGATTTTTAGTGGCAAAAAACTCCAAAATAATTAACTAAATAGTGACAAAAAAACGGCAAAATAGTGACAAAAATAGTGGCGAAAAAGTTTCAAATGTAGGGCTGAAATTTATTAAAATTGCTGTTTTTTAATTTAAAAATAATTTAAAATAAAGCAAACAATTTAATCACTGATTGCAGTTACAAATGAGATACATTTCAAAATTTGTGGGGTTAAAAGACATACGATTATCGGCCAAAATTGATTTGTAAACGGAAAAAACCGTTCTAGTCTCAAGATATCAGAAAAGCAAATAGAAATTTTGGAGATTGAATTTTTGAGAATTTTTTTTTTCATTTCTTATGGGTCTACTTTTGAAAATTTTAGGGTCGATTCTTAGGGGTATATTTTTATGAAATTTTTTGGTCGATTCTTAGGGGTGTATTTTCCTTTACAAATTTGAAAAATCGCGAAATAGTGGCAAAAATAATGACGAAACGCCAAAATAGTGACAAAAAATTATTTTAGTGGCCAACTTCCAAAATAATTTTTTTTAGTGGTAAAGCTCCAAAATAGTGATTCCTAGTGATGAATAGTGGCGTTAAAACGAAGAATTTTCGAGCTAAAAATGTGTTTTTCGTGCATTTCTCGTCGAAATAAAGCCGCAGAAAAAATAGTTAAAAAACTAAGAATCCGATCCCTAGTTATCTGTGAACCTAAAAGAATTTTAAGCAGCGTTATAACCACGGGACTGAAATGGACAAATTGAAAAGCACTTTAAGGCCGGGCAGCGGCCCGCCAATGGCGAGCATGCGAAGACGGAGCAAGTACTGGGGCGCCCAAGCGAGCGGAGGGTTGTGAGCGCCTGGTTAAGGTCGGGCCGAAGACCCGACCTCAGGCGCGAGCAACCCGGAGCGAGCGAGCGGCGCCCCACATACGCCGCCGTAGTCGAGTGTGCGGTGTCTTGGCCACAATTAGGGTTGGACGGGTTCGGGTATTTCGGCTAAAATCGGGTCCGGGTATCGCGGGGTACACAAATGCCGGGTTCGCGTCCGGGTACAAGTTTTTTAACCGTGTTCGGGTATCGTGTACAACCGGGTATCAAAAAAAGGAAAATTTTAGGGGAAAATTTGAAATCTAAAAAATTTACACCCAAAGACTTCATTATTGATGTTACATATATCCACGGCTCCCATTTCTCTTTATTCCAGGGGTGTCAGATGAAATTTTTCAAAAAGCAGACCAAAAAAAAAGATTTTGGGGGTTAAGAAAGGAATATTTTTTAAAAAAAAAATTTTGAGAAAACCTACGCGAAGGTGGTCCGGTGGTGCCGATAGGCGCCGCCGGGGGAAAATTTTGAAAATTTATGGCCCATTTGTTAACATATTTTCTCCAAAAATTGACTATTTTAGTCCTTTTTTTTAATGGCTTATCAAAAGCTTATACAAAGCTTCAAAACACATAGAGCTATGAAATGATACCGGGTTTTGTGAAAATTCGTCCATTCTGAAAAAAGTTACAACGTCCTAAACGAGTCTGGGGCCGAAACACGGGCGCGAAACGCCCCTCACGATCCAAAAATTTTATTTTTTTCGTTTATAAAATTATTAATTTTGAATAGTTTTAAATCGATTGGTTTTTTTACTTGTTATATGTATTTCGGCCCATCTCTGAAATAAAAATATTATTACTATTACTGAAATTTCTAGAGATTTGCTCTTCAGCATATCATTATCACGGAATGAACCGGGGACAAATGGGGTTAAATTTTCTATTGATGCGCCTTATTTTTGAAAAAATCCCGAAAAAGGTAATTTTTTGTGCCTAAATTGTTACCAAAATACACTCAAAATTTGAACGCTATCATCACCGCCGGCCATTGCCCTTTAATTTTTTCAATGGCATTATTTTCGGATTGCCGACGTCCGGCTGGAGTCCCGGTCAAAAATTTTGGGCCGAAAACGGAGGTCCCGGAAAACGGGTACTTTTGCCCCGGGTTCCCCGTTCCCGGCTCAAGTCGGTCCCCGTTTCGGGTTTTTTATTTAATTGCAAAAAATAAGGTATAAAGCTCAAACAAAACTTTTTTTTGGGCATAACTATATTTAATTTAATTTCTATAGCATTGATATAGATGAATATATATATATAATTTTATCAGAATTCGCGATATATGGATACACATATTTAATCTAATCAGGCCTTATTTCGCTTCTCTATCCTTCAGTCATTCGTTCAGCTTCAGAGGGATTTCTGCTGATCCAATTCCGATGGCATTTCACCGACAGATCTTACGCCACAAAATCTTCCAAAAACATGGTTCGTTTGTCCTTGCCATAGCTGAAAAACTCTTCACTGAGCAATTCCATTTGGCGCTTCGTCATTTTCTCGATTCGTTCCTTCACTTCCTCACAATTTTTTTTTGGTTTGAAACGGCGTCCAGGCTTGGCATTGGCATTGGCATGTTCCCTTCTTAATTCAGAAAATGAAATTCAATTATTTACATAAAAAAACAATATTAATATTAAGAAGGCTGCTCTCTTTTTTAAGAATTGTAAAATATAACAGAAATAAATAAATCCCAATCACAAAAACAGGGAACTTTTTTCATCTTAAAATTTCCTCAAAAATTTTGAATTTCAATATTTATCTGCAAATTTGAAAAAAACAATAATTACTTACCCTTATAATAATAAAAGATTGAAAAACGAACTTGTTGCACGCACTTTCGAGCAGGAGGCACTGCAACGGAGTTTCATCAGCATGAGGCGGCCTAAGGCAATGAAAAAGGGAATTACCGTATTCCCTCCCCTCCTTCCCAAACGATGCCGTGGTCAACTACTTTTTGGTCACAAAATAATGTGTTAAATTAGCCAGGTTGACAGTCGGTTAACCGAACCGAAAAACGGGAGGGGGGGATATAAGCCAAAAACGAAACCCAGGTTTTTGGGTAAAAATAGAAAGAAACCAAAAAATGGGGGGAGAGAGAAGCTATGGCCAAAAACCAAAAGCAAAAACATGGTTTTTGGGTAAAAATGAAAGAAATCAAAACCGGGGGGTTTGTGCCAAAACACGAAAACATGATTGAGAATCGGCCGAGCCAAAAACCAGAATCCTCCTTTTAAAACCGTAAAAATTATATTATAAAATAATATTATTTATATATACATACTTTTCCGAAGACATGGTCCGATTTTTATTGTTTATATAGATTTCCGAAGGCATGGTCCGATTTTCGTTGCTTAAGTTGACGCCCTGCTCGCCAAATTGGCATTGGCACGTGTAATTATCTTTGGCATATCTTTTCGCAATTGCATCACAATCGGTGCTTCTCGCGCAACTCCAAACCATTTTACTTTTCTTGTCTATGAAAATTGGTTGGCAATTAACTAATTAATAGAAAGCAGAAAGTGGATTTCGGATCTTTCGGGCAGACATTCAATTTAAAAAATCTTATAAAATTACAAAATGAAATAAATTAATTATTAAATTAATTTTTTACAACCAATATAAATTTATTTTCTACTATTTTTTTTAATTTTAAAGTTTTCACATTACAAGCCTGGTTTAGAATGATACACATAATTTTATAATACCTCCTACATATAATAATGAAAGGAATTTATTGTTAGTTCCCCGCAGTGGCTATACCCCATTTCGATTTTTAGTGGGAAGGGACGTTTCGATTCCAGTGGAAAAGGCCCCGTTTCGATTTTTAGTGGGAAGGGCCGTTTCGATTCCAGTGGAAAAGGCCCCGTTTCGATTTTAAAGAAAAAACAAATTATTATTATTAAAAGCTTTAAAAAATTGAAACAATCCTTTATTGCTATTATGCAATTAGGCAGATAATTTTACAAACTGAAATTGTGCAAAATCAAAATCGAGAAAATCGAAACAGGGCCTTTTCCACTGGAATCGAAACGGACCAAATCGAAACGGGGTGACCCCCCTCCCCCCCGCAGTCCATTTGTATAACATACAATGGTGGCCGAACGTTTCGTCACTGAACCTTTCGTCACTGACACCTTTTTTTGTCTTAAAACATGTTATAAGGGGTTTCCGGGGTCGCTGATCACGAATCGAACATCCATTTCGCCCAATTCCGAACCCCGGACCCGGATTCGAACAAAAAGTAAAAATCGAAAAATTTTAAAATTTTGTTTTTTGATTAAAAATGATCTAATAAGTTAAATCGACAGTACAAGTATGAATGGCTATTTGATACTCCATTTAGCCTAAAAAACAAAATTTTAAAATTTTCGATTTTTACTTTTTGTTCGAATCCGGGTCCGGGGTTCGGAATTGGTAGAAATGGATGTTAGATTCGTGATCAGCGACCCCGAAAACCCCCTAAAACATGTTTTTAAGACAAAAAAAAGTGTCAATGACGAAAGGTTCAGTGACGAAAAGTTCAGTGACGAAAGGTTCAGTGACGAAACATCAGGGAGCCACATATTATGAATTTTTACTGGAACGAAAGTTTCTAAAATAAGGCATTGCTCATTCAAAATAAAAATTTGGGATCAAAAATCAGTTTTAGCTTTCGGCTTAGGAATAAGACATCATTTTTTATTTCCAAAACGGAAGAGCCGACACGGCCACGGTAGGCGCTGCCGGGCAAAATTTAAAAATATAAAAAAGCGCTTTTAAAATCGCTTCCGCTCCGAGTGCCGAAATTCCGAGTGCCGAATAGTGTAAATAATGTCCGAGTGCCGAAAAGGCCGAGTTCCGAATGATTTTTTTAAACAGACACTAATCTATAATTAAGGCTTAGTTTAGGTCTAAACTTTGGCATAGGCTTAAGCTTGACTAGGTCTAGGCTTTTATGTTTTCATTTTTTTAACAAAAGCCATTTTGGCTTTTTTTGTGCCATTCGGAACTCGGAATTTTTTTTTGTTCTATTCGGCACTCGGACCGGTAGCCTAATAAAGATGAATGTCTGTCTGTCGGAAAATGTGTGGCGTTATAATTTGAATTTAGCGTTAAAAAATGCATTTGAAATTGGAAATGTTTGGTTTTGCTTTTTTTCATTTGCAATTGCAAATTCAGTCTTAAAAAAAGAATTGTTAGACTTTTGTCTTATAAGAATTATTGTATTACAATTAATGTTTGAAAAAGTATTAGTTTTTGTTTATTGCTTATGTTATTTGTTTTGAACAGAATTTTGTTATGTTATGAATAGTAAATGAAAGAGAAAAGTTAGAAATAACGCAATGTTTTTTTTCCCTGTATACACACGTGTTGCTTAGTATTTTATGTTTCTTATGCTTTTGATTGCGCAAGTGTGTGTTCTGTATGTTTCAAGAAATAATTTATTGAAAAATTAGAGACACGCATGTGTTACTTAATGGTTTTGAGTAACACATGTCTGTTTTTGTATGTTTTAAAATATTGAAAAATTAGAGACAAATGTGTTACTTAATGCTTTTGAGTCACAGATGTTAGTTGCACATATGTGTTGTTTAGTTACGAATACATTTGTCACATATGTTCCTGAATATACTTGTCGCTAATTTCTTTTTCATTAATGATCATTTTATTTTGATAAATTTCATTGTTTATTTATTTTTATTTGTTAAATGCATATACCTTTTTTTAGATTTTGATATAGATGATGTTGGAAATTTTGTTGAGATCAATGATCAAGAGATTGAAACAAGAAATTATAATGTTTTGGATCAACATAGTTATACCAAGAAAGCAAGAAACATAGATAATGAGGGTACCGGCCAGGGATCTGAATTTAGATATTGATGTGCCGGGTTCTTCCCGTATGATAGATTATGAATTTGAAGAAAGGAGAAGAATTTAGTATTTGAGAAAGGATAGGGAAAGTGCGAGAATGAGACGAGAAAATGAGTCGCAAAATCAAAGAATTTTGCGCCTAGAACTGGATAGAAATAGAAAAATAATTCAAAGAACAGAGCAAAATGCGTTTGAAAGACAGTTGCGTTTAGAACAAGACAGAATCAGACACAGAGTGATTAGACGAGGTGCGGTTAATTTTTATGCCGCTGGGTCTTATGAAAATGCCCAAGAACACAGACTTGGTCCAATGAATATAAAATGTGAAAATGTCAAGAAAAAAAGAAAAAGAGAAGAAAGAATATAAGAAAAAGCATAAGAATCTTTACTGTGATGTTATGAATCCACATTAATGTGTCTCAGTACCTTTAAGCCACACTAAAGTTTCCCATGTTTTGAAAGACGAAGAAAAAGAATGGATTAACTTTGCCAAAGGATAACGAATAGATGTAGACGTACCAATAGCCAAAAAGCTTCAGAAAATGTAAAAAGATAGGGTGCGAGGCCGCGAAACAGCCGAGCCCGTACCTTCTAAGAAAATGTCAAGAAAGAATACGAAGAAAATGTCAAGAAAAAAGACAAAGAAAAGAGAAGAAAGCATATAAGAAAAAGCATAAGAATCTTTACTGTGATGTTATGAATCCACATTAATGTGTCTCAGTACCTTTAAGCCACACTAAAGTTTCCCATGTTTCGAAAAGACGAGGAAAAAGAATGGATTAACTTTGCCAAAGGTTAACCAAAAAGGTTAGGCCAAAAGCGAAAAAGCTTCAGAAATGCAAAAAGATAGGGTGTGAGGCCGCGAAGCAGCCGAGCCCTATTAGTATTATCATTTATTACTGTTCACAACACATTCGTACTACCTAGCGGGGGATGCGCCGAAGGCGCTAACCCCGCGAAACAGGTCGGTTGCGTCCCGCCGGTCCCGTCCCAGCCGGTTCCGTCCCGCCAGTTCCGTCCCGGGCCGGTTCCGTCCCGAGCCAGTTCCGTCCCAGCCGGTTCCGTCCCGCCAGTTCCGTCCCAATACAAAAGGGGCCAGTTCCGTCCCGACTAGTTTTTTAAAACAAAATTTTTTTTTGAAAATTTGCTGCTAGGAAATCACCTAAGAATTATTTTTCAAAAATATCCCATTACTTCTTTTGCTAATTGTAATAATGATTGTCTAATTTAATGCTTTAGTTATCAATTGTTTTGCAAATATTCAGTTTTACCAATGGAAAATAGAGGAATTATAACAAAGCGTAATAAGAAAAAGCTCGAGCACGGAGGGTGCTTGTACGTTTTCCACAAATTGAACGCAGATCAAAATGTAAAATTTTGGCGCTGTGAGCATCAACATGGAGAATTCAAATGCAGAGGTCGTGTTCATACAACACTCAATGATGTAGTTTCGAAGACGGTCGGCGAACATACATGTATTCACAGCGCGGCAAATGTCGTCACACAAAAAATAGTGACCGGCATCAAACGCAGAGCTGCTGAAACAATGGAAACACCGGCGATCATCAGAGCACACACACTTCAGCAGATTCCGACCCCTGTTAACTAGCTATCCTTGATTTCATTGGCCATAACTTTTTTTGATTTATTCATTACACATTTTTTGTTCAATTCAAAAGCATCTTGGACTCAGAAGTGCATTGAATCAAATTAATAACATTTTTTAAGCTGGTTAAACGTGTCCGTCACGAAATTCATCTCCCACCGCCTATGCCTGCTAGCATCGAAGAATTGGCAATTCCGGAGGAATACCGCGGTTATACACGTTCTGCAGATGTGGAGGAGCTGTTTCTCCTGGCTGATTCAGGAACATACACCGAGAATGGACGAAACGGAAACCAACGGTGCAAATTTTAAGCAAATAAATTAACGGAAAAAATATAATTTAAGGATTCTAATTTTTGGTCGACAGTCGTTTGGAAATTGGGCCCAGGAGATGAAGCACATTTATGCCGATGTAACCTTTGCAAGTGCTCCGTTATTATTTTCACAGCTGTACGTCGTATTGGCTCGGTAAGTTACTCATAATTTACTTTGGCATATGTTATCATTTCTTTCAGTCGCGGTGAATGGGTGTTTCCAGTGCTTCACTGTTTGCTCACGTGCAAGTCCCAAGCGACCTACGAGCGGATGTTCGACCTCATTCAAAATTTTTGGCCGACTTTTTCACCAACAAGCGCCTCCATCGACTTTGAGCAAGCCATGGTCGGTGCAATTCACGCAAAACACCCAGAATGCAACATACATTTTTGCCTATTCCACTTGGTGCGGAACATGAAGTCACGTCTTGCTGAGCGGGGGTTAAGCAATGTAAGAAATCGTACTTTTTAAAAATTTTCTTTTTCAATTCAGCGATACGCAACAGACCCAGCCTTTGCTCAGTCAGCGAAAATGATCACTTCGTTGGCATTCATTCCCCTTCCGGATCTTGAACCAGCATTAGCAGCCTTAGAAGACCAACTACCGGAAGAACTTGAGGACGAATTTGATTGGTAGCTTTACTCATCAGTATATCTTATAAGTTCAACTTTTTCAAGGTTTGTGATCAATTACATCGGCCGACTTCGAAACAATGGCACACGCAAACAACCGTTGTTTCATCCGGAAAAGTGGAGCGTCTACGAACGCACGATAAATGGAGTTGACCGCACAAACAACTTCGCTGAAGCCTACCATCGCACACTTCAACAGGCGATTTCCCATGACCATCCGACAGTCTGGAAATTCATCATCGCTTTGCGCGAGCGACAAAAGCTGATCGATGTGGATCTCGAACATTTTGTGACCGGAAATGCACCTCCACCAAAACGAAAGAAATATCGCGATGCCGATATAAGAATTCTGTCAATTTTACACCGGTACAATGAAGAAAAAGGAAGACAACCCATCGATAATGATCACCAATATGGACAAAAACAGAATTAACCCAATTTGATTCTTGAAGTGCTAAGGGGAGTTTCAAACAACTACCAAATGGAGCAATGATTTCCTATGTTAATTGTCATTTGTTTTATCCATTTTTTTATGTTAAAAAAATTTGGTTTTTTTTTTTTTTGCTTTTTGAACCTATTAAAAGTATGGGACGGAACTGGCCCCTTTTGTATTGGGACGGAACTGGCGGGACGGAACCGGCTGGGACGGAACTGGCTCGGGACGGAACCGGCACGGGATGGAACTGGCGGGACGGAACTGACCCGTACCGCTAACCCCGCAAGTAACTTCAATCAACGGAAAAAGGTAAATATGGCGAAATGTTTATTCGAATTAAATTATAGTTTTCCTTTTTCTTCCAAATTCCTCAACTATTTGGTGCTAAGACCCTCATTCTTATCAGTGTTTGTTGTACCCGTTGTACCCGGCCACCTACCGGGTAGGGTTCCGGGTATTTGATTTTTGAAGAACCGGGTCGGGTTCGGGTATTGAAAAATCCGGGTAATCGGGTACAAACCCGGTCGGGTAGCCGAACCCGTCCAACCCTAGCAACAATACACCAATTGCTTTTAAATTGGTCATTTCAGTCCCGGAACGATAACTCTGTCCTACAGGCTTTCCGTCTAAAAATTCCTTCGTGTCCGTGCATCACAGACAACGAGACGTCATATAATGTAAATATTTTTTCATATCCTTGCATTTTTACAAGTTGGACGGTTGATTCCCAAGCCATTTTCCATTTCAGTCCCGGGTCTGTAACTCTTCAGGGAATGGAAATTTTTTTTGCGGTTCTTACTTTATAGACCGAGAGGAGTCGATTGGTACATAACTTGTTCGATTTTGAGTCTGGGCCCTATAAAGCATATTTTCCAAATTAATTTAGCAGGCATTTCGGCTGTTTCCATTTAATTAATGAAATAAATGTGCATTAGCATAGAATTCACCGTCTTACACATTATTAATGACAAAAATTAAAATGTTTAATTTAGAGCATGGCTCAAATTCTGCAGATTTAGGTGTTCCAATTTGTTGGTTCAGAAAAATTCATTTTTTTCCACTTGCTTTGGTTTGTCTGACATTATTATGGTATTAGTGCCCGATGGTATCTCCCTGTTTTAGAAAATAAAAGGTAAATTAAAATGACATAGCAAAGGGTGGGAGACATTTGCGTGTGTTTTTTTAAGCCGTCATATGTTATTTCTTAGCCACCCAAATTAAACGAACTTTAGAATCATTCAAAAGTTTTTTACGTGAAGTGAGCAAAAATTTAAAAAAAAAATTGACCTAATTACAAGTTGTAACTTTTTTCTTCTTAATCGCTTAACAATAGCTTACGTGCAGAGTGAGCAGTTGTATAGTGAATTTTATTAAGTTTTTATTTGCCCATTTGATTATTTAATCACTAGGGCATAGAATTATATGGATATAAAATCGCAAAATATGGCCATAAAATACAGCATGGCCAAAAATCGCGAAATATGGACATAAATTTTTCCAATTTGGGGTAAAATTTCAATTTATTAGTTGAAATTGCAAATAAGATACATTTCTAAGTTTTTTTTGGGGGTAAAACGCAAAGATATCTATTTTTTTAATCAGAAATATTAAAAAAAAAATTGTCAAAAATTTTGCAAAAACTCGGAATTTTTTTTATTTTTGATGGGATTTTTTGATAATTTTTAAGAATTTTTTTTAGAGGAGTATTTTTCGCTTTATTTCATTTTTCTTATGAATTTTTTGAAAAATGTCAAAATATGGACAAATATGGAAATAAATGGATATAGAAGTCAATCCTAGAAGCTTCAAACCAAGTTAAAAACATGTTTTTCGTGCGTTTCACGCTTCCCACAGTCCAGGAAAAAAATATGGATTTCCATATAATTCTATGCCCTATTAATCACTATTTGTGACCGGTGTTTACATTTGGGTCATTCATTCACCCCTAAAATTCAAAAAAAAATGACCCATTAAATATAAAGAGCGACGAAAATGCTTGATTTTGCTCTTATAAATAATCTTTGTTTGACTCCGTCTGTTCATTTAGTCATCATTCTCTCTACTTTCAATACTGTTCAAGGTGCCCTTCTCCTCTAGTGAGAAAAATAGCTCGCAGACCTAAAATATTTAGAGTTTTCGGATAACATCAAGTTTATTAAAAATTGGTGGATATAGAACAGAGACCGGACGGGAACGTGGCCCCGGCGGGGATTTCCCGTGGGTCCGTTCCCGGGTTTTTATAGAAAATTACCGGGAACCGGCAAAACGGGGATTTTTGCCCCCGGTTCCCCGTTCCCGGTTTATCGTCGTTCCCCGTTCCTGGCCAATTGGACCGGAGACAAACGGGGTTAAATTTTCACATTTATGCGTCCCTAAGTTTTTGAAAAAAATCCCCAAAAAAAGTTTTTTTTGCCTAATTTATCTCATGATACACTCAAATTTCAAAATTTTCACCGGTTGCCTATCGCCACCGCCGGCCATCACCTTTTAAATTTTTAATGGCATTGAGTTTTTGGCATTTTGCCGATTAAATGTAAAAAAGTTCAATTCATTGGAAAAATTCTGTGTTTTGCAAGTTTTTGCCCAAGTTATTATAGCAAAAATTAATTTCTCCTACAAAGCTATCATGTAAA
This sequence comes from Heterodera filipjevi, assembly GCA_039877585.1. NCBI lineage: Eukaryota > Metazoa > Nematoda > Chromadorea > Rhabditida > Heteroderidae > Heterodera > Heterodera filipjevi. The sequence goes on from JBDPZO010000002.1 coordinate 13,325,675, forward strand.
TTTGGTCCCAATTTAGAAACTGCGGCCTATTTTTAAGTCAAATAGAGAAGGCGGCCGTAATTTGGTTTTACCTACCATTTGGGCAAAAGATTAGTAGCCAAGGTCCGAATTAATTGGCGCTGCGCCCGGTCGAAGCAGGGATGCAATGTATCTCCCTGCTAACTCTAAATGACAAAGTTGTGAAAATAAATCAGCCACACACGCACGGGCCAACTGGCGGCAACAGCTGTATGTTTTGAATTAAAAAAATATTTTGCGTCAATTGAAATATTAATAATATTGTACAAATCTCTAAAAAGACCCATTTATAAAAATTTTAAAATTAATTAATTTTGCAATAAGAAAACTGATTAAAAAGTAAATAGTAAATAGATAAGCATATTGCAGGAGCGTTGAAGTCGGCGGCAGCAGCCGAATTGGCCAATACCACAAGCAACACTGGGCATTGTCAACTACAGAGATTGAATATTATGGCAGCTATTTTTTTTGTTAACCTTTAAATAAATAAATTTTCAAATTTATCATTAATTTTGGATAAAGGGATTGACCAACTAAATGAAGTTGCTGTTATTGAATAAATATGATGGTTGGACTGTCCCATTTCATAATTTAAAAATTAGTCCAAAATTTATAAGGTTTTTCAATATGATGAAAAATTAATTAGTTAATTCAACCGCATTTTACATTAAAAGGCGCATTGAATTGTTCAAAAAAATAGGATTTTGAACCGAGTGTAGCAATTAACTAAGAGTTTGACTAATGAGAAAAAGAATTAGTCACATAAGCTGTGAAATGCGACACTAAAATTTTAATTACAAAAATGGAGGAGGGGCCAGTAGGGTCAACTGGATTTTTTAAAAAGATTTGGATAGTGGGATATGTTAACAGATTTTGAAATAAAATTGGTTATTTAAAATAAAAATATTTTGATTAAATTTGTTCTCAAATATTTTGAGTTCTCTTTTCGTGGTTGAGTGTCCGGCGGTGCAGACAGCATCGGCGTCCCAGGAAAAATTTATGAAAAGTTTTTTTAAGAAATCGCTTCAAAAAAAGTCAATCTTCTTTTTTACCTCAAAATAAAAAAAAAGGATAAACTTTTGGATCAAATAAGGACAAACAGGAACTATATTGTAAATTGATTTTCCTTGCATCTTTGGTCTTTTAAACTGAAAGTTTTTAAGGCTCCAATTAGGATTTCAAACCTGGATACGAGCTCTGCTGATCATTTTGACCTTGCGTATCAAAAATTTCAAAATAATAGAAATAAATTACCCTTTCTATTGACATAATTTTACTATCAATATAAACGATAGTAAAAAAATTGGATGGGATCCCTGGTGAGGGTACAGGGCGTTTGGGCGCCCGCGTTTGGGCGCCCGTTTTTGGGCGCCCGTTTTTGGGCGCACGCGTTTGGGCGCCAGTATCGTTTGGGTGCCCGTCTTTGGGCGCCAGAATTTTTTTCAAAATTTTCCATTATGGAACCTATAAAACTGAAAAATTTAAATAAATTTATTTATATCGTGCGAAGAAACATTTGACAGGGTCAGAAGCAGTTCTGTACAAAATGTCATAAATAACTTGTCTTATTTCGGGGCGCTGATCACGAAAATGATATTCATTTCGACCAAATCAGAAGCCCGAATGCGAATTCGAACATTTTGTCAAATTTTATCAAAATGTTAGATTCAGGTTCGGGATTCTGATTTGATTGAAATGAAATCATTTTCATGGTTCAACGACCCCGAAAACCCCTTAAGGCATGTTATTTATGATTATGACCTACAATTTTTTGAAAATTCTTTTTCAAAAAAGGGGCTTACCATCTTAACTAAACCAATTTTTACTTTTTTCATATTTTATGAATTTATTGTCTTTAATTTTTTCCTTAATGGAAAATCTTGAAAAAACTCTGGCGCCCAAACAAACGCCAGTGGTCCCCCTGGTGATATGCTATTATTATTTTTTACATTTATGGCGTATTGTTGATTTTTTGGATGTAACTTAATGTTTCAAAAATTATTGCGATTTTTGCTGCTTTTTGGGGTTTGTTTTGGAAAAAAGCCTTCAAAATGACGATTTTTAGACTACAATAACAAATCTGACCCAAGAAATGCTGATTTTTTGTCAGCCAAATGCTGATTTTGAAAATTTTCATCTGCGTGCCCTGCTTCTAAATAAAAATGTAAAGGAAGGAAGAAATCATTGCTTCTGCGAATCTTCATTTGATTAAAATAATATTTTTATTTTTTTTTAAAAATAAAAAATATTCTTGGGGTACAGTGACTCGAGAACCCGAGCACAAGCTAGGAAGAAGCAGTTGTAGGTAGTCTTACCACCCGTCCTATTTTTAAATGGTCTAGTTGCTAAAAATTACCAAACATGCCAATTTTACCCGTTTGTCAAAAGTTTTGATGGTCGAAATAACTAGTCTCATTTGATTCTTCTTTTGTTCTCAAAAGAGGGATAGGGCCATCCCCGTGTGATCAGTTGGCCGATCACTCATTCCCTTTCTTTCCCCTCGGGGTCCCACCCGCCGGCCTTTTCAGCCCCTCCCCCACGTCATTTCGTATTCCCCAACTTTGGTCTTCCCCTTCTCCGTCTATTCTATATTCGTCCCTCATCATTAAATCACTCTCTCTCGAAACTTTTGTTTTCATTGCATAATTCCCTTCCCCCAAAAAATGAACATCGATCACACCTTTAATCACTCTCTCACTCTCTTTTTCTCCTTTAATCCAACTGTCCCCCCCCCCCCAACTCTATCCCCTCTCCTCCTCTCCTCTTCCATTCAAAAAGTTTCCTTCCCATTCTTTTTCTCTTTGTTTTCTGTTGTCTTCCCTCCCTTTTCTTTCCGTTCTTCGTCATCTTCCGTCACCTCCCCTCTCTCTTTCTTTTTGGCCGATTTGCATAAGATTTGAACAAATATAACAAGTGAGGATTATCCATGATAAATATAAACACAAATTCATTCGTCCCATTTATTGCCATTTTCTCTTTTAAGAGTGATCACTGGTCCCACTCTCTTTCATCGCACTTCTATTCTTTCCGCCCCAATCACTGATCACTCTTCTGTCACCTATTATTCCTTCTGTCTCATCAGTAATCATTCTTACGTTCTCTCATTCTTTTGGTCCTAATAAGTAAACACGCATCTGTCTCCCAATCTTTCTTAAGCGATCACTCATTTTTTCTCATTTTTTTCTGTCCTAATCAGTAATCACTCATCTGTCTGCCATTCTTTCTGCCCTAATAATTGATCACTCATTTGTTCTCCATTCTTTCGGTTGATCACTCATTTGTCTACGCCCCCTCCCCATTCTTTCCGTCCTAATCAGTGATCACTTTTCTGTCTCCCATTCTTTGCGTCTTAATCAGTGATCACTCATCCACCCTTATAAATTTATCCCCTCTTCTCAGATCACAGTTATCAGCCTCTTCCATTGCCCTTTTCCCCGCCCTTATGCGCAATCCTTCGACGCCACTTTTCCCTCCTTCTCCGCTTAGTTGTTTTTCCGCTTCTATCTCTTCGTCCCCTTCTCCCATTGTCCCCTCAATGCCGAAATGTATCCAAAAAGTGCCTACTCAACTTCCGCCCAACAAATACCTCATTTTTGGCGGCAATCGTCGCCATTCACTTGCGGTGGACGGAGTCATATGGGAGGGCAAAGAGAGGGAAGAAGAGGGCGTCAGTGTTGTGACGAAAAACGCAGAGACAAAAGGGGGCTCAGACGGAGTGGCACACATCCGGTTTTGCGCAAGTCCGAATGTCCGTTCCGCGGACATCGCCAAAAGCAACAACAGCAGACTGATAACCCAACGGCATTCGTGCCAATTTACAAAGTGATTGGAAATGCCGAATGATCTACCTATATAATATAATTAGGACCGCTTAATGTTTGGAAAGGAAAATAAATAGGACCTTAGGGGGCGGAGGGAATCCCTTATGGTTAAAAAGAGGAAAATAAGGGGCCCAAGAGGAAATTGATCCATTGGGCGAGGGGGGGGGGGACAAATAAACGAAGATGAAAGCATTGATCAATCACTAAATGGCTGTGATCAATTTTAATTGCATGCTATCAATTTCAGCAGTTCTTCCGCTTCGACTGGAGCTGCTGTTCCGGCAGCACAGAAGGGCGACGGAGCGGTGGCCATAGACTCAAAGATTGAAAAGGCAATGGTGAGAGGAAATGCAACAGAAACGGGGGGAACATTTGTGGTGGGGGACTTTGTAGCATTTTGGTTGGTCATTTATCCTATTTTTGATGGCGGTTTGTCCTTTTATGGTAGCGCTTTGTCCAATTGTCCAATTATGTGGATTTGTTCCATTTGATGGATTTTTCCAATTTTGCTGGCCATTTGTCAACTTTTCTGGCATTTGTTTCCGTTTTCCAACTTTATAGCCACACAGTTCAAACAAAATTATAATATTCTAAAATATTTCATTTGCTCTTTCTAAGGACCTGGTGAAAAACCTTCTCATCTACGCGGTCCGGGATGAAATTGAGCTGTTACGTGCGCGAATATGGCAATTTGGAGGCGACCGGTTTGTTGAGCCATGGACGAGGGGCGGACGAATGGGGGGGGGGGAGGGAGGGGGAGGAGGGGGGAAGGGAGGGGGAAGGAGGGGGGAAGGGAGGGGGGAAGGGGGGGGAAGGGGAGGGGAAGGGAGGGGGGAAGGGAGGGGGAAGGGAGGGGGGAAGGGAGGGGGGAAGGGAGGGGAAGGGAGGGGGAAGGGAGGGGGAAGGAGGGGAAGGGAGGGGAAGGGAGGGGGAAGGGAGGGGGAAGGGAGGGGGGAAGGGAGGGGGGAAGGAGGGGGAAGGGAGGGGGGAAGGGAGGGGGGAAGGAGGGGGAAGGGAGGGGGAAGGGAGGGGGAAGGGAGGGGGGAAGGAGGGGGAAGGGAGGGGGAAGAGAGGGGGAAGGGAGGGGGGAAGAGGAGGGGGGAAGGGAGGGGGAAGGGAGGGGGGAAGAGGGGGGAAGGGAGGGGGAAGGGAGGGGGAAGGGAGGGGGAAGGGAGGGGGGAAGGAGGGGGAAGGGAGGGGGAAGGGAGGGGGAAGGGAGGGGGAAGGGAGGGGGAAGGAGGGGGAAGGAGGGGAAGGGAGGGGGAAGGGAGGGGGAAGGGAGGGGGAAGGGAGGGGGAAGGGAGGGGGAAGGAGGGAACCGCCCAACTCGGCGCGGACCAATTAGGCGCCGTATAACAAAACTTTTTCCTAGGTTATCGTAATTTTATTATAAAGATATGTTTCGTTAGCTATTTGTGTTCCCTATTAGCCTATTGAAAAATTAGTCCGATTTCAAAAAAAAAAAAATTATGACAAAAAAAGAGCAAAAATCCAATTTTCCATTTTTTGTCACCTTCGATCATAACTTTTTTGGAACTAAACTATTGATTTAATTTTGAAGACTATTAAAACTTTTTAGAGCACTAATGACAATAAAATGTTTTTAATTATTTTTCCATTAAAGCAAATAAATAAGTTTTTATTCATTCCAAATGAGAATATCTTTTGCTCTTCAATGCTTTTTACAACAGCCTTTCCCTTTGTTTTCCCTTATTCTTAAAATGGTCCTTTTTTAAAAACCCATCCATTTTTTAGGTCATTCGATTAGAGGCGGAAAATGCCATTCTCCGTGAACACATTCCGCAAGATTTGTTGGAAAGAATTCCCCTTCCGCAGCATTTCCCTCCCAATGCGTCGTCGTTGTCCATCGCTCCAATTGCCCAATGAAAATTCTTCCAATTTTCACATTGTAATTAATAACCAAATAATAAAAATTTATATTTAAATTAAATATTAATATGTCAAAAAAGTGCGAAAAAAATTGCCAAGTATCGACATTTAAGCTTAGAAAACAATTGGATATTGCAAATATTTTTCAGTTAAGTCGAATGGCGCCAAAAGGGCCGTGCCAAGACTGTCACAATACCTTACAAGTGGACTAATAAACTTGAAAGCAATAATTGAGGAAAAATCACAAAAAGCATTAAAATTACCAAAAAGCAAAAAAAGGTACAAAAAATAGTAGCTGAGCCGAAAAGGCAATTGAAAAGGCATTTTTGCCGTTGCTCGACGATTAGCCTACAGGGCGAGTGGTTGCAGAGATGGCCAACATTTGCGGCGCAAGACACAAGAAAAAGCGCAAATAAAAAAATAGGCAAAAACCGGAGGTTCCAAATTTTAAAACATTTCAGGTCACAACTTTCCGAAAATTAACCAATTCTTGTGGGGTTTTGGTATAAATAGAGCATATTTAGAGCTTTATTATGACAGCAAGAATAATAAGTTTGATTCATTCTGCGAATTTGCTGGGTCCCGCGCCGCAAATGTCGCATCATCGCAGAAAACGGACGATTGGCTTACTCAGTAAAAAAAAGGGCAATTTGAGAGCAAATTTTTTTAATTTTTGGCACCAACAAATATATTTTTTAATAAAAAATTTGTCAAATGCTATAAATTCGAAATTTTCATTAAGTGTACATTTTCCCTAGCAGCGTCTATTGGACCATTGCCTGATACTTTGTCTAAATTCAGTAAATATGAAAAAATTTCACTTCAAAGATTGGATAATTTACAAAAATATTTATAAGGGAGGGGGGGGGCTCAACGAATGTAACTAATTTTACTAATTACTCTCATGTGCGGGCGCACATTTCGTCTCCAATTTCAAGTCATAACAAACAATACCAAGGCACACACTCTCTCCTCGGGGGAGAACGTTTCGGCGCCAAAAAATTTTAGAGCGCCATACTTTTTTCTTAGGCAACCAAATTTATAAACTTTTTAAAAATCGGTTCAACAAATTGGCGCCGAAATGACTCTTTCCCCCGCCCAATTCATTAAATTATCACCACTCACTCATTCACTCTGCACGTAATCTTTTGTCCTCTGCTGTTTTTCGGTGGTTTAATTGTCGTCGTCGTTCATTGTGCATCACAAACTTCATCCAAACTCCACTTTTTTGCACTGTTTCCCCTTTCTCGTATAAATACTCAGTTAACACTTTTTGAAATTCATTTCTTATGCTTTCTCTCATTCAAAAATATTTCAATTAAAAGTTCTCTCCAAGAATTGTTTTTCCACTGATATCACCACCTGCTGTTGATGCTGCTCCTGCTTGCCCTTCTGTTGGTGTTCGCTCTCCTCCATTGGAATTTTGTTTGGAAGCGCCGGGGACTGCCGCCGGGGCCCGTCCCATTGCCTTTGTTGGGCAATGCGCACACCATCACTCGGTTTGAACCGCTTGTGCAAATTATTACAATTTGAAAATATGGCGTGTATATATATTATTACAGTATGATTTAAACTGATAAGATTTAGAAACATCTTTTACTTTTAGTCAATATTTTGAAATAAAAAAACAAAGTAATAAAGCCTTTGGTTTAATTCTTAAATGAAAAATTAAATTGTTCCCTTTTTGTATGTCCATAGTTCCTCTCTCTTTCTTCTCCTTTAATCACTGTGGTTCACTCTGTTCGTCTGTCTTCTTTACTCCCTTCTCTTTTCTCTTCCTTCCTAATTTTTCTTCTTCCTCCCCTCTTCTTCAGTGTCTCGCTCCATTTTTTCCTTTTCTTCCCATTAATTACCTCCCCCCCTTTACCCCCTTTAGCTCAAAATGTTCCTACGCCCCTTACCAAAAATGGTCCCGTCAGTTTGGCCCCATTTACACCGTTTGGCTGGGCGAGGCACCCGTTGTGGTGGTCACTGACTTCGAACTGATGCGCGACTTGTTCGTCAAAGACGGCGATGCCTATGCCGGAAGGCCTTTTAAGAACGAACTTATGAGAGTGATGACTGGTAGGGCGAAGATGGGCAAGCGGCCATTTATTTGCCTAAATGGTTCCATCGAACAGCAAGCCGAGGAATGCTTTACGGTGTGATCAGAACTGAGGGCGAAATATGGAAAGAGACACGCAAATTTGCACTTCAAAGCCTGCGCAATTTGGGAATGGGAAGAGCGTTGCTGGAGGAAAGGGTAAAAGGGGAGGGATGGGTAGGAAGAGAAGTTGGAGCAGTTCAAGGGTGGGGAGACAAGTTGAAGCAGTTCAGAAGGATGGGGAGAGAAGTTGGAGCAGTTCCCAAGGGTGGGGAAGAGGAGAAGTTGGAGCAGTTCAGGAGGGTGGGGAGAGAAGTTGGAGCGGTTCCGAAGGGTGGGGAAGAGGAGAAGTTGGAGCAGTTCAGAGGGAGAGAGAAGGAATTAGAGCAGATCGGAGGGCGGGGACAAGGATAATTGGAGCAGTTTAACACCAAAAAATGAAACAATGAATATGCGTTTTCAGTTTTTGAAAGACATTCATGAGATGATTGGACGAGTTCGAGCGGAGATCGGTTCGACGGAAGAGGAAGCGGGTGGAATTCAGCTGGACTTTCACATCGACCGTTTGATTGGCTCCACAATCAACCGAGTGCTGTTCGGATACTCCTTCACTGATGTTTGTATGTCCACTTGGGTTGCCGTGGTAGAGAAAAGTATCGGGTCGCGAGTAACAGAAACGGGGATGGCCACAAAGGGTCGGTATCGAATGTCGAGTCAAGCAAGAACCGAGTATCGGGATAACTCTGGTCTGAAAATATTTAGGACCTCTTGGTAACTCATTAAACATTTATCACGCAATGCTTAGGACCAATTGGAAGACTTTCATCGACTCAAAAACAACGTGGACAGTCAAACGAAAATCACTGACTCCGTCACCGGAAAAGCTTTGATGGGAATGCCTTTTCTGCGCCATTTTCCCCCCTTTTGTTGGACCTTCGGCAAAATGGACAACAATTTGAGCAATGTATTTGCTTTCATTGACAAAAACATTGCAAAACGATTGGACCAACGCAAAAGGGAAAAGAGTGAAGGGAAAGAGGCGGAAGAAGTGAACGATTTGTTGGACTGTTTTTTGGAACAAATAGAAGCGACAAATGCACAGAAAGAGCGGCAAAACGGAAACGACGGAAAGGCATCCGTCGAGAAGGGCAAGCAGTACTTCAAGTGCTTTTTTGAGCCTCTGACCAATTACAACGATTCACATCACATTTTTTAGCATACAAACTCTGCGCAATGTGTGCTTCGATCTGTTCATCGCCGGACAGGCAATTAATTTCGCTTTGGTTTTTAAATCATTTGTGCCCCCTCCAAAATGGGGCGGGAAAATTGTTTGGGCCTCAGGCTCAGTTAAACACGGTGTCAGGACAATCCGTCGTCAGTGGACAATCCGTCAAAAGAAGGGCAATCCGTCAGTGAAGGACAAGTCAGAGGAAAATCCGTCAATAAAGAACACTGCCCTCTGACGGATTGTCCACTGACGAATTTTCCGGGAGCCTTAAAACACGCGAACTCATTTTCCTTGCCAGCCAAAGGCAGCAAATTGAATCATTAGGAGTGTTTAGAATCAATGAATATTCATTTGCAGGAAACAACGTCGATCACTCTCAACTTTCTCGTCCTTTATTTGCTGTTGGACCAGCGGGTCCAACACAAAATGCAGACGGAGTTGGACCAATTGGACTTGGCCAACGAAGCTGACGACCACGGAACAGAGGGAATGATCAGAACGGCCGACCGCGCAAAATTGCCCTATGTTAACGCAGTGATAAATGTGAGGAAAGGAGGGAGGGCGGGAGGGGAAGGGAAAACGAAAGAGGGACGGGTGCCAACTATTTAAAAGTCATTGACCATGGTTACGGCATTTACCACGGTTTTGTGGGTCCGTGGTTACGGATCATGGGTCAATTTGTCTGTAATGTAATCCTGGAAACCCGAGCCCCGGTTCATTCCCTTAACCCCGATCCCGGGATGTTAAGCCTATTAACAGAAAAACTTTTATAATTCATTTAGTTTCAAAAAATATGGTAAAAAACCACCGTAATCGGCTCATTATGGCGATAATTTTTTGTAACTTAATTCAATATTGAATTTTGCTTTCTCACAAAAACGCTTAGAGATCGAATCATACCAAAAGTTTGTAATTCAGTTTCTTTTGAGAGAATTTTCATAGACCGTTAAATTGATCGGCCCTCAACTGGTCCTGGTCCCTGGAAGGACGGTCATTCCCTTGCATTTAAATTACCATCCATTAACACATATTTTCAGGAATGCCAACGGCTGTGCAACCTTTTGCCGCTGAATGCAATCCATCGGACAATGACAGACGTACAAATTGAGGGCAAAGGCGGCAAATTTAAGCTCAGCCGCGGCACAAATATTGTGCCACAGATCGGCTGTGTTTTGTTCGATGAGAAGGTAAAACTGACGATGATCGTATTTAATGCTTTGAACAAACGAATCATTTTCATTTGTTAACCTATCAAAAAAAAGGTCTTTGCCAATCCCCGCCGATTTCTGCCGGAGCGCTTTCTGAACGAAAATGGCCAATTGGAGCGATTTGAGCAACTGATTCCGTTCGGACTTGGCAAAAGGTGGGCTGAGTGAGCATCCACCTAAGTCGCGCAAAATGTGAATTGCCCAGTTCGGCGCTGCAGCTTATAAATTTGTACATTATTGGGGCAAAACTAAAAATCCGGGCCTTAGTTATGACTGATATTAAATTCAGCGCCGAATTATCCTGCGCCGAACTGGCCCCTCCCCGCCGCAAAACAAAATGCTTTTTTTAGAATTTGCATGGGCGAATCGCTGTCCCGAATGGAATTGTTTCTTTTCACAGCGAATTTCTTCAGACATTTCAATGTAAAAAACGGAGGACGAACCCGCCCTTCCCATTTGTGTGAATTGTGTTTAGGTTCTGCCCGTTGATCCGCTAAATCCGCCATCATCCGAAAAGCAAAAATCGTTCGTTGTTCGTCCGTTCCCCTACAAATGCAGAATCGAACAGCGCAAAATCAAAAAGAATTAAAATAATAGTAACGAATGCATAAAAAAATTTCTATTTTCATGTTTTGTCAAGCATTTTTCTATTTTTTATTCAAAATTCATCAAAAAAAAAAAAAAACAATAAAAAACGAAATAAACCAAAAACGGGTCTTAATCCTTCTTCCGCCAAACATTTTTGGTGTATTTTTAGCACTTGGTGCTTATTTTTATGCTTAATTCACAATTTGTCTTATCACCTTGGGGCTGAAATGTTCTCGCTTACCCATTTTTCTATTTTCTTGAAAAATAAATATTTTTTTGTCTGAAAGAAGGATTAATTTTACCCAAGGAAACGGCGAAAGTGTATTTGGTCGCCCATTGTTAGAAGAAAAAACATAAGATTTTTGTGTTAATTGATAAAAATTTTGCTTCAAATTTTAAAACTTTTTTCTCTTTTTTGTGCTTTATTTGCCAATTTCGTTCTTACTTTGACATTTTTGGTGCTTAGTTAAAAGATTTTATGCTTAAAAATAAAGTCTCCACATAACTTAATTATTACGAATTTCTTAAGTCGACCTTAAAACTAAAACCCAAACAATTCGAATGTCTTAAAAACATTTAGTTTTCTCTGTAAAAACAGTAACTTACAAAATATAATTACTGTAATGAAATTTCTATGGTTGAGTCCTTTAAAAGGAGGTCATTTAGGTTGCGGCACGGGATTATGATGGAACATTAAATTTTTAAAATTCCCAAAACACTTTTTGGTAAAAATCTGCTAACAAACCCAAACATATTTCAGAATTTTGCCCGGCGGAGCCTATCGGCAGAGGCGGTTACCCCCTCCCCGCCCTTATAAATTAGTTCCGTTTGGGAATTAAAGAATTAGATTAAAATGGATGAAAAACCGTAATAAATTTTCCAGAATTTCCACGGTGTCGCCATTTGGCACCGCCGCACCCTCCACACTACAACAGTCCATATAAAATGTTATTTTAAATTTTAATTTTTCAAAAAACGGAGAACTTATTAAAAAACGCACTCAAAAATTGGAAGACATTTTTTTATATAATTTTTTTTTTGTTCATAAAATTCTCTCTTTCTCGCCTTTTTTGTGCTCACATTTTAACCACATTTGCTGAACCAAAAAATGGAAAACAGCCGAAAACGCCGGCAAAATTAATTTTTAGTTAATAAGCATTTAAGATGGTTTTTGGTTTTTTCGAAGCTTCCAATAGGCCAATTTTTTTCATTTTAAGGCAATTCTAAAGAATGGGGTTTTTAATTAACTTGTTTATTTTGAGTTCAAAACTGATGTATGGGGTTTTCCCGGGTACTGACCATGAATCTGACCTTGGATTTGTCATATGACACACATAATCAATGATCTTATCTAATCTGTAATTTTTCATCAAGTATTTGTTTTCCAATCAAAATTTACATTTTTAATCTATTATTGACAGAATAATTAATACAAAAGATTTGTGGCAAAATCCAATTCTTCCTTTTTCCCCAAGCAGCGAGGGACAATGGGGTGGAACCGAACGGAAAGCACCACAATCACGGAGAAAGTGAACAACATCTTCCTTTGACCCAATATGATTGATTAATATTTTTGACCAAAAATTCGTCATAACTTTTCTCAAAAGCAACCAAATTAGACAATGTTGGTATGGTCCAATAGCAGCTATTGATTAGCTTCCAAATTCCAGAAAAAACATTAACATTTCAACGTTGTAACCACAAAAAAAGAAAAAATAATATTTTTGTCCACATTTTTCTTAAAACTTAATCAATTTTTTTGGAATTTGGATAGCTAATAAGCTAACCATTACATCATCGGACAACACTAAGATTGTTCAATGTGGTTATGTTTGTGCAAAGTGATGAAGCGTTTTTGTCGGAAAATCTGAAAATTGGTGGAATAACGCCAAAAGGTGTTTTTATGAAAGGACCCTTATTATGTAAATAACCATCGTTGGGATCGCCAATGTTTGTTTCTTCATAATTGTTTACTAGTAAATATTGTACGTACATATGGAGGGCATCTTGTTACCATAACATATTTTTGCACATCACCGAATTCATTTTTTCTCAACAATTGATCAATTACTCCGGGAAAACCCCATGTATTAATTTTGAACCTCAAAAAATTAAATTAGAAACCCCTATTCTTAAAAAGACTTGCCATATTTAGTTTTTTTTTATCTTAAACACGAAAAATCCTCCATAATTTGTCTTCCAAACGAAATGTCAGACAATCCCAGCGAGGCGAAACGTCCGAAGATGGAAAATGAAATGTATTTCAAAACTTTTCTATATTTTCAATTTTTTGTTTTCAGCCCAATCTGTGGCGACGGTTGGCTGGCGGTGTTCCATTTGATTTCGCCTCGTCAACTTGGCCTCGAAATTGCACTGCTCAGCCACCGATTTGACTATTACGTCGATGAACACTTCAAAACACGAAAATGGACACTTGGAGATATACGAATTGAAAGGAAAAAGGGAGAGAATGGCACCAAAGAAATGCAAATTGTCAATTCGCGGGAACAAACGGTGCCAATTCCGAAGGTGCCACCGTCGAAGAAAGTCGTTGGATTCAAACACCTTTTGATAAGGTAATGTTGAAGAAAAAACTAAGTTTTTTTTTGATTCAAAATCCAAGGTTGAAAAGATTAATTTAATTTTTATTTTACAATTTTTACAATTTTTACTTTTCGTTTATCTGTTCAACTTCGCTCCAACTGGAAATCTTTACATTATAAATATTATTAAATAATTCCCGATTAAACTATTTTTTGAAATTGTTTTCCAAAAACAGATGATTAAAATTCAAAATTATGGAACGAAAGCAATTCCTGTGTGTCAAATTTAACACTGACAATTTTCCTCTAAAAATTACATCTAATATAAAAAGTTTCCTGGCGGCGTCTATTGACACCGCCGTACATTTTTTAGCGTAGATTTTCACAGGCATGTGCACGGACACGCACAATCCGCGGATTGTCCGGATACGGACGGATACGGATAACGATTTTGAGAAATCCTTTTTTTGGCATTTTTGGGTGCTTGTTTTGGGAATTTTTGAGAAATTTCATAAGAAAAAAACCATAAAAATGAAAAATGGACACCTAAAAATTAAACTTCCGTTTGAAAAAGTATACTCCAAAGAATGAAAAATTTCTCGCTTTAAATTAGATTGGAACCCCGACGTCGGGGTTGAAAAATGTCGGGGTCGGGGTGAACAAAATCAGTCGGGGTTCAGGGTTCGGGGTTTTTCAATTTTTGCTTTAGGTCATACAGTCATAATTTTTTTACCCCCAATATTAAAGAAAAAAATGTTTCGCATCACATTTTTATTTTTTCTCAATTGCATCTCAGAAAATGTCTGTTGTATGAGATAGTTAATTTTAAAAAAACTTTACAGCGGCGCCTATCGGCACCGCCGGACATCCCCTCCCCCAAAATATTAGGGGAATTTACTGTCAAAGCGCCAAATTTGGCGACCTTTGTTTTGCCAGCCAAATAATGGTTTTGAAAATTTTCATCTAGCAACCCTCTTAAAAACCTTTAAAGATGCTCTTATTTCTTTTTTTGGATAAAGGAGTAATAATTTAAGATGCTTATTTACATTTCCGCTTTATATCCTTTATTATTTGAGATTTTAATTTTTTTTGTCAAAACTTTTCTCTAGAATGCGGATATATCCGCGGATATCCGCGGACGGATATGACCATAAACGGGGACGAATACAAACGGACACGGACACGAACCCGACGGATATGTCCGGACACGGATATGACAAATGGTGTCCGTGCACATGCCTGGATTTTCACAAAACTTGACTCAACTTTCTCCAAGACAGACTAGTTATGCTCAAAATCTGTTAACAAATCACATAAAAAATTACCCGGCGGCGCTTCTCGGCACCGCCGAACACCAAATACTCTTTAATTTTTTAAAATTCACATAAAGGCAAAAAATTGCTAACTTTTTGGACAAAATCTGGGGGAAAAAAACAGTTGAATACGGGTACCTCTTCAACCCCGACAAATTTTATATCATTCGTTTCCTCAAATTGTTTAAGGACTTTTCCTTCCATTTTTCAGATACATCGATCAGAATGTCGTCGATTTTCTCCGCCTTTTTCGCCCTACTTTCGTCTCCTGTGGAACATTTTTGAACATTCATTCAGATGACACTGGCCCTTTCGAATTTGCAATGCCCAACATTTGGCCATTGATCAAGGACAATATTTGTGGCATTTCTTTGGACAGACAAATAACTCTCAACCGTATGCGACAATTTGTGCCGGCCATTCTCAACGACAATCCATCGCTTCGAACAATCTCTTCGTATTACGATGTTTTCCCCACCTTTCCATCCGATGGCAGTGCCAATGCGACGGATGGACAATTGGTGGCCAAATGGTTATTTTCGCCTCATCTACTACTCGACGGTGCTCCGAAGGTGCTCAAATGCAAATTCGATACAAATGAACTCTTGTGGGCAAAAATTGATGCTTTTAAACCGGTGAATATTAATTATTTTGTTTTTTCAATTATTAATTATTTTAAATTACAAATATTTGAATTCTTATCTTTTCTACTCTCTTTGTAGGCATTTGTCACTGCTTCTTCCCCTGCCAATTTCATCATTGTCATTTGGGATTGGTTCCTGTTTGATGTTTCTGTGCCATTGTTTGAGCTGACCAACGAATTGACCGGGGAACGACTGACACTGAAAAGGACAGACGATTTCTGCTTTTTGCTCATTCGTTCTCCAATTGCGCGGGATGAACAAAAGTGGGCCAAATGGGAGGAGGAGACGAGAAAATGGCCATTTGACTACCAACAGTGGAACCATATTTACTTTTAGTCGAAAGGTGGTAGTCATTTATCAGTGAACTATTATTCCATACTTTCCCCTTTTTTAGTGAGTCCGAATGATCCATTCGTCAACAGAAAAAGGACAGTAATGGAACGGTGACAAATGATGAAGATTTGCCTTCATTTAATGATATCCGAATGGTGATTTGATTATCTGGTCCTTCCTATCTATACTGATAATGGCCCTGGGACTGAATTTCCCTTATTTGGTTACCCATTGTGAGAAGAAAATTTAAGCTTTTTGTATTTTAATTCTTTGGCTTCAGAATCGCGAAATTTTATACTTTTTCGCTTTTGGTGCTTAATTTGCCAATTTAATGCTAATTTAAATAAATAATTATAATTACTGTAATTGAACATTCTGTTTGAGTCCTTGAAAAGGAAGTCATTTAGGTGTACTTGAAAAAGGACGAAATTTCATGTTTACATGTCCGGTGACACAAAATGGGCTTGCTAGTATCTTTTTTCTTTTATTTGACAAATTGACAAAACTGTTTTAAAAGGATTTTATGCGTGAAGGGGTGGTGACGCGACATTTTCGCTCACCAGCAAAAATGGCACTTTGCGGGTATCTGTGGGCCCAACTTCAAAACTGCTCAAAAACGGCGGAATCGATTTAGAATGATGAGAAAATGCAAAAGTGCAAGGACTGAAGTTCGATTTTAAGAAAACATGGGCTTTTATTGAATTTTTTCAAAAAAAAAAAAATCAAACAAAAGGCCGCAGGCTCGCCAACATGAGAAAAAAGTTTTCAAAGTAAACCTTTTCCAATATTTTTGAATAATTGGTTAAATTTTCATGCAATTAGTAGGAACTCGATTTTGAGGCATATGCCTTTTTTGTGTACTTCCCATGGCATACAATGCACGAAAAACTTCAAAGTTTTTGAAAGTTACCCCTAAAACCCAGAATACCTTTTAAAAAACCATCCCAAAAATTAAAATTTCTTTGCCGAATGTGAATGTTTTAAAATCTTCTAAAACAATAACGAAAATGATCATTTTTTGTCGCTTGAAAATAGTTGTAAAAATTTGTTTGTGATACCTTTTTCCAATTTTTCGTGCCTTTTTCACCTTTTCATGGCTATTTCAGATGCCTATTTAAGTTTTGCCAAAAATTGTGAAGAAATAAATAATTCTTTTTGAAATTTTACAAAAGTTGTATCTTAGGAGTGATTTTATAATTTTTGTGTTATCGAATTTTAATTCATATTTATAGTTAAAAAAATATTTCCTTTGATTATTTTGTTGGCAATTTTTTTCCGGGGCGTCTCACTTATTTTAAAATGTTTAACTTTTTTTTAATTGGACAAATGCGCCTGGACAGAATTTGTGGATTAAAATCCTGTTTTTTCGGACTCCTGATCAGAGTGCCGTTTTAAAAAAAACCGTATCAGAATCAGAATCCCGGAAAGTCCTGGCCATAGTACGGTCTTGTTCCAATCTCTACTCTCTGCATGACCTTGAAGTAATTGCGCAAAAACAATAATATTCCTCACAAAAAATCACCAATTTTGTATTACACTAATAAAAAATAAATGTGCTTAATGATGCACAAATGCACGGCGCGCCGATAAAATTCAACTAAGCCAAATCTGACAAAATCTCGATTCGACTAAAATTTTCAAAATTTTCTTTGAAATTTAGTCGAGACTTATTTGGCGGAGACTTTCAGTTAAGGGTTGAGTTGAGACTTTGTCGTTTCGGCTAAGTTGGTATTACCTAGTCGAGTTTGTCGGCACAAGAAATAGACACAAACAATAAATAAAATAATCCAATTTAATTAAATTGACAGAGTTGAGTAGTAGAACACAACAGACCAAGTTTTCTTTGTGCACACTCCTCTATTTATTGGTCCGCCCCTCTTCTTTCGTTCCAACTTTAGCCGCTTCTTCACCTCTACCCATTCCTCCCTCTTTTGTTGACGCCTTTTTCTGTCACTGACGGCATTCTCTTTTTCGGCACCACAAATTCACAGAGACCATTCTGTCCGCACACTGTTTTGAGAGCAGCATTGTCCGTTGTTGCTCCTTCTGCTATTGTTGTTGTTGTTTTTATTGTTGATGCCACCATCAGTTTCGTCTTCGACTCGTCCTCCCTCGCGGGGCCATCTGACGCCGCCAATGCCAACACCGCCACAGCCGACCAGAGTTCGCCCACATACAACGTGTTGCGCTCGAAATGTTGTCCTGTTCAAATTTGTACGATTACGTGGCATTGGGCTTTTTGTTAGAAATTGAAAATCATAAGGAAAGCCTAGGAAATTTGAAAATTTAAGGGAAAGGTAGGAAATTTGAAAATCCTAAGCAGGGACGATTATGATTTAGCCCTTAACCTCAGCGCCACCGAAGCAATGGTTTTTTGCTTCAAATGTCTTCCCCATTTACTGTAACTCGCCTCCCCTCCCCGCTCCATTTACTGTAACTCACCCTTTCATTGATGCCATATTGTCTGTCTCATTATTGTCGCCGCTACTGATGCTGAGCGTGCGCACTTTTTTCGGCAATGCCTCCAGCGACTCTTCGCCGCCACTTCCGCTGCATTCCGAAAACGATGGACAACGCGAACCGCATACGCTTGAGGAGCCGGTCGTCTCGTCGCCCGCCCATTCGTAAACTGCCAATTTCCACAGACGGACCTGAGACAGCGTAAGGTGACATTGTACAAAAACGGATAAAATAGGAGGACATTTCCTCGAGGGTGAATTTATGGAGGAGCTTTTGAGGAAAAAAAATAGGGGCGGGCGCTTTTGAACCGGCATCTTATCAGGATTTCCGGAACAGTGTTCAACTAATTAAAGGCCTAACTCTCTCCGGCCCCATTTACTCGGCCAGAGAATCTAATGGCAAAACCCAGGGCATTTCGGTCCCAAGCCAAAATGGGTAAAACTTAAAAACCAAACATTCCAATCAGGGCTGGACGTAATTACGGATTACGGAAATTACGGCCTTTTTGGAGTTACGGATTACGGGTTACGGACTTTTGGGATTTTTCCGTAATTTGGATCCGTAATTTGACTTTTGGATTACGAGACGATTCTTGTAAGATTATTTTTTATAAAAAACAAAATTTCTATAAACAACAATTTTACAATTTTCTATTTTTAATCCTTGACACATCTTTTTTTCTTTAGATCCAAGTTTTTTTCAAAATAAGAACAAATGGGCTTAAATCTAAGATTGGACCCCAAAACTAAGATTTTTTGCAAAACTTGGTAAACCGTTCTAAAAAAGGGCGAAAATCTTAAATTGAACAATAACATGCAATTTATTAAGTAAAAATAACAAATTGAGACCCTCAAAAGGAGAGTTTAAATACAAGGCTCGCAAATGAAAATTTTCAAAAGCCTCATTTGGCTGGCTAAATCCTCATTTTGAAAATTTATATTCCAAAAGCAAAAAATCAGTAAAAGGGACTCGGTGGTGCCGATAGGCGCCACCGGGGAAAATTTTTGAAAAAAATGGCCGTTTTTGAGGGTTTTTTCAAAAAAAAAAAACCACAAAATCATCATTTCAAAAAAAAACCCATCATTGATCCCTTCACAAAATTACACTTTTTTAAACAAAAAAAAACGTCAAAATTACCAAAATAAGACATGATAAGACCAGATGGCCGAAATAAGGAAAATCTTAGAAATAAGAAGACTTGGGAGCCCTGCATTAAATGTTGCTTCCCACCTCAAAAATCACCACCCGCTACTTTACAAAAAGCGTGAAGATTTTGTTCAAGAAGAGAAGCAAAAAATGATTTCAGATGACTTGAGAAATTTTTAAAAAATTACGGATTACGCCAAATTACGGCCTTTTTGGACCTCCGTAATGACGGATTACGGATGGCCGTAACTGAAAAAATCGCCGTAATGACGGATGGCCGTAACTGAAAAATAGTTACGTCCAGCCCTGATTCCAATCATTTATAAAGGAGGGGGGGGGGGGGGGGGGAGGGCGGCAAAGAAAAAAAAGGCGGAAATGACCTTTTAGCTCAACATTTTTGTTTTTATGTGGGAGTACGGACATTATTAGGCTAGAGACATTTCTTATACTTATAACACTAAAGCGTATCGATACAAAGCGAATCGATTGTCGGTCGTCCTTGAACCAGTCCAGAGAGAAAGGGGCTAATTAGGTCATTTATATTCCGCTCTCCTCCTCCACCACCTGTTTGTCCCAAGAGCGTCGCGTGTGGTTAATGAATTTGTTGGGCGTGCGCGGGTGGACGCCCTTTTTGCGCGCAAATTTTGGAACTTCGCCTAGGTAACGTTTGTAAGTGGGCTTTTCCTTCATCTTCTGCAGTTCTTTGTCCCGTCGTTCCAGCGTCGCTTCGTCCATGCACCAGCCCTGAAAGTGCCATTGAATTAAAAAATTCGGCGGACCCGGTCCAACAAAAATTTTGAATCCAAACCCACATTGGCAGATTTGAATTTGTCATTATGAATAAAAATAGGGAATGGCATTTTTTGGCAAAACAAAAATTTCTGTTAAATTGCAATAAAAAAGGACATGATTTTATATGTAATTTCAAAAAGTATGCCATAAAACAATAACTTTCTTATATATCACTTTTCTTTACTAAATATGCACATTTAAAAAAATAGGAAATGACTCGGGACTTCTTAATCTGTTTAAATTCCCCGTTTTATTGTTTGGGTTCTTATTGTTCGTTTTTTGTGTAACTAAAAATGCCAACCCTTAATTAATAGTAATTAGGCTTTTTTAATTTAATTTGTCAAATTGCCAATTCACCCCACCGTGTTTGGCACTGCCCATCCCTCCATGGGATTTGGCAAAATGCGGCGGCGTTTGATGGGAACGGACGATGAGAGAACGGAAACAGAGACCACCGCCATTGACCTCTGTTGTTGCCTTTGCTCCTCGTCAATGATTTCTACCCACGAACGGTTGGCAAATTCGGAGTCATCGAAGAGGGAAAAGTCGAACTGAAGGGAAATAGACATTGACACAGATGCACAATTGAATTTTGAAAAAAAGAAATTCCTTACTGTAATTGTATTCCCAAAATTAGCCATTAGCAATTGGCAGGAAAAGGCACAGCAATTAAATGATTATAGGAAAAAAAAGAAAGACGCCGGAGGGAATGTTGGCTTTGGGGAAAAAGTCAGAATGGTGTAATATGTAGCAGTAAAAAAACAAAGAAAGTAGAAGGATGTCCAAAAGTCAAGAATAAAAACAGACTGACCAGACAAATGACCCGGGGGAAAAAGGGCCCAAATTAACGGCACGAGGGGGCGGAGCTTAGATGGCAAAACACTGAAAAAAGAACGGCAAAAGCAAAGCGGGCGAGGGGGGGGGGGGAAGGGTGGGTCAATGGCATATGGCAGACCCGCACAACAGCAATGAATTGGGCGAAAAAGAACGGCATAATAACATTAGAGGGAGGGGGGGGGGGAGAGGAATAAAGCCAGACGATGATTAATTGTGACAACAGAGGATTTGAGGAGGAGGAGAATGATGGCACGCGAGGAAGGAAGAGGAGGAGCGGAGAATGGCAATGATGACACGAGTTGGCAAAGGAACGGAAGGAATGTAGGTCAATTTACATAAATTGACGGCAATTGCTGGGTGCAAAGCACATGAAAAACATATGAAATGGCGGGAACGGCACGGCACGCTTATTGCGCTCGCAATTTTGGCGCCAAATTCTATTTGTGACGCCATATTATTTTTGGCGCCAAAATTTATTCAAGGCAAAACATTGTTTAGGCGCCAAAATTCCGAAGCCCAAAATTCTTTGGCGCTAAACTATTGAAGCCCATGTTTTTTTGGCGCCAAATTCTATTTGTGACGCCATGTTATTTTTTGGCGCCTAATCTAGTTTGGAAAGAAAATTTTTTTGTTGCGATAATACCGTAATAAATATACTGCTGGTAGACAAAGCAACAAATAAGGGTTAGGCTATTGCATTGGAATTTATGAAATAAATAATAATAAGGATTTTGAAAATTTTACAGCAAATTATTATTAAAAAACAAAACTTTGTATTTAAAATGTAATATTCATCTTTTTTTTATAATCTCCAATTTCTTATTTTAATTAGCAGATTTTTCATCGGTTATAGTATCTGTCATTACTTTTAAGTAGAGTAGCACGGGACCGGGGCTTTTGACAAAAACCGGGACCGGGACTTTCCGGGCCAGGAAAACCCGGGACCGGGGCCCTCGGTTTTCAACCGGGACCGGGACTAAACCGGGACTTTTCTGAAGCAAAAATTTTTCTTGAAAAAACGAAAAAATTTTCTTATGAATTTTCATTGAATTCCCATTTCATCTTCAATCACTTTTCTATTATCAAAATAAATGAATAAAGTAATTCATTAAGTCTAAATGAACTCTTATCCTCCTAGTTTACCCAGGGTTCCGATATGAGAAATTTCAAAGTCAGAACATTCAGTCCCAAAAATCAAATTTTGGGGTCAAAAATCAGAATATTTTTGAAAAATCATGCGCAGCAACCGTAAATCAATTTATCGAAGTAATTGAGTATTAAAGATAATATTTTTCATGACCCATAATCATTTTGAGCAAATTGAAATTGGAAATAAGCAATTCGTACATTTCGCAGTAAGTTTTTTAGCTGTTGGCTTTTGAAAAGTCATTAAATTTTTAAAAAAATTTAAATTTCCTGCATGAGAGGGATTGAACCCAAGCAAACGATTTGGAAAAGCAATACTTCTACCACCACACTGAATTATCATTGTATAGATTATCAATAAAAATATATTTATAACGAATTTTCCTCCATAATTTTCCTTTTCTCCAATTTTTCTCAACAATTTCTTAGTCAGACCCCCATTCTTACCAGTGCATATTTGGTCCCGGTTAGTCCCGGTCCCGCCGGGACCCAATTTTCGGGACCGGGACTTTCCTTTTTTTCAAAAACGGGACCGGGACCGGGACCGGGACCTGAAAAACCCGGGATTTCCCGCCCCGGTCCCGGTCCCGGTCCCGTGCTACCCTACTTTTAAGGCCAAAAATTTAAAAATAAATTTCTCTGATCTCAAACCAAAATGTTCCAGTACCAAAAAGTCAACAGAAATGCCCAATTAGAGTTCATTTAACTCCTCCCATTTATATCATAATTGTTGTGTCTGGGCTGTATACCATTTAGTCCAAATGGTCTACAGCCCAGACACAACAATAATGACCATACTTTTTCCATTCGTATTCACCAACTGAACTCATTAATTTACTTATGAATAATTTTATTTAGTTAGAGAATTTATAAAAATTGTGAAAAGAATAACGAACAAATAATAAAAAGATAAAGGGGGTCGGGATGGATTGTCGTGGAATGCCATGTTGGTGGGCATGGAAAAGGATAAAAAGTCAAGGATTCGAATTCTAGGACGCATCAAGGTCGAGTTGCTAGCACATCGAAGGGATTAACTCTAATGTGTCGCGGTCCAATTAAAATCAATGGAAAAGCGTGCCAAAAAATGGCGAATCGAAAAGTGTGCCAAATTTGTCGTCCAATTCGGCACTTTTTTGACTCAACTCCTCTTTTATTTGGGCATTATTATTTTCTTTGGTCCTTTTTATTTCGGTTGCTTCTTCCAATGCCTTTTTCTGCGTGATTTTAACTATTTGCTTCAGTTTCTCATCGAATTTCTTTCGCTTTTCTTCAATTATTTCTTCACCGTTTTTCGCTGATTTGAATATTTCGTCCGTATTTTCCAGTGCATCGCACGAATTTATGAATGCGTTTTCCAATTTATATTCTTTGGTTTTACTGAATTTCGCATCAAAAAAGAATTTCGAAATTTTGTTCAGACATTTTACGATACCAATTAAAGTATCATAATATTCAACGTTTCGTTTAAGAAGCCGACCATTTATTTCATTCACAAAGTTTTCATCTAAAATTTCGCTTAATTTTCTCCTCATTTTTTATTAATATAAATATAACCTTCCGTATGCACAATTAATAAATATTCATAAAAAAGGTCCAAATATTCCCGGTAAGTACGGCATTCTGTTTGTCCATTCTCTCCAAATTCCTCTCCAATGTTGGCACAGTGCCATTTCTCTTTCATCAAATACACTACGCCAAGATGTGCCTCATATTTTTGCGCCAAATATTCCTTTTTTTGTTCAAAAGTAGCACTTTTAGTCAATCCGTTACAAATAGGCAACAATTGGTGCTCATTCTCTTTGCAAAAGTGTTCAAAATTGGACTGTCCTCGTACAAATGCAATAAATGATTTGTCTTCAGCCTTAAAATTGGATTAAATAAGATTTTCAAAATAAATTAGTCTTTTCATGAAAATATTTGGGAATGTTTTTGATGTAATTTTTTAAGAAATCTTATTTAAAGTCTTCGAATTTTCTAAACCCCTCGAAGGCTGTAGCAAATTTTTTATTTTTTAATATATTTTTTTGACATTTGTTCGATGTTTTTAAAATTCTCACCTTTGAAATTGTGCCATAAAATGTTGAGTTTCTCAATTGCTCCATTGGGTTAGTTTTTGTCTCTCCAATTAATTTGTTCCCTTCTCTTGCTTTCTTAAGCATTATTTGCAAATGATTGGCAAATTTTTCGTGAATTGAATTATTCAAATTGCCCATTTTTTCTTCATAATTCCGCAATTTTTTCTCATTTTGCAAATTCAATTTCAAATAATTTTCATCTTCCAGTAAGGTTTTGTATATCGCTTTGTTTTCCTCACCAAAAAATATCAGTGAAAGACTGTTCAGAATGACTACGACATAAAATGGGGAATGATTAAACAATGGTCGAACTGCGGGCATTTGTTGGGACAACTTCGGCATTTGAGCTTAAATTTAAATATAATTATTAAATAATAAAAATAAATATTGTTTTTCGTGTTATATTTTCTTACTTTTTGCATAAACATTGAACAAAAATGCATATAAAATGGACAAATATTTCTGAAATTTTTTACATTCAAATTGCATTTTTTCATTGTCTTCCTTTTGCTTAATTATTTTGTCACAATGCCAATTTTGTTTCATCAAATACAAAATGCCGTAATAAGTGCCATATACGAATGGATAATATTTTTTGCGCCTCGCATATTTCCCAGAAATGACATATGCGAGTTCACCGCTAGGCAACACAGTTTCCCTTTTTGTCAGTTCATTATAAAATTGTTCAAAATTGGACTGTCCCCGTACAAATGCAATAAATGGGTCGTCATAATGCTAAACAATTAATTATTAAAATATATTAAATATATAATATTTTAAATAATAATAATAATAATGCTCAAGCAACAACCATTTCATTTCCTTCCCAGTCTCGTTTCAAAAACATTTTGTCATATTTGTTTGAGACTCTGATATTGAATGTCGTTGATTCCGACTTTTCTGTTCTTTTGAGCATTTCCTTCAAAATTTTGTCAAATTTTTGTCGAATTAAGTTTAAATGACTTTGTCCAATTTCATTTT
Source organism: Heterodera filipjevi (assembly GCA_039877585.1). Classification (NCBI taxonomy): domain Eukaryota; kingdom Metazoa; phylum Nematoda; class Chromadorea; order Rhabditida; family Heteroderidae; genus Heterodera; species Heterodera filipjevi. The sequence continues at coordinate 13,350,781 of JBDPZO010000002.1, forward strand.
CCCACTTTAATTCATGGCCCATTCTAACAACAGTTTCTTGAAATATTTCTGTTGGATTTGCTTCATAATTCAATTCGTTCCCATTGAATAATTTTGGTTCATAATATCTGACAAAAAGTGTCTCCAATTTGTGCCCATTTCTCTCTCCGAATTTCAAATTGAAATAAAATTTCGAAATTATTTCCAGAATTTCCACCGTATCAGTCAATGTACAAAATGCAAAAATTTGGTCAAAATAAAACATTGGTTTCACTGCGGGGAACCCGAAGGAAACGCGGAAAAAATATTCATACAAAATGTCCAAATATTTTCGATACTTTTGGCATTCTGTTTGTCCATTTTCTTTAAATTTCTTTCCAATTTTGGCACAATGCCAATTCTCTCTCAACAAATACATAATGCCAAGGTAACTTTCATATGTTTTCTTCAAATTTGTTATTTCTTTTTTTATTTCTTTCACAATAAATCCTTTTGTCGTGCAAAATTGCTCAAAATTATTTGGATCCTTCACAAATGCGAACAAAAAATCGTCATTTCCATTCTATTAAAAGCTTTAAAGATTTAATTAATCATTAATTAGTTACCAATTTTTTTGCGTTTGAAATTGGAAATTCGGCGAGGAAAAAGAGCAGAACAAATATTTGAAAATATTTCATTTTTAATATAAAAACTAATGTAAAAACAGAAATAATGCGCACAAATCTTTATCAAATGAAAAATTTAATTTAATTTCCTGTTACTTATTAATGAAAATAATGAAATTGAGTTGGAATATGGTGGAGTGGCTTTGCCTGTGTCTTCGGCACTGCTTTTATATTGCCATTCCGATCGCGCGCTATCTAATTCTTTTCTCTGTCTATTATATAATATTAAATATTTCTCTAACAATTGCTCGCGGCGCCCGATCGGAATGGCAATATAAAAGGGTGCTAGGTCGTTCCACAAAAAAGCTCAGTGTGGGCGTTCCACAAAAAAGCTCAGTGATTGATAAAATAAAATAATAAATTTAATTATTGGATTGACAAAATCCACGTATGAAATCAATAACCCTCAACACGTATTTTAGGCTACCACTGTAAATGTAAAATTAATATGATGAATTTTTTATATGTTTAATACATGTTATAATTTATTATAATTTAGAAAAATGTCTTATGTTATCAATTAATTCGCTATTTGGGGAATGAAAATTATAAAATCTTACATTAAATGCAAAGAAAATTAGCACCTTATCAATTGTCTTCAATTAATTTGTGAATTTTTCCTTTTTTAGCTATGTAATAAAAAATTATAAATTCTTTTTTATAACACATCCAATAGAAATTAAATCAAAATTACATTTACAGTTTAAAAATTAATATTTTATATTAAATTTATATTTTATCAATCACTGAGATTTTTTGTGGAACGACTCAGCACGTCAAAACCCATCATAAGAAGATTTTTAACAAATTATTCATTACTTTGCTCCAAAGCTACTAAATAATAGCCTGTAAAATTTCAAAAAATCCATTTTATTAAAAATAGGTTATGACAAAAAATGTTTGAAAAACGTGGGTCGAAGTTCAATGAAAGGAACAGGAAGTAGGGAATTCTTGGCAAGGGTCGGAGATGCGGCCGTGGAAATTTGATATTTTTGTGCATTTTTAATCGGCAAAATTTTGTTTAAATAAATTTAATTAAAAAAAGATCTTTAAATTATTTTATCCATTTAGGTTTAAACTTTTAGGTGCTTATATTTGTTTTTTATCAGTTACAATTATTGAAATAAGAAAAAAAGAAAAGAAATGGTAACAAATCTTTTGGTGTTGTTCTTCAATAAAACATTGAGCCGATTACTAATTGAATTCGCCTCGCCATTAATTACGTATTAATTGAAGTTGTTAATGAGAAACTGGAAAAAATTATTTAAAAAAAAATAAATTAAATGGTAATCATTCTCATAGATAACATTTTTTTTCCAATATTCTCTCATATTTCTAAATTTTTCCGGAGGCACATATTGGGTTAACGAGGCCCTTTTCAGGGTAAAATTTAGCTCCATTTAATTTCAAGATAAAAAAATAACGATTAAAAAGAACAAAATTTTTCGAATTGAAAAAAGTCATTTTTCGGTACAAATTTAATAATAAATTATTCTGAAAATTCCTCGGCGGCGCTCCCTCCGTTTTTTATAGTAATTAAAATATTAGGTCTTTTCAAAAGCTTCAAAATTTCATGGTCCTGACAATATACTGAAAACCTTTGATTTTATTGAATAAAAAAAGAATATTTAAAGCCTTGAAATTTGGTTTCTTAATTTGTTTGGCTCCTAAATCTTTTTTTTTGCCAATGATGTCATTTTTTCTGGAAGCCTTTGATTAAATACTAACTCAATTAGTGTGAACTAATTACAGTTTGTTTAAATTCATTACCGGTTGCTCATTGTATGGCTTTACGTTGTTGGCACCAATAATGGTCGACTTGACAATTTGGTCCAATTCACCAAAAAATTTGGCCACCTCCGAAAGAGCGAAGGCCAACGAATCGGTCACATTGCCAATTTGGCCATAAATGCGGTAAACGGAAAGGCAAGCATCTTTTTGTTGATCAACAGCTGCTGATATTTGCTCACCGTTCTTCAACAGTTTGTTGACAGTTGGAAATGAATCTAAAAATAAAAATAAATTAATTTTTTGCTTTTTAAAATATTTTTTATAAAAAATTACCAACAAATTTTTGGATGCTGGAAGTGAGTGCATTGTCAATCTTTAACACATGTTGTTTTAACGACTCTTCAGCTACAAAAAAAGATTATTTTATTTATATATAAATTTTTAATTGTTAAAAAATTAATTTTTATTTATCGTTCTTTAATATATTTTTATTTTTTAATGAAACCAGTACTTTTAATTTGCCTATTTTTTGATTTCAAATTATTTGAAATATAATTATTATCATTATCGTTTTGCACCTTTTTGCTGTGCCGAGTGTGGAATTAGTGCGCGGATGGCATCTTCAATTCGGCCCACAACCGTGCCAATTTTGGCGATGGAACTGCCCATTTCATATGCCACTGTTCCACTCCCAATGAACATGTCCAAAGTGTGCGCGTCCCAAAAATTGTCATGGCATGCGGTGCTTAACTCAGCCGCATAGGCCATGCGGGGCGGAATTGCACATAAAATAAAATTGGAAATCGGCCCCAGATTTTTTTAGCCTGCCAAAACACTGACACCTTCCGACCAGGATGTTTCATTTCGAAAAAATGTCGGGTCGGGTTTCGGGTCCGGCTGCCGAAAGAGTTCAGGTTGGGTTTCGGGCTAAGAAAAGCGGGTAGCTTCGGGCTTTGGGTATCGGATTTCTGGCCAGGGCGACCGAAAAAGCTTCAGTCGGGCATTGGGTTTCTGATCGGGGCAACCAAAATTTTTTTGACTCAGTTCAACCTTGATATCAGACCCCGAGTTTCGGATTTTTCGCCCACTCCGGAACCTGACTCCCGCCAATTCCACCCTCGACATCCCCCGATAACACCGTTTTCCTTAAACCCCGGTTTTTTGGGCACAATAGTTGCCCCGACATTTATGCCCGCCCTCGTCTTCTCCAACAATTAATCTTCGACCATTATAACATCGTTCATCTCCGACCCGGAACCTCCGACTTTTATTTTGTCTTTCCAAAGTCAATTAATTATTATAGTTAAAACTTACGAACAAAAGTTCGTGCATGCTTGTAAATCGAAACTGAACTCATAAAATATTTAAATTATTTTATTTTATTTTCGTATCACTCGAATTGTTGCCAAAGAAATCGGCATCAAATTGTGCTGACAAATTGTTTCCCGATACAATTGTCATTGCCTAAATAATTGTTGAATTAAAAATTAATCACCAAAATGCTCACCATGCAAAGGAGAAAAATCGTCAAAATAATGTTCATGAAAAGAATCATTTGTTGTCTGGTTTTGGATAAAAGTCTCCTCTGGGCACTTGGCTTTTATATTTTCAATTTTTGCCTCCCATTAAATTGTAAATATGGAGGAGAAGCAGTGAATGAATAGAGCCCATAAATTATAAAATGGCTTATTTTTGAAGAAAAATGGGGCTATGCTATTCATTGCGCTTTACGATTTCCTTTTATGAATCATAAAATGTTAAAAAAGGAATATTTTGTCTCAAATCAGCTTAAGAATATTTTTGCATTGGGTTTTCCCAATTTCAAGGGCTGTCCTTGTGTTCTTATATTCAAGGACCAATTTGATTTTCATAAAATATTTCTTTCGGTGGCGCCCCAAAAACCCTTCGGCGCACAAAAAGGGAAAACCCAAGTGGCAGTGTCTTCAAGCGACCAAGATCCTTTGCAATTCATAGGACTAGAGGCGGGAACTCTCTTCCGACTAGCAGTGGGGGTTGACCACGATTTTTTTTTAACAGAAAAACACGCCAAAAGAAATTCAGGGTCTCTGGCTTTTTTTCAACTTTTTTACCGAAACAACCGGCCCAAACCTCTTGTTCTGTCTCTAGTGATTGCCTCAATCTAACAAAATGTCAATGCGTATAGAAAGTAGGGACCTGATTGAGACCGGGGCGCCGGCGGGTTTTCCCGGAGGGCCCGGTTTTTTGTTGCAAACAGCAAAAAAAAAAAAAAATCGTTAAAAAATTTTAAGATTTGACCCCCTCATAATTATGGTCGCCTATGCCTCGCATTTTTTTATTGCTCCCCCCTCCCCTTTTTTGGTGTATGAGTTAAAGATGGGTTCAAAGAGGACTAGAAAACTCTTAAAGGTAGCATAAAATAATTTATTGCATAAAAATTTCAAATTTTGAAAAACCCCGTTTCCGGTCGGGAGCCCAGTCAAAATTTTAGACCGGGACGAAAGGGCCCGGTAAAATGGGATTTTTAGCCCCGGTCCCATAGTACCCGGTCCACCAACAAACCCCCGTCCCCCCGTTCCCGGGTTTATTAAAATTCCGCTCACTAATAGAAAGCAATTCATATTTTTATGACATTAATATAAATTAGGGTTGCAACCCTGACCCTGCCCTCGACATTTTAGGCCTAATAACAATTGCTTTTGAAAACTAAATCGGCTTGGTCGAATTTTTCAACTTGGACTTTTTCAAGTCTTTTCCGAACAAAACCGACCGAAAGAAATTGACGAAGAGAGTAAAAGGATTGATTTGTGACCACCTCCACAAACGACGGCGGTGCCATCATCACCAACAACAACAACTACAATGAACTGTTGTAAATGGTCAAAACGCTGTTGTGTAACAAAGAGGGACATTTGGTGGCCACCTTTTGGAGTGCGGGCATAAGCGGTGAGAATATTTAAGTTAAATGTAATTTTCACTCCTTAATTTTGGATAGTCTGTTTCTCTTGAAATTGCAAATATGTTCCATTTTTTTCCCCACCCCTCCCTGGAGCTTATTTCTTGAAAGCCCAAATTATTAAAATGTTTTTTACAGAAATTTAACTGTTGGACTACTGAACCTATTTTGCGGGCATTAAACCGCCGCCTGAGGAACTGTTTTGGCACAGGAGGGCGCACCACCGCCCGGCGTGAGAACAGTCGACGACTTTTGGTGGTGGCGAACAGTGCCGCAAGAAGTGAGAGAAAGAGTGGGCGGAAGAGGCTGCAGACAAAAATTTACGAAGTCCCTGTTTTTACTCCAATTAAATTCGGATCCCTACTACATGCTTTTTTTTGCCAAAAAAGGCGCTCTTACTCATTTTTTTCGAAAAAATGATGAAAACAAGGTGAAAAATACAAATAAATTTTTTCACCCATTTCGTCTCCGACCTCCTTCCTTCCTCACCTTTTTTCACATTTTCACCCCAACCAATACGAAGTCCCCCCCCAATTTTGGCCCCTCATACGAACGAAGTGGGGGGGGGGGGGGGGTCGACCCCCACTAAAAAATGTATGCGCCTAGTATCGGTCTACGTCAATTGGGCGCTCACGATTGGGCGCCAGCCAATTTTCGGACGCCATAACTTTTTTCTTAGACAACCAAATTTTTTAACTTAGTGTCTTTCGGATGCTGCTTATGGACTCTATTAGCGCTCTAAAAATTAAAAAAAAATACCTGCCTATGAAAAAGTTATGAATAAAAATGTACAAAATTTCTGACTTTTTTGCATTCTTCGAGCTGTAACTTTTTTAAGAGTTGGTCAATCGCTTAGCAATAGCTTATTAATACCTTCTAAACACTTAAAGCTTTCGAATTATACAGAATCTGAGAAATGTGGTTAACAAAGAAAAAAGTTACAAAGCCCTAAACGAGTCTGGCGCCCAATCGTGAGCGCCCAATTGACGGGTTCCGCCTAGTATAGTATAATATGAAAGAAAAATGTTATCAAAATAATTGTATTCAACCAAATTCTTTAAACCGATTTCAGGTTGACCTGCTTAAGGAGCTCAATGGACGACTGAATCGCGGCTTCCGCCTGGGCTTCTTCGACGGTGCCTACCTACAGTATGTGAACCATTACACAAGTTCGAAAATAGGGCAAAAACCGGGCAAAATTTTCAAAATAAGGCAAAAAATAGGGCAATTTTTTAAGCTAATTCTTCAGTGTGAAAACCGTGAAAACCATTTAAATAACTTATTTATCACCACTTTTTACCTGTTTTCATCAATAGGCGTGCGCCAAAATTGTTGAATTTTAGAGTAAATTTTAAGAAAAACAAAGGCAAGGGGGCCGGTGGTGCCGAAAGGCGCCACCGGGGAATTTTAGGAATTTAGTGTCTGATTTGTTAACAGATTTAGCTCCAAAGAGCCCAATTTTTGTGGAATTTTTAGATACTTTTTTAGAAAACATAATCAAAAAGGGATCCGGTGGTGCCGATAGGCGCCACCGGGAAAAATTTTGAAAATTATTCACCGCAGACCTTTATATGATTTTAGTTTTTTTGAATTTTTAAGTGCGTAAGAAAAATTTTTGAAAAAAAGTCTCGGTCTCGAGTCTCGACTCGAGAAAAGTCTCGGGTTTTTTCTAGTCTCGGTCTCGGTATCGAGTCTCGGGTCAAGTCTCGGTCTCGGCCTCGAGTTATTGGCTTAAATCTTTTCCAGGTTCAGTCATCGGTTCGCGAGACGGACTACTATGCTCCGGCACCGGGCGCGGTCGACGCGGCAGCGGCCGGCGGAGGAGACAACGCGGATGCGGTGGTGGCGCGGCTTCGTATCACGGAGACATTAATGACGAGTATTATGGCCCTGGAGCGCTGCGCCAACGACGCCAGCGAGGAGCTGCTTCCTCTGCGGTACAACATTGGCGGACGCAGCCCGCCGATGGCAAGCATGTGAAGATGGAGCATAAAGTTTCGCGCGCCTGCTAGTTAAGGTAGGGCCGAAGGCCCAACCTGGAGCGAGCGAGCGGCGCCCCACCTCCTGGCCGCTGTATCGACACGAAATTGCAGCTCCACCGCTTACTCAAATTCAATACACGATCAAAGTGACAGGCATATCAAGTGTACCGACGCGGCGATGGAATGGAGGAGGAGCAATACTTGCCTTCCAACTCCGGTGTTTTTCCAAGGTAAAACAATACCAACATTAATATGATTTTGTTTTAAATATTAAATTAGCTTTCTTCTATTAAGCATCAGTTATTTTGCTTCTTGTAAACTACACGGGCGTTCCTTGATGAATCCCACGGTTTGGAGTTGATTTTTGGAATGTATATGAACGGACTCTCAATGAAGACGAACGCACCAATAATAGCGCATAATCAGCATATCATCGGCATCAACTTATTTTCGGTCGCCGTTATCCGACTATTAGTGATTAATTGACCTTCTTCGAGTGGACCAACGGGCGTGTGACGCCGACTACGTTAGATGTGTAATGGGCAAGTCACGTCGCTCAATAAAAAGAAGTACCGAGACGCGGATAAGAAACTTCCATGTCCAAAATATTGTTGCATTTCTCAGAGGAATTACAATTAGGCAGAGTTGTGTTATGGACTAATCTATGGGAATACTAGATAATAGGGGAACCTATCATTAAATAATTTTTTTATGTTTTTTCGGGTTCACTTCAGACATTTGGGAAGAAAGAATGCGAGTTAAAAAAAAATGCAAAAATGGTTCCCATTTAACAAATTTGAAAGTAGGAAGATGGTGCCAAAACGGCCGGCGCAAAACTTCCTCGCGCCAAAAAACCAGTGCCTAACAATCTTGCTCTATTAACCAAGCAAAATCGAATGCCAATTGACCAGGTTGTCAGATGAAAATTTTGAAAATACTCATTGATCCCCCAAAAAATACTCGTTTGTTATGAAAAATACTTCATTTTTTTAAACATCAAAAATTGATAACAAAGTCATAGTCTTGCTTTTCGTTTCAAACAATCAAATTCATTAATTTGTTGTCATTTTTAAGCATGGCTAACGGATAAAAGATGTTTAGGTCTTATTTGGGTCAAAAAGCCTCATTAAAAATTTTTTTTTTTTGTTTAAAGTGAAAAGGACAGTAATAATGACAATTATTCTACTATCACTCTCCACGATAATTTAGCTCTATTTTTTTGGATTTATATTTTTTAAATTGTAAGAGATTTGTAGGAGCGGGGGACGGCAGTGCCGTTAGGAAACGCCGGGAAAATTTTGAAATTTTGTGTATTTTTAACAGCTTTGCATAAAACTAATCAATTTGATGATATTTTATTTCCAAAAAACCACAATTAACCTCATAGACTTGGATTGTATTGTAAAATGAGGATTTTGTAAAAAAAAATTGTAAGAAAAAAATTGCTTACATTATGCCAAATATTCCTAATTTTCAAAAATCATGCATATTTTTGTTTTTTGCCAAAAAACCACAAAAATACTTAAATTTCTCAAAAGACTTCAAAATACTCAAATACTCATTTCAAAAATAAATACTCTTCGGCCCCAAAAAAACCACAAAATAAACATGACAATCCTGCAATAGACTAAATCAAGAGCTATGAAATGATGGTTATGGTGATGCGACATTTGCGCCGCGGACTTTTGCACCGCGACATTTGCGCCGCCCAGCCAAATGGACATTTGCGCCGCGGATTTTTGCGCCGCGACATTTGCGCCGCCCAGCCAAATGGACATTTGCGCCGCATTATTTGCGCCGCAGACACTTGCGCCTCTCAGCAAAATCGACATTTGCGCCGCAGACATTTGCGCCGCCCAAGGAGATTTTATTTTTTATTTTCAACAAATTATTAAATTACGCGTTTAATCAAAATAAACCACTTGAAAACGTGAACCCAAAAACCTAACCCCTTAATTTTTAATAAAAATTTTTTAAAAATTAAGGTTGGGTTTTCAAAAAAACTAGGGAATGGGGTTTAAAAAAATAGGCGGTGGGTTTTCAAAAAGGCTATGGGGTGGGTTTTCAAACAAAACTGGGGGTTATATTTAAAAAAACCCACCTTTTAAAATAGGTTTATTTCATTGGACGCGTAAACTCTTGATCGAACGCGTAAACTATGATTGGACGCGAAAACTGTGGTTTGACGCGTAAATTTAATAAATTGTTGAAAATAAAAATTTCTTGGGCGGCGCAAATGTCCATTTGGCTGGGCGGCGCAAATGTCGCGGCGCAAGTGTCCGCGGCGCAAAAGTCCGCGGCGCAAAAGTCCGCGGCGCAAATGTCGGCTAACCATGGTTATCTATCGTTTCGTCACTGAACAAATTTGTTGTCTTAAAAAAATATTTTAGGAGGTTTTCGGGGTCGCTGACCCCGAATCTGACATCCAATTAAACCAATTCCGAACTCCTGACCCAAATTCAAACAAAAAGTCGAAAAATAAAATTTTAAAATTTATTTTTTAGATTTTTATGCCTTTGCTAGCAAAAATCGTCATTACAATTATGAATAGCTATTTTATACCTCTTTTAGCTTCAAAAGTCGAATTTAAAAAATTTATTTTCCGACTTTTTGTTCGAATTCAGGTTCGGAATTAGTCGAAATGGATGTCAGATTCGGGATCAGCGACCCCGAAAACCACCTAAAACATGTTTTTAAGACAAATAATTTGTTCAGTGATGGACTGATCAATGACGAAACGATCAGTGAGAAAATGATCAGTGACGAACCGAGATAATATATATTTGGTTGCTTTTGAGCAGTTATGAAAATTTAAGTTGGAAAAATCAAAAAATGGGTGATTTAAGGATCTAACGACCTAGCACCAACGTAAACAAAATGTATATTTGTATGTCTGCCCTAATATTTTGCTTTCTCTGTTCCCTATACACTGTAAGTTTCTATTCATTAACAGGTTTTCTCTGCCTCATTTTTTCATGTATAAATTACCGCTCTTCTTCGCAAATATTGATTTTTTGGATAGGAAGGGGGCACACAGCACGAAAAACGTAGGCAGTCAGCAAGCAGCAGCCAGGAGAGGAGTATTATAGTCCGTCCCGCTTTCACTCCTAACGATAGGAGTGGGTGTGTGAATGCGCGAAAACCTGTCATGACCTCACCTACCGGGTTCGAATTTATCCCGGACCCGAACTCGAACATTTCGTAAAAATTAATAGGCCTTCCATCATACATGCGCTATGAATGCATTTCTAGATTAGTTATCTATTATTTTTTGTCACCCCATTAAAGCATTATTTGCCTCTCCTTTCATGTGAGCGTTATTTGCAATATAATCGATTAAATCGATAACTGCAAAATGTGAGGCAGCATAAACAACCATAGTTACACTAGAAATTTCCATTTGGTAAAAACTCATTTTTGACTCTAATGCATAATGTTATTACATATTTCAACTCATACCGCTTTTTGGTATCATTTGTTTTACTGGTCCCACCTAAAAAAGGTTAAAAGTGACTTTTATGCAATTCTAAGTTTTCTAGGGTGCTGGTCACGAATATGACATCAGATTTGTCATATGATTTCATGTAATCTATGATTTTTCTGTCTGATTTTTTCAAAATTTTTCTTCACTAGTAACGCTCACCTTTTATGGATCTTATCAACCCCCGCTCTCGGCGTTTTAACCGCCCAGCCAGCTTCTTCCTTAAAGCCCCTTCCTCATCCGGGCTGGTTCCTCGGTCCATTAATTGATCGCTGCTGGCGCGGTTGGGAAACCATCCGGTGCTACCTGTAAAAAATAGGCAAAATGTTAGGCCTCGAGTGTGAATCGAACCCACGCCTCCACCCAATACGTGGGCAGCTCTACCATTAAGCTATCAAGGCTCATTCACCCTTGCTTTCATGGATCTTATCGATTGGCCGACAGTTGCGGCGCGTGATTAGAAAAATTTGTAGAGTGAACTAAATCTATTATTCTTAGGGCCATTCGAACCACTACATTATAGCAAAAAATCAAAAGAATTGATTGAGTTTCAGAAAAGAAAATTTGGGAACGTCTTTTTTGGTTATCTTTTTATCATAACTTTTCCGAAACTTAATCAATTCTTTTGATTTTTGGGTAAAGTTAGAGCACATTTAGGGTTTTCGAATGGCACTAACAACAATTAGCTTAGTTCATTCTACAATTTTTTCTGGGCCCCGCGCCGCAAACATCGCATCACCGATCTTATCAACCCCCGCTCTCGGCGTTTTAACCGCCCAGCCAGCTTCTTCCTTACAATATTTATAATTCATCGGCATTTGTTTACATGTCGTTTCGTAAAAAGTGCCAGCATGGTCGTTTCTTAAGAAGGCAACTTTTATAAAATTTTTAAAAAAAACTCGTCATTCATAAGCCCACATGCAATCCAAATTGAACAATCTTGGTATTGTCCGATAGCTATTTTAAGCCTCCGCCTTATCTGACTAATTTCTAATTTTGGAATTTTTTGGTCAGCTAAATGCGCATTAAAAAGAACCGTACAATGGCTATTTGAAACATGATTTATATAATATTAATATTTTAATAATTTTCTCAAACATATGGGCGTTCGCCATTTTTAACGACCTTCTTTACAATAATCTTCATAACTTTTCTTAAAAGCAACCAAATAAAACAATCTCTTACTTGTCTCTATTAGCTTTCTAAATGTCAAAAGATTTCATTATTTGTAGACATATGTATGTAAGTACTTAAAAAATGTACACAAATGCGAAAGCAAAAAATTATTTATAGATTTTTGCAAAGAAAGTAATGTCGGCACAAAAATATTGCGATGTGATCACACTTAGTGACGATGGCACCATGGAACAAGACATCGGCAGTGAAAACCCATTGACGATGATAAGTCATGACAACTGTCGCCAGGAGCCAAGCGACCTTCGCAAACAATGCCGCAAAAGGTGACCACAATCGAGTAATTGAAATTCCGAATCCCTGACATGAATTCGAAAAAGTCGAAAATTCAAAAATTTTAAATTACAATTTTTAAACTTAAAATGACTTTAAATACATAGAACTCAGCCAGAAAACGTAATGACGATTAGTATTGCTCTTATAAACATTTTTGGCTTCAAAATTGTAATTTAAAATTTTTGAATTTTCGACTTTTTGTTCGAGTTCGGGTCAGGGATTCGGTATTGGTCGAAATGGATGCCGGAATCGTGATCAGCGACCCCAAAAACCTATAGTTGAGTGTTTTTCACGACTTAAAACCACTTTTCACCTGTTTGAGCAAATTTGGCAATGAAAGAAAGTAGGGTTGCGACCCCGACATTTCGGGGGTTTACGAAAGTCGTCAATTGCACTTCAAATAAGATGGAAGTGTCTTTAAATGAGTTTTAAGACTTATTTGTTTTTGGAAATTTTTCTTTTCTCCTTTTTCCGACTTTTTATGAAAATTTTGTCTCAGACAAAGATGTCTGCCCCGACATTTTTTAAATTTCTCCAGCAACCCCCGACAAATTTAGTGGTGGAATTTCCTCCCCGAACCCCGGCTTTTCCAACCCCAACGTCGGGGTCGCAACCCTAAAAGAAAGTAATTGCGAGCATCTGGGCACGAAAATTTTGAATTAAATTTGATAGAGATAAGTGAGTTCAACAATGGTATACCAATACTGTTTCTTTCTTACGTTTTGGTGTTCTTGAGAATAGAAAAGAGCGATTCACAAAATGCATCAAAAACCTCATTTTAAAAAATCACATACCGAAGAAGCTATGAGCTCAGACTAAATGTGACATGTGGTGAAAGCCAGACATGCTGTGGTGGCAGGACACCAAAAATTTGGCGAAAGAAGGGACTCGATTTTACCCACCATCCCAATCCACCCAAAAAAGCGCATGTTCTGATATTTTTTGGCCAGTCTATTGCCCAAAGTAAACGGCCAATCGGCATCATTTTGGAGAGTAATGTATATATAAACAAAAAGAGCTATCGAATGGTAGTAAATATTCAATTAGCTTTCTTCTGGACAAAGTTATAACCAACGACGCCAAAATAGCCAACGCCAAAACGGCCACACCAAACTGACCCAGACCGTTTTTTTGACGCGACATAGTAATTTAAAATGTAACATTTGCGTTGGTTTCATTGAAAACGAGTGCTTGACCAAAAATCATACATGATATTTGAAACTCAGATTTTAACTCAACACCCTTAAAACCCCAAGATACAAATTTTCGACCCAAAATAACAAAACAATTCATTCTTAGATTGCCAATTTTTATTTTAAAAAAAGATGCTGATGAAGCCTATAAATTTAGGGAATATTATGGCGGTGGCAATTCGTCCCTGCCGTCAAAAAATGCTGCTTTTCCCAACGCACGGCTTCCGCTTCACGGTCGAATTCAGCAGCAGAAGCAGGCGGAACAACGGCCAACATTGGCCGATTTGCTAAAAATGGACATTGGGTAATAAAAATAATCAGGGGCTTCGCTAATAATACCGATGCCTCCCCTTTATGAACAAACAAAAATCGGTTTAAAACCCCTTACCGGGGTTGTTATCACGTAACCAGCAGCATCAATGAGTGTTTTTAGCTTAGTGAAATAAAATGGTTGCATTATTCTCTTTGAATAAATTGCACACGAAAATATGAACGTTGGAAGAATTTGAATTCGAGGCAATCCTAAAGAATGGGGGTTTCTAATAGATAGAGTGATCGATAAATACATAAAAACAAACCTTAATAATGGGGTTGCTAGCGAAATGAGGTTGGTACCACCTTCGAAAAATGTTAAAAAGTAAAGTTGTGTTGGAAATGGCACAAATAGTTGGAAAAATTCAACTTGAAAAATTCTGTTAAAGTGGGGTTCGGTTTAATTGTTTTAACTGATCCGCTCACATGAATAGGGGGGACATCAGCGAATCCAAAGTGCTCACACATCACCAACACCAGCAAAAACAGCGACTCGCGAAGCCATTGGCCGGCAGCGAAGGCGCCACTTATGCCATCACTCATCAACACCCGCTGGACATAAAAAAGCAGTTGGACTCCGAGGTGGGGGTCCATTAAAATTGGCTATGGAACATAAAGTCAATTAAGGGGTTGTTAGAGTTAAATAAAATAAATAAATTGGGGAATATTTGTTTTTACGGTCGGTCTCGGTTCGGCGCGCTCAGTTCGGCGCGCTCGGTTCGGCGCGCTCAGTTCGGCGCCCAGCATGTTATAACGGGCGCCAAACTAAGCGCGCCGAAAAACTCGCGCCGAACCGAGCGCGCCGAACTGAGCGCGCCGAACCGAGTGGTCCCGTTGTTTTTATGATTGAACCACTGTTTTGGCCAACTAGTTTTTGTCTCGACTCATTTTATTTCAACTCGTTTTTTGGGTTGAAGACTCTAATGAAAAGTGGTTTCCAAGGTTTTTTAGAAAATTGGGCAATAACCAAACAAAAAACAGAGAGTTCAGATAATTCAAAAGGGATGGTCAACCAAAACTCACTTTTTACATGAAGTCAAAGAACACATTAGGTTCAGGCATGAAAATAAGTTTCTTTTTTTTTTGATTCCGGCCATTTATGGTTGGTATCCGAAGCGCATGCTATCTTTGGATGTCATCTAGATGGCATGCCTAATAATATAAATCTCTTAGTTAATTGAAACTATCGTTTTCACTAGATTGATTAAGTAAAAAGTAATTATAAATGACTGATATGAAATATTATTTTTTGGTTAATGCTAAAGTTTGTGAAAACTGGATGTCCAATTATGCGGATATCTGTGTAAACTTATTTTTTAGCGAAAGTCAATCCCTCATCCGTTACCAATGCCTCCGTCCAAAGATGGGCCAATGACAATCAACGAGAAGCACATCATGTGCTTCCGCCAGCAACACAGAATTCAGATGCAACACCAGCAGCAGTTAAGAAAAGCATTAATACCATCAGCAAAAATGCCTGGCAGCAAGGAAAATGGCGGCAATTCCATTCCGATCAAAAACAACATTTTGGTAAAGGGTTGGAGGAGTGGGCGAATTGGCGCACCCACGAAATATCGATTCCACGAAATGTCGATTAAGCCAAAAATCCACGAAATGTCGACCCCAAAAATGTCGACTCAACCAAAAAAAAAATTACCGACTTAGCAAAAAATGATTCACAAAAACGCGTTTAAAAATTTTAATTTAGTCGCCAACAAGAACAACAGATCCCGAACCCCAATGCGAACTTTTCTCAACATACTACTTTTATTACAAAAAAAACATCAGAATTTGATAAAATAAATAGTTCAATCATTGGTCTCTTACTAAGTCCTCATCTCATTTCGTACGTCTTGTGCATGTAATCAGCCCACTATCCCTCCATCTGCAAGCTCGAACTGCTTAAGTTCCAAAATGTGCGCAAAAATGGAATCATTTACCGAAAATTGGAGGTGATCAACTCCATTCACAATGCATTCTGCGTAGTACATTCATCAAAGTGGGCTCACCGTCCTTCATTAGCAAAACATCCGGCAGCATATATATCCAAGAGATCGTCTAGGTCCATCGCACCACAATGTTTACGTTTTTCCTTAGAAAAATGGAAACAAAATTGGGGAAACAAAAGGAAACTCACCGCCTAATAATTGCATCCATTGTATGATCAATTGCCAGCGCGGCAAAAGTTTAGTCCCTGTTGTCTGCTCTCGCACTTCTGCTAACCCACTTTGTTAGTACGGCTTTTCGAGCGAAACCGTCTTGTTCCTGATGTGTTTCTGTTCCGCGCTGCTGTGGTCGAATTCAGACGACTCTCTTAGCTGCTTGGTGCTTTGCGTTGCTGTAGTTATTCAATTTTACTTCCTATTGATTTCATTAAAGCAGATCCTATATTTATAAATGGTAACTAAGCTTAATTCCGAATGTATGTTGTACGACAGATGTATAATTATAATTCAGTTTTGCAACAAGAAAAAAAAAGAATGAGAATGGCTTTTTGAAAAATTTTTTTTTTTGGCTGAGTCATTATTTTTTGGAGTCGACATTTCGTGGATTTTTGGCTGAGTCGACTTTTTTCGTGGGTTTTTGGCTTAGTCGAAATCTCGTGGAGTCGACATTTCGTGGGGAGGCGGGCGAATTCATGCCAAAGCAATAAAATGGTTTTAGGATTGTGGACTGAAACGGCAACAGGCCCTGAAATTGCTTTCCGACTCCAAATTTACGCCGCTGAACAAAACGGTTGGTTTACACATTCTTTGCATTCATTTAAATCTAATGTTTTACCTATTTCATCTGTATCATATTTTAATAATGGCCCACCAACGTTTCGGCGCCCACGTTTCGGCACCAGATTCTGGCTTCTTTGCTTTCTTCAAGTTGTAACTTTTTCAGATTAGTTACTCGATTAAGAATAGCTTATCCATATCTTATAAACACTTAAAGCTTTCGAATGATATCAATTTTGTGAAAATTGGTTCACACAGAAAAAAGTTAACAATGTCCTAAACGAGTGGCACCGAAACGTGGGCGCCGAAACGACCCTCACCCTTTAATACACATTACATATTCTATGTGCTAAAACTTGCTATGCAAATTTAAAATCTTTATATTAAATTTTATAGTATGCTATTAGGTTTGAGGTTAATGAAGAAATAAATGAATGAAATACAAAGGAATAAAGAAACGAAAGTATGTATTAAGAGCTATAAATAGGGCCCGAAATTAAATGCCTAGGCATATTTTTTCCTGGACTGGTAGAGGCTTGAAACGCAAGAAAATCTTGTTTTTAGCTTGGTTTGATGCTTCTAGAACGATATCGTGCTGGGTCGTTTCGTAAATTCCGCCATTTTGCATATTTTCCGAATATATTTGGTCATAACTTTGCTCAAAAGCAACCAAATTTAATAATCTTGGTATGGTCCGATAGCTATTATTTAACTCTATTAACCTTCCAAATTTCAAAAAATTGACTAAGTTTCACGAAAATTAGGACTGTGAGAATGAAAAATAAAAATATTTTTGGCTATATTTAAACTTACTCAAGTTTTTTGAAATTTAGATAGATAAATAGAGCTATCCAATAGCTATCGGACCATACCAAGATTATTAAATTTGGTTGCTTTTGAGCAAAGTTATGACCAAATATATTCGGAAAATCTGCAAAATGGCGGAATTTACGAAACGACCTAGCACTAAAAATTCTGAAAATAAATAATATGTCTCAGGTTCACCGTAGCCTTGATTTTGGAAAAATTACCTTGTTGTATTCTAAAATATTAAGTATTATTTCTTCATTGTCTTACAGTTGACTCCAACCCGCTTCGTCACCCATTTGGTATTATTAACTCGATACTTCCCTCCATTTTTCTGCACTCCTTGAATTAGTCGATGTCCTTAGTCCGGTTTTCTGTCTGACAGTCGAAGCGTGGGCATGAGCAGACCAGTTATAGCGGATCCAAATATCTCTTCGAAGTAAAAATTTTAAACAACTACGCAGTCAAATTTGTTTGTTGATGCTGACGGTTCAAATTACAGTTTAGGTGGAGTGACTACACAACATAACCATATATAACTGTCTTTATTTTAAATTGCTTGTCATATCTTTATTTTTAAAAATTCATTCTCACTGACGAAATCACTTACTGACGAAATCACCGGGAACCTGTCCAATTATATGCACATGCATATTTTTTTCCTGAACTGGCAAGGGCCTAAAACGGACGAAAAACATGTTTTTAGCTTGGTTTGAAGCTTCTAGGATGGATTTCCATATGCATATTTTTGCATATTTTGCGATTTATGTGCATATTTCTCGATTTATGTGCATATTTTATGTCCATATTTTGCCATTTTTGAAAAAATTCATAAGAAAAATGCAATAAAATGGAAAATACCTCCCTAAAAAAAATTCTTGAAAATTATCAAAAAATCACCTCAAAAATTCGAATTTTGTCTAAAATTCTTCCCAATTTATCGAATGCGTTTTTCACCCCAAAATTTGGAAATGTATCTCATTTGCAATTTCAACAAATAAATTTAAGGTTTTTGAAAAAATTACCTTGGATTTGGAAAAATTTATATGCATATTTTTCATTTTTTATATGCATATGTCGACATTTTTGGTGCATATTTTATGCGCATATTTTGCGATTTTATGTGCATATAATTGGACACCCTTTTTATAACATTGATGTTCCTGGATATTCTTTGCTGTTCCCAGATACTACTCCAATCATGAGCCAGTTGTTGCCTTAAATACAGAAATTAACGTTCAAAAAGGAGTTTCCTAATTATATGTACTTTTCTTTCTAATTGCGTTTAGGGTTTTAATTGAAATATACTGGTGTTCTTTCTGTAATTTTTTCTTATTGTTCTTTCTAACATTTTAATAAAAATGGCTTAAAAATATTGAATTATTTAAGCAAAAACTCATGTCCGGAATGCTTTCAAATGGAGCAAGCAAATTCACAAACGGGAAGCGCTTGCATCAGGACCACATAACATTGTGAGTTTTTCAAATAAAGCCATTTCATATATCCCAATTTTGATTTCAAGAGTCAATTATTACCATTAGTTTATGTATATTACTAGGGAAAGCGGTTGTAAGCTTTTTCATATTTTATTCTGCTCGTATGCTATGAAGAAAGGGGCTCAAAATAAGCATTTCTGCATTAAAGTTTTGATTGCGTGAAGGTGTTTTGAGGCGTACAACTGCATATTTTAGGACGGTATTCAACTCGTTTTTCGCCAACTCGTTTTTGTATCGACTCGTTTTTTACGTGTTATAAGTATAAGGCTTTTACCATATTTTAGGGGGTTTTCGGAAATAAATGCTTATTTTGCCATTTTTCGGTCGGGGTCATTTTGGCGTGGCTTTTTTGGCGTGGCCATTTTGGCGTAAAGCCATTTTGGCGTGACATTTCAGCGCCACATACTATTTCCGCGCCAAATATTTTTTGAATAATTCAACGGAATCAAAAAAGGAGCTCAAACTCAAAAAAAAACAAGCTATATTCCTGTTGATAGGTTAGACAGCCCGGATACTTTAAAAAATGTAAAAACGACGCTTCCTCCAATGTGCAATGAACATTTGATTCGGAAACAAAATATGGTTGCGTTGGAACGAATTTTCGTCGGAAGTTTTTGGTAGTCAGTTACGGGTCGCTTCACGGCCGTGACAACTTTTTGTGCCTTTGCCCTCGCGTAATTCGCCTCATCTGTGTGTGTCGTTACCATTTTCAAGTAAGTGTTGTTGCCTGTGGTGTGAATTCGCCCTTTGCACTTCTTACGCTTTAATCGTCTGAAATTTACATGGCGTTGAACATATCGAACAGGTTCAGAAAGTCATCGTACAGTAACTTCTCATTTTGTCTTGTTGTTAAAATTTCCGACATCTAAAAATGCAGCAGAATATTGTAGAAGTAAACTAATTCAACAATAAAGCAATTATAACAGTTCTAAAATTACCGTTGAATTATTCAAAAAATATCTGGCGCGGAAATGGTATGTGGAGCTGAAATGTCACGCAAACGGCCACGCCAAAATGACCGGTCTATGTCATTCGGCGCTCGCTATTCGGCGCCACACGATTCGGCGCCAGTACAATTCGGCACCACACGATTCGGCGCCAGTACAATTCGGCGCCACACGATTCGGCGCCAGTACAATTCGGCACCACACGATTCGGCGCCAAGCCAAAAATAGGAAAACACGACAAAATAATTTTGAAAACCCAACCTCCTAGTTCTTTTTTGAAAACTTAATCCTCCAAATAATTTTTTTGAGGGGTTTCAGTTTTCAAAAAAACTAGGAGGTTGAGTTTTCAAAAATATTTTTGTCGTGTTTTCCTATTTTTGGCTTGGCGCCGAATCGTGTGGCGCCGAATTGACTGACGGTGTCCGCAAAATGACCCGTTTCGCCATTTTTGCATTTTTAGTGCATATTTTGCTTTTAGGTCATATTTGGGCAGTTTTTATTGCATATTTTAGGTCATATTTGGCGTTTTTTAGAGCTTACAACCTCTTGCCCTACACATTATTAATTTAAAATTTACCTTAACCCACCAGGTTCTGCAATAGCTATGTAGAGGCGCACAATAAGAAGTCCACCGTGAGCTTCAATGTCGCCGAGAAGGAATTCGCCGGACAATTCCAGGTATTCCACAATGCTCAAAAAACAAAATCGTATTTTTTTGGATAGTTCGGCGCAACAAATCATAACTTTTTTATACATGGATGGATTTTTTTGATTTTTTGGCAAGATTAATGCAGCACATAGAGCTTTCTGATGATACCAATTATGTTTAAATTGGCAGACAGAAAAAAGGTATGGCTTCTCAAAGTTGGCCACGCCGAAACGGTCCCGACCCCATAAGGGAATTTAGTTCTACTTATTCTTTGTTATTTTTTGTTTGGCCTTTCAAGTAAATTATAGAAAAGTACTTTTTTAATGGTACTAGATTTTAAAAATTACAATTCTAAAATTTCCTTAAAATAAAATAACAATAAAATTATATTATATTAAATTTTCACTATTTATTCTTTACGTTGTTTGAAAGTTGATCACAGATTCAGTAATGCAATTTGAGGATTTTTGTGGTTTTGCTAAATAGGTGACAAAAGTGCATGATTTTTGAAAATCCTATTGTTTTTTGTGCAATATCTGTTGCTTAAATAAATCAAAATTTTTCAATAATTTTCTGGCGACGCCTATCGGTATCGTAGGCCTCTGCTTGAAAAAATAAATGACTGAAATTTGTGGAGAATAACAGATAGAAGCATTTAGTTTTTTTGTTTTATTGCATAATTTTTCCTAGTATTGGGCTTTTGAAATATAAAAATATTTTGTTTGTGTGAATTTCATTAATAAATAATAATTATAAATGGAAATCTGCATTTTATGACTGTTGACACTCTACCAGTGAAATGATGGGAGAGTAGGGGGAGGGGGGTAAGGGGGAGAAACGAATGGAATGACTGACGAATGGTCATGTTTAAAAGGGAAAAGATCGATTCTTCCAATTAATTCTCTTTGTTTTATATAGAAGAAGGGGAAGCGAAAAATATGAAAACTGTAATGGAGAAAGACAAAAAACAAAATTCCTATTTTTCTCTAACTAAAAAATAGGAAAGAGTATCTACCGTATTTCCTAAGATACAACCCCCTCCCCCCCCCCTAATTTAGACCCACCCCCCTTAAAATAAAGCCCCCCTCAAAAAAATTACCTAGCTATGTATTGTAAACAAAAATAAAATGATAATTTTTTGCAAAAGTGCAATTATTTGAATCAAATAAAAATTTTTACGTTATTTTGGAAAAATACAATAGTCAATAACAAAAAAGAGCATAGGTAATTCGGTAAATGTAACAAATATAAAATCATAGAGTCACAACTCCTTTGACGACTGCCTTAAAAACATCAATTCTCATTATCTCTGCCACCGATTTATTTTGTAATGTTAGACGTGACGAAAGAGTCGGCGATACGTCCTCTTGGAATTGCCTGCCATGCCGAAGTGATCCATTCCAAATAGACGTCCATTGGAGGTGCCCTCAAAGCTCATTCAATTTTGTCCTTTTTGTTTTTCTCACCTTCTCCAAGTAGTCCGTTGTCAGCTCGTTAGGTATGGGCCGCTTTTTTAGAAGGAGCACGATCGCTTGTAGCTTCGTCCCGTCCGCCTGTGCTGTTAGGATGACGCGCCTTTTCAGGGGCAGTGTTGAGTACGGTGACTGTTTTGGACCCTTTCTCGGCAGAAATGAGATAATGGAATTGACTCTGTTGGCGCACTCTTCAGGTGTTTTTTGTGTCACTGTCGTTGGTCGGCGTAGAGAAATTGTGACGATGTATGAAGTAGTTGAGCCATTCGTTACTGGCCTAAAAAAGCATTAAGAAAGGAAAAAAAATTATTTTATAAATTTTTCATGTTTTTGTTTTGACGTACAGCTTTGCGCGACTAAATGTTGCGCGTGACGCGCAATTTCTTTCCCCGGCTCACGGACCCATCCGCTAAAGCCTCGTGAATTATGCATCAGCTAGCTTTCTTCCACCTCCACCAAGTCGCTTGCGCATTGCCAACTCCAGCTTTAATTAAAGAAATTGATGAATGAAAAATTAAAAAGTAGATCATTAACGATTACCTTTTTTGACAATTCCGATGAGCTTTCTTGCGCATTGATTTGAAAGAAGGTCAAAGAATTAGTAATAGGTACTAAATATATTCAGAAGAAACTTCCTTAAATGACAAAACGAAACTTAGAACAGACAGTTTGTTAAATTTTTATTTTTTTTCAAATAATGGTGCAAATTTAAAGAAAAAATAGGTTGAACAATAAAGCCCCCCCCCCCTAATTTAGGACCGCCCCCCCTAAATTAAAGCCCCTCTTTTGAGGGGGGTTGAACAATAGAGCCCCCGGGGGCTCTATCTTAGGAAAACGGTAATATATTTGAAATTGTTTAAAGGTCTTAAGAGTAGTTAGGAGAATCTAATCTAACATTCGTTCTCGGCCGTTACTAACTCTGAACCCGAATTCGAACAAAAGTCGAAATTTTTATTAGCAAAAAAAAAAAAATTGTTTTGTTTGCAGTGCACCTTCCAAGAGTGTAATAAACGACTGAAGAACAACGTGACGTTCGTCTATCACATTTGGGCCCACGTTGCCCAACAGAAGCCAATAGACAGCGACGAACAATTCACCAACTTGCAACTTGTGGCGGAACAACAACACAATGCCATTGTCAAAGCCAATGCGAACAACATCAAAAATGGCGTCGTCGGCAGAGGCAGTGGCGTTGGGGAAGCGGTGGCATTGGTGGGCGAGCAGCGCAGCGATGTCAGCCGACTGCACACGTGCACGGAATGTTTGTTGGAGCAGCCGACACCGTACAGGGCACGGCTTCATTACCACCGTAAGTTGTCGGAAAATCATCTTTCTTACGGTCGACGTTTATCGGATTTGACTTGCCGGCGAGTAGCAAACGCTGCTAGGACAGAAGTACGAAAAGTGCAAGTGGGCGTCAAATTAAAAGCTAAACGATAAGCTTATTGAAACTAATAGTAAATAGTTTCCTTCGCCGGTATTTAAAAAAAAAAGGAATGATTCAAATTTTAAAATTCATTTCCGTTTCGATAAAATTGGAGTCGTTTCAATGCGAATTTTTTTCAAAATTTTCAAGGTTAACCATAAAACTCGCCGCTTTTATATAAATTTTGTTGAAATTTTTGGTCTCGAAATGTCTCGGTATCGGAGTTGAAGAAAAAAGTATCGACATATTCTACGTTATAATTTTTTATGTTTAATTATGAAAATTTTTGATGACTCCAATTTTAATCGAAACGAAAACTTTTTTTTTAATTTATTATTTAGATTTTATTTTGGTCACTTTCACTTTAAGTACTTCGTCCCAGCACGGTACCAAACATTAGTCTATTGGGAGGGGGAGCAGCAGTTCGCCCCACTCCCTCCCCCTTTGTCCCCACAATTTTCGAAAAATTTTCAAAGGAACCCCCGTGTAGTTGGTCAGAAACTATTATTGTGATAAACTAGAATAAAAAAGGAGGAATATATGATCCAAGAATTTGGTCATGTTCTTGCTGAATAAGACCATTAAGGGCAGTAATTGCCGAAGTTAGATGTTGAATGGGCACAAACGCAAGCGCGGTGATCACATGTGCAGTTTCTGCGAAAAAGGGGTCGCTTCGGTAGCGCTAAAGGAAGGAAACAATAATGAAAGAAAATCAAATGGTTGCATCAATCGCGACTTTCCGGTGAGAAGACATGTCGCGACCGGAAACATCCACTTTCCCTTCCTAATAAGGGTTTTTAAATCAAAATGAATAAAAACCAACTAACTTTGCCAGCAGAACTTAGACTTGAAAAAATGGGTGAGGGAAAATTGACAAAGTCCCGTCAGCGAACACTTCCGTCATGGCGTGAGCCCAATTCGCGTATGAGCTCTTTCCGAAAATGACGATTCTGAATTCAAAGTGCTTTTTTATTCATAGTACCAATTTTTTTTACCGGTGTTGCGACTGGTCGCCAGTGAAATTTGAAGGTCGTATATTGAATTTGGAGCAAGCGGTGGAGCTGCATTTTCATGTCGAGCCCGTTTAATTACCTATTTAAAAAATTCATTTAAAATTGCTCCTTTTCTAACTTTTTTGGTTCAATGTGAAGTTGGTAACTGAGCAAGTACCGGCGTTGACCATTGCATTTGCACGAATGAGGGCAGTTCCATAGACTCAACGGCACGCCTTTTGACTCTTGTGATGATTTTTTGCGCTTCGGCATTGGCAATTTTTGATTCGTGAGTGTGTTCATTGATGATTTTGATAAAAATGTTGTTCAAATCAGAGTGTTTCTTCCACGACATTCGTTCTTTCATTCGCAATGCCAAAATTTGATATCGTTGTCAACGTTGAATTTGTTGAAGATGTAGAAGAAGGAACTCGTCATTAACTAATTTTTCATTATGTTTTTTGGTTTCGACTTCAAACATTCTTAAAGAAGCATTCAAATCAAAAAGAAGTTAAAATTGTTTCAATAAGAAAATTTGGATGAATAATTTCCATAAGAAAAATTTGGAGGTGGGAAATGGCGCCAAAACAGCCATTTTATAACGCGCACCAAAACGGTGGCGCCAAACCGTCCGCGCCAAACAGTGCGGTTCCCCTTTTCTAGGCGTGCACAAGCGGGGCAATCGACCACTGCTGGACAACAAACATAGACTGAACGTGTGCAACATCTGTGAGCAGGTGATCGACGCCAAGACCATGACGGCACACATTGCGGGACATCATTTGGCGGACAAAAGCGAACAATTGGAACTGCCCTATTGGTGCCGGTTCAATGCCGGCGCCAAGTGCCAATTTAGGTGCATAGTTTTTTAATCATTGTGTTTACCACACCAAAAAAAATTTTTTTTTTTTTTTGGTGAGTGAAATACCAGGAAATTCCATAAAAATCTCGAAGCAAGAGCCATAATTTTAAGGACATCCAATCGTGGCGCCCTTCTTCACCACTTTTGCACCACACATGTCGGCACTCATGTGCTTCTGTGCCCATTCTGTCTGCTCACCTTCAGCGTTCCATCGGCCAACAAACGCGACAAATTGGTGCGCATGCGCGACTTTGTCAAGCACATGGCATACCACGACGGAGGTTTTTTCAATTTTTAGAAAATAATCGACGCAAAAACGGTCATTTCTGAATTTTTAGACAAATCACTCTACTGTAGCCTCTGTGTGACCCGTGTACCATTCTCACTGCATCAGCAGATGAAAACGCACCAAGAACAGCATGGGAAGCACAAGGACGACCAAAAAAGGCTGCAGTGGCAAATTCAAAGATTGGGTCGGTTAGCGGAACGGACAGAGACCACACGGGGGGGGGGCGGGTCAGTCGGTTTGAAACCGAACCAAAAATTTGTCAACATGGTAAGGTGCAAGAGGGGCCAAATTTCCGCTCTCCCGAAATGAAAAAACCAAAAATTTGAAAAAGAAAATAGGAATTTTTTTTAATTTATCAGGAAAAATGATCTCAAAAGAGAGCAATGATTGACTATTTTAGGACATTAAATCACACCATGATTTTCAATTTTTTCCTTGTATGCTGCGCCTTGGTTGAACAAGCAAACAAAAAAAAAAAAACTCTTCGTTCCCCTCTTCCCCGAAATTTTTTTTTAATTACGGGCCTGCTTTGAATTTAAACTGAGCAAGCCACGCTGTTTCGGTTTGACAGAACTGAAACACTCAGTCATGGTTAGTTGTTTCAATCAGCTTCTTATCCGAAATGCCACATTGTCGAGAAACACTCAGACAGGGTTCGACAAACCCTAGCAAACACAATGGTGGGCAAACGGAGTCAGCCCCGAGCAACCATCGGGTCGACAATAAAATTGAATTGCGTAAATTATATAGTTTTGGACGCTGTCGTGCCGGACAAAAGTCGCGCGTTCGGCAGTGCGGACATGAGCATTGCCCATTGCGTGGAGTGTGGGCAAATGGAGCAGAATATGAGCAGACACCTTGGCAAGGAAAGATGGTGAGTTTTCCGGGGGAGGCGTTGAAGAAACCGATCATCGACTAGGCCACTTCAGTCCAAGACCATAAATAAGAAAAAAAATTTCGCGGCAGGGGGGTGGGGCGGGTAACCAGGACTTTTTTTTTTTGCTCGTTAGGTGTCCGTGGAATTGTAAAGTTTGATTGATCATTGTCCTAAACTTGCCAATGATCGATCTCTTCCCATTGTCTTGTCCATTTCCCTGTCCTAACCAAATCCGTTTCCCTTTCTCCCACAGGCGCTGCACTTTCTGTGCCTTTGCCACTCGCTGTCCTCTCGCAATGGGACGCCATCGTCTGCTGGCGCAATGCAACGCGGCCAACGTGGCGCGAACTGTAAGCACCAGGGGTTGCTCCCGCCCTGTTCTGTTGTCGGTGAAAACGTATCTTAAGCCTATTTATCGTGTTCCCCTTAAAAAATTCCGTCATTTGTTTTTGGCCGATACTCTTTTCTATTTTCCATGGTACGCACCAGGGATGTCGCGAGCAGGACATTTCACGATTGCGATTAAATGCACGATTACGATTATTGGGCAATCGATTACGATTAACGATTCTGGCCCAAAACACGATTATTCACGGTTACGATTATTTTTTTTTTAATTTGTAAATTTTTAGCCTAGTCAAACAGGGATGCCATTTTGCCCATATTTAAAGGACATTTGCCCCTATTTTTAGTTTCTGACTTCTTTTACAAAATGCTAATTCCAGATATTTCTTTATTTTTTTCGGTTTTCTAATAAAAATGTCAAAAAGACGATATTATTTATACAAATTTTTCTATAAACTTTTTAAATTTTTCAAAAATTCATATTGTTTGGCTGCCAAATTGTCCTCCAAGTGTCTTAGAGTTGTATTATTCGTGGCAAACTACAATTATACGATTACGATTATCGCCCAAAACACGATTAATCACGATTACGATTCGCGACATCCCTGGTACGCACACATTTCATATAGTACCTTGCTAAAACATTTATACATTTCTTGTCAAACATTTGTGGATTATTATTCGAGAATTTGATCCGCTTAAAATAAAAGACGGAAATTTCATTTTTTTTTTTTCGCAAAAGTAGAGAAAAAAATTTATGCAATTTTTTTTTCAGATTCTCTTGTTTAACATATTTTTTTACTTTTAAATTTAAGAATAGGAGGGAGGGGTCGGTTGAGTGGTGCTTACAATGAAAGTAAATGTTCCCTTTTAAAGTCTGTCATCATTTTCAGCCGTTTGCCGGTTGGACTTCCCCCGTCAGTGTCGCCCCTCTCAAATTGGACTGTTTTTCCGCCTCTTCGTCCTCCTCACTGTCTTTTCTGCCTTTGTCGTCATCTTCCCTTGTCCAATTCGCCTGCACTTTTTGCGAAACATTCTGTTCCGTCAATGTGCAGGTGATTATTTCTGGCAGAAATTTTTGAAAAAAACCGATATGCGGGGGAGGGGGAACGACGGGTGCACCCCAAAACACCACCGGAAGGAGTTTTTTGGTCGTAACTTTTTTCTTTATTCACCAATTTTTAAAAAATTGATGTTTTTCGAAAGCTCTAACTAAGTACTTAGAAACTTTCATTTTCCTGAGGCTTAGCTGCTTCGAGGCTTTATATAAAATGTTTCGTATTCGACTCCCCCCCCCCCTCCTTCGCCGCTTCTATTAATCTATTTTGGGACCAATTGCTGCCAAATGCCTAAAAATGAAAGCAAATATTACCAAAAACTATCGTTTCATAAAGGTATTAGCCGACCACCTTGACAAAGTGCACAAACGGCCATGTTCCGGTGCGCATGTGCGTCTGTTGATGCACCCCAACATAAACAACAAGGGGACCTTCAAAAACAACAAAAGAGAGAGGGAGTTGCAGACGAAGACCAGCAACAACATCAAAGACGAAGAAGAACAGCAGCAGCAGTGGAAAGTCGACGAGCAGCTAAAGCAGTACACCATGGATAGGAGGATTGAGGAAGTGAGAATTTAACATTATGTTCTGATGGGTTAATGACAGACAACTCGCCGCTACGATGAATTGCCGGTTCAAATGTATCGAAATAACAAAATAATCAACTGAAAATACCGAAATAAATTGATGCTTTGCGCTTAACAACTCTCAAAAATTTCTTTTTTTTGGCTCTAATAGAATATAGTATCTAAGCAATTTTTGGGGTTTATTTTATTTATGTCTTATCGGCGATTTGCCTTGCTCCGTGTTATGTTCGAATGTCTTTTGAAAATAATACAGAAAAAGGGCGTCAAATAATTTATTGTCCCATTCTATCCCTTTAAATTGCTCGAACACAAACAAACAGAAAATTCAGGAAATGCACGAGGCCAAGCTGTTTGGCCTTGGGCGCATGGGCGACACACCGTTTGAGAAGGAGGAGGAGGAGGAAGAGACCAATGCCAAAGGCGACGGGCGGCAGCGACAGTCACAAGAGACGGTGGCGGCAAATGGAACTGGGATGACCAGCGAGCAGGCGGCGATGCACGAGTGGCTGCTCACTTTCATGCCTCTGTTCCATGCCAAAAGTCTCATCCATTGCGCCGCCAACCAACCGGAGAAGATGCGGCTGTTCAGCGCGATGAAAGCGCAGGACGAAGACGGCGACAACGGAATGGGGGCGACATCGGCGGAGGAGGAGCTGAACGGACACCGTGTCAGAATGGGGTGCGTGCAAAGTTGAACAGTATTTCGAGTCGAGAAAAGTCTCAACAAAACGATTAGAATTTACGGTAATAGTATAGATGGTACCTTCCCCCCACCCCCTTTTTTGAAAAATTTCGAAATTTTCCATGTCACTGTTTTATGGAGTTTTCGGAGTCGCTAATCTCGAATCCTGCATCCAATTCGGCCTATTACGAGCCCCGAACCCAAACTCGAACTAAAAGTCAAAAAAAACATTTTTACTTTCGAGTTCGGGTCCGGGGTTCGGAATTGGCCGAAGATGCCATCTATACCAATACCTACAATAATAGTTTCATTAAAAAAGAGCTTAACATTTCTAGCCTTATGCACGACTTCTGATTGCACTGAAACACACACGATCTCAGGGATAATAAGTGATGACGGGTGACCAATTGTATGATGCCTTGGAAAGGAATATCACGAAAATAATAGAATTCTCACTTTGCCACTTTTCTTTATATATTTTATATTGAAATTTTGACATTTATTGTAGACGAAATAGGTTTTTTTTTTTTTTGGTAAAAGTGAAGGAAACAACCAACTTTTATTTTTATATCAAATTACTAGGGACCGAATTTTTATGTTTTTACATTTTTTTGCGTATATGTTATCGCATGAGAAACCCAAAAAAAAAACATTTTCTCCGAAAAATTGTCGAATTAGAGCGACTTTTTAGCACATAAAAATAAGTTTTTCGGGGTTTCGCACATATTTCAGCATTTTTCACAAATTCCCTAACAAAAATACAAGAAAATTGATACACCCCCTAAATTTATTTTTTTTGCCATTTCTTACAGCACTTAAAAAAAAAAATTCGTCGATGCAAAAAAAAAAATTCAAATTTTATTTGTCAAGATCATTTAAATTTTAACTAATTAATTTTATTTAAAAATTTTCAAAGAAAAGTGCATATTGACCAAAATTTCTTATTTTGTAAAAATTCCTTTTTTTATGTCTTTAAAAGCAGTAGAATAATTAAAAGTTGAATTGGTGCGCCAGCAGTTGGGCCTGCACTTTTGCGCCTGCACATTTGCACCTCAAACATTGCGCCAAAAATTACTGTCTTCTTTAGCCACTTAAAAAAATCCAAAGCCAAAAAAATGTAAAAAAAGTAAAAGAAAAAAATTGTGTTGTTTCATGTAAAGGTTAGTTATATATATATATGTAAATAGTTTTTGAAAATTAAAAAAAGAATGAAAAATTACTATAACATTTGAAAAATTTAATGAAATTTTTTGAAATTTTGCAAGCTTATAAAGCAATATAAGGGGTATTGTATGATACCAAGATTGCTTAATTTGGTCGCGTCTGAGAAAAGTTATGACTTGATTTAGTCGAAAATTCAGTAAAATGGCGGATTTAAGAAACGACCCAGCACGATAAATGGAAACTGAAATATTCATTTTTTATTTTATTTTGTTATCAATCAAATTGTAGCTAAAGAAATCGTCATCAATTCTGCTGACAAATTGTTTCCCGCTACAATTATCATTGACCGAATAATTGTTGAATTAAATAAATAAATATTTTTTCACAAAATACTCACCATGCAAAGGAGCAAAATTGGCAAAAAAAAAATCTATCATTTGTCCCCATTTCGATTTTCTCGATTTTGATTTTACACCATTTCAGTTTTTAAAAAACATCTGGCAATTACAAAATAACAGTAAAGGAGTGTTTAGATTTTCTTACAGCTATTTTTTTAATAATAGGTATTTTTTCTTTTAAATCCAAACGGGGCAAAATCGAAGCGGGGTGACCCCTCTCCTCTGGGCACTTGGCTTTTATATTTTCAATTTTGGTCGCCCATTAAAAATTGTAAATATGGGGAGAATTTTAATAAATTTAATAAGATTATATTGCATTCTTTCGGTGGCGCCCAAAAAACCTTTGGTGCACAAAAAGGGAAAACCCCAAAGGCAGTGTCTCCAAACGACCAAGATCCTTTGCCATTCATTCATAGGACTCTAGAGGGGAACGCTCTTCCCACCAGCAGCGGGGGTGACCAAGATTTTGCCCGCTAACCAATCATCTCTTCAAAATGACTATTGGGACCGCTAGAGATCGGTTCGATTGACCTTTTTTTCGACTTTTTAACGAAAAAACGACCCAAAAGAAATTCAGGGTCTCTGGGCCTTTTTTCGACTTCGACAAGTGGACCGAACCTGTTGTCCAGTCTCTAGTGACTGCCATGAAGAACATGAATTCCAAGGACAAACTAATAAAATGTCTAAGTTTATTGAAAGCAATTAAATTATTTTTATGAAATTAATACAAAAATAAGAATAAAAGATACCTATACACAAAAAATAAATAACAAAAAATAAATTAATAAAATATATAATTAGAGAGGATCATGCTTTTGTTCTGATCATTTATCTTGTCGATTGGTCAGCAAACTCATCAATCACAGTTCTCTGCTGCGTTTTGTTGTCACTGATGGTCGACGTTCATCAGAATTTTTTTTTTTTTGTCATTTAAATTTGGCGCTTTTGTGGCGTTTTATCGCAACGGCGGGAACAGTCCAACAATCGCAGCCTCTGCCTCATCAGCACCATTTGAGCTTGAGCAACTTGGCACAAATTTTTGCTGTTGTCCATTGAATTTGGATGGCATTTTTAATTTAGTGGGTTATGATTTAATTTTTGAATGTATCATTTTTCTTTTTTTTGACCATATTTATAGTTAAGTCAATTTTTTTATTTTTTGACATTTTGTCCAAAATTTGGCAAATTTATTTTCTCCCTCCCTTTAGTAAGGCACAGTCGACCTTTTTTCGCCAATTTGCACCCTCAAAAAAGACAAAAACAATGGGAAGCAAAAATTCTTGAATTGATGTTTACTAATAATTAATGTGGTTCCATTCGACGAGTCTTTAATTCCGTTGCTGATTAAATTTGTTTTACGAATAACTGCGAAATTAAATAAATTTGTTTTAGAAAAAAATAAAATGCAAACAAATTATTTGTAATTAATTCTATTTAGCTAAAATATTAGTCTAATCTTTTAGGGATTAAAATAAATACATCCTTTATTATAAAATGGAAATTAAAGACAGAATTTTTTTAATCGAGTTTTTTTTCTATTTGGATTTGTTATAAAAATAAATTTATTTTTTATTTTATTGATAAAATAAGAAATGCTTATATTTCATGATTATGAGGTGGGGAAAGCCAAAATAAGTCGGGGATTCGGGGCGTCCTGCTATCATCAGCATCAGTAGGGCTAGAAATTCTATGCAAATGCATATTTTTTTCCTGGACTGGTAGAGGCTTGAAACGCACGAAAAAAATGTTTTTAGCTTGGTTTGAAGCTTCTAGAACGATATTACTATGCATATGTATTTGCGCATAGTTCAGGATTTGTAAACATATTTTGGCATTTTTGAAAAAATTCATAAGAAGAATGCAGTATGGTGCATATTTTGCAATTTTATGTGCATAGAATTTCTAGTCCTAATTCAGACATACGCGGATTTAAAAATTAAAAAAAAAAGCGCGATCATTTTTCAATGAACAACAAAATTTCAGGGATAAGATTAAAAAAAGTGTCGATCGTTCGAATATTAAAATTTTGTCAATTTTTTAAACAAAATTGGTCATCGGGGTCACAACCCTGCTTGAATCATTAAAACATGGCGCCCTTTTTACTAAACGACACGTTCGTTCCATTATTTGTGTACGTTTTATGCATTTGGTGGGGCCCTTTTGGTGGGACCCCCGCTTTCCCTCTCCGTCTCTGTGGTGCCCATCCGTCGCCCATTTGTGCTCATTCTCCGCCCTCCTCCCCCCCCCCCCCCCCCCCCCCCCCTCTCTCTCCACTTATCGTCATTCTCTGCTGCCGTTGTGTTTCCTTTCCTCAATTTATCGATTGTCCAACCAAACATTGCATTTCCCTTGTAGGTATTCGGTTTTTCGTTAGTGAAATGCCTAATCTCGAGAACGAAACCGAATTAAGATAATCTAAAGCAGGGCGACAAGAATTTCCTAAACTAGGAACAGCCTAAAACACACATAAAACAAGGGCAGGAATATATCCGTATATGTGAGGCCTCAGCCTCATTTATGGTTTTTGAGAGGCCATGAGGTTAAATTTTCAAAGTGAGGCTTTTAGGATCCTTTGGTTTTTTGGGATTTCTGAGTTTTGTTGTATTTTTTAGAAAAGAAAAAATTCAAAACAGGTTCCTATTTATCATTTTATTGGCGTAATGTTTTGTGTGTGACTTTTTCTTCTTTACAAATGTTATTGCTTTCATGCCGTTTAATGTTTATTTTTTGAAATGGTAAATAATAGTTTTTTTTTTGTTTGAAATGAAGTTTTTCAGAGTACCAATTTGTTCTAGAAATGCTCTAATTTGAGCCTACTGTTCTCAGTACTTACTTTGAGGTAAAAATGTGAAAATATTACATTTTTTAAGCGATTTCTTCGCCTATTGGCACCGCCAACCCTTCCTTCTGCCATTGCCTCTAAACTTTTCAAAAATGTAAAGCCTCAATTATCAAAAATTCTTTTATTTGAAAAAATCTATTTATCTACATAAATGCTAAATAATAATTTTTGGAAATTTTGTCCATTTTCATTTTTGTAAAAAATTTTTTTGATTGAAATTAATTTTATTGTCGTTTTAGTGCCTCCCACCTCCTTAATGTAACGCAGGGTTCCGATCTCAAAATTTTCAAAATCAGAACATCCGGTCCTAAAAATTAGATTTTAGGTCAAAAATCAGAAAATTTTTGAAAAATGATTGCACAGCAAGGGTAAATTTTTTTTAGTTGTCCGGCTTTGAAAAAGAGACGTTTAATTTATATTTTCAAAAAGGAAGGGTCGGCGGTGCCGATAGGCGCCGCCGGGAAAATTTTCTGAAAATTTGTGTGTTCTTGGTAACAAATTTTGTGCAAAAACTAACCAACTTGTGAATTTTTAAGATAAATTTTAAGAAAATCTACGCGAATGTGGGTCCGGTGGTGCCGATAGGCGCCGCCGGGGGAAATTTTTTGAAAATATTAATGAAATCACTTACAAAAATTGTAAAAAATAGTAATATTTTCTCGATTTTTACCCCAAAGTAAGAAATCAGAACAAAATAAGGACAATGGGCTGAAATCAGAATATTTCTGACAAATCAAGACATTTTTGTTTTGTCAGATTTGGACCCTTCAAATCAGGACAAATCTGATAAATCAGGACATATCGGAACCCTGATGTAACATCAACATAATATTCGTCCTTTGTTGACTTGAGGTCTGCATTCGACCAGACGTAATGCAATTGCCAAACCCAAAACCCGGCACAAAAAATAACATTTTTAAATAAAAAATAATAATACTAAACCATTAAAATCCGAATAAATTTTATTAAAATTTAGCAAAAGTAAACATTAATTTTGTTGTTCAAATTATACAAATGTGTGATGGATGCTTCTGAATTTAATCTTCGCCCCAAATTTTGTGGTTTTATTCCTTCTCCAAACGACGAAATCAAAGAATGGAACAGCCCAAAGTATGGGGGCTTTTTCGTCCAAGTGGAGGTGAACGGCAAACTGCTTGATCGGGTCGAGTGCCGAAAGTGCAAAAAGAGAATTGGCATGAACAGCCGACGACTGATCAGGTGAAATGCAATTTAAAACAAATTTTATTATTCTAGTAATTTTTTATTACTGCGACAAGTTTTATTACACCAACAAGTTTTATTAAAGTAACAAGTTTTATTACACCAACAAGTTTATTAAAGTAACAAGTTCTTATTACACCAACTCTTTATTACCCCAACACGTTTTTTAGCAACTCGTTCCCCAACAAGTTTTATTAAAGTAACAATTTTTATTACACCAACAAGTTTATTAAGTAACAAGTTTTCATTACACCAACAAGTTTTTTAAAGCAACAAGTTTTATTAAAGTAACAATTTTTATTACACCAACAAGTTTTATTAAAGTAACAATTTTTATTACACCAACAAGTTTATTAAGTAACAAGTTCTTATTACACCAACTCTTTATTACCCCAACACGTTTTTTAGTAACTCGTTCCCCAACAAGTTTTATTAAAGTAACAAGTTTTTATTACACCAAGGTTTTGAAGCAACGAATTTTAATTACACCAACAAGTTTTATTAAAGTAACAAGTTTTATTACACCAAGAAGTTTATTAAGTAACAAGTTTTTATTACACCAACAAGTTTTTTAAAGCAACAAGTTTTTATTACACCTACTCTTTATTACTTACGCCCATTCGTTTCTTGGGCTGAAACCTAAAACTTGAATTTTCAGCTTCGGTGCCGACTAGTAGCGCCTGATTTATGGCGCCGAGTTCTGGCGCTAGGTTAAGTTGGCTCAAAGTTATTGGCACAACTCATTCCGGCGCCATGAATTCGGCACCAATTCAACCCCGGTGCTGGTGCGTTTCTTCCACTCATGCGCGTTTCTTAAAACTGCCAAAAATATAAAAACAAATTTATGAATAATTTAACATAATATTTTTATTTAGAAATTTAAATAATTGATATTATGTCTTTGACACATCGATTGAATAATTTTTAAAGAAGAATCATGGGCAAGCGAAAATTTTGATCACATCAGGTCACTATGGAGGAGTGATCTGACCGAGTTGGTATAGTTATCTTTTTTGATCAGCTCTAAAGTTAAGTTGACATGATTTTCGTTTTTTTGGTGTAACATTTATTTATTCTAAATGAATAATATGTGGATTAAAAAAATTGCAATAAATAATTAAGTAAACTTCTGTTTAGTAATTTGTTAAATGGCAGTTTTAAGAAACGCGCCAGCACCATTCAACCCGGCGCCACTAACTCGCGCAGAATAAAAAGCATTCTTAAGCTGAAAATTAAAAAAACCAATTTAATTTAATCTAATTTTAGATTTTAAACTTTTCCCCGGCGGCACCGCCCGCCCCCCTCACAACTTTATTTTTCTATTTTAAGTGCAACGCAAAAAAGCTTTACAAAAGCATTATTGTTTTTGACACCAAAAATTTTCGTTTAGAGAGCATTATCATCTCCATTATGCTGAAGCGGCGGCCACGCAAAAACGAACGTCCCCTGCAACGCGAAGCGCCGGCGTTGCACAGGGACAAACGCCGTTCGTCGAGCGATCGACCATTGGCACTTTCCCCGTGGCTTCCACTAATTTTGGGTGCGTAAGCAATTTTTATTTATAAGCTGATTTCTAACTGATTTGAGTATTTTGACAAAAATTCAAATATTTAAAATAATTCGCCAAAGGCATGAGCAAAGAAGAGGTTAATTCAGTGTTACTTTTGAAAATTTCCCGAAATAAGTACATCGCTGGTCAAAAATAAGTTTTAGGGGTCCAAAATAAGTACCTTTTTTGAAAACGTTGTTTTGAAGCTTAATCTTGCGTTTTATTCATTAAAATCAGTGGCCCGTCAATTCGCCGACTAAGCCAAAAAAAGTCGATTCGAGTCGTGCAAAACATGTATTAGGGGGTTTTCGAGGTAGCTGGTCACGAATGTGACATCCATTTCGACCAATTCCGAACCCGGCCTTGAATTCGAACAAAATTTGAGAATTGATTTTTTGTTCGAATTCAGCGCCGGGATCGGAATTGGTCGAAATGGATGTCACATTCGTGACCAGCTACCTCGAAAACCCCCTAATACATGTTTTGCACGACTTTTTTAAAAATTTGTCGGCGAATCGACCTTTTTTGGCTTAGTCGGCGAATCGACGAATCGGCGAATTGACAGCGCGCCAAATCCGTAGAGCGACATATTTCTCTCCTCAAACAATTTGTAAAGAAATTTCCGGCTTTGAAATGAGAATGAAATTTTTAATTTCAAAAAAGGAAGGGTCGGCGGTGCCGATAGGCGCCGCCGGGGAAAATTTTCAAAATTTGAATGTTTTTTGGTTAACAAATGTTGTTAAAAATGACCAATTTTTGACAAAAATTTAGAGAAACCCCATGTAATTGGGATAAGGTGGGGGAAAATTTGGAAATTTATGGCCGATTTATTAACAGATTTTCTCCAAAAATAAGTACAAATTAGAAATTTATAAGTTTTGGACCCTCCAAATAAGTACAATACTTACAAATAAGTACAAAGGGTAACACTGGGTTAATTTGAATGCAATTTCCTACTATAATGAGTCTTCATTTTGCAATTTTAAAAATTCTAAGTAAATTAAAAAAACGTCATAGGTCGAACACTAATTTTTAATTTTTTTGTTTAAATGCATTTTGTCTTCTCACATATAACACTTAGACACTCGGTCGAACAATCTCAGAAGGACACCACCGGTTTCACTTTTTGTTCCATTGAGGAGGAGGAGGAGGAGGGCGGTGACAGCCGTTTAGGCTACGGTGGGACGGGCCCAGCTATGGTATTTTTGTCTGAATGTTTCTTAAAAATATTTAGGCATTAAATTTTTTTAATGTAATTATTGCACTTTTAAAAGGGGTTTTTAATGAAGAATTGATTTAAGGTTCTGTGATTAATGAATGCGTTTTTTGGCTCCTTTATTTTATCATTAGTTTTTTTTCGCCGGAGATAAAGAAAGACTCATTAGGGTTCGTTTTAGGGCCCCTAGGTACTGAGTTCGGCAAAAAATAGATCCCACAAGTTTCGGCTACCCCGACCTTGACACCCAAACCTCGACCTTTTTTGGACCCGTTCCCGACCCCTGACATACCTACTCCCGATAGACGAAAATCGCGCCCCAAGAATTGTGGACGCAGGGTAATAAATTCCATTTGCGATATTTCGAGATTTTTATTTGGGAGGGGCGGGGGGCAGGGCTGGACATAACTAATTTTCAATTACGGAAATCCGTAATCCGTCATTACGACGATTTTTCATTTACTGCCATCTAATTTGGCATAATCCGTAATTTTCAAAAAAAATTTCTTCTTAAAAAACAAAAATCATTCAAACATTTAGCTATTGATTTTCCTTGACGGTCAAAATAAAACCCACCAATTAGACATTTTTAATCTAAAGAAAAAAAAGATGTGCAGAGGATTAGTAATAGATAGGGAGCGGATTTTGAGGCAATGCATATTTTTTTGCTAATATGCAATGAACTACTAAGCACGAAAAACGTATTTTTAACTTGGTTTGAAGCTTCTACAATGACTTTTCAGATGCATATTTTTTGCATATTTTGGGTTTTTGGTGCAAAAATTGCATATTTTTTGACCTTTTTTCATGCATATTTTATGTGCATATTTGGATTTTTTTTGTGCATATAAATCCGCTCCCTAATAAAGAAAATTGTAATATTGTTGTTTAAAATTTTGTTTTTTATAAAAAAAATAATCTTACAAGAAATCGTCTTGAAAAATAATCCAAAGGTCAAATTACGGATCAAATTACGGAAAAATCCCAAAAATCCGTAATCCGTAACTCCAAAAAGCCGTAATTTCCGTAATCCATAATTACGTCTAGCCCTGGGGGGGGGGGGCGGCGGGGCAATGCTAACAACGAATTTTTTCGTTAAAAATTAAACAATTATTGTTTTTTTCGTTTGACTTTCGTTTTAATAAATAAACTAAATGTTTTCAGCAACGTTTTGAACACACGTCAATGAAATGCGAGCGCGACTTGCTGCTGATCGATGCAATTCGACGTCACCCCGAGCTGTACGACCCAGGGCATGCCCACTACAGGGACAACAATCGGTAGACCATTAATTCATTCTTTAAACGCGGCACTATGGGTCAACTACGATCGATAAACGGAAAAAACCATAACGCCAGACTTACGCTATTTTTATATGTAATTCATATCCAAATTGGAATTAAATTGAGATTTTCATTTTGGGAAGATCCTTTTTTTAAAGTCGTTGAGTTTTACAAAAAATTTTGATCTTTATGGGGCCCGCTAGAATCAAAACATGTAAAGCTTATTGTGAACATGCATCATTTTCAGAAAAGCGTTTGTCTGGGAGCAAATTGCCCAAGCTTCCGGCTTTTGCGGTATGTTTTTCCTCCCTATGAAAAAAAATATGACAACACAAATTCCAATAAATCCACACAAATTTACATAAGTGTTTTACCTTTTTGGGCGTGGGATTAAAATGAGCCGTTCCCAAAGGACACACTCCACCGGGCGGGATTTTGGCGCAAAACTCATTTAGAACATTGTAACTGTTTTTATGGTAAAATAATTTCTATAAACTTTAATGCCCTAAGTACTTGGAAGATATATCTGATTTTGCTAAACGACTGATAAACTCACAAAAAAAAAGAATTAAAAAGGCAAAATCTATTTATTAAATAATTATGTAAATTTCTAGAAGCCAGGGGCGTATCTAGGGGGGGGGGGATTTTTTTCACCTACAAAAGGAAGGAAAAAATTAAAAAAAGAGAAACTTTTGGGCAATTTTCTTTTAAAAATAGCCATGTTTACTGTGAAAATAGACAAATTTAACATAAATATAGACTTTAATTTCTGTGAAAATTTTAGCGCGGCGCTCTAGTGTCGCACTGAGATGGCTATTCCCCCTACGAAAAATTTTTCTAGATACGCCCCTGCTAGAAGCTGTAAATTTTTTTAATTTGGCAGTCTAATATTTATTGTAGAAGGGTTGTCAACTATAATAAAAAGAAATATTGAATTTGGTTCTTTAAGAAATGCGCCGAAACGTCCTAAGTACTCGAAATGCATTTATTCCTTTTTTTGTTTCTTCTATTTCAGACGGCATTATTGCATCGCGCCGTTGGCGCTCCATGCGCGATTATTACATACGTTTGGTGCGCACGTCGACCAATGGCGAAGTGAAATACACTTACGCATTGGAACTCGGATTTTTGCTCGAATTTATTGACCCAAACTTTGCCTCGGGCGAAATTGAGTAATCAAAATTAAAATGGGACATTTTTATTTCTTTTCTTGGGTGCACATCCCAAAATCCCGCCGCCGAAATCACGCCGGCCGAACACGTTACGCCACGGAAATTTCAGAAAAAAATTATCAAGAGAAATAATTTTTCTTCAAGGTCTGTTTTAGCAAGTTTCTGGCGGCATGATTTCGGCCGACGTGGTTTTGCTCTGTTTCCATTTTTATTTCGTTTGTCATACCCCAAGCAAAATAAAATTTTGCGTGAAATTTTGCATGACTTGAAAATTATTACATTTATTAATTAATTTGTAAAAATTAATATAAATTTGTTAAAAATTTATTAATTTTCTAAGTCCACGTGCTTCAGTGGAGGAATTGCCACAGAATGAACAGTTGGCCCAGCAGAAGAACACAGAAATCAAACTGGAACAAGAACAACAGCAAATGAACAACGGTAAGAAAGCATTTAAAATGGAACAAAATGATGGCTCTATTTCACTTACGGCCGACCCTCCTTTTTAAATTATAAATTTAATGTCTCATTTCACTGGCAGCTATTGTACGATTTGCTTATTTCCAATCCCAAATTGCTCAAAATGATTATTGGTAATGAAAATATGATATTTGATACTCATTTATTTAAAAAATTGATGTATAATTAGTCTACAATCATTTGTTAAAAAATATTCTTTTTTTGGACCCCAAAATCTTTTTTTTCGACTGCATGTTCTTTTTTTGAAAATTTTCATCTAGAAGCCCATCATAAATTTGAAACCGATTTTGGACCTAACCGCAAAAGTCGGTCCACAAATGTCTTGGCCGTAAAAGTCGCAACACCGTTGGAATAAACAACAAAACGAAGACGGTTATGGTTGCCCTTTCCCCCTCCCCCCTCTCTCCCCCTCAAAAGTGCCATTTGCCGTATAAATTTTCTAAAAAATAAATTTCTCCGCTTTTCAGCAACTCTTTCCAATTGTTTTATTGGCACTTCTTCTTTTCCTTGTTCATCTTCTGCTGCTGTCGGCGGCGGCATCAGTTCCATTAGTTCCTCCTCTCCTTTCACCCCCTCTTCTTCATCTTTTGCCACTCTCCGACGCAAAAGAATGGCATTAGAGCAGGTGAATATTTTCAATAATTAACACAATGATTACACATAACAAATAAAATAAACAATTGAAAAATGTAAAAAGATGCAAATTAATAAATTAAATCACTGATAAATTAATTAAGACCCCGAACAAATTAATTATTTGCATAACAATTAACAGAGTTAAATAAATTTAATTCCTTTTATTTCAATTCCAAATTAGGCCATATACTCCTATTTGATTCGCTAGTTCCTGCCAATTTGATCATTAAATTAATACCCCCCCCCCCGTTTTACGCCTTTTCTTTCCTTTCAGGCTTCCGCTTTGGATTTTGCGTCCGCGGGTCCGTCATCTGCGTGGGAGGATGACGCGGAACTCTTCGGACGGCGGGTGGCCAAATTCCTTCGCAATTTGCGCAACGGACGCCGTAGGCGCCGAGCATGCATTGGCTTTGAGCAAATGATGATGGAATTTGAAGCGGAGCAGGAGGAGGAGGAGGAACAGCAGCAGAAAAATGAAACAGCTGGCACATCATCCAACCAATTTTGATCAGAATCACATCACTTGAATATAATTCCAAAAGGTAGCTAGAAACTAGTGATGCTCCAGACCAATACCAAAATACTTTCTCGAGTCGAAAGGACTAATATGAACAATTGTTTTTGTCCTCGAATAAATTTGTTTTTACTTTGTATATCTTTGCTTGTTGTATGGTTGCCCGAACTTTTCGGTTAAATTTAATAAACATTTTTGAATTTTCAAAAATGAATAGGTATTAATGAAAGAGCTACGAGAAATTCACTAAGGTCATCATGCCTTGTCATGACATTATTTGCGACCGAAACAATTATTACATTTAATACCCAATTTATCAAAAGATCGACAAGCATAAAAGCAGTTGTTAAAATTTTAAAAAATTAGTAAATCAGGATAAGAAATAAAAATTTGCACTTTGTCCTTCGACCGACCACGGTTATAATATCCCATGTCATGCTTTGTCCAGCCATGTCACTACCAGGGTTACAACATTATCCAAGGTCATGCCTTGTCAGGCCACATTCCATGTAACGTGCCTTGTCATGCCATGCCACTACCATGGTTACATTATCCCGGGTGATGCAATGTAATATCATGTCTTATTATATCATGTCCATGTTATCCCTTGCCTTGTCATGCCATGCCACTGCCATGGTTACATTATCCAGGTGATGTCTCATCATGCCATGTCCCATGTCAACGTGCCTCATCATGCCATGTCCCATGTTATCCCTTGCCTTGTCATGCCATGTCCCATGTTATCCCTTGTCTTGTCATGCCATGTTATCCCATGTCCCTTTGCCCTCTTTCCCTTATGATATTCCCAATTGTACATTTTCCAATCAATTGCTGCTATCTTTTTGCACTTCTTTCATAATATTATTCCAATTGTACGTTTTCTATTCATTTGTAATCGAAATTAAAACCTACAAAAAAAAAACCCCGACTCTATTGGAAAATTTTGCAAGAAAAATATTTTTAAAGTGAAATTTGAAAGGTCAATTTTAGGGATCTCTTTTTGTTTTTATAGTATTTTTGTTATGAATTTTTCAAAAATATCCTACAATCCACGCTTCATGACGAAAAATTTTCCTTCATTTTAATTCAAAACCCAATCTTTAGGGGTGCATTTTTGGTCCGGTTGAGACCGTTTTCTAAAATCGGTACCGGTACTACCCGGTTTTTAAAAAACCGATACCGGTACCGGTTGTTTGGTACCGGGGTCACCGGGCGTACCGGTACCGCTCAACCCTAGTAAATTCTGAAATTTTAGTGGTGTATGTTTGTTTTTATGGTAACTTTTCTACGTGCTGGGACGTTTGTTAAATTCCACCACTATGGGCTTTTGTTAAATCCGCCATCTTTGCCAGATTTTCCGAATATTGTCATAACTTTTCCCAAAATTAACCAAATTTAACAAACTTGGTATCGTACGATAGCTCTTGATTGGATTATTTAATTTCGTTGCGTTTGAACAAAGTTATGACGAATTATGTTCGGGAAATTTGTAAAAAATGGCGGATTTAAGAAACGCCTATAGTGGCGGTATTTAACAAACGACCTAGCACCACTTTTCTATACGTTTG
This sequence comes from Heterodera filipjevi, assembly GCA_039877585.1. NCBI lineage: Eukaryota > Metazoa > Nematoda > Chromadorea > Rhabditida > Heteroderidae > Heterodera > Heterodera filipjevi. The sequence goes on from JBDPZO010000002.1 coordinate 13,393,784, forward strand.
CTTGTCCACACATATATGTTTGATACCCATTTTGGCATGTAAAAGTGGGCGACAACTTTTATATGATAGGCCTAAATTTATGCACTAAAACTACGCTTCAATAAAATAAAAATGAAAAAAATAAATGATGGATGGAGGCATTAAAAGAAGAAAATATACACACAGGAAAGTGAAATTGTGAAAATTTGAAAGGGAAGGGGAGATGGAATACACTCGTTCATCTCTGAATAAATGGTCTTCATCATTCGTATCAGTTAATGTCGTCCTTCACTTGAAATATTGCCCAATCCATTCCCTCAGCTTGGCCAACTTCACCTCGTATTTCTTCATTTCACAATTCAACTCCTTGTAAGCAGCCAATCCTGTGCTGGAGCATAAGAAATCCTGGGCCAACTCGGTATTAACTCCGACCATCCGCTTTTCCAATACCTTAAATACCATTAAAGAATTATTGACCGTGTAAACGGAGGGAGGGCAAATGGTGGTCCCGCGCACCTCAATCCATTTGGCTGTCCAATACAACAGTTGCGAATACCAAATGTAGGCCAACTTCTCCCAATTCTTATTTTTCCCCTCCGCGTTGGCCATCCCCTGGTCCAAGTACTGCTTGATCTCCGCCTTTCGCTCGTACTGTTCTTTTTCGCTTTTGCTGCACTGCTTGAACTCCTCCTTCTGCTCGTCTTGCTGCTGCTGTTCATCATCATCATCTTTTTCGTCTTGCCCCCCGTCACTTTCGCTTTCGCCGCTTTCTGTTGTCCCATTTTGACTCTTCGTCAAATACCCCTGCGGTTGCTCTCCGCCTTTGTCCATACTAATTGTATAATTGAACACTTTCGTAAACCCTGCCCCCGGCTTCCCCAACGTGGTCAGCTTTTCAGTGGTTCTAATTGTCCGTCCGTCCTTCGTCCTCTGCACATTCTCGCGGACCACCGTCCCTCTTTTTTTGCGTCTACCAAATAGCAAATTAAAAAATGACCCAACATCGTCTTCCTCCGCCGACAAAGGCAAAACGGACAATGGCACAACTGTCGAGGCATTATTGGCCATATTTTCCATTTTTGTTCGCTCTTCTAAGTTGTCCTTCGGCTTCCGTTCCTGCTGTTGTTGGTCATTGTTGTCCATCTCTTTGGGCGTAGTTCGCTCTTCCCCTTTTGCGGGTCCTTCCGCTTCGTCCTCTTTCACAAAAGTGACCACCACCTGTTCGTTGCCGTTCTCGTCCTTTTGTCGCCTGACTTCCATCTTTCCGTCCCTTCCGGCACCGTTCATCACTTCAAAGTTACCATTTGCATTCACTCGCACTTCCGGCACTGCCCCAGTTGCCTCCGCTCCTTTTGTGCCCTCTTCGGTCGGCGTTTCCTTTTCACTTCCTTTCGCTTCCTCGTCGACCACTATTTTTGGTTGCTCTTTTTCTTCCTCTTTCTCTACGCCTGCCCATTTGTTCAGTTTGTCTTTGCTTAGTCTCACTTCCTTCGTCGCTTCGTCCATATCAACAAATGCTTCCAACGCATCCGCGAAGAGTGCCAAATCGAATTGTGGCGGTGCCCCCGGCTTCTCACTTTGGACGGTCTCCATCTCCCAATGCATTTTGAACAGTGCTTTTTGGGGCACTGTTAGCTGTGCATCGGGTGATTCAATAACATTGCGCGGTTTGTCCAGCGACAAAATGGCCGACAACACGGCATTCGCATCAGATTGGACGGACTCTTCTTAAGAGGCACCAAAATGAGAAGATTATCCGAGGGGGCGGCGGGGGAGAGATTACCTGGGATCTCTTGGACACCGAGAAGTAAGGGCAGAAGAAGGAGAAGGGCAGAGACAGCCATGCCAAAAAGAATCAATTGACAGAATGATTTAACTGCACGGCATACGGAGTATAAATAATTTTTTGAAAGGGGAGGAGCCAAAGGAATCGGCTGATAAATTCGTTAAGTGGGCAAAAAAGGGGAGGGAATCGGCCCATAAGCGAGGACAGTGCCAACCTACTCGATGTGCGTGTCGGCGATTGGTTGGATATGCACCCAAACATTGACTGATGACTTGGCAATAATGCCCTTTCCACCTTTGGCATTTTAAAAAGTGCCAAATGAAGGGAAAGCAGCAGGGAATGAAGATGGAGATGGGCCACTAACTGATTGCATTTCTTTTGTGGGGTTTTGCTTTGATTGAATGAAAAAAAGGGCATGCCTTGTCATGCCATGCCACTGCCATGGTTACATTATCCAGGTGATGTCTCATCATGCCATGTCCCATGTCAACGTGCCTTGTCATACCATGTCCCATGTTATCCCTTGCCTTGTCATGCCATGTTATCCAATTCCTTTTGCCCTTTCCCTTATGATATTCCCAATTGTACATTTTCCAATCAATTGCTGCTATCTTTTTGCACTTTTCTCATAATATTATTTCCAATTGTACGATTTCCAATCAATTGTTGCACTTTTTCTTTCATTTCGCCACTTATTTATTCACTTTTTCTCCGTGCCGTGCCGTTCCTTCTCTCATTTGGCATCTGACGCTCTCTTGGACTGTCAATTGTATTGGAGTATTGGGGCTTTGATACGAATCCGACTCCGTTAAATCCTTTCACCGACGTTAAATGTTGTAACGAGGTGAGAGATTTTCTTGTTCATTTGTCAAAAGTTATCGCTGAATCTTTACCATTTTAGTATTCATTGGCCGGTTTCCCGTTCCGCCGAATTTGTCCGTATTTTGGAACGAAAGTGACAAATGGCATGAGGAAGAGAAAAGAGATTCACTCGCTCTCATCAATGCGTCATTGTTGTTCCCCATCCATTATGGCCAACACAGTACCCTGCTACCTTTTACGTACTGTATGTTCGTTTTCACTTTCGGATATACTATTTTTTATCCTCCCAACAAAGCCTTAGGGGAGGGAGTTTTATTTTTTTGGCCGACATTTGCGGCGCTGACATCACTTTGGTTGGCCACCGTAATTATCTTTGAAAATGCCCGGTTAATCAAAAATTGCAAAATTTACTAAAATTTCTTATACGTTTATTGCAATAGAAATATAGGGTATTCAAAGTTCAGACAGAAACAATTCGAGGGCAACTCATTCATAGTTCAAAATTTTTTCCACTTCAAAATAAATTTAGAAAACATCAAAATAAATTCTGCCATTTGAAAAAGAAAATTGGCATTTTAAGTTGATCCCATTCGAACACATTGAGTGCCTCAACTGCGGATTGACCGCTGCAGATTATTATTTCAATAAAAAAAAATAATTATTATTTTAATTAAATATGCGTAGCCAAAAGAATAAACACAATGCCAATAAGACTATAAAGATACACTGGTCGGCA